>CM031608.1:73555681-73568181 GCA_018398815.1 Conus ventricosus
CCCCCCCCCCTACCATTATTATCAATCCACCATTACCACAACCATCACAAAGATTCACACCATCCCAATAACTGGACACACAACCCTATCATATACACACACACACCTCCCCTGACGCAACCCCCCCACCCCTTCGTTTCCTCTCCCATAATCCCCCTGGCCGCATGTCATTTCGCCACCAAACACATGGACAAGAACGGATAAGTCATTTTTCATTCTTTTTTCGTTTTTCGTTGTTTGTACTGTCCCACATGTTAAATGTGATTTATTTTTTCGCCTGAAGAAGACCAAGTGGTTGAAATGCATCGTGTCTTGTCTTGTGCTTTGTTTGTCAATGTCATTGGCGGTAAGTTCTAAACAAACTCTATTCCTAATCTTGCTTCGTTCGCCGCCGTCAGTCACTCCATTTTGAAATGATAATGAAAACGTTTGTTGTTTGCTAACACTGCGTGTATTGTTTCCAATTTAACGAATGGATTTAAGCAAGCAGGTAGGTTAGCTAGCAAGCAAGAGTGAGCACGCACGTGTGTATGACAAGAGAGAGAGAGAGAGAGAGAGAGAGAGAGGAGAGGAGAGAGAGAGAGAGAGTGTGAGAGAGAGAGGAGAAAGAGAGAGAGAGAGAGAGAGTCAGAGTGAGATAGAGATGTCTCAGGGCTCATTTCTCCATTATTTCCAAACGCACCAAAAAAAAAAAAAAAATCAAAAAAAAAAAAAATCAGCATTTTCCATTACTTCAAGAAAAGAGAATCAGTTTCTGAACTGGTTTCAGCCTTAATGTTTGTAAAATGATGCCCTTTTTGCTTAAGACAGTGTCAGGATGACTCCTACAGCGTCAGAAAGAGGTTCTTGTAGATTAACCATTTTACTGGTTATTGTCAGGCATCGGTTGCCTGCCCTTTTGCACTATTGTACTATTTTTGTGAAGTTTTTTACTTTAGTTGTAGTGGTCCGGCTGTGACCCCTTTTTGACCTGTGGAAAGGGTTGATTGGGACATGGACTCCGATCGGCGATGCTTAACGCACCTGACACAGTGATGGGTGAAGAACCCGAGGGCCCAGTACCCGTTCTCCCCTGCTGTCACCTTCTACCCTGCAGACGGCTTCAGACGAGTGTGTGGTGTGTGTGGGAATGGCCTGTAGTGTGTGTGTGTGTGTGTGTGTGTGTGTGTGTGTGTGTGTGTGTGTGTGTGTGTGTGTGTGTGTGTGTGTGTGTGAGAGAGAGAGTGTAATTGTGTGTGCGTGTGTGTGTGTGTGTGTGTGTGTGTGTGTGTGTGTTGTGTGTGTGGGTGTGTGTGTGTGTGTGTGTGTTAAAGTTCAAAATCTCCCCGCTATTTTGCAATTTCTTGATCCTTTCTTTTCCAGATTGCCGCAATTATTTACCAGGAGAAAAAATATTGTTTAAGATAGTTTTGTTTTTTTTCAATTTTTTATCCTGACCTCTCTCCCCTCCCCTCTGATCTTTGAACAAAACAGGGAAAGAAATAATCATGATTTGTAGTGATGAAAACAGATTTTAAAAGATTACGAACAATCCAAAACCAAAACTTACTAACTTTCTGAGTAAATAATTGTCGTAAGTGTGTTGGAAGGGGGAGTGGGGGGTGGGGGGTGGGGGTGGGGGTGGGGGTGAGTTCAGGCATATAGACACGTCTCCATGTCCTTGCCAGTAAGCGTGTAATAGCAAAGGCTTGGGGGGGGGGGGGGGGGGGATTCGGACATAGGTCAAAAACTACTCCCCTTCATTGTATCTTAGATTTGGAAAAGGGGGGTGGGGTTCAGGGGATGTGGACACGAGACAAGAAACATTCCCTGCGTTGGGAGTGATTTTTCATACAAGTGAGAGAGATTTTAGACTGTTCTTTAAAAAAGATGTGTGGGTACTGCGTTTCGGCATATGCTCTTTTTAGCGAGCAATTTCAGAAGTGGAGGTAATTTACGTATCTTGCAAAGGTATATTTTATGGGTGGAAATATTTTCAAAGTAATCTACGCTTTCTGAATAATTTATTCGTAACATCAAAATCAAAATTTCACGAGTAGATTTCCGAAAAATTCAATTCTTTAAAATTTGGATGTTTGTTTATTTTGTTGTTAAATGGAGTCGTGGAACACCTAGTTTCACGTAAATGAAGAGGTTTACTGTCAAATCGCAAACATAAACTTATACTTGCATAAATTGTAACTTTCCTACAAGGCATTTGAATATTCAATGATTTCAGTTTCGGGGTTGTGTACCTATGAATTGTATGTGTGTATGGACATGTGTGTGTGTGTGTGTGTGTGTGTGTGTGTGTGTGTGTGTGTGTGTGTGTGTGTGTGTGTGTGTGTGTCTGTGTGTGCGTGTGTGTGTGCGTGTGTGCGTGAGTGGTATTCGCGCACGTGCCTGCGTGCGTACGTAGGTGTGTGTGTATGTGCGCGCGCGCGCGCGCTGTGTGTGTGTGTGTATGTGTGTGTGTGCGTGTGTGTGTGTTTGTGTATGTGTGTGTGTGTGTGTTGTGTGTGTGTGTGTGTGTGTGTGTGTGTGTGTGCGCGTGCGTGCATGTGTGCGTGTGCGTGTGTGTGTGTGTGTGTTTGTGTGTGTGTGTGTGTGTGTGTGTGTGTGTGTGTGTGTGTGTGTGTGTGTGTGTGTGTGTGCACATGCATACATTTGTGTGTGTGTGTGTGTGTGTGTGTGTGTGTGTGTGTGTGTGTGTGTGTGTGTGTGTGTATGTGTACATGCATACATTTGTGTGTGTGTGTGTGTGTGTGTGTGTGTGCGTGCGCGTGCGTGCGTGCGTGCGTACGTGCGTGCATGCGTACGTATGTGTGCACGTGTGTATGTGCGTGGGTGTCCGCGCACGTGCTTGCGTGTGTACTGGGGGCGCGTGCCGCGCGCGCGCCGCGCGCGTGTGTGTGTGTGTGTGTTGGTGTGTGGTGTGTGTGTGGTGTGTGGTGTGTTGTTTTGGTGCGTTGTAAGTGTGTGCGTGTCGCGCGCGCGCGCGCGCGCGCGCGTTGTTTTTGGGTTTTGGGGTGTTGGTGGTGGTGTGTGTGTGTGTGTTGTGGTGTGTGCTTTTGGTATTGTTGGGGCGGTGCGTGACGCACCACATGCTTGCGTGCGTGCTCGAGGGCGGCGTTTGGGGCGGTGTGCGTGGTGTGTTGTGTTTTGGTGTGGGGGGGTTTTGTGTGTGTGTTTGTTTGGTGTGGTATTGTTTTTTGTGATGTCGTGTGTGTGTGCGTGTGTGGGGTTGTTTTTGGTGTGTTTTGTGGTGTGTGGTGTGGTTGTGTGTGGTTTGTGTGTTGGGTGTGGTGTGCGTGCCATGTAACTTTTGGGATTTGTGTGTGGTTTGTGTGTGTGTGGTGTGTTGTGTGTGCGTGCGGCGCCCCGCGCGCGCGCGTGTGTGTTGTTGTGTGTGTTGGTGTGTTGTTGTTTTTGAAGGGTTGGGGGAGAAATTGGTTGGGGGTTTCTTTTTAAATAAATTGCAGTTCAGCAGTAAATTTTTTGCACGGGACAAAACTTTTTATATACTGTGTTGCAAATAGTTATCTGGTGCTAAGGCTGTTTTTCTAAAATTTTTGTGTGTTTGAATTTTTTTTTTTAAATTTTTGGGGGGAGTTTGTCAGCCCCCAAATCAGGGAGGGGTATACACCCCCATCAACACGTGACTGTTTGGGGTTGGGTGATCGCCTGCTGGGAATGGAATTGGTCATTGTGGCACAATGAAACTGGTCATTTTTTTGTGTGCAGACTATAAAAAAAAACCCATGACACTAGATTTAAAAACTTAATTGTGGGTGGTATTTCTCGATGTCTCAGCCTGGTGTATTTTCACTGATGAACAATGAACATTTTTTCAGAGCCCATATACTCAAGGTGGCTGTTCCCCCCAAAAATAAAGTAACAGCCTGTTGCAACCTCTGAACACACAGCGAAAGAAGACAGCAAACTACAGCCCCCCTACCTTTTGGAAAATTTCTTTTTCATTCATTTTTGTCGGTGTTTCCTACTCTTAAAAACATGAGGAAAAACTGTACAGTCGGGCCTTCTGTTAAAGTGGGGCTAAAAGTAACGTGCACTTTTTCTGCCAGTTGGGGGCTGGTGACTTAGAAATTTTTTTTCCCATCTGCAACTGAAAATGTATTGTTCTATATCATTGGGGGTTATAGTTACCGGTTGTTCGCTTTCTTTTTCGTTTTTACATTGGGCTTTTTTGTCCGGGAGGAGCACGTTCCTCCCAGAAGCTGACATTTAAAAGTAAACAATTTGTGAATGTTCGAACGGGCCCAAATATCACAAAAAAAGATTCAAAGTGTAGGTTTTTTTAACAGAAAATACGAAACGGCGAGACATTTTTTGGGAATCTTCTTTTCAACCTATAAAGACCAGAATAAATAATGCAGAAAAAAAAATACCCCCCGATCCAGTCACGGAAAAAAGGGCAATACATGAAAAGGGCGGGAATAACTCATGGCGTGGAATAGTTCAGCTGGCGGGCTTTAGTCTCGAAATTCGGGGCCCATTTCAGTCAGGCAAAAAGAGGGTCGGGGGGGTGGGGGCTGGGGGGAGTCACTCGGAGCAATCATTGTTCCGACTCCTTTAATTAAAATCCTTTGAAGAGACTTAAAAAACCCAAGTTCCGCGTGTGGACGCACACGTTTTTTCTTACACACCTTCAACCCCCATCACCCTCCTTTGGAAGAGTAGGCTCGCGGCGGGTGGTATGAAGGATACATATAGCATAGCATGCATCATGTGCACTGATAATGTCTGAGTGAAAATGCTGAAATAACAGGGGCGGGGCTCTAGCGGAACAGCAGTTCAAACATAGCCACGGGGGGGGGGGGAAAAAGGAAAAGAGGGGAAGAGAAGAGAAGAAGAAAAGAAGAGAGAGAGAGGGGGAGAAGGAGAGAAGGGAGAGGAAGAGAGAAGAGAGAGAGAGAAGACGGATGGGTCAGAGGGCTGGGATACGAATTACGTCAAAATGTGGCGTTGTGTGGTGTGCATGTGTGCCCCGGGACCGGGGCGCGCGCGCGCCGTGTGTGGTGTGTGTGTTTGTTGTGTGTGGTGGTGCGTGCGCGCGCGCCCGGGTGTGTGTAGGTGTGTTGTGTGTGTGTGGTGTGTGTTGTGTTTGTGTGTTGGGGGTGTGGGGGGTGGTGTGTGTGTTTGGGGTGTGTGTGTGTGTGTGGTGTGTTGTGGGGGCGCGCGCGCGCGTGTGTGTGTGGTGTGTGTGTGTGCGCGCGCGTGTGAGGTTTGTGTGGTGGTGTTGTGTGTGTGTGTTGTTGTGTGTGTTGTGGTGTGTGTGTGTCGCGGGGTGTTTGTGTGTTTGTGTGGTTTTGGTTTGTTGTGTGTGTGTGGTGTGTGTGGTGGTGTGGTGTGTGTGCTGCCCCGTGTTGTGTGTGTGTTGTGTGGTGTGTGGTGTTTTGTGTGTGTGTGGTGTGGTTTAAGTTCAAAATCTCCCCGCATTTTTTCAATTTTTTGTCCCTTTTTTTCAGATTGCCGCAATTATTTACCGGAGAAAAAATATTGTTTAGAAGTTTTGTTTTTTTCCCCGATTTTCCCCCTATGCGGGGAAACTCTTACCCAAGTTTAGGCTAATTTTGTGGTGGTTCACTAAATTGTCACCCACAACACACACACACACACCAACACACACACCCACAACATACACACACACCGTGGGCAAAACAACAAGCCAAAAAAGACACCGCCCAACTTTAAAAACCCTCTGCTGCCCTAAAAGCGAAAATCCCAAGGGGAAAACGGGCCCAAAACATTCATGTGCAGTGTCTTTTACAAATGATTTTTGTCGTTTACATACTGCCCTTTTATGAAACACCAAAAAAAAAAAAAGTTAAACAAACAAACGGGGAAAAAAAAAAAACCTAGACAGACAACTCTGAACCTCATTATCGCACAAGCACACTGTTTTTACGACAGAAATGGCCCTGTGTAATCATTTTGAACATTCATGAATGCCACGCTTTTCACACGATTGCTGACGTATGTGGGATGTCAGCCTTATGAGTCCAGGGACATATGGGGCGCAGTGCTCACCAGTGCGTCTAATAACAATAGAAATCACAGGTTTTAAGAGCCGGAAGAAAAGGTTTATCACTAAAAACGATGTAACACCAATCAGATGTTCCGCTGAGGTTTGTTTTCGGTTGCTGGTGCTGTAGAAAGTGAAATCCATTCACCAGAATTTCCATTTTGTACAAACGCACACGTGGTATTAGCATTATGAGTTTATATGGTTGAAGCTATTCTGTGCTTTTTTTATTGATTAGTACAGTATTATGACAAAGTGGGAATAACCTAAGTATCGGATCCACACAAGTGGGCACTGGCGCGCGCGCGCGCGCGCACACCACACACACACACACACACACACACACACACACACACACACACACACACACACACACATACATACACACACTCACATTGCATACATACATACACAAGAGCTCATCTATATTCAAGCATTTTCAAATAATTTCTGTCCTATGCTGTCTTAGTGACCGTCTCTTAGGATCATGCGCTGTGATCTTCACGCCCACGTTTCTGACTTTCTTTTCTGAGGGCAACTCGGTGGTTTATCCACTCTCCACTCTCCAAGCATGTTATGAACAATGTCGGTGCTATTCCTCCCTTTAAGGAATGATGCAGTTACATCAATGGTTATCGGCAGCAGCCGAGTCATTTCAACCTCACATTCTGTTAGAAAGAGAGGAATGGTAAGGCCAGAGGAAGATTGGGACAACTGAAGGAGAGAAAACAAAGAAATTGAAAGAGAAGAAATAAAAGGATGAAGAAGGAATAGATGAAGGTTTCGAGAGGAGGGGGAGACGTGAGCGCGCGCGCGCGCGCGCGCGCGCGCGTGTGTGTGTGTGTGTGTGTGTGTGTGATGTGTGTGTGTGTGTGTGTGTGTATGCGTGTGCGTGTGCGTGTGTAACTTATTCATGTTGTTTATAGCTCAACCAACGACTAGGGCCATGAACAGGTCAAAGTCAAAGTCAAAATTTTATTTTCAGACGGAACATTGAATAAGCAATAAATTTGCTTTTTTACATCAAGCCATCCATAATATATATTATATATATTATATATACTATATATATATATATATATATATTATTATATATATACACACACACATATATATATATATATATATATATATATATATATATATATATATTATAATATATTATATTATTAATATATATATATATATATAAAACAAGAAGTCGTCCACTCAAGTGTCTTCCTTCTTTTATTTTTCAAATTTTCGCCTTTTTCAAGGCTTCATCAGGAATCTCTGCATTATCAGAAAAAACACACAAGAAAAACACCATCAGAATCCAAAGGTAAAGATAAAATCACTTTACCTACTTGTATCTATGTCTACACACACACACACACACACACACACACACACACACACACGGATACATATACATACATATATATATATATATGCATACATACATATACATACACACACACACACACACACACACACACACACACACACACACACACACACATAACATACACACACATAGGCCCATGTGTGTGTATGTATATGTGTGTGTGTTGTGTGTGTGTGTGTGTGTGTGTGTGTGTGTGTGTGTGTGTGTGTGTGTTGTATATATGTATGTATGCATATATATATATATGTATGTATATGTATCCGTGTGTGTGTGTGTGTGTGTGTGTGTGTGTGTGTGTGGTGTGTGTAGACATAGATACAAGTAGGTAAGTGATTTTATCTTTACCTTTGGGATTCTGATGGTGTTTCTTGTGTGTTTTTTTCTGATAATGCAGAGATTCCTGATGAAGCCTTGAAAAGGCGAAAATTTGAAAATAAAAGAAGGGAAGACACTTGAGTGGACGACTTCTTGTTTTATATTGATCCAGTAATGGTTTTATCGTCCGGACTCTCTCGGCTGCTGGGTGCAGTGCCATTTTTAGCGTTGGGTTTTCTTTTTTACCTATATATATATATATATATATATATATATATATATATATATATGAAACGACGAAAAATCACAGAAATTTATGAAAATCAAAGACAATGAAAAATAGAAACCAGAGTCTGTCCTGTGTGTGCATGCATGCTCTCTCTCACTCTCTCTCTTCTATCTCTCTCTCTCTCTCTCTCTCTCTCTCTCTCTCTGTGTGTGTATGTGTGTGTGTGTGTGTGTGTGTGTGTGTGTGTGTGTGGTGTGTGTGTGCATGTGTGTGCGGGTGTTTGGCTATTTTTCACGCACTAGGAAAAGAGTTACAGAATATTTGCCGGGATTTTATATTTGGCGATCTGGCTGCACGTTTTTTCAGTAATTGTCTGGTATGACTACCTTGTAATCTCATCTGCAGCATCAATACGGCAAAAAAGGATGCAGGATGTTTTGAGAGAGAGAGAGAGAGAGAGAGAGAGACGAGAGAGAGAGAGAGAGAGAATCGAGAGAATCCATTGTAATAAAGACCGTTACCAACCTTCATCTTCCACAAGGGAATAGGCCACGTAACGATGTGATGAGCAGAGGAAAAGAGTGTTCGCACCACACTCTGTAACCGCAATAGAAGCGACTCAACAGCTAACAGTTATGCCCTCGGGCGTCTGATCTGACGGGGCACACGCCGCAGCCCACCTATCAAACCACCGGCAAACTTCGCAGTATCCAAGGTGCGCCAGGTGTCTCCAGTCCCTCCAGTCATGAAAGGCGGAGTTTCAAGGATTAAGTTTACTCAGACAATACAAACATGTGCAGTATATACGTCTAGACAGGTCTAGACGATATTTTAATAATAAATGTCAAGCCATATGAATGTTATCCAGTTCACCTAGTGAGAATCATGACTGTTTTGACGCCAAATGAGTTAGGAAAAACCTGATAGGATGCTTATAGACACACAGACTAATAGATAGCAGATATTTTTTTTATACACTATCAACGCTATTTTTTTCGCGTAAGCACGAGGGCATGCAAGACCTCATTGTGAAAGCTTGGTCATTTCTGGAGTTGTGCTGTCTTTACCTGTCAGCGGAATAGCAACAAGTGAGGCTATGCGATGTGCACGGCAGTTTCTTGCCAGTGGGCTTTGCAGTCACGAAATATGGGCTGGTACACCCATGGGGACGTTTCCGTTGTGGTTCGTCGTATCACATCTAGTGCCCATTTACACAATGGCATCCGCCAGGGAGGAAATATGTCCCTTGACGTCTTAGCAGAACGCCCTGTGCGTGCTTGCGCCTTATGTGAACACAGTGCAGGCTTCCAAGTGGTGGTGCAGGATTGCTCCAGTGGGTTGGTTCAGCTTCTGGATCGTGTTGTGAGGTCACTTTCACAACCCCCCCCCCCCCCCCCCCCCACAAAATTCTTCTCACTGCGAAAAGCTGATCTTCAAACTTAATCCTATACTTGTTAGTCGAAAACAACACCCCTAAGATTTTTAAAGTACGAGGGTCCTGAATATAATTTTTGTCCTCATGTACTGAATATTTACGTTTTTCCTACTCCATATCCAAACAACCTGGCTTTTGTCGAAGTTTATCTTTAAGCCAGAAATGTCAGCAAAATTGGTTGAATGTGCACTGACTCATCAAAGGATTTCTCAATTCCATCCAAGTATAATGAGGTATCATCTGCAAACTGAGACAATAAAATTTCCTTGTTCATCACACTGATTCCTTTCATATTCGAATTTTTACGAAGTATCAGGGAAAGAAACTGCACAAATCAAACAGAGGTATGATGTGATGAGGAGCGGTCCCCTGTCTCACTCCTCTCTTTATTGGATACCAGGAAGTATACAGCCCATTCACAGACACACATGTCAAAATATCAGAGTAAAAGGTTTTAACCCAATTTATCATATCTGGTCAAAAATTAAAGAAAAAAATTCTGCAGAATGACAACAAACACTGTCAAATGCTTTTTCAAATCATCCATACAGGAACATTTTTTTTTAGCATACAGCAAGGTATCATAAAGTAACTTAATGTTTTCACCAACGAATCTGCTTGAAAAACCCTTCTGACTTAATGTATTATGGAGGTAAAACTGTTTTTAAACGATTCGCTATGCAGACAGATATGAGTTTGTACACAACATCAGTGAGGGATACAGGGCGCCAGTTCTTAATAAATGTTTTCGGTTTTCCCTCTGTAAGAATGCATATCTTAGTTCCTTGCCTAAATGATACTGACAGCAGTCTCCTTTAAAACCTCTCATTCACAGACTGCACAAGAAAATGACAAATATCAATCAAGAAAACATCTTAAAACTCCACAGAAAAACCCATCAGGACAAGACTCTTAAAATGACTCATCTGTTTTAAAGCGGCCGCTGGATCTTCACGCATGATCAGCCCTTAGATATGTTTGCTTTCCTTAGTAGCTAAAGCTGGAGCGTCAGGTAATTCACTTGAAAGGTTAATGTCAACCACATCTCTATGACTATACAACTGTTCATAATATGATTTCAACTTGCCTAAAATGCCCTTCCGATTTGAGTTAACAGTGCCATCATTCTTTTCTGAAACTGGAATTGAATTGTCAATAAATCTTCTATTTTTTTCTGTTACAAAAGTACTTGTTCTTTTTCTGCTTGATTGATCCATCGAACTTTTGTTTCGAACAGCAATACCTTGCACTTTAGACTGCCTTAATTGTTGTAGTTGTATTTTTGATTCCTCCAGCACAGATAAGTATATTAAAAAAAATCTAGTTCTTTATCTTTTTTTTTCTTTCTGATTTTTTTTCTTGTTTGCCATTATCTTTTCTTTCATATTGCACATGTAATTGCTCTCCCTCTTATTTCCATCATCACGTTTTGAAAAAAAAGAGCTGGTCACTCGCTTGGAAAGTCAGGTCATCACTTAAGATAATATCAACGTTGTCAAAGTTGTAAACTGATATCATATACTTTTTAAACTTCTTTATTGGTATTTTTATTTTGTGTAATATAATCTTTGTCTTTTGATAAGCTGTTATTAAACTCCCAAAAAGGTCGATCACGTTTTAATTGTTCTTCTCTTAATGCCAAAACGACAAACTAATGATCAGATCCCGGTTCAATAAGCACATCAGTCATTTCTTTCATCAAGTCATCATCAATCTAAAAGTAAAGTCTAGCTTCTTTTATAGAATTCAATTCACGCCACGTTTAAGTTTGTTTATTAGGATACAATTCTCTATAGACATCAACTGAATTATGTTTTGCCATAATATTAACAATTTTTTCTCTGAGTCCTGGGCCGTTTCTCTGTACTGGTATAGTTTCGTGCGTCTAATTTTGCATTCCGGGCACATCTCCAATCTCGTGTTATAATAACAGAGTAATTGTCATGCTGTTCTAAACATTCACAAATTCTATCGAAAAATTCCGGTTTGTCACCACTACCAGGTCCGTACAAATTTATTAATGATTTTTCTTCTTTAAAATTTCAATACTCATTTTAATGAAACAACCATGGCGATCTCTAATCACACCAAATACTTTGTATTTGAAATTATTATTGAAAAGTGTGACAAGTCAATATTTATTCGTGTCAGAGCCACTGAACCAAACATTATATCACCAACTGGCCTGTATAAAAGCTTCAGTTGGAGATGTGGGTGTTTTAATTATTGTGAAGTCTATGAGGATTCAGCCTTGCACCAAATCCACTAAAATGTCACTGTAAAGTCATTATTAAGTAAATGAGTGTTTGTCTCTCTGTGATGCTTCAAAGCATTTTTGGACGTGACAGATACCCTTAGGGTGTATGTGTATCTGTTACAAATGACATCTCTGGTCGCTGCATCTATTTTACAAGTATTTGATTTGCTTATTCTTCTGTCTAGACCTGTGCAACAAAGAGGCACCACGTGGGCTGAGCCTGCCATGTCTCTTCTGACTAATCACTCGACTCATTCCAAACCTTTATTCCGTCCCGCAACCTGTCGACATTTCCCGCCAGTTGTGGGGCAACCCCTACCAGTGTGTCTCTGGGGTGGTCCTCTAAGCACCCACTCCTCTCCTATTTCTCAAAATGCCGATATTTCCTGCAAAGTGCTGATTCAGAGTCTATCATTTTGATTCTTGACTGTGCTCCAGCTAACCGCAAATACAAAAAAAAAAAAAGAAAAGTAAAGAAAAGAGACAGTGTGCAAAGTAACAAAACAAAACAGAAAGAACATTTTGGACAAATACGTCTGCTTAGGACATTATAACAGACGCCAAAAACATACACCACCCACCCCCCACACCCACTCTCCGAGTCGGTGCAAAGTATCACTTCAATACCAACAACACAAAAGAGAAAAGTATGTTTTTGGCATATATGCATCTGCTTAAAGGCATTCTTCTTCTTCTTCTCATTCCTGTGACCTAAGTGGTCGTGGAGGGGGGGGGGGGGGGGGGGGGGGAGGAGGGGTATGAGAGACGACTCCGTCAATCTTCTTCTCCATCGCGCCCTGTCCTCCGCTTCTCGCCGAACTTCTGGCAGCCTGATGTTTGTCGACTCTATCA
>CM031608.1:73573181-73578181 GCA_018398815.1 Conus ventricosus
TGTCACCTGTGTCTGCAAGAGCAATTAGGCGTAGGGCTCTGCAGAGCTGGGAGAGTCAAGCAAAAGACTGCTGCCTGTCTCTGTAGTTGAACACTGGAAAGTATTGTTTCAGTACCATGTACCATGGAATACGTGAAGATTGGAAAGGAATTTGGCCATGTAGGTGATGAACTCAGGAAATATGTTTAAGAGGCTGAGGCTACAACAAGAGAACTGTAAAGAAGAAAAACTGAATTGGCAGCTGAAGAAAAGTAAACACAAGAAGAACATGAAGAGAAGACTAGAGCAAGACGAACGTGAAGAGAAGAGAAGACTAGAAGAAGAAGAACGTGAAAACAGGAAAAGACAGCACGACAGAACGAGAAGAGCGAGCTGTTGAAAGAGAATTACAAAGACTTGAATTAGAACATGCAGAGAAGGAGAGACAAAAAGAACTGGAACTGCGGATGGCTGAAGTGAAAGCTAAAAATGGCGAACGCATTTCCCAGTCAGAAACTGAAGTTGCCAAGAGGCCTCGTTTTCCAGCGTTCGTGGATGGGAAAGACAACCTCGACAGTTATCTGGAACGTCCTGAACGCCATTCTGAAGCAATGAGATGGCGAAAAGAGCAGTGGGCTACCAACTTAAGTGCCCTTTTGACTGGTCACGCCCTTGAGGTATATTCTAGACGACCCGAGGAGAAGCACACTCAAAACTGAACTTCTTCGAAGTTATGGTTCTTCTGAACAAGGCTTCCAGAAACGTTTCCTGTCCAGTAGGCCAGAGAAGAACGAAAGTTCAGCTGAATTCCTAACCAGTATTCAAAACCATCTAGAGAGATGGCTGGAGTTAGCAGGAAGAAATACAGACTATGATGGCTTGAAATATTTGGTTCTGAAAGAACACTTTGTAGAATCCTGCCCTAAAGACCTCGCGACCTAGCGGCCTGAGGAACGCGCATCTCCACGATTGAACGATAACCCTCATGCCACAACGGACCACCCTCTTGAAAGGTCTGTCGATTAGTGGCATTTTCTCCATAGGTACCTTTGGAGTTCTTCCTTTGGATTCAGTCTTCTGGCACAAGTCATAGGATCTGCAGAAGCGGGCAACATCGCCCTGGATACCTGGCCAGTAGAAGGCTGCTATAATGTTGTGTGGTCTTCTTGACACCCATGTCGCCTTCAAGGATAGAGTCATGGGCCAACTCCATCACGGGTTTTTGTAGACTGGCTGGAACCAGAACTAGGCAAGTGATTTGGCCCCATCAGTCATACTTTTTTGGTACTGTCTGTACATGATGCCATTTGTCTTCACCAAAGATACCTCGGTGTTACGCCTGGTCATGACTTTTGTTTTGCTGGCATATTTTTGCAGCTACGGGTCAGCATGCTGTAGCTGGGTCAGTTTCTTGCTAGTTGCTTCTGGAATTTCTGTGGATTTGCTGATGTTCAATGGTGTAGATCTTCTTCTTTCTCCTTCTTGGATTACGTACGGGTTGTTAATGCACAGGTGTGTGGCCACCCTGGGTCAGGATCATTAGCTGCACGGGCACCTTCATATGTCGATGATGCGTCATGAGGAGGACTGGGCAGACACAAAGCATTCACCTTCCCAACAAAGAATGGTGTCGATATTCAATATCGCCGTGGGAATGGACACAACATGTCCATGGACACATCGTAGGCAGCCGTTCTTGCCAATAAACTGTTTGCTCAGGAACAAAGTCCTTAATGAATACTCCACTGCACCCTGTGTTTCTGAGCACCTGAACTTCCTTATCATCATAATGTCCCTTCACCACAGGCATGACACTCACATCACCCTTGGCACAGTTTAAGAAGACATATTGCACCACTTTCTCATGCACACACGACTGTCACGGGCTTGACGTGAGGTAGATTTCCTTCTCCCCTGCGATGGTTGTCTCTGCTGACTCCTTTCTCTGATGGCAAACTGGCAGATGTCAGATTTCTTTTGTTTCCAACCGGGCGCTGGTCTTTCCGGTCTTCACAACTGAAGTGTGGAAGGCTACGTTTATCCTGGCAATTTCAAAATGTCGTATTCCGAAAAGAATCCTCACGCGTTGGGAAAGCACATTCTCATGTGGTTTGCACATTGAAGGTCTTTTGACTGTATAACACCCTGATATATACCCTTTTTCATGCAGGACAAAACACGGCGTGTTTGGACCTCTTTCGTCTTCTTCAGGCAAAACAAGCGCCAGGCAACACAAAACAATATTGAAGACAATGAAAACGAAGAAAAACAATCACTTACATCCTCTGACTGGGCGCAAAATGGACTCAAAATCGGGCGCACAATGGCGCAACATTTTGCGCCCAGTTTGAAGAGGTGAGTGATGGTTCGTTCTTCGTTTTCGACGTCTTGAACATTGTTTATCTTGCCTGAAGACGACCAGAGAGGTCGAAACGCGTCGTGTTTTGTCTTGCCGTTTGTTTGTTTCTTTCGTTCGGCGGAACAGCGAATCTTCTTTTAATGTTGTTTCAGTTTCAGCCTACAGTCACATCACTTAGAACATTTTACAGCTAGATTCTCTTCCTTCTTCACTTCTCGGTAGCACTCACACCCAGTGAACAGGATGTTGTGTGAATCAGTGTACAGTCTGGCATCTGGTGAGATATATTGTTAAACATACTCAAAACATACCCTTTAGGGATGTGGGTTTAATTTTTTTTAAAACTTACATTCTTTTTAGTTTCGTTACTGTTGATGAGGTATCTTACGGTTGTATTAGATTTAAAACCCACAAACTTGGTTTATATTACAAATATCTTACACACGAAAGTATATTAGACACAACCGTTAGTGGTTATCATGGTATTTCGCAAACTTGGTTCATATTACGAATAACATCTTACACACAAAAC
The DNA here is from genome assembly GCA_018398815.1 of Conus ventricosus. Classification (NCBI taxonomy): domain Eukaryota; kingdom Metazoa; phylum Mollusca; class Gastropoda; order Neogastropoda; family Conidae; genus Conus; species Conus ventricosus. Next base: position 73,576,052 of record CM031608.1, read on the forward strand.
CATACTAGGTGAAACGTCATGGTGTCGCGTTATTGCACTCCCAAGAACATTTTCATCACGTGGCTCAATTCATCTTTAAAAGTAATATAAATATAGCTTGACACATCTCTGCCTTATTGCGAACACTTTCTTAGCCTGTCAGCTGGTGAAGTGTCCTGTCTGTTCAAGATACTCGGTGTAAGTGATACATGGTCTGGTCATTGAAAGCAGGCCATGTTGCAGCATATACTGGCGCCGGCACATACTGTCGCCTTCATAATGTTGTTGCCGGCGACAATATATGCCGAGTCTCACGGTATATTCTGTCGCCAATTTTAGAGCAAATATTTGACGTCAGGATGACGATGACGACATCGATGACGACGATGATAATGATAATGACGACAACGACGATGGTTAAAGCGTCAGAACAGGATAAGTGTGTGTGTGTGTGTGTGTGTGTGTGTGTGTGTGTGTGTGTGTGTGTGGTGTTTGTGTGTGTGTGTGTGCGTGCGTGCGTGCGTGCGTGTGTGTGTGTGTGTGTGTGTGTGTGTGTGTGTGTGTGTGTGTGTGTGTGTGTGTGTGTATGTGCGCGCGCGCGTGCGTGCGTGCGTGCGTGTGTGTGTGTGTGTGTGTGTGTGTGTGTGTGTGTGTGTGTGAACAGGCAGAAAAGTTTTGATAATTGTATGTTTCCTTCGTCTGCGTTGTGAGTACTAGTTGTAGAAGACCTGACATGTTGATGTCAACAATTACTTTTCTAGTTCGGGTCAGGCTTAGGAGAGGACAATGTGTGGACATGGTAACGGCAGTTCTTTACCTCCTGTTTGTTGTCTGCCGCATTTTGCAGTTGTTGTGTGGTGTTGTCGAACTGGACTAATCGAAAGGAAGAGAAATGCACGTAACATAAACGTAGATGGTGCAGTCGCACAGGCCTGAAAATTATAATTGCATTCCCGTCTTATGTGTAAAACACGTACTACTTTGCATCAAGGATACTTTTAAGATTACCCGGTTAAAAAACATATCATCACTCACTAAACGGTTGTAGTATGAAATATAGTCATTACTTACGAGAGGATTTATTTTGGAGTATATGCCCTTCTCTCATCTTAGTTGTTAGTTCATTTATCCATCAGCTTAAAGTGATGCGTAGTGTGGTCTCAAAACTTTAGGGTTGTGGTGTAGCGTGTGGTGGACTTGTCCACATGCAGTGACGCCTTCTTGATGAAACTGAAACTGAAACTGGCTCCTGTTCTGGGTGCCATGCCAGTATTAAATAATTCCCTGAGCTACTTTTTCCGTCTAGAATTTATGTTGATAACAAATGCAAGCCGAGAACATAATAACTTTAGAAAATTGTTACGGATTTGGCATTGATTATAGAGAAAATTATCTGCGAAATATTTCGTGTGAAGTAATATAGCTATTCACTGATTTGGCGGACCGTCCGTGTATTGTAATTATGTGTACAATGTCTGTGATTGAAGACTGTTTCAATAGTGCTTTGGATTCAGATGAATAAAGGTTAAAATTGCCGTAATCCAACTCAACACGGAAGGAAATCTTATGTGAGGCAGGGAATAGTATACAGCAAAAAAAACGATTAAGTAGACTAGCTTCATCTCTTATGCTGAGATAAACAACACGCCTAAATCTCCAGACAGTTGCTGCTTACGACACCAAATCGCCTCGCAGAAACGCCAAGACAGAGCACACAGAATAATACGTAGACATTCCTCTGAAGCCAATGTTCAAAGCTTGGCCATAAACCCTGTTTTTGACACATGAACACAGCGACAAAAGCAGGAGAAGTGAACGAACACGAATTAGCATTTAGTCAAGATGGACACGGCCTTTCTGATCTTGGATACAGTCAAACAATCAAGATGGGCACGGCCTTTCTGATCTTGGATACAGTCAAACAATCAAGATGGGCACGGCCTTTCTGATCTTGGATACAGTCAAACAATCAAGATGGCACGGCCTTTCTGATCTTGGATACAGTCAAACAATCATACTGACGAACAGAGACATGGTATGAAAGGAAATCTTAAAAGAGGCAGGGAACAGTCAACGGTAAATGACAAATGATCAAGGTAACTTTCGCTCCCATGATAAAATAAACTACATAACCCTAACTCCAAATGACTG
>CM031608.1:73580681-73624239 GCA_018398815.1 Conus ventricosus
TCGTTTCCACAGGTAGTTATCTTGACTCCAAACAGAATGTCAAAAAGATCTAAATTTATGCGGATTCCTGTCTGACCATGAACATAACTTTCCATTTTCTTCCAAAATGCTTTCACAGGGGGACATTTGTAAAAGAAGTGCTCTATGTAATCTACTTCAGTTCTACAAACGGAACAGTTACTATCCTCTGTCAATTTCATTTTATGTAACAAAATATTTGTTGGGTATATATTATGAACAATTTTCCACTGCAGCTCTCTTAATCTGGTTTCTTTCGTAGCAGCATGTGCCACTAGCCATGAATCCTTGTCTATTTCAAAGTTCAGATTTCTAAGCCAAAACCCATGAGCACACGTCTTTAAGTCTTCAGTTGTATTTCCTTTATCGGTTAATATTTTCCTTATATGTTTTGGCTTTATACAGTAAACCCTGTAATCAAAGTAATTCTGTATCCCTTCTTGGCAAAGATTTTCACGTATCCAGTTTTCCAGGATGCAGGTATTGAGTTTATTAAAGCATTATATTCAAAAAGAACATTTCCTCTGTTTTGTACTACTTTTTCCAGAATTTCTTCAGAACTCAGCATTCTATTTTCATTTTCTTTAATAATATCCTTTATTCTTTCAATTCCTACTCTTTTTCAGGAAGGAAAGAATAGAGTGCGACATTTATATTTTATAAGCGAATTGTTCCACAGTAGCTGTTTGTGAAAGTTTTGTCGTGACACATCAGTTTGTTTGGTTAGTGTTTTGTTATCTAAATGTGTGTGTAGAACTTCTTGCCAAAATGGGTTATTGATCTGACAATGGGGGGACAGCATTCTCGATGTACAGTTTATTCAAAGGCACCCAAAGTTACTTGTTAGTTTATCCAGATGCCACTTGGGGATATAGCTCCAGTTATCGGTTGTGGCTGTAAATAATCTTCCTACCCACTGTAGATAGAAACTATCTTGCATCTTAAAAAGATTTACCATCTTGACTCCTCCTTGACTAATATCTGCTTCCATTATTTTTCTTTTTATCTTTTCAAGCGCTTTTTTGTTTGAATTCTTCTTCTGCCATAAGAATTTATATAGGGTTCTGTTAATTGTGGTCAAAACGTGCTTTGGCAGACCTATTCACTGCATTACAAACACAAACTGACTCAACAAAAAACACTTTATTATAACTATTTTCCCATAAATTCCTAAATCTCTCTTACTCCATGTTCTAATCAATTTATTCATTGTTACAATTCGTTTTAACCAATTTTCTTCTGTTATTGCTGCTTGGTTATTTTTAAAGTAAATCCCCAGTATTTTAATTTGTTCAGTTAACATAAATGGTATATTGTCTTCAAACCTCTGCATCCCTAGTCTCATTGCTTTTGTTTTCTGCACATTTAATTTGAGACCAGAAAAAACAGAGAAATCATTTATTATGTCATGTGCTTTTATCATGTCATCTCTGTTATTTAGAAACAATGTTGTGTCGTCTGCCAGCTGTTTTATTTTAAGCTTAACCAATTCATTATTGAAAGTGGGAAGATCGATTCCTGATATATTACTGTTCCGAATCTTTATTGCGAGTAATTCAACACCTAAAATGAAAGCCAGAGGTGAAAAAGGACAGCCCTGCCTGATGCCACACTTCACAGGGAAAGATTCCGAGATCCAGCCACCATGATTTATGCTGCTTACGGTGTTCGTTGTAATCACACTTACCCATCTTTTGAACTGGTTCCCAAACCCAAATATATCGAAAGTTTGCAACATAAATTCTTTAGAAACAGAGTCAAACGCTTTTTGATAATCTAGTGCTAATAGATATCCGCACTTTTTGGTTACATTTAGATAGTTGATGACATCATCTATAGTTCGTATTACTGTCGAAATATTTCGACCCTTCAGATAACCTACTTGATCATGGCTAATCAATTTATCAATAACTTTATTCAGTCTCAACGCCAATGCCTTTGCTAATATTTTATAATCTGTATTAGTTAGTGTAATTGGTCTCCAATTATTTACTTGGTCTCTTGGAAGGTCAAGGCTCTTGGGAAGAAGTATAATAATGCCTTGTTTCTGACTGTATGACATTTCACCGTCTCTGAAAGATTCGTTGAATGATTCAGCTACAACATCGCTTATAGTTATCCAGAAAAACTTCATAAATTCAGTTGTAAGACCATCACTACCTGGTGCTGATCCGTTTTTCAAATGCTTTAAAGCTAGACTTGTCTCTTGTACACTCATTAAACCTTCACAAGTGAAAGACTCTTCTTCTAATTTTGTAAATGGTTCATTCTGAATAAATTCTTTCAATTTTCCTTTCATATTTCCCTCTTCCTCTGGCGATTTAGAATATAACGCTGAGTAGAAAACTTTAATTTCTTTCAAGACTTCCGACTGGTTTGTAATTATTTCACCATTATCCTTTTGCACTTGTGTCATTGCATTTTGGTTACCACGAACCGTTTCCAATCCTAAGAAATATTTTGTATTTTTTTCTCCTTCTTCTACCCACTTTGTTCTTGCCCTTGTTTGGGCTCCCTAGCCTTTTCAAGTGATAATATTTCAAGTTTTTTCTTTATTTCTATAACTTCCGTTTGGTTTTGTTCGTTACCAGGATCATTTGCACATAGTTGATCCATCTTTGGAGTTTACTTTTCAAATCTAAAAGTTCATTCCGTTTGTTTTGTGCTCTAAATTGCCATACTCTATACAAAAGTGTTTAATCTTTGATTTACACCAGTCCCATTGATCCCTGTTTTCTCAAACATTTCTTTACTTTCACTTATCCATTTTTTTATACAACATTCATTCTGCCAACAAAAAAGGCATCTTTCAGATAACTGTTATTAAAACGCCAGTAGCCAGGCCCTCTGACGAATTCATTATAATGTATTTCAGTAATTATTGCTCTATGATCCGTATTGGCGACAGACATAATGTCACATGATACACACTTATCAGCCAGTTCTTGGCTGGCAAAGCAAAAATCAAGCCTCCGTGCAATAAACGGATTTTGCCTGCACCAAGTATACTCCTTTTCTTCCTCATGAAACACTCTCCAAAGGTCTGTCAAACCAGTGTTTGTAACCATTTTGTTTAATTTTGTAACTTCTTTTTCACAGTGTCGTTCACCGGATATTATGTCCACACTATTACACATAACAGTGTTGAAGTCTCCCATGCACAATAAGTTTTTCGATTTGCAATTTAATAATATGTCTTGTAAATTTTTGAAAAGTCTAATTTTTTCCTGCGTTTCATTAGGAGCATACACGTTAACCAGTGTGACTTCCCTATTCTCCGTCTTAATTGAGATGGCAACTATTCTATCGCTGCAGTTTTGAAGTTCAACATTTCCTTGGAAATGTTTAGATATTAATATTACTTGCCCTTTGCTATGAGCTGTCCCACTATGATAGAATAATTTCCCTCCCCATTGTTTTCCCAGTAGTTTGCTTCGCTTTCCGTTATATGCGTTTCCTGAAGACAAACTATGTCAATTTTCTGTTGTTTGAACAATGAAAACATTGCAGTTCTTTTTAATCTGTTTTCAGTCCTCGTGTGTTTAAAGAAAGAACGCGTAATCGATTCATTTTCCTAGAAAGGATATAGTAATCTGTTCATTTTCCCCATTAAAAAAAAAAGCGGCACACACGCACACGCACACACACGCACACACACGCACACACACACACACACACACACTCACACACACACACACACACACACACACACACACACACACACACACACACACGCACACACACACACACACACACACACACGTGAATATAGCCATAATCATTGTCCATTAAACGTCTGCCTGGTCCCGTAACCGATGTAAACCAATGAAAAGAGTAAACCGCAAAGAATTCAGCCAACCATCACATCACTGTAAACATCATCGCCGTCAGATTCGGAATTGTCCCTAGTCTGCTGTCGACGTTGTTTGTCAACGTGCTGCGGTGTGTAGAGTCCGCGGGAAGAGGACGTTTTGTCGAGGCTGAGCGTGAGGACTCTGCCCGGAATTTCGGCACTGTCTGCGATCTATCCCCTTTCTTTGAGAGAGCTCCCTGCCTATTTACAGTTCTGCCCCTGCTGGATCTCCTCGACTGGGTTGTAGCGCTTGGAGAAGTCGAGCCAGTTGATGATTTTTTTTTCCGAGTACAGCTAGTAGTCCTACCGGCTGAGTCGGGGGAGGGGCTTCTTTTGACCCTGTAACCCGAAGGACTAACACTGGTCCTGTCACGATCGGAAATTGATCCCGGGTCGATCACTGCCAGCACTACCACTGGCCCTATCACGAACGGAAGTCTTCCCTCGGCAGGCACTGTTCTCCCCCTGGACCACAGGGTCATGTCACACACAGGGTCACCCGCCTTGTGACATCTTGTAGCACTGGCGACACTTTATGGATTTGTCACACACTGATGCTCGGTGCCCCTTACCTAAGCATCTGTTGCACTGAGAGTCCTTTTCTCTCCTGGCCGACTTCTGCTCTTTATGATAGAGAGCGGCTCTAAATGGCCCTATCTCTATGAATGATGGGAGGGGAACAGGTGGGATATCAATGTATACAAACCTTCTGCCTGTTTTCCACCTAGTTAACTTTCCATTAGCATCCCTGTCTCTCTCGGCGATAAGTTTTGATCGTACATTGGTTTTCAGGTTTTTAATGGCATTCAAGATATCATCATCGGAGAAAGACAGAGGAACATTACTACGGTAAGTTTCGTGGCTGGGATTTCTCGCTCTTCGCCATCAGGAGAAGTGACAACAAAAGGATTTTTTTCTTTCACTTCCACCTGTACCCCTCTAATAACAAACCCCTGTATCAAAATCTTGTATCTCGCTTCCGACGTGCGAGGATAAATCCTCCAAAGACCCCCTATTCTCTGTGCTCCTTCCACCGATTCAAAGCCAGCGGTTTTTTCCACAGAAGAACAGATCTCCGCCGTAGTGAAAGGCCTTTGGTCAAAACCGGGTAGCTGATTGTTCAGAATAAAACGGGCAAGATTCTGGTGTTTGTATCTGGAGTCATGGAGTTGACAACCGCTCGGCTCGGAGAAGAATATAGAATACTGAAGAACACGTTCAGTTGTTGTCTGTTTCCGCTGAAAAATGAACCGTATCAGATTTCAACAGGTTCTGCTTCAGTTTACCACGAAGAATATCGACTCTTTTCCGGGACATTGATTCCTGTGGTAACGTAGAATAGTGACTGTAGAAAAATGAACGTTCTATTGTTTTTCAATGTTTATCAGTATCAATACCGCACCTTATTTCCTCTTTGTGACGACGTTTGCTGCATGCACAAAAGTGAGTTCATCAATGAATATATCTTTTGAGAGATTCTTCTTCTTCTTTGTAAACGCCTTGGTCTGCACGGTCAGTCCGGCCCTTGAGATGAATTACGTCATTTTCTCCAGCTCTTGTAGACTATCATAGACCTTCGTCATTAGAGCTGTCTCTGTTGTAAGAGATGACCAGCTTCTTAATCTCCACCAATCTTACACCCTTCTCACAGGCTCTGCTTACCTCACATTTTTCAGATATATCAATCATTCTCCTGTCCATCTTTTTTTTTCAAGTTTCATCTTATACATCGGCTGGCAGAATCCTAACGTTCACCGAAACTTAACTTTTAAGACACTAAGCAAATCAGGGGGGAGTGGTAAGCTAAAATCAATCTTTGCGCACGCACGAACACACACACACACACACACACACACATACACACACACACACACACACACACACACACACACACACACACACACACACACACACACACACACGCACGCACGCACGCACGCACGCACGCACGCACGCACGCACGCACGCGCACGCACGCACGCACGCACGCACACACACACACACACACACACACACACACACACACACACACACACACACACACACGAACGCGTGCGCGCACGCACTCACGCACACACACACACACAACACACACACACACACACACACCACACACACACACACACACACACACACACACACACACACACACACACACACACACACACAATTTATTCACTCTCAGAGAGAGAGAGAGAGAGAGAGAGAGAGAGAGAGAGAGAGAGAGAGAGAGAGAGAGAGAGAGAGAGAGAGAGAGAGAGAGAGAGAGAGAGAGGCAACAACTACGTACCTCATCATCTCTACTATAGCAGGTTGGACGGAGCTCCCAAGTTCCACTTATTTTCCGTAGAGTCTTGAGATTAGGATTCAGTCACAGCCAGGAGTCTTTCAGAAGATGCAGTCCATTCAGACCAAAATAGCTGAAGTTCCTCAGAAAAATGAATACAAAATCAATGAAAAGCGATGACTGTTATGGGTAGAGTGGTGGTTAAAGGCTTAAAGTTGACCTTTGCCCATTGCTCCAAAATTATAACTGAAGTCAACTTTGCAAACAAAGCTTGTCACAAAGAGACAATAGATATGATGTTTATCCATGTAAACATTATAAAAATCAAACTAGAATCACTTCTCAATAAGGCCAATATTCTACTAAGCCATAGGAGTCAATATGCAACTAAAAGAGTCGTTATTGTCCGTAGCAAATGGAATCAAACCCTTTTAACAACTGATATGGTTATTGTTTTTCTCCTAAGAAAACTGAATCTGCGAGTCAGTTTTCTACGTAATCAATATTCTCCATAACACCGGAATACACAGATGGTCTTACTATGCTAAATGATGCCAACAGCATAACTAAATCCGGGGGCGGATAATAAAGGTAAGCGCAAATCTATTGAACAATTCTATTGAACTATAAACTCGTATGATATCCAGACAAAAGACCGAAAAGAGAACCAGAGAAAGGGAAGGATACATAAAGCTGGAAAACAGATAAAGGATACACACTGTAAACGAACATGTAAGATAAATGTAAACAACCCGCATTTACAAACAACATAATGACAAAACAAACGAGAGAAAAGCGGTTACCTGATATAAGCTACCTCCTGTGGGTTAAAACACTGTGCATGATAACAAAGATTAGCTGATTGATTTTTTTACTTGCGACACATTGGTGAGCACCAGTAAAAGGTATACAAGTCAACTCATCCTGTCCCTGTGACAAAAGACATGACAGACAGTGGTTTCTGGTCTCCTGGTCGGTCTGTCCTATCTCGTCACATAGACCCACCGTGTCACTGACACTGTAATCGTCAGTAGCAGTCAAGGATTTGAATTACAAACATGAAGACCACAATATTCTATGGCGATGATGTTCCAGTGACACGGGAAAGACCAGAGCATTGAAGACTTTGCCACTGACACCCACCCTGGTGAGATTTTAAAAGACCAGAACATTGACGAGTTGGCCAGTGATACACCGATGACAGGAAAGAGCAGACTGTTTGGAGTGTACTAATGATATTCCAGTAACACAGCAAACATAAAAGCATTGAAGAGTTTGCATGTAACCCTCTACTGATCATGCACGAAGGACCAGACCGTTTAGAGTGTGCTAATGTCATTCCAGTAATACAGGAAACATAAAAGTATTGAAGACTTTTCCCAGTACCACTCCACTGATACAGGAAATGCCAGAGCATTGCAGAGTTTGCCAGTACCACCCCGTGACCTAGCAGATTATGCTTTATGTTAATAAATCTATTAAACTTTAAAGATTTTGAAATTAACTGGGTTCTCATTGGAGAAAATTCCCTGATCATGCCACCTTCCCTATCTGTTTATGTACATTTATAAGTGAGACCCATTTTGATGTTTTCTTTATTCCTAGTCTGAGAATTAAAGACGACAGTGTCTGGAGATTATGATTATTTCTGTTTTTATGTCCTGCATCAATCTGTGAACCCGTCAAACATGTGGGGCTGTGTCTGGCATTTTCAACTTGGATTTTCTAAAAATCGATCTTTCACACTTTGTAGACGGACCATTTTTAGGCAAACTTTAGTATACTATTTGATTTTCAATTGTTCATATTACACATACACACACACACACACACACACACACACACACACACACACACACACACACAACACACACACACACACACACACACACACACACACACACCACACATGTATGTCTATCTATCTATCTATCTATCTATCTATCTATCTATCTATCTATCTATCTATCTATCTATCTATCTATCTATCTATGTTGTGTGTGTGTGTGTGTGTGTGTGTGTGTGTGTGTGTGTGTGTGTGTGTGTGTGTGTGTGTGTGTGTGTGTGTGTGTGTGTGTGTGTGTGTGTGTGTGTGTGTGTGCGTGCGTGCGTTCGCGTTCGTGTGTGCGTGCGTGCGTGTGTGTGTGTGTGTGTGTGTGTGTGTGTGTGTGTGTGTGTGTGTGTGTGTGTGCGCGCGCGCGCGCGTGCGTGCATGCGTGTGTGCGTGCGTGCGATCGTGTGTTTGTGTGTGTGTGTGTGTGTGTGTGTGTGTGTGTGTGTGTGTGTGTGTGTGTGTGTGTGTGTGTGTGTGTGTGTTTCAGACACCGTTTTCTTGTTTTTGCACGTATTTTGATATTTTACATCCCACGTAAAGACAACTGAATGGGTTACACTGGTATGTATATGCTCAACGGAACAGCAACAAGCAAGGGTACGAGATGCGCACGGCAGTTGCTTGACGGTGGTGGTTTTTTTTTGACGGTGGGGTCTGCAGTCATGAAATATGGGCTGGTACATCCATGGGAACGCTTCCGTTGAGGTTCTGTCGTGTCACATCCGATGGACATTATACAATGGCATCTGTGGACAACAGTTCCCTCTAAAGACGTATAATGTCCGTCCCAATCTTTTACAAGATGCAAAGCATATAAACGTACTCCCAGATTATCTAAACTATTGCACCACGGGGAGAGGGGGAGGGGTGGGAAGGGGGGGGGGGGGAGCTGAAAAACGTCATAATCAAACATGCGTCATAATGTATTTCGTCACTGGCTGGGAGATTCAATAAAGAAGAAAAACCGTTTTGGGCCGTTATTGCCGTTAGTAACGTCTATTCTGGTAAAATAAAACATCGGGCATCATCCGTGACCCATAATGAACATACCTACACATTTTCAGAAAGATCGGCCCAGAAGTTTTGTCTCGAACGAGTGAAACACGTTTGACCATGGACAGACAGGCAGACAGACACACAGACATCATTTCTTCATTCCCATTGTAAAGTACTCCTGTGTCTACTGTTTACAGATGTTAAAGTTTGCATTCCACATTCTATTTTTGTTCTAGAAGCTTGTGCTAGTGCACAGAGACAGGTTAATTGTTGTATCGCACAGTCTCTGTCTGTCTGTCCGTCTGTATGTCTCCTTCCCTTTCTCTCTCACTTTTGATGCTTCTGATGAACTATGAATAATCTTATTCATCTGTCTATGAGTACGAGTATGCACACCACATTTCTTCAATGTACATTGCTTTGTCTTTGTTCATGTCGAATTAGTGTGGTTATTTTGGAGATGAATTGTCACACGTTACCCTGTCCTTAAGCTACTGATTTTGACACCAGCAGAAATTATCTAATTATGAAACCATTCCCACTTCGATTATATCTGTCTGTCTGTCTATAAGTCTGTCTGTCTGTGTGTGTGTGTGTCTGTCTGTCTCTCTGAATACATATATGAGTGAGCAGAGGGTCCACCGTCAAATGGTTAGTCTTCAGCGGCGCAGCCTTACAGACTGCATCAATCTGACAGCGGGTACAGCAATGAGCGGTGCAATTCATCCAGTACTGTTCATGTTGGCAGCGGTGGTCATCTTAAAAGCATCAATAAGCAGTATAGGTCAAGCAGACTTTGGAGACAGCATTTCAAATTATTTTTTCTTTTTTGTGTGTGTTGGGCCTCCAATATTCGAATTCTTCCAACATTTTTTTTGTGTAAAGCCTCCATCCTCCTCTTTCTTTTTTCCCACGTTTTATTTTTTTTATTTCAAAGCCTAACACACCATGCATGGTCTGTGTGTCTGCTTAAATCTTTGCACTGGCTTCCTGTTGAAAAACGCATCAAGTACAAACTTTCTTTGCTCTGTTACAAGGCATTGGATGGCCTCGCTCCATCTTACCTCTCTAAACTTCTGTCGACCTATACTCCTTCCAGACAGCTTCGCTCTTCCTCTGACACTCGCATTCTGCAGATCCCTCGTTTTCGGGCCAGAACACTTGGTGAACGTTCTTTTTCTTTTCAGGCTCCTTCCTGCTGGAACAATCTCCCTTCTGCACTCCAAAACTCAAACAGTCTCTCTTCTTTCAAGTCCTCCCTCAAAACAACTCTCTTCAAAACATAATTTTTCTGCTCCTTCGCTGGTGTGTGGGTGTGTGCGTGTGTGTGTGCGTTGTTGTGTGTGTGTGTGTGTGTGTGTGTGTGTGTGTGTGTGTGTGTGTGTGTGTGTGTGTGTGTGTGTGTGTGTGGTGTGGTGTGTGTTGTGTGGTGTGTGTGTGTGTGTGTGTGTGTGTGTGTGTGGTGTGTGTGTTGTATGTGTGTGTGTTAGGGCTTATTGCTGTAAGCGCTTAGGGCTTTTGTTTAAGATTAAGCGCACTAAATGTTCCTTATTATTATTATTATTATTATTATTATTATTATTATTATTATTATTATTATTATTATTACCGATGGATATTCACTTGCTGTTCTAGTTGTTTTTTTGTGTTTTGATACAAGGCGTCTGGGTTTACCTTATATTCTAATGTTTAGTGTGGTTGCACTTTTGCTCTGCTGCATTTACCACATGCACTGAAAGGAGCAATTAAACAAAAGAGCAAAGACTATGGTACTTATGAAAATGATAAACTGTAAAAACAGGCGTGTGTATGTGTGTTGTGTGTGTGTGTTGTGTGTTGTGTGTGTGTGTGTGTGTGTGTGTGTGTGTGTGTGCACGCACACACGCGAGAAAAGAGACACAGATAGAGAGAGAGAGAGGAGAGAGAGAGAGAGAGAGAGAGAGAGAGAGAGAGAGAGAGAGAGAGAGAGAGAGAGAGAGAAGACTCCTGCGAAAATGATATTTACCAAAAGAAACATAAAGAGAATACAACAAAAACGTTTTAATACCGGGGTTACGCAATATAGTACAATATATTACTTTTCTAAATATATCTGAATTATGTCAAAACTGGAGAAAAAGAAAATGATTGGCTTAACTGTATGTTTTTTTTTCTCCATATTCAGATGGCATGTATTTTGTGGATTGTTTTTCCTATTTCACGAATTTCAGTTTTGTTATGTTCTAACAGCACAATCTTGTTGTCAGATTACAGAGAAAATTTATAGATGAGAACCCAGAAAAGGTTGACGAGTTGATTTCTTGAATTATTTTTTTATGAATGTGAAAACGTTACTCGGCATAACTGACTTATTCACTTTTGTGTCTAAACTTAGATATGCTTTCCTAATAACGTTTTTTATGGCAAGGCACAAAACGCATGATTTCAATGCTACAAGTGTAAAGGAGCACATATATTTTTGTGATGTAATATGAAATTATGAACAATCTTATATCTGCCAGCAAAGAATACTATCTTTTCAGTTCATGAATTTGATACACAGGTCACACTGTCTGAAATGTGATATAGTCCAACATGTTTTCAACTAACTTTGATGGTTTGTTATGTGTTTCATAATGTAAACCTTGGGTGATTCAGCTTCACATACAACTGAAAAAAATCTCTTGCAGGCTACATTACATTGACTTCTCTGATTTTTACACTCTTGACCTCTCTTGTTGTGATGAGTCATTTGACAAGTCCACCCGATAGGTCCTAGTCAGCCACCCTCTTGTACAAATTGTACAAACACGAGCATCATTCTCCCCCCTTTCTCTGTCCCATCTGTCACATACACACACACACACACACACACACACACACACACACACACACACACACACACACACACACCACACACACACACACACACACACACACACACACACACACACACACACACACACACACACACTCACACACACTTACACACACACACACACTTACACACACACACACACACACACACACACACACACACACACACACACACACACACACACACACACACACACACACACACACACACACACACACACACGGCAGCACAGATTTCTAATCTATGCCCAAACCCCCTCCTCTTTCTCTCCTGCCTTCTCTCCCTGATGTAGCAAGTCAAGACAAAAAGTTTACATCACACTGCCACTATGGTGCCACTACATCGCCATTCTCTCCCCACCTACCTTCCCATCTACTCCCCACAGCTGTGTGCGAGCGTGAGCCACCCGGCTTATGTTACCACTAAGGTTTACATCAGTTTTGGAATACGTTGCCTGTCACTCCCCTTCTCGCCTCACTTAAAACAAAGACACCTCCCTCCCTTGCTCACCTCCCCCTTCCCTACTACCCCTTCCTCCCTCCATATCCATCATCCCCACGCTGACCATCACGCGCTGACAGTCATGCATCGGGCACAGCTGGCAGATGATGCAAATGTGTTAACCAGTGCTTGGCTACTTTGGATGCGTTCTGCCATGCTTTGTGAATGATCATACATTGATCTAGATGCCAAGGCACAGGTCTCGTTCAAACGTTCTCAATTAGTCCAATTCATATTTAGTGGGAGGAACAGATTGCTCCCCCCTTTCCCTTTCAATATCTTGATTGACACCCTGTCAGTCAGATCAGAAACCTGATTTGACAGTCTAGCATACAAATAGAAGACACATAATGTCGCATTTTCACTGATTCCTCAAGACCAGCTGCAGATCAGAACTAAGTAACAAGACAGATGCCAGAGGAAAACCAGAGAGGAGGCACAGTTATCTCTTCCACTCCAACATGGTCTGAGTCACTTATTCTCCCAGAAATGTAAGTTGAAGCTATGTTTTTCATTTTGAATCTATGCATTAATATAAGTATGCCATGTGGTTTAGCAGTGTAACTTTGTGCCAATACTTGGTGACATTTATCAAAATGATGAATGAGTAGTCTGTTGTAGTAGTCTGCATGTCACCATGTAGTAAAAGCTATCACCATGTGGTTAAGATTCTTTGTTAATTAACTGACCACTATTCTTTGTTTACCATTTGACTTTTGCCAGTATGCAATTCTATATGTTAAGATGGTAACTGGATGATAAACTTTCATCAGAAGAACAGTATGCCTGTACTATGTGAAAACTGCTAAGTTGATTTATGAATACTGGTGATTGTCGGAATGCTCTGTAGTGTATGACTTACGTGGGCTAAGTGTAGTCCACGTTAATGTTATTTAACTCATAAGAAACATTGAAGAGTTATTTGACTGAAATTATTTAAACAGTAAACAAGTGGGGTATGTTTTGCTCCCATAAGGAAACCTAACACAGAGTAACTTTTATTCAAGACTGGCACAGCCTTTTAAACTTGAATAAAGTCAGACAAACACACAGACAAACAATCTAATAGTGGGGGAAAAACAAGCACAGGCCAACAACTGAACTGTCTTCATAGTAATGACTTGGCAAAGATTTGGACTTAATGAGGGGGGGGGGGTGGAGTTTGAAGATGGAGAAACTGGGAACATGAAATAAAAAAAAATGTTACAGATATGAACAGTTTTCATATCTGTAACATTTTGTTATATTTTTTTATTTTTTTTTTTATTTCATGTTCCCAGTTTCTCCATCTTCAAACGCCACCCCCTCATTAAGTCCAAATCTTTGCCAAGTCACCAGACACAAGAGAGATCAACTATCCTCTCCCACTTCAGTTGACTCATAACATTCCAAATGGACTTCAATTCAACTCATTCAGAGCTTTCCTTCACTTGCTGATGAAACAGTGAGAGCATGTCTATTGTTACTAACTTTAACTGTTTTCCTGGGTGTAAGCAAGTGTAGTTGATGTGTAAAAGAGCACACAATTAAAGTAGCATTGACATGTCCACTGTAAACAAACTTTAACTACTTTCAATTGTGTGAGCAAGTAAAGTTAATGTGTGGAAGTGCACTTAACTTTTGTCAAGTCTTTGCTGTTCATTCAATATTGAATGTTTGAACTTCTCTCTAATTCTGTCTCTCAGAGCTACAAGTACTTTTAAGAGTACAAGCCTAAGAAAACTGATCCCAGTGCCACTATTGAGTATTTTAGTAATCCCAGGAACAAATATGAATTTTGTTTGATAACTAGTGCTTGAAAGTAGCTCCTTCCACCACTAGTAAGAGAGAGGGTGGAGGTGACATTTTAACAATTCTCATAGAGAAAATATTCCAAGTCATCCCCCTAGAGGACCCACCTACCCACTCCCAACTCTCATCACACTTATATAATCAAATTGATCCACAAGCAAAGGCTCAGAGCCTGCGTTTATTACTATTAACACAAATTTTACCTTTAAGTGCAATTTCATGTAACAGTGCTTTCTTCTAGTCCACGTTTCTACCTTTCATTGGCTGCTTTGAGATGCCTTGGGTGCTGTGTTTAAACCCTTGGAGAACACACATGTGGTGATAAGTCTCCTTTTGAGGCCAACAGAGGACCAGTACAATCTGCCGGTCCCACCGATGAGCTCAAATTAAATGGCGATAGGGGCCTCAGAGAAATCAATGTCAATGGTTCTGTTTTTATGTGTTTCTGTTTGTTGTGGTCCCCTTATGCTTCTGACTCTATCGTTACATTCCCGTTACCTACCCCCACCCCCATCTCCACCTTGAAAAAAAAATCTTTGTAAAGTCTTTGCTTTAACAACAGATAAATTCTTAGCCTACTCTTGTTTTCTCCCCATAACTTACACACACACACACACACACACACACACACACACACACACACACACACACACACACACACACACACACACACACACACACACACACACACACACACACACACACACACACACACACACACATTCACACACACACACACACATACACACACACACACACACACACACAGACACACAGACACACAGACACACAGACACACACACACACACACACACACACACACACACACACAACACACACACACACACACACACACACACGCGTGTGCATGTACATACATTTATATATATATATATATAATATATATATATATATACATATGTACAAATATATATATAATATATATATATATATGTATATATATATATATATATATACACATAATATGTTTATCTGCTTTTGTATCTATACACATGCGCACATCTATCTATCTATCTATTTGAAGAATTTAGCAGTGGGCAAAAGAATTGCAGGCTAACAATTCCTCCATCATTACTTCAATACCTTGGCAAAGGTTCAATGAAAAAAGGGGAAGGGAAAAATCAGGAAACATATCATAAATACCAATACCTTCACTAGCAGTTTATGGGAACCATCATAATCGATCTTGAAGACAATACCATTCATTTCGCATGGTCCGAGTAGGCTTTCGTATATATGCAAAGCACGCGCGTGCATGTGTATATGTGTATGTGCGTGTGCGCATGCTCACTCGTGCGTGTGTGTTCGTGTATGCGTGCGTGCGTGCGTGCGTGCTCTGGTGCGCTTCATTGGTGAATAAAGGGAAGAGGAATCATCAATTAGTCTCAGTTTTCATTACGCTATTGCAAAGCCCTGCTCTCCCAGACTATCACAGTATCCATCACGCCAAGCCAACGACATTGTCTCCCACACCATCCCTTTATCCAATACGTCATACCAACGACTGCGTTCCCGGACTATCCTAGTATCCCTCACGCCATGCTAACGACATCGCTTTATTCATTACATCATACCAACGACTGCTCTCCCGGATTATCCCAGTATCCATCAAGCCATACTTATGACCTGTTCTCCCTGACTATCCCAGTATCCATTACGTCATACTAAGGGTTGCTCTCTCTCACGCTATTCCAACAACCTGCTCTCCCGGTATAACCAGCATCCATAATGTCACGCCAACGACTTGCTCACCCTGACTATCCCAGTATCCATCACGTGATACCAACGACCTGCTCTCCTGGATATACCAACATCCATAATGTCAAACCAAAGACTTGCTCACCCTGACTATCCCAGTATCCATCACGTGATACCAACAACCTGCTGTCCTAGAATATGCTGGAGTCGATCACGTGATTAAACGACCTGCTGTCCACGACTATTCCAGTATTCACAATGTTACACCAGCGACTTACTCTCCCAGACTATCCTAATATCCATCACGCCACACCGACAATCTGCTCTCCCGGACTATCCCAGTGTCTATCAAGCTACATCAAAGACCTGCTCTCTCCGACTATCCCAATATCCACCACGCCACACCAACAACTTGCGGGTCCTCAACTATCCCAATATCCATCACGCCACACCAACAACTTGCTGTCCTCAACTACCCAATATCCACCACACCATACCAACAACTTGCTGTCCTCAACTATCCCAATATCCACCACGCCATCCCAAAACAACTTGCTGTCCTCAACTATCCCAATATCCACCACGCCACACCAACAACTTGCTGTCCTCAACATTCCAATATCCATCACGCCACACCAACAACTTGCTGTCCTCAACTATCCCAATATCCTCACGCCACACCAACAACTTGCTGTCCTCAACTATCCCAATATCCACCACGCCACACCGACAACCTGCTCTCCCAACTATCCCGGATTCACCACACTATTCCCAACAGCCTGCTCTCCCTGACTAGCCCTGTATCATTACCCTATACCAGTGAACGGCTCTACGAGGACAATGAGTGTTTTACTGAGTACATGTCCTGATAGAATTCATGTTGAACATTTCGTGCGAATTCTGAATAACTTGTTATTCAGTTTATAACCAAACAGATGTGCAGATCAAGAACATTTGTTTTTGTTAGCTATTTTCAGATTAGGGTTTAATGATGTAAGAAACAACTACAAAACAGTCAGACAGAATCAAAGGAAAACACCAGTAAAAACGGGACCAAGACAGGGATCACTGATAATGATTGTCGTACCTCATCATAAAGGACCATGAAACATTGATCCGGATGGAACTCAACATCGGCAAAACTCGGGCAAACCTGACAAGGATAGCGAAAACATAGTGTTTACTATATTGAAAGGAAATTAATTAAATCAGCCAGATACCAGGAACCAACAAATTAGAAACAAAACACGACGCGTTTTGTCCCCTATTCCTCTTCAGGCAAGACAAAAACCAAAACCAAACCAAACCAAACCAAAAAAACCCAAACCAAACCCCCAAACCAAACCAAACCAACCAAACCAAACCAAACCAAAACCAAACCAAATCAAACCAAACCAAATCAAACCAACCAAAACAAACTAAAACCAAAACAAAAACAAGAAACAAAACAAAACAAAACAAATCGTCAGGACAATAAAAATGAAAAACGAGCAATCACTGATCTCGAATTCGCGCAAGAAAAGGCGTTGAATCCATTTTAAAACCAATATTGTAACACCAAATCAACACGAAGGAAGAGAACCGCTAGGAATTTCTGACAAAGTCAAGAAACGACGACAGTGATAGTGCAATGCCCACAGTTACAAAGGATAGAACGGTGCCTCCTCACAGAACAGACAACAGTATCTGATATCCCCGGTCAGCACTGCTAAGGATTCTACTTCAGTCCACTTAAAGCAAAAGACCAGTGCTGACTTCCTATATGCATCAAACCCCAGAGACAGCCAATACTCAAAGATGATGCAAGGGAAGTCATTACAAGCAAAAGGGAGGTAAGTCCCAGGATGGGCAAGATTCCTTAGTATGCAGGGTATGAGTATCGCGGAAACATAGAGCATGTTTTAGAAAAAAAATAAAGGAGATGGGATGGAGTGGCAAAATGTATCACACGACAGGCACAGACTTAAGGAACGATTATTCCGCTTTGTAACAGGGAATCCTACAGGAAAACGTTTTTATGGAACGCGCGGCGAAGACACGTTTCAAATTTACTGTGCAGGGCTCGTCAAGAATTCCCATGGGTAAACCTGATTCATCAACCCTTTTGGTCAGGCCCCTTTGTAACATAACACGACGCCTTTCGACCTCTTAGGTCTTCTTCAGGAAAGATACAAAACGATCAGACAACGAAATGAAAGAGCAATCACTTATTTTCAATCACTTCTGCGCATGATAGGCGTTGAACCTTTATTTAGTCAATCAATGAATCATTGGGTCAGTTAATTATTTAGTCAGTCAAACTTCAAATGTCTTATTGGACATTTATATAAGAATTTTATGCAAAGAGAACTCACATATTCCCATTAAAAAAAAAAAGCTTTTTTTCTTTAATCTGCAAAAGTTCCACAGAAGTTGTGTTGTCCTACTCAGCCGGTGCCCCTGCTTTCTGAAAAATGACCCTAAAGGTGGCTGCTCTCATCTATCCCTGGCACTAGGGAGTCCACCAAAACTCGTCTTTGGGCGTTTGTCATGCAGAGCTATGCCATCACTGACTTCTTGGGTATTTTGGAACATGTCACAAAGTTTAAGGCTATTTTGCGAAATTCCCTCTAATTTTGCCCCTGTTAAACAATACAAGTAGAAGTTTAATGGCACTATTTGGAGAACCACATGACACAGTAACTTTGTGAATGACTAAACAATATTCGTAACTACTGGGTCATCCGAATCCAATATATGAATATAAGACCAAGAATAGTGATAATGGCATGGTTAGGAGGAGGAAAGAAAACTTGCGACGATCAAGGTTACTGTCATCGAAGACACTTTCTGTTGTCTGGAACGCTGAGTGTCTTGTTGTACAGAAAGACGTCTGTCCCTTGTCACAGATCTGACCAGTTTGTACAGAAGAAACACAGTTGTTGAGTACCAGCAACATAAAAGGTAAAAGGAACATTGAATGAGATCTATCCAAGGCCATACCAGGGGCGTCAAACACACTGTACATTCTGAGACATACGCAGCAAGTTCACAGTCTGTGTCTTCCATATCAATCCATACAGAAGGTGACAATTAATTAGAAGGGTGACCAGTATCAATATCCCCGCTACAGTTCGAGACTTTCCTTTTGTCCACATAGTATTGACATGAATGGGCCCCAGAACAGAAACTGCTCCCTTTGGTAGTGAGTGCCACAAGCATACATGCAGATATAGGTCCACTGTGTATGCATCAATTGACAACCTTGCATTGCCAAGAACCAAGAGCACAAACTGTGGTACATTAAATATTGCCGAGCGCAGTATTTCAAAGGACCTACTATCAACAGCAGCGGTCAGACCAGGCCAGAACTTGGAAGAAAACACTAGACGTGATCGCAGGGAAAAGACTCATGATTAGAATTATCATGGAATTTCCGAATGTTCCAAAACAAGCACAACAGAACAAACCGTATAGAAATGAACAAGGCAAATTGATCAAACGGCTTGTCAGTGCATCATTCTTCGTGCATACTACTGACTTCAGTCATACTGTTCACTTCCACTATACTGCTCTCTTTCATTAACGCTCACTTTCATTATACTGCTCACTTCCATATACTGCTCAATGAGGAGACTGACATTTTGAAGAAGGCTGTAACGTTTAATTTATGTTTAAGTCTGTTTTCATTATACAGAAGACTGACTTTTTATTTTCACATCTGTCAGTTGTAAAACGCATACACACTCATGAATTGATAGCAATACTGAAAAAAAAGCAACGTCACAATAACGTGCTTTGCAGCATTTGCTTACATGTCAGTTTTACCGTTAGTATACGTTGACATAATGATCATGCCCATACCTGTCTACACATTTTACAAATGCAAGACAAAGTAAACACAAATCCATCATATTTGTTGTTGTGTGTTAAGAGAGAGAGAGAGAGAGAGAGAGAGAGAGAGAGAGAGAGAGAGAGAGAGAGAGAGAGAGAGAGAGAGAGAGAGAGAATGACAATGACAATGTTTTAATGTTAGGCATCCAGCCTGTAAACATAGGTACACGTAAACAATGTAGTGGCTATCCAAACAGACAGATGATAGGAATCAACTTGAATTTGTAGCAATAATATCTTCTTCCCTTTGCATCAGTGCATAGAAAATATATACAGCTACATCATGAATGACTGTGAGTGAGAGAGAGAGAGAGGGAGAGAGGGGAGAGAGAGAGAGAGAGAGAGAGAGAGAGAGAGAGAGAGAGAGAGAGAGAGATGACTCAAGACTAAAAACAAATTCACCACTGAGGTATCAAGAGTCCTTGTATATATATATGTATATATCATCATGTTCTTCAATATCACAAAGCAAAGACAGTAAGATGGTTATTAAACAACAAGAAACCAGAAAACACGTACAACAAGAAATCAGAAAACACGTACAACAACAAGAAACCAGAAAACACGTACAACAACAAGAAACCAGAAAACACGTACACACAGAACACTAAGTGAAAAGGAATTAACAACCCCTCCCTCCTCCCTACTGTGACGGACCGAATTTCGTCTGGTCCCAAATTTTGGGGACACATTTGACCGGAACAAGTAAACCTGTAAAACCGGTTGACCTGATTACCTGACTGCTACTCACCTGCATTTTGTGTAAGTCAGGTGAGCGAGGATTTCTATTCAGTCTCCGCAGAGGTACCGGCCGAGCAACTTCATCAGAGAGCCGAAGGGAGACTGAAGGTGTGTCCTCGCTGGCAGTCGGGTATGTGTTGATAATTGAATTGAACTTAGGGTTTGAATTAATGAAGTTGGTTTTCCACAGGTGGTTGGGAACTTTCCAGTGCTTAATAAAGGCCTAAAAATATTTCATTGTCCCTCGATATATTTTATGATTTGATGAGACATAGGGTGACAGTAGGATGCTGTAGTTAGTGAATGTGAGTTGAGAGGAGGATGGGGAGAATGGAGGAGTAGAAAGAAGAAAGAACATGTAGACTGGTATGTGATCAGAAAAAATAATCTAGTTTAATCTCCGAATTATTAGAAAAAAAAGGTGTTGTTGATCTTTTTCTCTAAAGTATCATAATGATCCAAGTGTTGGTGAGCTCTGGAAGTGAGCAATGAAAATTATCGAAAATGTATTCTGATTCTTGTTGTGGGAAGATAAAAATTGACGAACTGAAATCGTTCCTTATGTAATTAGACACATCTAGTGATGATGATGAACATTCTTTATTTTTGATAAAAAGCGACGAACTGAAACCGTTCCTTGAAATGTAATTGGACACATCTAGTGATGATGTGATACGATAAAAACATTTTTTTCTTGATAAAGTGTGACAAACGGAATCCGTTCCTTTATATGAAATAATTGTATTCTTGGTACTCTGAAAAAGGTTTCCGTGTGGAAATCCTTTCCTTTAATGTAAACAATCATGGTGTTAATCAAAGAAAACTTTCTATTGTATTGCACCCACCATATTGAAACTTTGTAGATTCTGTTATGGATATTTTCCCCCAGGTTTCAGTGAAATGTATTATATGAACAGTGACTGCTAGTGACAAACAAGATCGATAAACATGCTGGAAGTAGGCTAGATAATCAAGGTAGCTATCAGTTCCCCCAGGTGTCGGTGAAGCTCCCGTGTCCGACTTGGAGCTGACTGCCATCCGGGTGTGGGGTACCGCCTGTGCCCTGCCACTGTCTCCGCCCCGTGGAGAGGTATGGAGAGGCTGACCAAGGGTCAGTAGACAGCGTAGGAGCGCTGCCACTGTCTCTGCCCCATGGAGAGGTATGGAGAGGCTGACCAAGGGTCAATAGACATCGTATGAGCGCTGCCACTGTCTCTGCCCCGTGGAGAGGTATGGAGAGGCTGACCAAGGGTCAGTAGACACCGTATGAGCGCTGCCACTGTCTCTGCCCCATGGAGAGGTATGGAGAGGCTGACCAAGGGTCAGTAGACACCGTATGAGCGCTGCCACTATCTCTGCCCCATGGAGAGGTATGGAGAGGCTGACCAAGGGTCAGTAGACACCGTATGAGCGCTGCCACTATCTCTGCCCCGTGGAGAGGTATAGAGAGGCTGACCAAGGGTCAGTAGACACCGTATGAGCGCTGCCAATCTCTGCCCCATGGAGAGGTATAGAGAGGCTGACCAAGGGTCAGTAGACACCGTATGAGCGCTGCCAAACGGGTGTGGGGTGCAGCACAAGCCCTGCCACTGTCTCCGCCCCCGTGGGGGTGTCGAGAGCCTGTCCGTGAGGCCAGCAACGAGCTGGAGTGAGGAAGGGCTTCAGTGTTCGTCGGGACGCCGACTTGTGTTTCTTCTGCTGTGTAGGAGTCCCTGGAAGGACTGCACGAACCTACCTCCGTGAGCGGTTTCGTTTTCTGTCGTGTCGACGTGTGTCCTGGTGTGTGGGAGTTCCTGGAAGGACTCCACGAACTGCTTTCGTGAGTGGCTTTGACCTGTGTGAGAACTGTGTGACTAGGGCCGGACGCGGCGAAGTGCACAGACCGTCCGTGATGACTGCTGTGGGTGCCAGACTGGCCTGCTGGGTGAAAGAAATATGTTAGTGTGACAATATGGAACCTGGTATCGTTGTGCGCCCTTTGGTGGTGGTGAAAACTTTATGCTGCATATGTTTATACTTATTGTGTATTGTGTACTTTTGATTAGATGGTTCAGGCAGCGAAAAGAAAATAAGTAGAAACTTAGCTTGTTGCCTTGCTATCTATGTTCGTGTGGTGTGGGTGTGTGGAGAAAAGTTGTACACGCATCCAAACTTCTTCAGGTGAGAGTCAGACAGCAAAAACACGCATCGTACACCATCCATAACACCAACCACCCCACCCCCCGATTTTGTAACATTCTCATTGGTATCGGAATTATCGGGCTTAAAGAACAAAATATGGAATGAATCATGTACAGTGACAATGACAATGACAATGACAAATGTTTTATTGTGTATAGGCCTGTGGCCCGTTACAATGAAGAGAAGGTAAACAACTGTTAAATTGAAAACGAGACAAACAAACGTAACATTCACATATTGCCAGAAATCCCATATCAACCCCAATAATCTCAGAAAAATGTGTTCATAAAGCAAAACGTGCTCTGCGTTTCAAAGCCAAAAAGAGGAATTTAGACAAATTCAGTTGAATATCAAGGCTACTACTCAAAATCCTTGTGCATTGGTCACGTTTGGTAAGGTAGGTCCCTGCACTTTGAATGCAATATTTAGCTCGTAGGTCACTATATTGTTGGCATTCGAATAGTACATGGAATTCGTCCTCATCGTCCGCCTGGCACAGGGGACAACCAGGTTGATCTATTGCCGAAAAGCGGAAAACATGGCTGTTTATGCTCGAAACTCCCATTCTAAAACGCACGAGGGCAGTTTTAAATTGCCTGTTCTTAATGAATTCAAAATACTTTTCACGTTCAAAGATGCTTTTAAATGAGTAGTATAATTCAAACCGATTGCTCTCTGATACATGAGCATACCAACGTTGGCAAAAACAGTTCTGTAGGCGTTCTCTGAATATCTGTATAAAGCGTTTCTCGTCGCCTACCTCTCCAAACATCCAGACATACCCAAAACCGTTTGAACAAAGCAGCGTTTTAATATGTGTGACCCAATTTTTCATCTTTTTGTTTCTATTTTGTAAATCAAAAGCATATCATAGGCTTTTCTGGAATACCTTGTCAGTGGTTGCCTGCGTAGTCTGAACCAGAACTGAATACATCTCGTTGCTGAAGTAATATATAACGGAAAACGCCCCAGTTCTCCATAAACCATATCATTAGGTGTAAATGGAGGGACGTTCAGCAATAGCTTACAGGCCTGCAAATGAACTTTTTCGATGGATTCTCGTGGTTTGAACCCCCATAGTTCCGACCCGTATAAAAGAGAAGGAACAACCTGGGTATCAAAAATCCTAAAGAACAGTTTAGGTGAAAAGCAGCTGAGTTTTCTTAACACTTTCAGAATTTCTATGGTAGCTTTCTTACCTCTAATGCAATGATCGTGGCCAGAAGTAACATCGAAACTAAGCTTTGTTGAAAAAGTAACACCTAGATATTTATAAGAATTTACAACATCTAACTGCTTATCACCAAAGAACCAACATTCCTTTCTACTTAAATAGCCACCTTTCCGAAAAACCATGACTTTAGTTTTTTTCCAGATTAACTTTTAAACATAGTCTTTGAGCGCACTCAAATAGGACATTAAGTTGATTTTGCAGACCTGCTATAGTCGACGACATGAGAGCGATGTCATCAGCAAATAACAATATGAAAATTTCTACATCGTTAGGGATGAATTGTATTCCATGCTTGCCACGTGAAAACATGTCACGTGCAAGCTCGTTAATAAATATAGAAAATAAGGTAGGACTAAGACAGCAACCCTGTTTTAGACCTTGCAAACATTCAAAATAATCAGTGTAAGAGTTACCACATCTGACACATGATTTAATGGTGCTGTACATACTTTTCAAAATATTAAACAGGTTTCCTTTGACGCCATTCATGAGTAGTATATTAAACAAAAGACTATGTTGTACCATATCTAACGCCTTTCTGAAATCGATAAATGCTACATAAAATTTATTGTTCCTTGATAAATGTTTTTCTATGCTAGCATACAAAGTGAAAATGTGATCAGTAGTGGAATAAGATTTTCTAAACCCAGCTTGAGCATCAGAAATAACTTCATTGTTTTCAGCCCAGGAAATGAGCCGTTTATTCAATATGTGCGTAAAAATCTTACACAAATGATTGATCAAGGAAACACCACGATAATTGTTCGTATCGTTCACATCACCTTTTTTATGCAACGGAATAATTATTGATTTAGTCCATTCTTCAGGGAATACACCATCTCTGAAAAGTTTATTGAAGTATTTAACTAGAAAGGGGACTATTGAATCTCCTGAGGCCTTTATGACTTCACTTATCAAAGAATCAGGACCAGCTGCTTTGCCACACTTAAGACTCTGGATGGCTTTCTTTACTTCCTCTATTGTAATTTCAGCGTCCAGAATAGGGTCAAATGCCATATCAGAGACATCCAGTTTTGGATGGTCCGCATTTTGGACAAAACCAAGGTTTAACAAGTGTTCAAAATGGTTAAACCACTGATCCTGTGAAATAGTATTACTTACTTGGGAACGACTGTGATACTTATTGATTTCAGACCAAAAGGCCTGAGAATCATCTACTACTTGCATTAAGCAGTTAATGCGTTCAGTTTTAAAACTACGTTTCTTCATGTACTTAAGTTGATTGTATTCTCTCCTCATTTGTACATGGGCACATTTATCAGCTGGATCTCCAGATCTCTTAAAAATGGTCAAAGCCTTCCGAACTCCCGTCTTGTTGTTTTGACATTCGTCATCAAACCAAGATTTTCTCACAACCCTGCTTTTTGAAGAATGATTTTGGCGCATACAAGCGCTGGCATTCATTAAACAATTAGTAAATTCATACAGTGCTCTATTGACACAAGCATCAATCATATTGGCAGCATATTCTAGATTGCTGCAAAACAGGTCGATAGTACTATTATATATGTATTCTGATAATCTATCCCTTTTCCATACAGTTACATTTTCTGAGATAGGTAGAGGTGACAATGGTGTTTTGCCTGAAATTTCTAGCAGGATTGGTAAGTGCTCTGATTCTACCCTGCTACATACAGAAAAGTTCACAACGTTGTCTAACAAATCGTTAGAAATAAGGCAATAATCTACGACACTACACCCATTGGAAGATACAAATGTAAAATCACGACTAAAGCTACCTCTGTTGTACCCATTCAGAATACAAAAATCAAAACAAGCACACAAATTTAATAAATTTTCTCCAAAAGCATTTAACATTGTATCCTTAGACAAACGTGTTTTCTTGAAAAACGGGGTCGAATTGGAAGGGTCAGTTAGTAGATCAGTATGTGACCACGTTACTTGGAGGTCTGCTGTCCTTGCATTAAAGTCCCCGCAACATATCAGCTGGGCCTGTGGATAACGGTTTGTCAAGTCCAGGATGCAGTGTTCTATGGCGTCAATGTGGCAAGTGAAATTAGATGATTGGTAGTGCACTGAACCAGAAGGAGGGACATAAACAAATATTAACAGAATGTCATTGACCCCACAAAGCATGCTTTTAGACATCTTAATACACACCACGTGATCGGTATTAACTTTAATTGATGTAATGTGCTTACTAAGTATTTTATTGACTAGTAATAGAAGTCCTCCAGACCTACGTCCCATAAATGAATGTTTAATGGCTTTTGTCCTGAATTTCATGTAACCATTGAAGACACCATCCAAGTCGAACATATCATCTAGGTACGTTTCTATCAAACACACAATATCAAACGTTTGTACAAAAAGAAGAAAATCAGTATCTGCCAACTTACTGGCCAAACCATCTATGTTCCAGGAGAGACAGGACAAGTTCTTGGAGTGTCCACAAAATGTAACGGGCCTGCCGAATCCCTATTTGTTAGAATGTGCAACAGAAGAGCCATCTTTGTCTCTGAACTTGAACTTCTCAGTAAGCCGTGTCTGTTTGCTTCTGTCATTGAGTCTGCTTTGCTTGCTTTTGTTTCTGTTGTGTCTGCGTGTGAGTGGAGCTCTTTGCGGTGTTGGATTTGAAGTTTCGTTTTCATGGGTGATGCTGGTAGACATCAGACCCTGGCTGGGATCACCTGGAGTGGCAGTGGCACAGCCGTGCACGTCACCACCAGTGATCACACTGTTGCGCTGAGGTACAGACTGCACGTCACCACCAGTGATCACACTGTTGCGCTGAGGTACAGACTGCACGTCACCACCAGTGATCACACTGTTGCGCTGAGGTACAGACTGCACGTCACCACCAGTGATCACACTGTTGCGCTGAGGTACAGACTGCGGCTGACATTGCAGGACTGGTGCACCAGGCAGGGGGTCAGGCTGGAGGTGGGATGACGATGGGAGGTGGGATGACGATGGGGGTGGGATGACGATGGGGGTGGGATGACGATGGGAGGTGGGATGACGATGGGAGGTGGGATGACGATGGGAGGTGGGATGACGATGGGAGGTGGGATGACGATGGGAGGTGGGATGACGATGGGAGGTGGGATGACGATGGGGGGTGGGATGACGATGGGAGGTGGGATGACGATGGGAGGTGGGATGACGATGGGAGGTGGGATGACGATGGGGTGGGATGACGATGGGGGTGGGATGACGATGGGGGTGGGATGACGATGGGAGGTGGGATGACGATGGGAGGTGGGATGACGATGGGAGGTGGGATGACGATGGGGGTGGGATGACGATGGGAGGTGGGATGACGATGGGAGGTGGGATGACGATGAGAGGTGGGATGACGATGGGAGGTGGGATGACGATGGGAGGTGGGATGACGATGAGAGGTGGGATGACGATGGGAGGTGGAATGACGATGGGAGGTGGGATGACGATGGGCGGTGGATGACGATGGGAGGTGGGATGACGATGGGAGGTGGGATGACGATGGGAGGTGGGATGACGATGGGAGGTGGGATGACGATGGGAGGTGGGATGACGATGGGAGGTGGGATGACGATGGGAGGTGGGATGACGATGGGAGGTGGGATGACGATGGGAGGTGGGATGACGATGGGAGGTGGGATGACGATGGGCGGGGGTAGCTTGCTGGGGGCTCTGAAGACTGGCTTTCTACGTCGTAAAACGTGACTGGTGGGCTGTGGAATGGTGCTGTCAGGCTTACATCAGGTGTGCTGGTTGCCTCTTTTTCCTGAACTGAGGTTCGGCAAGTGTTTGCCTTCTTAGAGGACTCAGCCGAGTGGGGGACAAACGGGAATAATGGGAGGAGGTGGGCTGATCTGTTGACAGGGAATGAACAGCGGGTCTGTTCCCTGCCCCAGCTGTCGTCATGTCCTGAGCATCACCATGCACCGCTGCTGACTGCAGTGCCGCACTCTCATTACGCTCGTTAGATTTCACCTTGGCTTCTGGTTCCGCGGATCTAGCAAGGTTCCTCCCAACGTTGTCACCTGGTGTGTAAGAACTTGCATTGTAATTTTCAGTACATTTCGGGTCGCTGCGAGTCTGAGTAGGTAGTGATTGAGACTGAGTACTTCTGCTGGATAAGACTGGACTTATCGGCCTGTCCCGTTGTCTGATTGTCGCCTTGTTAAGGGTGGGGAATTCCTCCAAGTCAGCAGCAGAGGGGGGCAAAGGGGAATCCCCTTTTGGCTGTCCAGTGTGATTTGTACTGTTGATACTGTTCTGGCTGACTTTATGTTGAGAACTGTTCTGGGCATTTCTCCCTCGAAATCCATCCTTGTATTTCCTTGTTGCATTGAAACATAGTTGACCTCTGAAAAATAAGCCTGTCTCCCTTCCTCTCTGTGATGTTTCAGTGCAATGTACTGCCGTCTGGTGAGGTCCGCGGCCACACGGATGCCTTCTTCATCCGCCATTTCTTCTCTGTGCTCTTTATCTTGCAGCACTGACAGTTTGTCTGGCCAGTGATGAAGGGCGGCAATCAACGGCCGGGGACGGGTGGAATCGCCTCGTGGGGGTCCGACTCGGTGCGCTCTCTCCATGTCACCGCAGCTCCATGTCTTTGAGGGGTAGAAACGATTCAGTAGCTGAACGACTTTCCGGGTGCATGCACGGTAATCTTCGTTTGGGCCTTCAGCAACATTGAAAAATTTGACATTGTTCCTTTTCGAAAATGATTCTAACCTGTCCACATCCTGTTCGAGAGTGTCAAATGCCGTTGACAAATGTTCCTGCTGGTCATACACTGTGTCACATGTACTTTGAAGATATTGACACGGGTCTGTCAGACTGTCCACTTTCTGCTTCAGCTGATCGTTTTCTGTCTGAAGACGGTCGCACCACGTATGCAATGAACCGATATCAGCACAAACGGCAGCATGATGTTGTTGTATCTGCTGAAGTTGTGTCAGAACTTCATCGGTTGTGACGTACTGTGATGGCATTATGTTAGAGCTGTAATAGGAGGCAGCGTTGGGAACGGGGGAACGCGCGGAAATGGAAGGCCTGACATCGTACTGGTAAGATTGCGACAGGTTGGACAATACCTGTTGATTTCTTGTCCTGCCGTCGACACCACCCGTCCCGCTGACTGGTCCTGGGTTACTTTCGACGTCCATGCACATCAGCAGAAATTTGAAAAAAAAACACTGCCGCTAAGGCTGAAGCACAACGCCCCAATTTATGAGGGGCTGTGTTGACTGAATCCGAGTAGGAGTAGTGCATGAATTGAAAAAAGAGAGGCGGAAAGTTCGTACGAATATGGACACACCGCAATCTGCTGAAGTCACAGTGAAGAGGTACGAATCTCACACCACTAAACCATGCGCCATGTGGGCCTAGCTGTTGTCTTCTGGCCATGTAGTTGACATATGTCCACAAAAATGATCCACAACTTACTCTGAAACTTTCAAGAGCAAGCTTTGTTTATAATTCAATATTTCTTGCAGTCATTGCAACACCAAGCTGCTCTGCAAGTTGCTGGAACGGTGCTCGGTACTTACCCTTGGAATTTATTAGTTTGTTGTATTTTAGTCCCTTGCGGATTCATTCCAAGAACTGGCCCTCAGCACTTGTGTCTTAGAGGATATCGTTTTATATTTTCTACTTTTCACAAGAAAATGTAGCTTGTTTTGCTCTTTCATGATTTTCGTTTGCTTCTTAGGTGGCACCTTTGGTTGGTTTTTTGAAAACTCAACAAACATACTACGGTATTGCGCACCAGCCTTTTCTGGGATTGCATTCTTCTTAAAACTGAAAAGGCAGAGGAGTCAAATTACCACTTTCCGCGGTCACTGAGGAGAAACAACCAAGTTTCGAAATATCGGTATATGACCAGGAGTTATATGTTAGTGAGTTTCCCTCCCTATTGGAGGATGTCTCTCCCCCTTGGAGAATATAAGCTTGCTGAAGGTTCATTTTGAGAAGCATTTATTTTATTTTTCCCCATTCACCCACTCAAGCACATACTGTTAGTTAGGCAGAATCATCTACCACTGCAGATATGAATGCGTATCTCCCCCTATTTATTCAATCTAAGACATAAGACCAAGCTTTGTTTATAATTCAATATATATATATATATATATATATATATATATATATATATATTTTTTTTTTTTTTTTTTTTTTTTTCCTGGTTTGCGATTTAGGGTCAAATAATGTTGGTAGCATGCACCATTCTGAAATTTCGTTCATGCTCTGTTGCAATGCTGGCTGTCTAGATTTGACGTCTGTGTTATTGCTGTGGAGAACTGTCATCAGCAAGAAACTCACAGATGTCATCTCTTTGTCAAATATAGTTTGACAGATCGTTTATAGAAATACAAACCAAACACAGAACCTTGTTGTATACCACAGTTGGTTATTCCTTTAAGGGAGTATGTACCGTTGAAGCAGAAATGTTTGGTTCCATTTTTGAAGACCTGACAAGGAGAACGTAGGCTAAATCTGACTACTAGGATTTTGAACGTAAATACGCACTTCCTTTAACAATATGTCGTAATACATAAGATTAAATGTTTTCTTAAATAGCAAGAAAAGTGTTCTGCCTTGACTAATGTCAGATAAGTATGGGTCACAGAATGGAGTTAAGGCAGTGTGGCAAGAGTGATAATGCAGAAAGTCAGACTGACATAGATGCAAGAGTGCGTGTAGTTCCGCGTTATTATTTGGGTGTTTATGGAGACGTTTCTGAAGAGGTTTGAATACAATTGATAGAAGAGATACTGCTCTAAAATGGTTTAAATCTGTTAAAACCCTTCATTCCGGTGAGTAGCTCACTTTCACAGATTTTAAATAGACGAGTCAACATTCTTCTTGATCGATAATTATGTTGAGAACGCGTGTCAGGGAATATACTTTGTAGGAAAGCAATGAAATGGCCAACGGAATATGAAGCCTTTTGATCGTCTCTAGCAAAACAGTCACAGGGTGGCTGGAGCCTCATACTATGCAGATGAAGGAAAATCAGAATAGATTTGCAATGAATCGGCTAATGATATAGAAAAGAGGAGAGAACTATAAAACACGGGGTCAAGCTCAACCGCTCTCAACTGGTCTTAACCGGTTTCGAGCGGCCGACCTTGACCCCGTGTTTTATAGTTCTCTCCTAGTAAACCCTACAAACAAACATACTGAGTAGGATTATCCGTTTTCAATACTAATTTACTAAACTTTTCAGATTTTAGTTTTTGTTTAATCCTGCGTTTTTCCTGATCATTTTCAATAACATCATTTTCACGCAGACATTCATCAAATGAGTTTCTGTCTTTCATGTGGAATAAAACTACAGTCTTTAACTGCTCTCTAAAGTCTTTTAAAACTGTGTTATATTTTTGACATAAAATCCAC
This sequence comes from Conus ventricosus, assembly GCA_018398815.1. Taxonomy (NCBI): domain Eukaryota; kingdom Metazoa; phylum Mollusca; class Gastropoda; order Neogastropoda; family Conidae; genus Conus; species Conus ventricosus. The sequence goes on from CM031608.1 coordinate 73,611,941, forward strand.
ACACTTATTCCAGCATGTCTTCCACTGAAGGCTAGTTTTGCCAAAGTGTTTCTTTTTTTTTTACTATGTCTCTTTCTGCTGAACAGTCATCTATAATAAATAGTGTCTGCGTTCCTTTAAACAGTCTATAAAAGAGTTCTAAACACTCACTCAGTTTATTGCTAGGATCAACTAAATATACGTCGTCATCTGTCCATATAAACCTTCTGTCATGATATGCTTTGTTCCATTCAAGCGTTGGACAGAAAATTACAATATAATCAAAATTATAGCGATAAACTGTTTGTAATAGGTCTAGGACAAATATTGTTTTTCCACAACCAGTCTGCCCACAAATCAATGAACAATGAGACTCTTTTGTCATAAAGTTTAACTGCTCCATAGTTTTTATAACAGAATTTAATTTAATCCAGTTATTATGTTTATCATACTCTCTGTCAAAACTTGTTCAGTATAATAAAACCCTATAAGGCCTAAATGTGTAAGATTAATCCAATTCAGTTCTGTAAGATTGTTTCTATTTAGACTAATATTGATTTTGTCACTGGTTGTAATGACCTTAATCCCCCACCGTCGTAAAGAATGACGACAGTAACTTTAAGTTTTTCAACGCCTAAGTTTTGCCAGCTAATTAGAATTCCTTTTAAAAGGACGTCACTAACGCCCACAACCCCATCGCTCTCCTCATCTTTTAAGACAGAAATTTCAAATATCATTGTAAACGTGTCTCCTAATTTCATTTGCGGAATGAACTGTAATTTTGTAGAAGCATCTTTCAAAACTGATTCTCTTCTGTGGAGGATGTACTGTTTATTCCCATACGGCTTTATTTCAATCTCTTTCCGACTATTGTCCTCTGGCATAAGACTTACATGTAAAGGGCCAGAGTTGAGTGCTTTTCTGAAACTTTTTTTGGCGGCTAAAAAATGTAAATGGACTTATGAATTCAAATTTTATATCCCATTCTAAATATGGTTCTAAGTGCCATTTGCTGTCAGGTTTTCTAACTATTTTATATTCATACTGGCCAGCATTATTTGCTTCTACATTGCGCAGTTGCTCTAGTTTAGGAAACTTTTTGTTATCACCAACCTCTTTGCGTTTATAATCACCATCTTTAGTGCACTCAAAACCATACAAAACGCCTATCTCACCATTCTGTTCAAAGTCTGCAACGTCTGCAAGGTCTTTTAATTCTAAAGTTATACACCTTACAGGCGCTAATGTAACTCCTGATTCTTCTGGCCCACGCGACATTTTTTAGTACAGCTTATTATTTTTTCCAAAACAATGTGCAGGTTATCACATTTCACGACTTTCCCTGTTTTGTCTGCAATTTTTATATTAAATGATCCAACCCTTCCACAAACTAATCTTTTAAACTGTAAATTAGGGAATTGTATAATTTCATAATCGCAATATGCAGCTTTCCCTGATGGAAGAGCTCTTAAAACAGTTGAGGGCCTTCCATCATATAAGTTTTCATCAGTGCTTAGCTCATCCAAATGAACATAAAGTAATGAATGTATTGCAAGATCGAGCGGATTTTCTCCCTCATAAGTAGTTTTGTTTGGTGTAACTCTAAATCTATGATTGTCAGCTGCAAAGCCTAACATTTTAGCTAGCTCTTTATCAAAATAGTAACCTGCTTCTTCTTCAGGTTTGAAGGTCAACATTGTTTTTAGATTTGCATTGTTAAGTTTGAGGGTAATGTTGAAGTTACTCATTGCTTCTTTTAGTGAGCAAAACCCGTAATAACCATCAGGTATTGTTAACTGGCTAACTTTGGCCCCTGTTTTGTCAACTTTTAGAACCTTATTATTATTCTTGGATTCACTTATATTAAACCATACGACTTTGTAAAATATTTCATGAAGTGCAACCATTCTGGTTCCGCACCCGTTATCAATAGCATGTTCTAAAAACGAAGGACGGTCTTGAGTTGTTATTGTTACAAACATTTTTTAAACGAAATAAAAATGAGCGCATTCAAATATACTGATGCAAAATATTCTGTTGGGCCGCACTACAATCTTAAAAATATAACAACCGATACTCTCGACATTTCTGTGACTCAGTCTGATGCCTTTCAAGTAAAGGTTAGTACTCCATTAAACAGATATCTTAACCCTCCTATTAAAAACGACCGCATCCCAAAAGTGTGGTTTAGTCATCCGATGCAGTTTTATCAGAACCAGTTAAACTTTGCTGTGTTTTGTGCATCAACTGGGTGTGGAGTGTCGTATGCTGATCATTTAAATCATCCTGATCCTTTGGTGAGGTCAGTGTACAGATTTCATTTTTATTACACTTTCAGACGTATTTTGACTGAACTGCAAGCGCCATTGCCAAATGACAAACCGTTTAATCCATTCAGCAACAGAATAGACATGAAGGCTTTTGAAAGGATCTGTAACGAATTCAATATTAAGGCCAAGACAGACTTTAGACAAAAGTTGGATCTTAATCATGGCTTAGGCACCCCTTATTTTTGGGGCGTGCACAGAAAGTATAAATATGACTGGAATCCTCCTTACACATCTTTCTCTTCAGGCACAGCTGTTCACCTCGGGTCCATAGAGCAAGAGCATAAAACAGCATGGACAACATTTATATTAGACACTTCTAAGGGCCTAACTAAAGCAGGAATAGAACGAATAAACGACTCTGTTCGTACTTATGTTTGGTGTTTGCTAGGCTCGCAAGCACAAACGAGATCGAGCATAACTGATCCTTCTACTGGTTTTGATGCACAAAAACAATACTTAGCAAATTTAGAGGACGCCATTAATTCTACAGTTGATTTACCTTCAAGTATTAAAAGGTACCAAAATGTTTTACAATTTGCAAGATCGAAAGTAGACTTTGCTGTTGGCACTGGTTTATACATGCTGCCTTCTGACCTCAGACTCCAGATAGGAACAATAATAAACTACAATAATGAAATCCTTGTGGCAGGCAATGACAGAAAGTCGGAAAAAACGAAATAAATTCTGAGCCTGTAATATTGCAAGCAGTAAACAAACAAGATGACCCCCCAAGAATAAACCATCCAATCCCTGTGGCCCAAAGCCCAGAGGCCGTTGAAGAAGTAAAAAAAAATAATGACCATGAATATGAAAAGACAGCGCTTGTTTTTGGATTAACTTGCCTAGGATTACTTGGTCTTTATTTTACTAAAAATTAACCCGACTATTAGAAAACAAATGCCATAATGCTGGGCCAAAGAAAACCTTTGTTGCAGTAGAAAAAAGCAGCTAAAAAACACCCCTAATAACCCGGTAAAGCGTCCATAGCTTACTGGCTATTTTTTTTAAAAAACCCGCAAATGTTCAGTGTTTTTTTACCCTGATTTATGGGCGGTGTGGGGGTGATGGCGGGGGAGGAATGAATTTTGACCACTGCCTCTGTAATAGCCAAACCAGTGTACTTTTTGCAAATCCAAAGGCCGTTAAACGCTTGAAAGTGAAACTTGTTCTCAAACGTGTTCGGATTCGTTTGTAGGTTGTGTCTTTTATAAAATTTTTTTTTGGATTTTTTCTCTTATTTGCCACTTGAGTTCGTAATTGTTCTCGGTTAGTAGACAACATTTGTTTTGCCGATCTTTCTTGTTAAGCTTTTAGTTTTTGGGGTTATTCTTTCTTTAATCTGCCCAATTTGGGTATCGCCTAAGATTTTTCTTTTTCTCTTTTTTTATGCCATTATTTCCCTGTTTTGCAAAAATTGTTTGTTAATTCGCCGTGGTTTCAAAGCAGTAAAGGGCCGTATTTTCGCATGGGTAACGCGGGTCGTGGTGTTTTTAATGCGTTTCTTCTGAAAAACGGGTTTTCGTTCGCTGTTTGTTAAATTTTTAATTTCCCTTGTTTTGTATTTGGTATCTGTTGGGGTTCCTGTGGGTTTGTTTTGAAGTTTCAACGCCTCCCCTTAAATTTTGGGTCAAAAAGGCCAAGGCGATTTCGATCGCCCCTCTGTCTTTTCTAATTGTTCCATCTTAAAACTTTAATGGGTCTCGTTTACTGAAGCGAAACACTTTGCCTGTCGTTGTTACATAAAAAGGGCCCCCCTTTTACTTCAAAATCATCAGGGGTTTAAATTCAGGAGGTTCTAGGCCTAAACTTCTTTTTAAAATGAATGCCCTTGGGCCTGTTAATTTCACTTGGGCCTTTTGAACGATGCTGACAAAGGAGTCATTTCACCATTGTTCCAGGTCAGGAACATCTTTAATCTTTTTCCCCTTTCAATTCCTGCCTTTTTTTTTAATTTTAAAACTTTTTTTTGTTTTAAAAAAATGTCACAAGCATATGGTTCAATTCTTGACCCGCATAGAAGACTGAAAGAGCCCTTGGCGGAAGGGAAATAAAGGGAAATTTATTACTTTTCCCAAATAATCATCTATTTTGATGCGGATAAAATTTCTTACTTAAAATTTCCAGACCTAGGAGCAGAGAAGTGTTTTGGCCCAGGCTCTGCGCAACTTATTTAAAAATTTAAATCGAATCAAAACGAAAAAAAGGGGACATTTTGTTAAATTTGGGGCGGGCAATTTTTAAGAAACTTTCTATAAAACTTGGGGGGCAAGAAATATTTTTTTTACAAAATCAAAATTTTTTTAACCTTTCTAAATTAGGGTAACCGGAAAAAAGGGTGTTTGCGTTTAAAAGGAAAGATAAGAAGAAAGCACTAAAACAGAATAGGCGCCCCAGATGCAATAAAGCCGGAAAAAAAGTATGGGGCTGAAAAATTTTGCGTATGGAAATCGCTTTTCCCCATTCCCTTAGTTTTTGGGTTGTTAAAAGCGCATGCGCCTCTTTCAAGGAGCATTAAAAGACGACGTCATATGAAAACTTTTAACAAATTACAAACTTTATCAGATAAACGACCCGAAGAAAAGTACGATTTCTGCCTCGTTAGAGTTTGACGTTGTTAGAAACCCAAATTTTAGAAGGCTTTGGCAACAATATCAGTAAAAATTCAATATATTAGAAAGAGTGATCACATAAAATATCCAGAAGAAAGGGCCGCGCTATAGGAATTTTATTTTTTTTAGTGTGAGAAGTCGTTTTAAAGGTATTTTATTGCTGTGTGAAGATGAAGAACCATTCAAAAGGGGGAAGTAAAAAGTTTATTAACCCTAAAAATAACGAAAGTACAATGTTCGATTGGGGTAGTCCAACCAAATCTCCGTAGCGGCTTAAAACCTTATCGCATTTTGATGAAAAAAGGGAAAATTTTTTGGGGTGGGAGGGGGAAAACCCCAACAGTAGCCCTTGTGTTAAAGATTACACCTTCACAATTTTGGGCTTGATGATTATTTAACAACAAAATCGGTTTATGGATTGACCTAGGTAAAACGGGAAATCAGTTGCGGGAAGTGGGAAAATTTTAAGAGGGAAAAAACCCCTTTAAAAATTGATAAAAAAAAAGATGGCGATAACCAGTTAATGACATTTGTTTTTAATATTGTGGCGTGAATTTCAAGATAACAATTAAAAGATATAAATACTAAATTTTTTCTATTTTATAAAAGCATTCCCTTCAGTTTATCCCAAAACGCCACCCCGAGCCACCCAAAAAAAGGGATAGTAAAACCCCTAACAAAAAACTTTCAAATTAACCAACATTCAAAATGCAAAAAAATAAGAGGACTTTCAAAATCAGCAAAACCAAACGAAGGATTTGCGCCCTTTTAAAGCTGTTCATATTTAATACTGGAGCATCGACTTTAGTGCTGACGCAGGGAAAGAGTGTAGGCCTCTTAGCAAAAGGGGTTGGTGCGCCCCAGCTTTACCTTAGGGGGTTGTCTTTTTGCTTTGGCCTTTGTTCTTTCTGTAAGGCTGCCGGCAAAAAAAAAAAAACTAAACTCCAAAACACAAGCTATGCTTCAACAATAACAGAAACTTAGTTCCCTTTAAATGAAATAAATAAGCCTGTTGACACAAAATACGGGTGAAGAATTTTTTGCTTTACAGCCGATTTTGGACTATAAAAGACAAAAGTTTGATCTTCAAAAAAAAGGGAAGGGCAAGTTTTTTTTTCAACGCCAGACACCGAACAGATAAAAAAAGGAAAGTTTAAAAAAAAATAAACGGAATTAAACTCTGTTTTAAACAGCTCACTTAAAACATCAAAGGGCGTTTTTTAATTTTGTTTATGAGTCCAAGCCAAAAAACCGTTGTATTGATTCTGATTTTAAAACGACTTTGGGACGACTTTGGAGTCGATGCGATGTATTTTTTTTTTTTAATTTAAAAAAATGAGTTAAAAAGAAAGCATCACTAAGATATATGAAGGACCGCAAAAGTTTAAGGAAAGCTTAAGGGGGAGGTTTGTCAAGGTACTGAATGATATTTTTAGAAGTCATTGATCCCGCAAACGTAAAAGGCAGTGTTTCAATGCTATTTTTCAGTTCCCGGGGAAACTAACAGTGACCCGCCCGTTAAAGTAATGTTAGTGTTTTAACGACATTAACAATAAAAAAAACTGAGTCTGGGTCTCAATAAACAGCAGACTATTTTTCCTCTAATGACTTAACACTGGTTTGGGGAGACCCAAATGCTTAAAAGTTTTATGGGGCCGCTGAAGAAACCAAAAAGAGGGTTCTGGGTGGTCGAGGGGGAAGTCCTGAGTTTGATTAAAAAAGGGAAGTATGAGCCGATTTTGGCAAGGGTTTTCTTCCCCTCCTCCCTTTTGTCGCAAAAAAAGCAGTTTTAAACTAAAGAAAACAGAACAAATGTTTCATGTGGGTGTTCTTGAAAGGTGATTACGCCCGTAAAAACGCGAGAGAGTTCTAAATTTGAAATTACAGCAATGATTTAACTTTAGTGGAAAATCCCTTTTTTGTTAGTGTAGACCAATTGATCGTTTGAAGAAAAAAACAAACCCCTAACTGTTATACTACACATGGGATGAGGAAACAAATTACGCCCATTTTTGGGGTTAAAAAAAAGCCCCCAATAGGTGATCCCGACAAAAATCAGTTGACTTATCGATGTTTTTTACAAGGGCTACCCATTCACATAATCGAACAGAGTGATTATTGGGGGCATACTTAAAGCAAAAAAATAAACAAGAATTCTGTGAAAATGTTTAAAAAAAAAATCTCTGTTCAAGCCGGAGTGAACATATAAACTTGATCAGCCCGTTGACTTAAAAAGAACTAATTTCGCCCCAGAGAAAGGGAGAAAATTATTTTTAAAAAGGGAAAAAAATGCAAACTAGTCCATGTAGTTTTTGCAACTTTGAGTCACTTAGTTCCCTATGAAGGGCCCCCACCACAAAAACTCCCAAAAAAACGTTTTAAAAGTAATCACCAGTTTGTTCATTTGCTTTTATCATTGTTGGGGGGGTGGTGTCCATTTAGAACCAGAATTGTTAAGGTCCCAATGTGCAGAATACTTTTTAGAAAGCATGCAGCAAGTGCGTAACGCCCGTTCTAAAAAACTGAATCTCTCAGACATTATTATGACCCCTGAAGATCAAGAACAGTATGACTCAGCCACACATTGTTGGATTTGTGGGGCGGCCTTGGTTGCCGCCGGTTTAGACCCCTCATCAGACGCAGCGAATCCGACAGTAAGAGACCATGATCACATTAGCGGAAAGTTCAGAGAGCAGCGCACAGTAAATGCAATCTTCAACTAAAGTTTGATCCAAGACATGGAAGCTGCCCATCTTCTTTCATAACTTGTGAGGTTACGACTCTCATCTTATAATGAAAGCAGTAGATGACCCCTTCAGGGTAACTGCATTGCACAGTCATCAGAAAAGTACATGTGTTTCACTTTAAATAACATGTCTTTTTATGACTCTATGCAACACCTGATGGGATCATTAGAGTCACTGGCTATGTCCTTAAAGTCCTGCCCAATAACAGAAGAATATTTTGACCCAACTCTTGTTAGAAAGGGCGTTTATCCTTTGAGTACATGAACAGTTGGGAAAGGTTTGATGAAGATACACTTCCGCCTAAAGAAGCGTTCTTTTCTAGTCTCAGAGGAAAGGGCATTAGTGATTCTAATTACCAGCATGCTCATGAAGCATGGCAAAGTTAGACTGTAAAACGATGGGAGACTATCATGACTCATACTTGATGGCTGATACATGTTTGTTGGCGGACATTTTTGAAAACTATAGAAAGACCTGCATGAAACATTATAGCCTGGATCCTGCGCATTACATTTCTGCGCCCGGGATGAGTTGGGATGCTTTCTTAAAGTTTACTGGAGTACAGATTGATTTATTGTCAGATTTACCAATGATTCAGATGATTGAAAACGGATTGCGTGGAGGAATTAGTATGGCGTCGCATCATTACTGTAAAGCAAACAACAATACTTGGACGATTATGATCCGAGTAAAAGGTCTAACTATCTCATGTATTTAGATGCAAACAATCTTTATGGATGGGCAATGGCGCAATCACTTCCATTACGTAACTTTAAAATGTACACAGACGGCGGTTTACGAATAATATTAAAAAGGCATTAAAGTGGTTGAGCAGTTTGACGCCAGATCAACAGTGTGGATACATTCTAGAAGTTGACTTAGAATACCTCAGGAACTCCATGACTACATAATGACTACCCATTAGCTGCAGAAAGTCTAAAGATGGCAAAAAACAGAGCCGCCTAAACTTGTGCCTAATCTTCGAGGCAAAAAAAATTATGTCTGTCATTACAGACTTCTACAATTTTATTTAAGACATGGTTTAAAGCTGAGAGCAGTTCATCGTGTAATTTTCTTTTGATCAAGAACAGTTCATGAAACCATACATCATGAAGAACACTGATCTTAGAACTAAATCCACAGATGCTTCAGAAAAAGACTTTTTCAAGCTGATGAACAACAGCTGTTTCGGAAAGACTATGGAAAATCCGCACAAGCGTAAAGATGTCAGATTGGTCACCAAAGAGAATGAGGCAATTAAGCTGACTTCAAAACTAAATTTTCAGGACTTCAGAAGATTTCATGATCAGCTTTTTGGCATAATGATGAAAAAAAGAAAGTCAAATTAGACAAACCTGTATTTATTGGGGTTTTCTGTTTTAGAATTATCAAAGCTTTTGATGTTAGAATTTCTTTATGACTACTTTAAGCCCTTGTATCCCGAGTCCAGAGTACTTTACACAGATTTCAGACAGTTTTGTTATAGATATCCCTACTGAAGATATCTATAAAGACATGGAAATAGAAGTAGCTAAAGGGCATGCGGGATGGTATGACACATCTGATTACCCTAAAGATTCACCTTTGCATTCAACCGTTAACAAGAAGGTTTTAGGAAAGATGAAGGATGAATTATCTGGAGGGGTGATTAAGGAGTTTATTGGTTTAAGGTCGAAAATGTACAGTATTTCAAGCCAGGAGAAAACCATTAAGAAAGCAAAAGGAATATCTCGCAGTGTTGTGCAGTCAAACATATCACATGACAACTACAAAGAAGCATTGTTTGACAATAAGACTTTTCATCATGACAACGTAAAACTACGATCTAATCTACATGAGATCAACACAACTGTTGTAGTAAAGAAGTCATTAGATAGAACAAACACTAAACGAGTATTTGTTAATCCAGAGTTTTCATATGCAATTGGGCACTGGAGAATGGCATAATTATATATCTTCTTCACTGAGGGCTTCACTGAGGGGTTTATATTTTTCATCAACTTTATTATAAGATCAATCATATCTTCATCCAATTCAACCAAATTATTTTTCATGTTTGCTTGATGTGTTCGAATTTTTTTTTATTATTTCAAGATATTCTTTTCCACATATCTGATAATCAAAATTTGGGGTTTTGGGTTGTAGGTGATCTGGATGTTTTAGCATGTATTGGTGAATCCTTGCAAATGTTTCCCTAATAGTAGAACTCGTATCAAATGATTCCTTATTATTTTCAAGGTCTCTTCCTTTACCATTCTTGCTTCGTCCTGAGCCTCCATTTTAGATCCAAATATATTTATGTAAATTAAAAATTAATTAAGCAACTGGAACTGTGATTAAGGAGTTTATTGGTTTAGGCCAAAAATGTACAGTATTTCGGGCCAGGAGAAAACTTTTTCCTCAAGTTTCATTATAAGCTCAATCATATCATTATCCAATTGAGCCAAATTATTTTTCATGTTTGCTTGATGTGTTCGAATTTTTTTTATCATTTCAAGATATTCTTTTCCCCATATCTGATAATCAAAATTTGGGATTTTGGGTTCTAGGTGCTCTGGATGGTTTAGCATGTGTTGATGAATCCTCATAAATGTTTCCTTAATAGTAGAACTCGTATCATTTTGATTCCCGTATTAATTCCAAGGTCTCTTCCTTTATCATTCTTGTTTCCTTCTGGGCTTCCATTTTAGTTTTAAATATATTTCTGTAAATTAATTAAGCAACTGGAACTGTGTCTGGTGGGATTATCTGCAGTTCTTCCTTCACAAAAGATCTTTGAGGAGCTGGTTGTTTTGTTGTGTCAGTTTCTCGTAAATAATACACAGGCGGATTCATTTTTACAATTCTTTTTATTTCATATGGATCAACACTCCAAACTGGATCGGTTGCCCTGATGCGAGTGTCCCCTTCTGCTTCCCCCGGTAAATAAAGGTACCTTACTTTCAAACCAAATGGCAATAGTTTGCCGGATGAACTGGCGTCTCCTTCAACAACATCTATTGTTTGTTTTTTGATTGCTTGTATGGTTTTAGCCCTTTAAATTCTTCATTATTCATTGTGCGCAAAACTGAGGGCAGTCTTCTAACCCATTCTGTGTTGCGAGAATTGTCAATCAGCTCTCTGTGATACTGGTAGGAAAAAAGTCTTTCAGATAACTGTTTGTTAAAGTTTTCAACTAAAGCCTGTGATCTGTGAACTCCTGGGATGCCTCTTTTAATGGTAACTCTATGTTTTAACAATAATTGATTCACTCGACCTTTAAATTCTTTTCCATCATCGACTTGAATCATGCGAGGATAAGTTAGCGGGCCTCATTGGTATATCAGTTGTATGGCAACAGCAACAGCAGAAGCACTCTTTTGCGTTAATGGTTCTGCATCTTTGTATCTTGAAGCTATGTCAATGACTGTGAGTGCGTACTTAAATCTTTTTCGTCTAATCGTATCGTGGGGTAAATATAGAAGATCCATTTGATGGGTGTCGTTCGGTAATGTATTCACAAAGTGCGGTCTCTGTATTCGTCTAGGCGCAGGTAAATAAATTTGCCAAATCGCTTGTTTAGATAACCATTCCTTTGCTGTTTGTTCACTGACTCCCGCTGCTTGGCTTAGCTTTTTTATTGCCGTGATTCCCTTCCAATATCCTTTTGGCGAATAATAAATTTTGTTCATTTTTATTCAGCCAATATTATGGGCAACAAAATACACAACGGTCATACCAAAGACGATAAACACGATTTCTTGCATCTTTTGTTTTTCTGATGGTTGATAAAAGTCACTGAATTTTGGTGGGGGCAATGTCTCGATTGGTTTGCCTGTTACAAGATAATATTCTTTTATTGCTTGATCAACATCTTTAAATGTGTAAGCCACATGTCCCTGTTTTTTCAGTTTGTTATTAATAAAATCTAACTGCTCAATTCTCTGCTTTTCATAGTTATCTTGTGCAGCTGCTAGTTGCTCCATAGCTTTGTTATGTCTTTTTCTCTCGCCGTCATCCCGCGAGTTACTAAATGCATAATTACTTCCGCTAAAAGCAAGCGCATTAACCACAGCGCCGCCTATCATCATTACGAGTGAAGCCATTTTTATAAATGTATTTTTTTAATTTACATATTGATACTGTCAGGAATTATTCTTGCTTAACTAGAAAATCTTTCGTAGCAAATGAAGCTGTTATAACAGCAATTAGCTTTGCTGAATCCTCAAAGTCTAGTTTGCCAAGATCTGCTGGTTTTATTTTTACAGGCTTTTACCAAGCATTGTGTATCCTACACTTAGGCCTCCAATAACAGCAGAATGGTATACAAGGTTGTTAACAGTTTTTTCGGTGCTCATTTTAAAAAAAATAAAATAATTATAATTAATAAAAACATGAACGGCGACGATCTGCTACAGCTACAGGGCAGCCTAATCTTCCTGAACTTAAGATTACAATGATCAAGTTGATGACCAAGATATTATGCCAAAAAAAGAAAGACTGTATTCTTTGGCAGCATGTGGAAAACAAAACAGTTCCTCGGAAATGAATTCAGCATAGAACAGATTCAACAAATGTCGCCACAAGACATTGTAAAGTTCATAAAGTATGAAGCGCAACTAGGATCAAGAATGGTAAAAAGTGTCGGGCAAACG
>CM031608.1:73632739-73637739 GCA_018398815.1 Conus ventricosus
TACGTAGAAAACGGACTCGCAGATTCAGTTTTCTTTGGAGAAAAAATAAACCATATCATTTGTTAAAAGGGTTTGGTTCCATTTGCTACGGACACTAACGACTCTGTTAGTTGAATATTGACTCCTATGGCTTAGCAGAGTATTGGCCTTATTGAAAAAACGACTCCCGTTTGATTTTTATAATGTATATCTATTTCTCTTTGTGACAGACCTTGTTTGCAAAGTTGACTTCAGTTATAATTATGGAGCAATGGGCAAAGATCAACTTTAAGCCTTTAACCACCACTCATCCCATAACATTCATCGCTTTTCATTGATTTTGTATTCATTTTTTCTGAGGAAGCTCAGCTATTTTGGTCTGAATGGACTGCTTCTTCTCAAAGACTCCTGACTGTGATTGAATCCTAATCTCAAGACTCTATGGAAAGTAAGTGGAGCTGGGAAGCTACATCCAACCTGTTATAGTAGATGTGTGTGTGTGTGTCTGTGTCATTCATTTAACGTCTTTCCACTAATCGTGATATTAGACGATAAGATATAGTCATAGTAGATATGATGAGGTACGTAGTTGTTGCTCTTCTCTCTCTCTCTCTCTCTCTCTCTCTCTCTCTCTCTCTCTCTCTCTCTCTCTCTCTCTCTCTCTCTCTCTCTCTCTCTCTCTGTGAGTGTGTGAGTGTGTGAGTAAATGTGTGTGTGTGTGTGTGTGTGTGTGTGTGTGTGTGTGTGTGTGTGTGGTGTGTGTGTGTGTGTGTGTGTGTGTGTGTGTGTGTGTTGTGTGTGTGTGTGTGTGTGTGTGTGTGCGTGAGTGCGTGCTCGCGCATGTTCGTGTGTGTGTGCGTGCGTGCGTTCGTGCGTGCGTGCGTGCGTGCGTGCGTGTATGTATGTGTGTGTGTGTGTGGTGTGTGTGTGTGTGTGTGTGTGTGTGTGTGTGTGTGTGTGTGTGTGTGTATGTGTGTGTGTGTGTGTGTGTGTGTGTGTGTGTGTGTGTGTGTGTGTGTGTGTGTGTGTGTGTGTGTGTGTCGTGCTTGCGCACACATATGCACCGGTACAAACAGGTACACACCCACTTAAAAAAGGTTGTTTGTTTTTAAATGGAGAAAAAAAACTGGTCTGTCAGACTTACGAACTTCTGTGAAGAGCAAGCCAAACATCCACGGCAATGGTTGATTTTAGCTCACCAGTCCCAGCGGATTTGCTTAGTGTCTTAAGGTTAAGTTTCGATGAAAGTTAGGATTCTGTCAACCGATGAATAGGATGAAACCTGAAAAAAAGATGGGCAGGAGAATGATTGATCTATCTGAAAAATGTGAGATAAGCAGAGCTGTGAGAAGGGTGTAAGATTGGTGGAGATTAAGAAGCTGGTCATCTCTTAAAACAGGAGACAGCTCTAATGATAAAGGTCTATGACCGTCTACAAGAGCTGGAGAAAATGACGTAATTCATCTCAAAGGCTGGATGGACCGTGCAGACCAAGGCGTATGCAAAGAAGAAGAAGAATCTCTCAAAAGATATATTCATAGATAAACTCACTTTTGTGTATGCAGCAAACGTCGTCACAAAGAAGAAATAAGGTGCGGTATTCATACTGATTGGCATGTGACGTAGCCTCACATCAAGGCATGTGACGCTCCATCACATGTAGTTTAGTGATATGAATCATTTCCCCATGCCACAACTAAAAAGGAAGAATATTCATGTGGCTTGACTAGTGTAGCGGGCGTCCCCAAATAATTGTGAGAATGACTCATTAAATAAACAAACGTGGTCATTGGGTGAAAGTGACCACTGAGAGATAGTTTAATTAGGGCTGATAAGGTGCTGATCATGTGTTTTGAACACTGAGTATGCACTCACTAGGAGGAGGGAGGAAAGAATCAGTTTTAGCCCAGCAGATAGCCTAGAGACTCGAACCTGTTAGGACGCTGGTCCTCACTGCTGACCAGTCATTACCAGGTGAGCCATAGATAGTTGGGGAAGGCTACAGGGGAAAACCTAAAGAAAAGAGAAAGAAATAATTCATGTTAAATTGGGAAGCAGGTTACTTACACGAACCTTATTCGTGTTTCAGCCCTTCACCTTTCACCCTTCACCTTTCACCCCGTGAGGTGGTTAAAGATGGTCATGGTGTGGGGAACACACCGGTAGTTCAGCCCCAGCAAATAAGGACTCCAGGGAGAAGAGTCGGAACTCATCATATCTCCAGTGACGGGAGAATTCAAGGGGGCGATACGATTTCTGAGAGAGACAGGGAATCATGACAGTATGGAGCGAGTCTTATCTCTGATGCAGGCATGGCATCAATGATTGCAGGAATTATTTGTTCTCCAGGTTTGGATCTTGGGCCAATGTTAAGTGAAGGCCATGACTTTATAGAATCTTGAATGTATTGAATTATCTCTCGGAAAAGAGAGATAGATGTATAGAATCTATTCATTAATTGTTCTGATGTGATTTAGTAAAGTGTTTTTCCCTGAAGGAGAGGGGGAGAAGAAAAAACATTCGGTAGTGCGCCTTTTGGTTGATTGGAAAGATTGCGTGTGCGTATGGAGTAAATGCTGTCATGAATGCGTGTGTGCAAAAGTGACAGTGTGACAGTGGGGACCCTGACGTGATTCGAACACGCAACCTTCTAGTTTGTGTTTCTTCCCTCTTTTTAATTTTTTTGGGATTCCATTTGTTTTGTAATTTTTATTCATTTATTGTATAAGGCGATACATCTGTTTTGTAATTCATTTAAAATTAAGCAAGAAAGACTGACAACAAGAACATTTAAGAACTAAAACTTTATAAAAAATTTATTTCCAAAACTTTAATATTGTTTTTTTTTTTCCTTTTTAGGAAAAGACAGTTTAGCATTGAACGTCATTTTTTTTTAAAAATTCCAAATTGATACCTATTGTCAAAAAACAAAATACTTCTGGAAAAAATACATTCCTTGGGTTTCATATCTATCCTGTTTTTGTAGCTGTTTTCTGTTTACACCGGAAATTCAATTCTTTATTTGTATAGATCTTTAATTACGTTTTTTGTGAAATGTAAAACGCCATGACATATCGCTTATTTTTATTCATACTTAGAGTTTTGTTTTGTGTTCATATCTGTTGACGGTTCATTATGGATGATTTTGATAGATATGTTCAACAAGGGGAAACCCGCTTGGGTTTTGATGGAGAAAACTGACCAACTATGTGCAACAATGCATGATAGGGCAGACAGGCTAAGAGAGAGAAAAGAAAATCAAAGGAAACTAGAAAGTGAAGAAAATCAAAGGATACTAGATTTGAAGAAAAAAGACTACAGAGGGAATTTGAATCTGAAGAAAAGGTTTAAAAAACGTTCAATTTAAGTTGAGGCAGTTGAATTAGAGACTGATGCTGAAATTAGAGATTACAGGCATCGAGAGAAACCTCCACCAGCTCCACCAGTCGGTTCTGCAAGCGCGCCTCAATCAAATTTAACTTGGGATCATTTTTGAAAGAAGAACCCCTCAAGAATTTCAATGTTCTGCCGATCGTTTTCGCGAACGTTCCCGTTCTTGCGCCATGACACAGGAGAATCTTTTTCCGTCGTTTTTATCGTATGAGTCATTGTTTAGACGATGGATCGATTTATCAAAAACGAACAAACGTTTCAATCACTGCGAGTTCTCCTTCTTAGAGAACAACTTTTCCAGAGCGTGAGCAAAGATTGGCCCCCTTTCCCTTGAAAAAAGGCAATTTGAAAGCGTTGAGGAAATGTGTCAGATGGCTGATCAGTATTGTATCGCTCACCCAGATAAGGGCGTGGCTAGAAAAGGAGAATTTTCCATCTTTGAGTCTCATGCGTCATGTGAAATCCCATCGGGGACAGGGAAGTTACAGGAAAGGAAATCGTGGGTCATTTCTGAGTCCTCAAGGTTATACTTTCCTAGGAAAGGGACAGGGTTTTTCCGCGGTTCGGTGACTTTCGTCAGCACCAGTAATCACCACCGGAAAAACCCGTTGCTTTTCAGCAAACGTTCCGAGGTCGTGGACAACGACCCCCGCGTAGACCTTTTGGGCCAGTTCGTGGACAGAAACCGAAGTTCAAAAAAATCAGTCAGCTGCCGATCAGACAATGCGATGTTTCTTTTGTGATGGCAAGTTCCATTTGAAAAAGAATTGCCCTTTAAAACCCAAATGTTTCAAAATCCGCATTAGTCTCCCTGATGTGAAGAAAGGCCTTTTTTTGGCACCACATCAATCTGTTGATGGACTGGTGTTAGAAAACGGAGCCATCAACGGGATTGCAGGCTTCGGTTTTGCGGGGACACTGGGTGCACCACCGCTGGTTGTAAAAAAATCTTTCGTGCTTTAAAACCAGTATTCAACACTGTCCGAAGTTTTAGGTCGTTTGGAGGCAAAGTTTTGAAACTTTTCCGCTGGCGAAAATTTCGGTCGATCCCACCTTTATACTCCGGTTTTCTTCCCGCCTGTGTTATCGATAACCAGTCTGCGACTTGATTTTGGGCAATTTGTCAGGTGTCGCTACAGTACATGGTGGTGCTGGAGGATCGTTGTTCCTTGTCTTGTGAGTACCAGATCAGACTCTTTGAGCAGGGAAAAGGCTACAAACCCGCTAAAAGTCTCCAAAACTGGATGAACTTCAGACTCCCCAGATGATCTAAAAGAAATGCAGGGAAAGACGAGACACTGACGACAGTACTTTCTGCTGCTAAACAGATGTCACTGACATACCCAAAGGACAAACAGTCAGCTGATAGGAAAAACACATGTATTCAAGGGCTTTGCAGACAGAACAGCAAAGGTACGGGTTTCCCTTCAGTGTAGGGGATTTTTAAAGTCCTTGTACCACTCATGATGAAATTTAAAAAATTCGTGTTTTGTGGAAGGGTCCTTTTCAGGTGGTCGAAAAACTTTCTGCAGTTGATTTTAAGATCAAAATTGGCAAACACTGAGAAGGTATTCCATTTTGGGGAAAGTGTTGAAGAAGTATGTTGAACGTACAATGTTGCCATCAAC
>CM031608.1:73642739-73672739 GCA_018398815.1 Conus ventricosus
AGAAAGTCATAAAAGAGCAAAACAAGCTTCATTTTGTTGTGAAAAGTAGAAATTATAAAAAGATAACCTCTTAAGACACAAGTGCTGAGGGCCAGTTCTTGGAATGAATCCGCAAGGGACTAAATTACAATAAACTAATAAATTCCAAGGATAAGTAACGAGCACCATTCCAGCAACTTACAGAGCAGCTTGGTGTTGCAATGACTGCACGAAATTATATTCAATTATAACCAAACCTTGCTCTTATGTCTTTGATTGAAGATAGGGGGGAGATAAGCATACATATCTGCAGTGGTAGATAATTCTGCCTAACAGCATGTGCTTGAGTGGGTGAATGGGGAATAATAAATGCTTCTCAAAATGAGCAGTTAGCAAGCTTATAGTCTCCAAGGTGGAGACAATCTCCTATGGGGAGGAAACTCACTAACATATAACTCCTGGCCAGATACCGATATTTCGAAACCTGATCGTTTCTCCTCAGTGACCGCAGAAAGTGGTAACTTGACTCCTCTGCCTTTTCGGTTTTAAGAAGAATGCTATCCCAGAAAAAAGGCTGGTGTGCAATACCGCAGTATTTTTGTTGAGTTTTCAAAACACCAACCAAAAATGCCACCTAAGAAGCAAACGAAAATAATGAAAGAGCTCATTTTGAGAAGCATTTACGATCCTTGGAATTTATGAGTTTATTGTAATTTACTCCCTTGTGGATTCATTCAAAGAACTGGCCCTCAGGACTTGTGTCTTAAGAGGTTATCTTTTTATAATTTCTACTTTTCATTACAATATGTTGCTTGTTTAGCTCTTTCATGATTTTCTTTTGCTTCTTAGGTGACACCTTTGGTTTCAAAACGTTTCAAAGCAAGATGATTATGCACTCCAGATCGCAGTGAACCTGAAAAAAAATGCTTGAAACAATGCATACTGATTTTCATGCTGACTGTGATCTGGGTAGTATTGTTTCTGGTGTATTTTTAGGTCTGCTGTGCGTAACGGCTAAAGAAGCAGATATATTTGTCACGCATGTACGGTTTTTGTTTTTGCACTGCGTATTAGATTGACTGACTTCTTACCTCTACTATATTCTAAACAAATGGCCGCAGTAGTATATCTGTGTGAAATGCTATTTTACAGTTTACAGTGAAGAAGATGGTTTTCCACATTAGAACGTTACCCCGAAAGTTCTGGATTTGCAACACTAAGGACCGGTCACACCATTCTGCTCTGCTGCACTTCACTGGTGAAAAAGGGGAATAGGAATCATCAACTAGTCGCAGTATTCATCACGCTATTGCGAAGCCCTGCTCTCCCGGACTATCACAGTATCCATCACGCCATGCCAATGACATGCTTTCCGGACTGTCCCAGTATCCGTCACGGCATAGCAGTGACCTTCTGTCCCTGACTATCCCAGTATTCATCGCGCCATGCCAACGACGTGGTCTCCCAGACTATCCTGCATCCATTACGTCATACCAACGACTGCTCTCCTGGACTATCCTAGTATCCATCACGCTATTCCAATAACCTGCTCTTCTGGCTATACCAGCTCATCAAGTCAAACAAACGAATTGCTCACCCGACTATCTCAGTATCCATCACGTGATACCAACGACCTGCTCTCCCGACTATTCCAGAATCCACAACGTTATACAGCGACTTACTCTCCCGGACTATCCCAATATCCATCAGGCCACACCGACAACCTGCTCTCCCGGACAATCCCAGAATCTATCAAGCTACATCAAAGACCTGCTCTCCCGACTATTCCAGAATCCACAACGTTATACAGCGACGTACTCTCCCGGACTATTCCAATATCCGTCAGGCCACACCGACAACCTGGTCTCCCGGACTATCCCAGTGTCTATCAAGCTACATCAAAGACCTGCTCTCTCCGACTATTCCAATATCCACCACGCCATACCAACAACTTGCTGTCCTCAACTATCCCAATATCCATCACGCCACACCAACAACTTGCTGTTTTCAACTATCCCAATATCCACCACGCCACACCAACAACTTCCTGTCCTTAACTATCCCAATATCCATCACGCCACACCAACAACTTGCTGTTCTCAACTATCCCAATATCCATCACGCCACACCGACAACCTGCTCTCCCAGACTATCCCAGTATCCACCACACTATTCCAACAGCCTGCTCTCCTGACTAGCCTGTATGCATAACCTATACCAGTGAACGGCTCTACGAGGACAATGAGTGATTTACTGAGTGCATGTCCTGATAGAAATCATGTTGAACGACATTTCATCCGAATTCAGCAATAGCTCGTATAATTCAGTTAATACCAAACAGATGTGCAGATCAAGAACATTCGAATTTCTTTTAAAAAAATTTCCGATAATGGTTTCATCAATATGAGTGACAACTACAAAACAGTCAGAGAAAATCAAAAAGAACACCAGTAAAAACGAGAACAAGCCATGGATCACTGATAATGATTGTCAGTACCTCATTAGAAAGGATCATGAAACATTGATCCGGATTGAAACTCTCAACAGTAGGCAAACTTCGGGCAAACCTGACAGAGGACAGCGATAACAGACTGTTAACTATATTGAAAGGAAATTAAATCGAACGCCAGACACCAAGAACCAACAAATTACAAGACAAAACACGACGTGTTTTGTCCTCGTAGGTCCTCTTCAGGCAGGATAAAAACCAAACCAAACCAAATCAAAACAAAAACAAGAACAAGAAACAAGAAACAAAACAAAAAAACAAAACAAAACAAAACAAAACAAAAACAAAAACAAAACAAAAACAAATCATCCAGGACAATAAAAACTTAGATGCAAGATGGGCGTTGAATCCACGTTACCAATATTGTAACACCAAAGTCAACACGAAGGAAGATAACCGCTAGGTAACTTCTGACAAAGTCAGGAAACGACGACAGTGACAGTGCATGCCCACAGTTACAAAGGATAAGAACGGTCCCTCCTCACAGAACAAACAATAGTACTCGATTTGCTGGTTACAGCACTCTAAGAATTCTACCTTAGTCCAGCTTCAAGCAAAAGTCCAGTGCTGACGTCCCAGATGCAATAAACCCCAGAGACAGCCGACACTCAAAGATGATGCAAGGGAAGTCATTCACAAGCTAAAGGGAGGTAATTCCCAAAGGTGGACAAGATGCCTTAGATGCAGGGTATGAGTGTCGCAGGAAACATAGAGCATGTCTTAGAAAGAAATAAAAAGTGAAGGGGGTGGGATGGAATGTGCAAAATGTATATACACCGGCAGGTACAGACTTAAGGAACGATAACTCTACCTCTGACAGGGAAGCTATAGGAAAACGTGTTATGGACACACGGCGAAGTTTAAATTTCACTGTGCAGCGCTCGTCTAGAATTCCAAAGAAACCTGATTCATCAAACCCTTGTCTGGAACTTTTTTTTGCTGGTTTAAAGTGACGGTCTAGAATTATCATGAGCAAACAAAGAAAGAATAAATAACTTTAAAATGAAAACTGTCTTCCTGGAAAAACTGACGTGTTTGGGAATGGGTTAAAAGAAGACTGCTATCACTAGTCACCTTCTCTTAACTATGTTTAAGCTGTTTCGAACTGTCCGTTTTTAAATACAGAAGAAAAGCTGAATATTGTAAGCTTTCATAGGAATGAGGATCACCCTGTTCATATAATGTTTCTCTTCTACATTGCATTTTGTTTATATCTATCTATCTATCTGATCTATCTATCTATCTATCTCTATCTATCTATATCTATCTTACCTCTCTCTATCTCTCTATCTATCTATTCATTCCATCTATCTATCTATCAATTCTTCTCCACTCATCTCTATTTTCTATATACTTTATCTTACTCATCTACTTATCTATCTATCTATATATCTATCAGCTATCTATCTATCTATCTATCTTCCCCTTATCTATATTTCTCTACCTGTCTAACTATCCAGTATTCCTTTTTCTATTTTCCCATCCGTTCATCCAGTCAATCAATGAATCAAATCGATCAGTCAATTGCTTAGTCAATCATACTTAAATCCTTTACGGGCCATTTACGTAAATACCTATGAAGAAGATAACGCGCATATTCCCATAAAAACCAAGCTTTTTTCTTTAATCTGCAAAAGTTCCACAAAAGTTGTGTTGTCCTGACTCAGCCGTGCACGGCTTGCTGAAAAATGACCCTGAAGGTGGCTGCTCTCAGTCTATCCCTGGCACGAGGGAGTTCCACCAAACCACGTCTTTGTCGTTAGTCACGTAGAGCTATGCTCATCACTGACTTCTTGATATTACGGAACAGGTCACAAAAGTCTAAGGCTATTTTGCGAAATTCTCCTCTGAATTTTCCCCCTGTTAAACAATACAAGTAGAAGTTAATGGCACTATTGGCGTACCACATGACAGAGGTAACTTCATGAATGACTAAACAATATCCGTATACTACTGGGTCATCCGTATCAATATATGAATACAAGATAAGGTAAAGTAATAATGGCATGGTTAGGAGGAGGAAAGAAGCACTTGCGACGATCAAGGTTACTGTCATCGAAGACCTTTCTGTTGCCTGGAACGCTGAGTGTCTTGTTGTACAGAAAGACGTGTATCTGTTCTCACAGATTGATCAGTTTGTACAGAAGAACACAGTTGTTGAGTACCAGCAACACAAAAGGTAAGAAGGAACATTGAACAAGATCTATCCAAGGCCATACCAGGTCGTAAAACACAATGTACATTTCTGAGACATACACGGCAAGTACACAGTCTGTGTCTTCCATATCAAGTCCATTACAGAAAGTGACAATTAATCAGAAGGATGACCAGTACCAATATCCCGCTGCAGTTCGAGACATTCGTTGTCCACATAGTATTGACATGAAGTGGCCACAGAACAAAAAGCTGCTCTTAGGGTAGTGAGTGCCACAAGCATACACGCAGAGTAGCGGGACACTGTGTACTGCATCACATTAAAAACTTTGCATTGCCAAGAACCAAGGAAACTCAAACTGTGGTACATTAATTAGTCCCAAGAGCAGTATGTTACAGGGACCTACTATCAACGCAGCTGGTCGCCCAGGCCAAAACTTGGAAGAAACACTAGACGTGGACCCAGGAAGACGACTCATGATTAGAATTATCATGGAATTTCCGAATGTTCCAAAAACGAGCACGCAGACACCCGTTTTAGAACGCGAACGAGGTAAATTGATCAAACGGCTTGTCCAGTGTATCATTCCTTCGTGCATATACTGACTTCAGTCATACTGTCACTTCCGTATACTGCTCTCTTTCATTCATACTGCTCACCTCCTTATGTGCTCACATTTGAAGACATTTTTAAGGCTGGATACGTTTAATTTATGTTTAAGTCTGTTTTCATTATTTCAGAAGACTGACTTTTCACATCTGTCAGTCATAAAACGCATAGACACTCATGAATTGATGCACTGCTGGAAAACACAAACAAAGTCCAATAACGCGCTTTGCAGCATTTGCTTATATCAGTTTTACCGTTAGTATACGTTGACATAATGATCATGCCCTTGCCTGTCTACACATTTTACAAATGCAAGACAAAGTAAACACAAATCCATCATATTTGTTGTTGTTGAGAGAGAGAGAGAGAGAGAGAGAGAGAGAGAGAGAGAGGAGAGAGAGAGAGGAGAGAGAGAGAGAGAGGAGAAGAGAGAGAGAGAAGAGAGAGAGAGAGAGGAGAGAGAATGACAATGACAATGTTTTAATGTTATGCTCCAGCCTGTAAACATAGATACACGTAAACAATGTAGTGGCTATCCAAACAGACAGATGATAGGAATCAACTTGAATTTGTAGCAATATGTTCTTCCCTTGTCTCAGTGCATAGCAAATATACACAGCTACATCATGAATGACTGAGAGAGAGAGAGAGAGAGAGAGAGAGAGAGAGAGAGAGAGAGAGAGAGAGAGAGAGGAGAGAGAGAGAGAGAGAGAGAGAGAGAGAGAGCGATGACTCAAGACTAAAAACAAATTCACAACTGAGATATCCAGAGTCCTTGCATTATATATATATATATATATATATTATATATTATATATATATATATATATATATATATATATATATATCATGGTCTTCATTATCACAAAGCAAAGACAGTAAGATGGTTATTAAACAACAAGAAACCAGAAAACACGTGCAACAACAAGAATCCAGAAAACACGTACACATAGAACACTAAATAAAAGGAATTAACAACCCCTCCCTCCTCCCCAATGTGACGGACCGTATTTCGTCGGTCCCAAATTTTGGGGACACATTTGACCGGAGCAAGTAAACCTGTAAAACCGGTTGACTGTTTACATGACTGCTACTCACCTGCGATTTGTGTAAGTGAGGTGAGTGAAGATTTCCCTTCAGTCTCCGCAGAGGTACGGCCGAGCAACTTCATCACAAAGCCGGAAAAGAGACTGAAGGTGTGTCCTCGTGGCAGTCAGGTATGTGTTGATAATTGAATTGAAGTTAGGGTTTGAATTAAATGAAGTAGTTATTGGAAAAAGGTGGTGTTTAGCTTTTTCCCCAAAAGTATCATAATGATCTGAGTGTTGGTGAGCTCTGGAAGTGAGCAATTAAAATCATTGTGCATAAACTATCAGAAAATATATTCTGATTCTTGTTGTGGAGAGATAAAAAGGGACGAACGGAAATCGTTCCTTGACATGTGTTTAGACACCTCTAGTGATGATGATAAACATTCTTTATTTTTGATAAAAGGGACGAACGGAAATCGTTCCTTGAAATGTAATTGGACACGTCCAGTGATGATGTTATATGATAAAAACATTCTTTTCGTGATAAAATGGGACAAACGGAATACGTTCCCTTATATGTAATAACTGTATTCTTGGTACATTGAAAAAGGGTTCCATGTGGAAATCCTTTCCTTTAATGTAAACAATCATGGTGTTAATCAAAGAAAATCTATTTCTATTGTATCGCACCCACCATATTGATACTTTGTAGATTCTGGTATGGGTGTTTTTCCCCAGTTCCAGTGAAATGTATTATGTGAAGAGTGACTGCCTGTGACAAACAAGAACGATAAACATACTGGAAGTAGGCTAGATAATCAAGGTAGCTATCAGTTCCCCAGGTGTCGGTGAAGCTCCCGTGTCCGACCTGGAGCTGACTGCCATCCGGGTGTGGGGGAGCTGCCTGTGCCCTGCCACTATCTCTGCCCCGTGGAGAGGTATGGAGAGGCTGACCAAGGGTCAGTAGACACCGTATGAGCGCTGCCACTGTCTCTGCCCGTGGAGAGGTATGGAGAGACTGACCGAGGGTCAGTAGACATCGTATGAGCGCTGCCACTATCTCTGCCCCGTGGAGAGGTATGGAGAGGCTGACCAAGGGTCAGTAGACACCGTATGAGCCCTGCCACTATCTCTGCCCGTGGAGAGGTATGGAGAGACTGACCGAGGGTCAGTAGACATCGTATGAGCGCTGCCACTATTCTCCCCTATGGAGAGGTATGGAGAGGCTGACCAAGGGTCAGTAGACACCGTATGAGCCCTGCCACTATCTCTGCCCGTGGAGAGGTATGGAGAGACTGACGAGGGTCAGTAGACATCGTATGAGCGCTGCCACTATCTCTGCCCCATGGAGAGGTATGGAGAGACTGACGAGGGTCAGTAGACACCGTATGAGCGCTGCCAACCGAGTGTGGGGTGCAGCACAAGCCCTGCCACTGTCTCCGCACCCGTGGGGGTGTATAGAGCCTGTCCGTGAGGTCAGCACGAGCTGGAGTGAGAAAGGGCTTCAGTGTTCGTCGGACGCCGACTTGTGTTTCTTCTGCTGTGTAGGAGTCCCTGGAAGGACTGCACAAGCCTACCTCCGTGAGCGGTTTCGTTTTCTGTCGTGTCGACGTGTGTCCTTGTGTGTGTGAGTTCCTGGAAGGACTCCACGAACTGCTTTCGTGAGTGGCTTTGACCTGTGTGAGAACTCTGTGACTAGGGCCGGTGTCGTATATAATACTGTCGCCGTGGAATTGTATCGCAGCGATAGCATTTCACGTGAAATATTGTTGCAGCGACAATATTTGCTGGAAAAAAAATTGTCGCGCGACAACTTTTCACGAAAAATGTCCCATAGAATATTGTAGCTGTCCATAAAATACTGTCGCTCGAAATTTTGCGACAGTTTTTTGCGACAGGACACTGTGAAAATTGTAGTCAGTGAATACTGTCGCTTGCGACACATTTTCACGTGAAATCTTACTGCTAGAGTTAACATTTCCTGTGAAATATGGTCGCAGCGTAATTTTGCGACAGCTTTTTGCGACAGGACACTGTGAAATATTGTAGTCAGTGAATACTGTCGCTTGCGACACATTTTCACGTAAAATCTTACTGCTAGAGTTAACATTTCCTGTGAAATATGGTCGCAGCGATAATTTTTCATGAACCAGCTGCAGTATTTCCCGGGAAATACTGTCGCTGCGACACGATTTTATGAGCGACAGTATTATATACGACACCGGACGCGGCGAAGTGCACAGACCGTCCGTGATGACTGCTGTGGGTGCCAGCCTGGCCTGCTGGGTGAAAGAAATATGTTAGTGTGACAATATAGAACCTAGTATCGTTGTGCGCCTTTTGGTGGGGGCGAAAACTTTATGCTGCATATGTTTATACTTATTGTGTATTGTGTACTTGCTTTGATTAGATGGTTCAGGCAGCGAAAAGAAAATAAGTAGAAACTTAACTTGTTGCCTGGCTATCTATGTTCGTGTGGTGTGGGTGTATGTAGAGAAAAGTTCTACACGCATCCAAACTTCTTCAGGTGAGAGTCAGACAGCAAAACACGCACCGTACACCATCCGTAACACCAACCCCACCCCCCCACCCACCCCCACCCCACCCCGATTTTGTAACATGCTCATTGATATCGGAATTATCGGGCCTAAAGAACAAAATATAGAATGAATCATGTACAGTGAAGAGGAAGAAAGAAAAAAAGAAGTGGCTCTAGGGGTGGAAACCAATGGTCAATCACATGTAAAGAGAGAGAGAGAGAGAGAGAGAGAGAGAGAGAGAGAGAGAAAGAGAGAGAGAGGAGATGCATGACTATATTGTGTTTAGGAATTCATTCACAAGCACTGTCATACTCTTTCCCGTGGAGGGTAGTGTACTTGTGGCTCTTTTGAAGGATTGAAATAATTGACACACTTTGATAACTACACCAAGAGATATCCAGACAGATCGTCCAACTCTGTAAAGCGTAACTGGAGGACTGATAATGTTTCTTGCTATTTGAACAATTGAGCAAGACATGGTTGTGCCATGCTTATTTGGACTTTGAATTCAAACACCATTTTACGGTAGGTTAGTTGTTTGCCTAGTAGTAATTGTTCAGTTCAGTTTTTGAAATGGTGTTTTTCGATGGAAGGCTAACGGGTAAAATCAGCCTACCAGGAAGTCTACATAGGTTAATACTTTTAATGTGATTATGTCCCCCACAAATCCAGAGTGCAGTTTTTAAGCATTATTTTTTAAATTGATGAATGATGTGTACACAAACAAATTATGAAACTGGAGCAGCAGCAAGCTATAGCTTATTGTGTGCTCAGTGACAAAACAACATTACAACAGTGGCTACATTGGCGGAATTGCAATTGTCAACACTGATTCGAAAAGGAGAAAGAAAAATACCAAATATTGTAAGATAAGAAATGTACAAAATCTTTGATGAAATTAGATGGAAAGAATAGATGACAGAATGGAACAGAAGAATCTAGCAACAAAGCAATCAGACAATCTATACACGAGTGTAGGTAATGTGGAAAAGGCTGTGGGCTTTAAAAACTAACTTACGGATATTAGAGCCAACATGATATTCAAGTGTCTTAACAAACTGGAAGCCAATTGTTTCCAGATGCGCAAAATATGTGATTGACATGTTGATTAGTCGATGATCATTTTGAACGCACGGTGTTCATTGAACTGCTAAACTAAATGCACATTTAATTTTAAGGCTTAAAGTGAGAGGCTTAACTTCGTGTTCTTGTTTGGGTGTTACGATATTTTTTTTCTGGTTTGCGATTTAGGGTCAAATGATGTTGGTAGCACCATTCTGAAATTTCGTACATGCTCTGTTGCAATGCTCGCTGTCTAGATTTGACGTCTGTGTTGTTGCTGTGGAGAACTGTCATCAGCAAGAAACTCACAGATGTCATCTCTTTGTCAAGTACAAATTGGCAGATCGTTTATAGAAATACAAAATCCCGCAAAGGGAATTATGTTTTCAGGAGGATGGTAGTTGACATCAATGGATGGACGCTGAAGTTTTCTGAAAAGAAACCTCAGGTTCTCACGTTGCTTTGAAACATGTACGTTTGAATTAGTAATATTCTTAACAGACATGATATAAAAGACACAGTCTATATAGTCACGATTTCGTAGCATTCTGCCTCCAGCGCATTCCAACCCACAGCTGGGGATACAACGTGAAATCTTTATAAAATTATCAGTCTTAAAAAACAAATAAACAACAAACCAAAAACGATTCGTATAATTTCTTTTAAAACCAGTTTCGCCTTTTCACAAAATGCTTCCTTTTAAACGGTGTCGTTTTCTTTTTTTCTTTTTTTTAATCAATCACATCAATCATTTTTACTTCTCTCTTTATGTATTTACTATTCCACAACTGGAAACTTACCCATAGGGAATCAAGTTTCTAACAAAACGAATCCCTAGCAGACTTCTGTCTCATGGAAAACTAGGTTTTCCTTTCTCAACCCCCAAGGTTGAAAATATTACCAACTCGGCCCAAGGCAAGCGCCCTATCCTCCTGTCTGGCAACTCCTGGTGTGCCGAACATGTCAGGAACACGCCCATCCTATAGGACAGTGAGCTTCTCTCATCAGTCACGTGCCTCAGCATCTATCAACGACAAGAAAAGGTTAGAGATTCAAAACCTGTTCACGTATGGACTAGACTTCGTGTCAAAAGTCCAGAACGTCAACCGCGCGTATCCACTGTCATGACAACCAGGTATTATAGATTTGTTTGTTTTGCTCCTTGAAGGTTTTCTTTGTTCTTAAACGACGGTGAACTCAGCACTCACCTGTTTGTCCCCCGCTTCTACTTCTGCATCAAAACAGTCTGCGACCTCCAAAATAAGCACCGTGTGTTGTATGAAACCAGTTTCGACGAGCACTTTTTGTTTCCTTAACGAATGATCTCCCTTCACTGTTTCTGGAAAAAAAGGTTATGTGTATGACACTTCCAGAGTCGATTATCATGTGAACTGATATACCACTCACGTTGATTATGATTTGAATTTCTTTACCTGTGGATGATTTTGCTATAAACGCATTCTTCTTCATTACTGCTATCAGACGCAGAATCTTCAGTATGTGCTTTAGAGTCGTTTGTCTCTATTGGTTTTCCCCGTTCTACATTTTCCCATTGTTTTCGTTATTGCCGCGGGGATGGCAGTGTATGTCTGCCCATCTGTCCGTCCGTCTGCCTGTCAGTCTGTCAGTCTCTCTGTCTTTCGATAAAATTATCTGTCTACCTATCCATCCATCCATCCATCCATCCATCCATCCATCATCATCCATCCATCCATCCATCTTTCTATCTAGCCATCGATCTATCTATCTAAGGCATTGATTATGACAGTTTTACTTGATAATTTGATGTCTCATATTCAATATGAATGGATTTTGTTCAGTAGAATCTATGTTTGTTTGGTCATATTCTAGACGCCTTGGAATCTAAAGCTACTGCAACAAGAAAACCATCGTGTGCAAATGACAACAAGGAAGCCCAACATATCTAAATGATGTAACACCCCAGCAAGAAGAAAGATCAAAATGTCCGAATGAAATAACACTCTAGCAGCAAGAAAGGCCAATATGCCCACATGACGTAATTCTCCTGCGACAAGGTAGTCAATGTCCAAAGGACATAATTGTCCAGCAAAAAGATAGACCATGTCCAAATGACATAGTACCCAGCAACAAGAAAGACCATGTTCAGGTTACATAACACCCATCAAATACCACTCACGTGATTATGATTTGATTTTCTTTACCTGTGGATGATTTTGCTATAAAGACATGCGTGTCCAAACGACATAATGTCTACAGTATGGCGTGTATGCTTGATTTTCACTACCTACGCTGACTGTATGTTCCAGATATAGACTGGCATGCTATTGCATTCCTTCTACCATCTCGCCCCTCACCCTTCACCCTATACCTGCCCCCAACCTCCCGCCCTCTCTCTCTCGCTCTCTCATAAATTAAAGAAGAAGAAGAAGAGGAAGAGGAAGAGGAAGAAGAAGAAGAAGCAGGAAGAGGAAGAGGAGGAGGAAGAGGAAGAGGAAGAGGAAGAAGAAGAAGAAGAAGAAGCAGGAGGAGGAGGAGGGGGAGGAGGAGGGGGAGGGGGAGGGGAACGAGAAGAAAAAAAATCACATGGTTGATAAAAGATGGGACTATGTGAACGAAACATAAATCATCTACTCCAAGAAATATAGATGATATAAATCATCTGGATAAAACACACACACACACAACACACACACACACACACCACACCACACACACACACACACACACACACACACAGAGGCGCCCGCTCGCGCGCAAGTGCGCTCGAACGCATGCGCGTGCACGCACGCTCGCACGCATGCGCGCTCGTGCACACACACACAATTCACACATACATGCACGAACACCACACACACACACACACACACACACACACACACACACACACACACACACACACACACACACACACACACACACACACACACACACACACACACACACACAGAAAGAGAGAGAGAGAGAGAGAGAGAGAGAGAGAGAGAGAGAGAGAGAGAGAGAGGGAGAGGAGGAGAGAGAGAGAGGAGAGAGAGAGAGAGAGAGAGAGAGAGAGAGAGAGAGAGAGAGAGAGAGAGAGAGCAGAATCAATAATGTCTCTACAAAGTACCAGCAGCAACCTATTCTTGCAGCACAGTTCACGACGACGTTGTATAATCTAATGTGATAGGTAGTGTGCTTTATTTATTGATGAACTACTCTGTTGTCACGCCTTATACTAGGTGTAAACCCCTTCCAGGAATGCGGTACGGCATGCACATATTAACAGTGACAGAAATAAGGCTGATCAAAACACCCTTTTCATTTGACAACTGGACTTGAACTTTTTGTTTTGTGAAACCTAGATCGAAGAATCTGAATCCAGATTCTAAAATATATCTGTTTTGACCCAGTATTCCCGAGAATAGGCTGAAAATTCTGTTGAGAATTAGTAGAGTATACACAATACAGGTGAAACGTGCCACACTGAATTTGTTAAAAACCCTTGTGTTTAGTCATAAAGTAATAAGCTCAACGGGAACGAACGGAATGTAGGGTGAGTTTTAATTGAGGTTTGAAAGTGGAAGTTTTGAACTTATCAATTATTTCATCAAGACAATCAAACACATTTTCAAATATTCAGTATGAAATCTTCAAACATAAATACACAGGAATGAATGAATCTTCTTTCATGTGTTTTCACGATGATTAAATGATATTACAAGGGGAAAAAGGGGTCACACACACACACACACACACACACACACACACACACACACACACACACACACACACACACACACACACACACACACACACACACACACACACACACCACACACACTCACGCACGCACACACAGCGACAACATAAAAAGCACGCACACATACAATCACGCCTACCTATTCATATACAACTATACTGCATTACACCACAAAATCAAATAATCGCAACATTTAGGACCAAATTATTTTACGAGGCCAATAGGACTATCCAATATACTTGTCAAGTGCTGTAAACTTTAAGTGATTGATTGCATAATACAGAATCAGCAGCTAGTCAACTGTCTAAAATACACTGCTTGTCAAAATGTAACATATTCAGACTCTGGCAGTTGAAAAGAGTGCGTGGAATGGAAATAACACCGCCATAGATACACTGAACATTCTTAGAATATTTTGTTTTCCAAGAATCGAGCCTTACCAACAATATGCCTTGGTCCTTAAAGAAAGGAAAGTAAATATGCAGTGAGGCAGGGAACAGTAAATAATAAACAACAAACAAGTACAGTAACTCTTGCTCCCACAGGAAAACATATTCAGTTCTCCAAAGAAATGCTGCTTGCGACACCGAATCGTCTAGCAGACATGACAGCACAAAGCAAACAGAACAATGAAACATCCCCCCAAAAAGGATTCTCTAAGCTTGCCCATATACCCCAAACTGAACACATCTACACAGCAACAAGGACTGGAGAAATGAATAAATATAAACTAACTTTTATTCAAGACTGCACAGCCTTTGTAAACTTGAATAAAGTCAGACAAACTCAAAGACGGACAATCAGAATACATTTTCCAATCATTTCTACACATTGATTTTAATTCCTCACTTCCAGAGGTCACCAACACTCACACCATTAAATAACATTAAAGAACGTTTAAAAAAAAAAAATTGACTTGATTTGATCACTTCTCCCCGATCACATATAAATATACATTATTCTCTTTTCCATCTACTATTTCCATTTTTCTTATCCACCTCTCGACTCGCACATTCACTATCCACAACTTCCCACAGTTACCGTATGCCTCCTCAAGTCTTGTCAACCACAAAATCACTCAAGGTAACGATCAAATATGTTTTTTCCCAACACATTTTATTCACGTAACAGGGAGAGCTGACAAATGCGCAGAAAGAGGACAACGCGTGGAGATTTTCACACACACTTTTCTAATAGACATATTTATGCATTACCTACGTAAATTGATGATACATAGATATTTTCAACTACGCATTCCATCCGTTCTTTGGGCTCTCGCATTTCACCACAGGGGAAAAACAATTATTCCACAGAGTGAAAACAAACAAAAAATCAAAACGAATGGCGGACAAAAACAAAACAAAACAAAATACGTGAATAACAAAGCAGAGTGCAGAGAAAGCATAACTTCACATTCTGTACCTATCCAGTTATCCTCTTAACCCCCCACTTTTCCCTGTCCACCGCCCCCCCCCCCCCCCCCCCCCCCCCCCCCCCCCCCCCCGACAAAGCCACCCCGACTCTTCTACATACACACATTCACAGAGCATGGAGAAGCATATGCATATCAAGCAGAGAAACAAGAGTATTTGAGAACCTTTGGTCTAGATTGCAAGTTATGTGATCACTCATGCACTCGCAAATAACTGTTTTAAGTCAATAGAAAGGGGGGGGGGGGGGGGGGGGGTATTCATCAAACAGGGCCCTATAGACACCATTTCCGCTGGAAGTCTGAGTATTGTAAATTTATTCTGGCTATGTATTCTTCCATATTATATTTATTGTCAAATTGTCGTGTAAAAATGTAAATTCCGGAATTGTATTTTCGCATATGCATTTGTAGAGGAAATATTTTGCGCACATTAGAATGAAATCGAGTGTATCGTCAGTCTTATTTAGCTCATCGTTACCAAACAGCACAAGTTCCTTCGTAAATCTGAAAGTGTTAATTTTATCGCATCTGTTTAGAACAGCTTGCATTTCGTTGCAGAAGTGTAACGTCACCTTACATGACCAAAACAAATGTTCAATTGATTCTCTTTCCGACTTACAGAACGTACACTTGTCACTATCAGAGATGTGCATCTTTTGCAATATAATATTTGTCGCCAAGATCCTATGAACCAGTCTGATTTGAAACCATTTCAGTTTAATTTCTTTTGTTTTCTGAATCTTCAGAAATGTTATATTCTATGTAATTTTTTTTGGATATTTCATTACTCCATTTATTACAGCAGTTCGGCTGATGTTTGTCTGCTATAAGGACGTTATAATAGAGTTTTGTCCCTTTCTTCACAGAAAGTATGGTAGTAAGAGATGTCGGTAGGTTCATCCCGATTTTCTTGCAATATTCTTTTATTGTGCGTATGCACCCTAAGAAGTCTATAAAGTTTGTTTGGATGTCATATTTATCATTAAACTGTCGGTACGTCATAAACGTTCCATCTGCATTGACAAGATCTCTGACGCGATGCGCTCCTTTTCCTACCCACGTTTTGAAATATATAGTGTTTTTGTCAATTTTGAAATGGTTGTTATAGAAAATATTCTCTGCCATCAGGTCACAGCAATTCTGATGGCATCTTTAATACAAAATTCTCTGTCTGCTTTAAAAGTATCTTTCCAAAAGGCATTTAATTTGAGTTTGTTTAGAGGGACGCTGGAACGATATTTGCCTAAATCTTATATAATTGGACACCTTTCTTCGATTATGGACATCCATTTGAATCTGCCTACTACACGTTTTCTAATTCACGGGATTTTTAATGAGGCAATAGAATGTCTAATAGAAGGGATACCTAGGCCTCCTTCTAGTACGTTTTTAACAGCATTTTTTCTTGATATTCTGTCTGGTTTGTTGTTCCAAATTAATTGGAAACATTTTTCTGAAAATTGTCTATAATATCAATCGGTGGATTTGGTAATAATATCCAGAAATATGCCAATTTTGACAGAAACTAGCGCTGTACTACCCAGTGGCGTAATATTTGTTTTTGACCATATTTTGAAAAGAGTTTTAGCTTCCAAGAATTTTTCTGAATAATTTAACTCAACGCATGGTAGCAGTCATTACCATGGTATCAGTCATAAACCATATCCCAAGTATTTTAAATTCCTTTGGGTTCCAGTCTAATTTTAGATGAGGCACATATCGAACATTCGATGTTACTTTGCTTCCTAGCCATATTGCTTTTTTTTTCAATATTCATAAACAGACCCGAAACGGTTCCGAATTTCTCTAACGTATTCATTGTTTGTTCAAAATATGTTTTATCTCCTTGAATGGACAATTGTGTATCATCTGCGAACTGGGATATTTTCTGTTCAGTATCATTAACATTTATTCCTTTTTATGTCTCCATTCTCTCTGATCATTATGCCCAGACTGTTGGCTGAAAGGATAAACAAATAAGGGGATAGTGGGTCTCCCTGTGTACAATCTCTTACTATACTGTACCAGTCTGAGCAGTGTCCATTCACAGTTATGCTAGCTTTTAATCCTGTATGGAATGTCTTTATCCAACGACACATATCTCTCCCAAAACTAAATGATTCTAATACCTAATGCATGAACTTTCAATCCAGAGAATCGAACGCTTTCTCAAAATCTACACAGATGAGCATCCCAGGTAAATGCTTAGATTGTAAATAATCTATAAGGTCATAAATAAACCTAATATTTCTTCCTTGCGCTAAACTCTGAAGCGATCTGAAGCGATCAAAGCTAAGTGAATTTTAGTTATTTTATTCGTTTGTGTCTCACCTGAAGAAGACCGAGAGGTCGAAACGCGTTGTGTTTTGTCTTGTAACTCGTTTGTCCTCGTTTCTCTGGGCGGTTCACTAACATTTATTCAAGATTTGTTTAGATTTCCGCCTGCAGTCGTCTCACTTTGCAATTAGATCTAATATTATCACCAATAAATCTGTTTGCCATGAAACCTGTTTGATCTTCGTGTATTAGTTTTTGGAGAACGGATTTCATTTATTAGCTATACACGAGGGTCCAATCTTGTATACAGTATTTAACAAGGATATGGGGCGCCAATTTTTTATATTTTTTTTTAAAAATTTTTATGAAGTTTTTTGGCTTGTCATTTTTAGGAATACATACTATTATGCCTTCCTTCTGGGTATTTCACAGGTCCCCATCTTTAAATGACTTATTAAGTGCTCTAACCACTAGATATCCTAATTGTCTCCAGAAAACCTTTAAAAAATTCTGGTGTGAAACCATCTGTTTCCGGACTCTTTCCGTTTTTCTTTTTTTCAGAGCTTCTCCAGCTTCCTCAAGAGTGATCTCACCTTCAAGTAATAAGTGTTCCTCTAAAGTTAGCTTTGGAATCTCCTTGACCAGATCTGAAATTTTGCAGTCTGATACTTTCCTTTCTTGATACAAATTTTCATAGAAACGTTTAACCTCTGTTCTTACATCATTCGGTTCCTTAATCGTTTCTCCATTATCCTTTGTGAGATAGGAGATGTGCTTACTTATATAATGTCTCTTTTCTAAATTGCAAAAGTATTTAAAATTTTTCTCCCCATCTGCCACCCACCTCGCCCTTGATCTCAGTAACACTCCTTCCATTTTCTTTTCCATTATTTCTGCTAACTGTTGACTTAAGTTTTGCAATGTTTGAATGTTTAGTGTCGTTTTCTTTTCCATCCTTTCTAGCCAATTGATTTCACTTTCTATCTTCCTTTCACAATCAAATATGTTAGCCTTTACTAAGAACTGGCAATCTCATGACCACCTGTAGGAAAAACCAACTCCATTAGTACTAACCCTAACCTCTATTTAACTAGTCACACATACTTAATAACCACCAAAACTAAGCTGGGAGTGTCTCTTCGGCAGAGTGGAGATGTTTCTAGGCCAGCAAATGTACAGAGACTAAAGGAAATCCTCGCTCACCTGACTGACAACAAAACGCGAGTGAGTAGCTGTCAGGTAAACAGGTAAACAGGTAAATTTGTGACTTCTCAGAACTGTCCCAACAATTTGGGACTGGACAAAAATAGTCCATCACAGTTGTGCTTCAGGTGGATAGAGCCATCGCATGTTTAATCTTTATTCAACATGTCTAGAGTTCCAGTCTTCTGCTTCTCAGATTAAACTGTTTGGCAGAAATAAAGAGTTAAGCTGAAAGTGCAGCTCCAAATGTAATCTGAGGAAAAAAGAAAAGACGGACATATAGACAATGCCTTTCTTGTTCTTTCATTCAACACCCATTTTGCGCCGACTATGTGAAGATAAGTGATTGTTCGTTATTCATTTTTATTGTCCTAAATGCTGTTTGGTTTACCTGAAGAAGACCTAAGAGGTCGATACGCATCGTGTTTTGTCCTGTTGTCTGTTTATCTAGTTTGTGCAGGGGAACGAGTAACTTTTCTTTTTAAAATTTGCTTCAATTTCCGCCTTCAGTCACATCGCTTTGAAACTTTCTTGTTTTGTTGAGTCAAGGTAATAAACTCAACTCACCGTTGTTCATTTTCGGACTGCGCAACCTGCAAAACGTAAAAATTGTGATTTTTTTGTGTCGCGCAAAATGTGAACAAAAATCTACCTTTCACGTGTCTCTGGGCAACCGATGACGAACAGTGTGCTTATCACTATCCTCTGTGTGACGTGTGTGGAATAATCTGTCAAACAATGACTTCTAGGCAACAAATGAAGAATAGACTGCTTATCATTGCCCTCTGGGTGACATGTGTGCCCACCACTACCCTCTGGTGAGTGTGTGGAACAGTCTGCCTCTCAGAAAACTCTTGCTGATATGTATGAAATAGTCTGTCAATCATTTTGAATGGTATTTGTCAAATAGTTTTGCCTGTCAAAATCCTTTAGGTGACAAGCGGAAGTCTGCCTCTCATTACCCTCTTGCCGATATGTGTGAAATAGTCTGCATATCACCTTTATTTGAATGGCACGTGTCGAACAGTTTGCCTCTCATTATCCTTTGGGAGACATGTGTGGAACAGTCAGTCATTATTCTCCATGTGACATGTGTAGAACAGTCTGCCTATCAATACTCTCCTAGTGACATGTGTGGAACGGTGACATGTTTCTAATTGGATAACGGTTTGTATTATGTATGTACAAGGAAGGCGATTCAGAACAAAGTTCGGCAAAGAGAAAGTCTTGTATGCCAAAGAGCATGTGGAATCTTTGACGTATGAGACCACAGCCCATTTGACACCTCAGGGTCCAAGTTCTTTCATTCTAATCTGGACTGTCAATGATGTGTCTGATGGATGCTGGACTTAACTACATCATTGCTAATGGTAGGAATATTCAGTTGTTGCATCTGAAAATATATGTCTCCACTGGTCTGCTATATCCTGAATCTAACATTACTTGCACGCATGGAATAGTCTACCTTTCATTATTTCCATGTAACATGTGTGAAACAGTCTATCTGTACTCTCTAAGTGCCACGTATGGACCAGTCTGTCCATCATTAGTTTTCAAGTGACATGTGTGGAACAGTCTATCATTACTCTCAAGCAACATGCTTGGAACAGTCTGTCTATCAATACTCTCCAAGTGACATTTGTGAACTGTCTGTCTATCAGTACACTCCAAGTGATATATGTGGAACTGTCTGTCTGTCATTATTCTCCAAGTGACATGTGTGGAACAGTCTGTCTATCATTACACTCCAAGTGATATATGTGGAACTGTCTGTCTGTCATTATTCTCCAAGTGACATGTGTGGAACTGTCTATCATTACTCTCGAAGTGACAGTTCTGGAACAGTAAATCATTACTCTCCAAGAGCAATTTGTGGAACAGTCTATGGTTGCAAGTGAAATGTGTGGACCAGTCTGTCTATCATTACTCTCCAAGTGACATGTGTGGAACAGTCTGTCTATCAATACTTTCCGAGTGACATGTGTGGAACAGTCTATCATTACTCTCCAAGTGACATGTGTGAAACAGTCTGTCTATAATTACTCTCCAAGTGACATGTGTGGAACAGTCTCATTACTCTCCAAGTGACATGTGTGGAACAGTCTATCTGTCATTACTCTTCAAGTGACATGTGTGGAACAGTCTGTCTATCATTACTCTCCAAGTGACATGCGTGCAACAGTCTATCATTACTCTCCAAGTGACATGTGTGAAACCGTCTGTCTATCATTACTCTCGAAGTGACATTGCGAAACAGTCTGTCTATCATTACTTTCCAAGTGACATGTGCGGAACAGTCTTTCATTACTCTCAAGTGACACGTGTGGAACAGTCTGTCTATCAGTACTCTCCAAGTAACATGTGTGGAACAGTCTATCATTACCTTCGAATGACATGTATGAAACAGTCTGTCTATCATTAATCTCAAAGTGACATGAGTAGAACTGTCTATTATCACTCTCCATGCCTATCGTCACTCCTCAAGTGACATGTATGGGGCAGATGTCTATCAGTACCCTCTGGGTGACTTATGAGAACAGTCTGCCTATATTACTGATTGGGTAACGTGTGTTCAATCATTTGCCTATGATTATCGTTTGAATGACATGTGTCGAATGGTCTGATTTTCCTTGTCTGTAGGATGACATGTGTGGAGTTGTCTGCCTATGACTGTGCTGTGATTTATATGCATGAATAGTCTGCCTTTGATCAATCTGTGAATTGTATGTGAGGAATAGTTTGCCTGTCACTTTCCTCTGAATGACACATGTGCAATAGTCTGCCTGTCACTGTCCTCTGAATGACACGTATGGGGTGGTCTGCCTATCACTGTCTGTTGAGTGACACATGTAGGATAGTCTGCCTGTCACTGTCTGTTGAACGACACATGTATGATAGTCTGCCTGTCACTGTCTGTTGAACGACACATGTAGGATAGTCTTCCTATCACTGTAGGTTGAATGACACAAGTGGAATAGTCTGCCTTTCACTGTCTGTTGATTGACACAGGTGGAATAGTCTGCCTATCACTGTCTGTTGAATGACACAAGTGGAATAGTCTGCCGCCTATCACTGTCTGTTGAATGACACATGTAGAATAGTCTGCCTATCACTGTCTATTGAATGAAACATGTAGAATAGTCAGGCTATCACTGTATGTTGAATGACACATGCAGAATAGTCTGCCTATCACTGTATGTTGAATGACACATATGAAATAGTCTGAGTATCAATATACTCTTATTGACCTGTGTTTGAATAGTCTGACTACAGTTATGCTCTGAATGACGTGTGTAAGATTCTCTACCTGTGGCTATTCTTTGGGCGACACGTGTGGAATAATCTGCCCAATACTGTCCTCTGCCTTCGAAAGAGTCACACACACACCACACACACACACCACATATATATATATATATATATATATATATATATATATATATACAACAAACTAATAAATTCCAAGGATAAGTACCGCGCACCGTTCCAGCAACTTGCAGAGCAGCTTGGTGTTGCAATGACTGCAAGAAATATTGAATTATAAACAAAGCTTGCTCTTATGTCTTAGATTGACGAAATAGGGGAATTAAGCATTCATATCTGCAGTGGTAGATGATTCTGCCTAACTAACAGTATGTGCTTGAGTGGGTGAATGGAGAAAAATAAAATAAATGCTTCTAAAAATGAGCCTTCAACAAGCTTATAGTCTCCAAGTGGGAGACATCCTCCAATAGGGAGGGAAACTCACTAACATATAACTCCTGGTCATATACCGATATTTCGAAACCTTGTTGTTTCTCCTCAGTGACCACGAAAAGTGGTAATTTGACTCCTCTGCCTTTTCAGTTTTAAGAAGAATACAATCCCAGAAAAGGCTGGTGTGCAATACCGTAGTATATTTGTTGAGTTTTCAAAAACCAACCAAAGGTGCCACCTAAGAAGCAAAAGAAAATCGTGAAAGAGCAAAACAAGCTACATTTTTTTGTGAAAAGTAAAAAATATAAAAATATTCTCTTAAGACACAAGTGCTGAGGGTCAGTTCTTGGAATGAATCCGCAAGGGACTAAAATACAACAAACTAATAAATTCCAAGGATAAGTACCGCGCACCGTTCCAGCAACTTACAGAGCAGCTTGGTGTTGCAATGACTGCAAGAAATATTGAATTATAAACAAAGCTTGCTCTTATGTCTTAGATTGACGAAATAGGGGGAAATAAGCATTCATATCTGCAGTGGTAGATGATTCTGCCTAACTAACAGTATGTGCTTGAGTGGGTGAATGGAGAAAAATAAATAAATGCTTCTAAAATGAGCCTTCAGCAAGCTTATAGTCTCCAAGGGGGAGACATCCTCCAATAGGGAGGGAAACTCACTAACATATAACTCCTGGTCATATACCGATATTTCGAAACCTTGTTGTTTCTCCTCAGTGACCGCGGAAAGTGGTAATTTGACTCCTCTGCCTTTTCAGTTTTAAGAAGAATACAATCCAGAAAAGGCTGGGTGTCAATACCGTAGTTATTTGTTGAGTTTTCAAAAAAATATACTACGGTATTGCACACCAGCCTTTTCTGGGATTGTATTCTTCTTAAAACTGAAAAGGCAGAGGAGTCAAATTACCACTTTCCGCGGTCACTGAGGAGAAACAACAAGGTTTCGAAATATCGGTATATGACCAGGAGTTATATGTTAGTGAGTTTCCCCCCCTATTGGAGGATGTCTCCCCCTTGGAGACTATAAGCTTGCTGAAGGCTCATTTTTAGAAGCATTTATTTTATTTTTCTCCATTCACCACTCAAGCACATATGTTAGTTAGGCAGAATCATCTACCACTGCAGATATGAATGCTTTTTCCCCTATTTCGTCAATCTAAGACATAAGAGCAAGCTTTGTTTATAATTCAATATTTCTTGCAGTCATTGCAACACCAAGCTGCTCTGTAAGTTGCTGGAACGGTGCGCGGTACTTATCCTTGGAATTTATTAGTTTGTTGTAATTTTAGTCCCTTGTGGATTCATTCCAAGAACTGACCCTCAGCACTTGTGTCTCAAGAGGATATCTTTTTATATTTTTACTTTTCACAAGAAAATGTAGCTTGTTTTGCTCTTTCATGATTTTCTTTTGCTTCTTAGGTGGCACCTTTGGTTGGTTTTTTGAAAACTCAACAAATATACTACGGTATTGCACACCAGCCTTTTCTGGATTGTATTCTTCTTAAAACTGAAAAGGCAGAGGAGTCAAATTACCACTTTTCCGCGGTCACTGAGGAGAAACAACAAGGTTTCGAAATATCGGTATATGACCAGGAGTTATATGTTAGTGAGTTTCCTCCCTATTGGAGGATGTCTCCCCCTTGGAGACTATAAGCTTGCTGAAGGCTCATTTTTAGTAGCATTTATTTTATTTTACTCCATTCACCCACGCAAGCACTTACGGTTAGTTAGTCAGAATCATCTACCACTGGCAGATATGATGCTAATTCCCCCTATTTCGTCAATCTAAGACATAAGAGCCACTGTTGGTTTAAATCACAATATAATAATATTATATATATATATATATATATATATATATAGTCATATGTATGTGTACACACACACACACACACACTACAACATACATACATATATATATATATAGTTAAAACAAGTTATAAGAGAACTTAAAACAATCTACAAATTTGTTTCGAGCGTGTTGGCTGTCATCAGATGGTTTTGGTTAGCCCACCGCCGAGGTTATATTAGCGTGTGGGCTGCCGTTTGCAGTTTGTTTGCAACGTGCGGGTTGGCTGCAACTTGTTTTTTGGGGCTTTCGTTTTGTTTTGGTGGGTTCTCTAACAACTCTTTCCATTTTATGCCTGCAGTTGTTTACTATTTCTTTTTGGTGTTTAAGTTGCTTAAGTGTGGTTTGCATAGTATTACCATTTTTGAGTTAAACATAGGTTGCCACTTTTTGAAACATTTGCTGTATGGTGTTGCTCTTTTATGAATTTCCAGATATATGTAGCTAGTTTTTGCGTCTTTTAAGTTTCCAGATATATTGCATCAGTTCTGTTTGGTTTTTCATATTTTTTCTTCTTTATTAATGACTGTTGTGGGGGTTTGCATATCTGGTTTTGAAGTGGTTTTCAGTGATCCTATGTATGTTTCTTTTTTCATTTTGCTGATGTCACAGTAAGCTGGTGATAAAATGTTGTTGTGAAGACATTTTTTGTTTTAGTGGGCACTGCTCCTTTCGGTGCAATTGCACGATTTCCTTCTTCAAACCCTTCTTTGGCGTGTGATTTGCCATTATGATGGAGGCGTCAATTAGTGTTTTGAGGTTGGCATACATGAGTAACGATAGTTTACAGTGTTTTTTGTTAAATATTTTGGACAGGTTTGTGTTCTTTTGGAAATGAAGCTGTTTAGACTTTGAAGATT
The DNA here is from genome assembly GCA_018398815.1 of Conus ventricosus. Taxonomy (NCBI): domain Eukaryota; kingdom Metazoa; phylum Mollusca; class Gastropoda; order Neogastropoda; family Conidae; genus Conus; species Conus ventricosus. The sequence goes on from CM031608.1 coordinate 73,667,681, forward strand.
CTTTCCCTAGGTTTGTTTTGAGTTTTTCCTTCGTATATGGTTTATACCATATGAATTTTTCTTTTCCTATTGTTTTTCGTGCTTTTAATTTGTGTTGTTGTCTGGGTTGTATTGTAATTTGAGTAATTGTATCCACGTGTTTGTATGCCTCCTGGTATTCAACTGCTCATAGTTGAACACATCTCGCAACTGCAAGGAACAGGTTTTGATTGTCTCTTGCTTTAGGCATGGGTATGGTCCTTTAAAATACAAAGATGGTGGATGGTTACTTTTTGGTGTGGTACATATAGAGCGTATCGTGGGTTTCTTGATGGTTTTATTTATGTATTGTTGAGATCCCGTGTTATGTCTAAGTAGTTCACTACTTTTGTTTGCTTCTAATGGTAATCTTAAGTTGGTGGTTTTGGAAGATTTTGCATTATTCCTTCTTCTTGTTTTCGATGGTTCTTGGATTGTTGGTTAGTGCAGCAAGGCCATAGTCTCTTATAGCCGACTTGTTGTTCCGATTTTTCTTGATGTGGACGCCGCAAGATAGTCCGACCAGTTTTCACATGTTTCTGCACCATCATACGATCCCATGATACGTCGAATGTTGAGTTCTGTTGGTTTTTCCTGATCCAGTTTCATTTTTTGCTGTGTAAGTAATGTTTTTCTTGGTGTGGAGAATGGATTTCCTTTCCATTTCTGACCCGCTGTTATTCTGTGTGGTTTACTGGCAAACTTCAGGGCTTTTGCTGAGTAGTTCCCATCTATAGAAGGGTAAAATCTACTATTCAATGTGATGAATACTGGATTACTTTGTTTATTGAGTTTGTTTGATCCATTGGATAACTTCGTATGTTTTCTTCCAGAGGTTGTATTCAGAGTTGTACTTTACGTGCTTTATTATTTTTCAAATTTTCTTGCTTATTTGGATGGGTTATTAGTATACATGTTGATTGTTTATGAAAATTTGTCTTGTGGTCCTTTAGTTTAAAAGCTCTTTTGTTGCTGTTGCTTCTATCCTGTCACTTAAGGTCTATGCCTCTGCAAGTTCTTTTACTTCTCTTTAGAGTGCGATACGTCATTATATTTTTGTCGGCTTTTTGTAGTTTTCTGGATGATTTTTGTCAAGATTGAGAGTACTTCTTTTGTTCCATTTTGTAGTAATTGCTAGTTTATCATGCCCACAAAATCATTTTTTTGTCATTTTGTACTTGTTTTTATTTGGGTTTTTTTTAGTGTTGTTTGGAAACCGTTGTTAGACTTTTTTTTTGAATTCAATATGGGTTTATCAAATCTTTGCATTTGATCTTCAAAGGTTTTACATTTCGTCTATGGCGGTGGTGCTCGCCATGGATTTGAAATCGTAGGTGGTTTTTTGTCCTCTTTTTCGCTATTTGGTTCAGAAAAAGAATGCGTTTCCATCCATATTATGTACAAAACTTTCTGTTGTTTCGATTAATTTTTTTATATATGAGTGGGATTAGAAAACATATATTTTTTTGTTGACGGCCTAAAATAGGTTTCCTCCTTTTAAAATCCTTTCAGGCCCCATGCTCAATCGTGAGGAGTCGATTAAAGATCAGTATATTTAAAATGCTAAAACAATTTTTATGTGCTCAACCCCTTGGGAGCAACATTAGTTAAAACAAGTTAAAAGAGGAATCTTAAAACTATCAACAAATTGTTTCGAGCGTGTTGCGCTGTCATCAGGATGGTTTTTGGGTTGGCCCACCGCCGATGTTATATACGTGTGGGCTCCCCGTTTGGCGGTTGTTTGCCACTGTGCGGGTTGGCTGCACGTGGTTTTGGGGCCTTTCAGGTTTTGTTTTTGGTGTGTTCACTAACAACGATTTCCATTGTGGGTGTGATTTGTTGTCGTACCCTGGCTAAAAAGACTCCAGATCATCCAACAGCCGAATACTTGAACACTAGGTACAAATGCATCAGCTGGATAAGAACAGTTACGTTGTGACCGTTTTATGATTACCCCCACATGGGCAGCCACACTCCGACGTCTTCGGGGGATTTTAGAGCTATAATGTTATGCGAGACTTGTCACAACTGAAACAATCCCCGCATCTAGCAAGCAGAACAACATTTTTATGTAGCCTTGTGTTGCTTAAGCCTATGTCAATTAGGCCTGACACAGCCATAACCAAGGCAGAAACGATGTTCCAGTTTATGTGCCTGCATTGTTTACTATTTCGTTTTGGTGTTTTAAGTTTGCTAAGGTGGTTTGCATAGTATTAACCAGTTTTTCAGTTAAAGCATTGGTTGCACTTTTTGAAACAGTGCTGATGGTGATGCTCTTTTTAAATGATTTCCAGGATATAGTGTAGCTTGTTTTGCGTCTTTAAGTTCCAGATATATTTGCTTCAGTAAATCTCTTTGTTTGGTTGATTTATTTTTTTAGCTTTATATAAATGACTGGGTTGTGTTTGCATATCTGTTTCTGAAGTGGTTTCTTCAGTGATCCCTATATATGTTTCGTTTCAATTTCCTGATGTCACAGTAGCCTGGTCTACAATGTTGTTTGAAACATTTATTGTTTAGTGGGCCACTCCTTCTGTGTAAAAAAAAAAAACAATTGCAAGATTCCTTTCTTCACCCTCTTTGCTGTGTTGATTTTCATTATGTTGATGCGTCAATTAAGGTTTGTGAGGTTGGGCAAACAGGAGTACTTAGTTTGACAGTGTTTTTGTTAAATAATTTGGACATTTGTGTTCTTTTGGAAACAAGTTGTTAGGACTTTGAAGCGATTCTTTCCCTAGGTTTGTTTGAGTTTCCCTTCGTATGGGGGGTTATACCATAAGATTTTTCTTTTCCTATTTTTCTTGCTTTTATTTTGTGTTGTTGTCTGGGTGTATTGTAATTTGTAATTTATCCACTGTTTTTTAAGTGCCCCACCCCTGGTATTCCTACTGCTGCATTGTTGAACATCCTCTCTCACTGCATGACAGGTTTGATAGTCTCTTGTTTAGCCATGGGTATGTCTTTAATACAGAGGTGATGGTTTCTTTTGGTGTGTACATAAAAGAGCGTATCGTTGGGTTCTGTATGGTTTTATATATGTGATTGTTGAGATCCAGTGTTATGTCTAAGTAGTTCACTACCTTTGTTTGCGTCATGGTAATCTTTAAGTTGTGTTTTTGGAAGATTTGCATAGTTCTTTTCTTCTGTTTCGATGGTTCGTGGATTGTTTTTTTTATCAGCAAGGCCATCGCTCTGATATCCGACTGTTTTCCCGAGTTTTCTGATGTTGGACAGCATGAATAGACCGACCAGTTCACCTGTTTCTTCACCATCATATGAGCCCATGGTTACGTCGAATGTTGATTTTCTGTTGTTTCTTGATCCAGGTTTCATTTTTGCTGTGTATATGTGTATTCTTTGTGTGGAGAATGATTTCCATTTCGACCCTGTATGTCGTGTGGTACTGGCAAAAACTTCAGGGCTATGCTGAGTAGTTTCCTCATCTAAGATGGTAAAAGTCTACTATGTCAAATGTGATGAATACTGTATTAACTTGGTTTATTGAGTGTTTTGAACCATTGGTTAACTTTCGTATGTGTTCCTTCCAGAGGTTTGTATTCAAGTTTGACTTTCGTTCTTTATTATTTTTTCCAGAATTTTCTTCTTAATTGGGATGGTTTATTAGTCTAACATGTTGGATGTTTAGGAAAATTTGGCTTTGGTCTTTGAGTTTTTTAATGAAAGCTTCTTGTTGCTGTCGCTTCTATCCTGTCAGTTTAGGTCTGTGCGCTCTGCAAGTTCTTTTTCTTTAGTGCGAATACTGTCATATATATTGTTGGTCGCTTTTTGTAGTATTTTTCTGGAGGAATTTGTCATGAGTGAGAGTAATTCTTTTGGTTCCATTTTGTAAAGTATTGCTATTTATCACCTTCACAAATATTTTTTTGTCATTTTGTACTTGTTTTATTTGTTTTTTTGTAGTGTTGTTTGGAAACCGTTGTTAGATTTTTTGAATTCAATATTGGTTATCATTCTTTTCATTTGATCTTCAAAGGGTTACATTTCGTCTATGGATGGTGGTGATCGCCATGATGTGAAATCGTAGGTGTTTTTGTCCTCCTTTTGTCATCTTGGCATTTGGGTTCAGAAAAAAGAATGCTTTCCATCTCATATTATTTTACAAACTTTTCTGTTTGTTCTATTAATTTTTTTATATATGATTGCGGATTAGAAAACAGTATATTTTTTGTTGACTGCCTAAAATTGGTTTCCTCCATTTTAAAATCCTTCAGGCCACATGCTCAACGTGAGGGGCGATTAAGATCAGTATATTTAAAATGCCTAAAACATTTTTTAAGTGCTCAACCCTTGGGGAGCAACATTAGTTAAAACAAGTTAAAGAGGAATCTTAAAACTATCTACAAATTTGTTTCGAGCGTGTTGCGCTGTCATCAGGATGGTTTTTGGTTTGCCCACCGCCGATGTTATATAGCGTGTGGGCTCCCGTTTGCGGTTGTTTGCACGTGCGGGTTGGCTGCACGTGTTTTTGGGGGCTTTCAGGTTTTTGTTTTGGGTGTGTTCACTAACAACGATTTCCATTTATGCCTGCAGTTGTTTACTATTTCTGTTTTGGTGTTTAAAGTTGCTAAGTGTGGTTTGCATAGTATTAACCATTTTTCAGTTAAACATAGGTTTGCACCTTTTTGAAACATTGCTGTATGGTGATGCTCTTTTTTATGATTTTCTAGGATATATTGTAGCTGGTTTTTGCGTCTTTAAGTTTCCAGATATATTTAAACACACACACGAATACATACATACATAGATACATACACCCATAGTCACTCACACACACACAGACACACACACACACACAGACACACCACACACACACACACACACACACCACACACACACACACACACACACACACACACACACACACACACACACACACACACACACACACTCACGAACACACATACGCACACGCACGCACGCACGCATGCACGCACGCACGCACGCACGCACGCACGCACGCACGCACGCACACACACACACAACACACACACACACAACACACACACGTACACACGTTATA
>CM031608.1:73677739-73690342 GCA_018398815.1 Conus ventricosus
GAATATTATATGATATATATATATATATATATATATATATAAAGCTGAAACAATTAAGTATTGGGGGAATATATTATATCTATAGGAGATCGGTATCGGTAGGTGTAATATAAATAGTATATATACCAGTTAAAATAGATTTTTAAATGGAAAAAGTGTAAAAACCACCCACAAACATGTTCGACCAAGTGCTCTCCCTCAGAGTAAGTATAATCTGGGCACGTCACCAATGTTATATAGTTTAGTGTGTGTGGGTGCGTAGTTAGCTCTGCGCGTGTGGCACGGGCCCTATCGATTTGTTTTTCTTTTTGGGGCGCGTTCAGGAGGACGTGCCAAGGAAAGGTGCTTTTGAACAAAGATTCCGATTAGGCCTGAAATTATTAATCATTTCTACTTTGAGTTCGGGGATCTAGTGGGGTTTACATAAACCACCATTTTTCTGAAGTACATAAGTTGCATTTTTAGAAATGTTGTTTTTGGTGCTGCTCTTTTTTTTAATTTTCCATGATGTGTTGCAATTATTTTCTTATTTTAAGTTTAAAAATATTTTACTTAGTTCTCATTGGTTTTATATTTTTCTTTTTTAAAGGATGTTTAGTTTGCATATCTGGTTTTAAAATGTTTGCCGGACCCTATTTATTTTCTTTATCATATCTGTTGTTACCGTAGCTTGGAACACGTTGCTGTAGAGACATTTTTTATTCAAGGGCACGGGTTTTTTTTTGTGCAATTACAAGATACCCTTTTTGTCATCCTCTTTGGTTTTTATTGTTTTGGTTTTATTGGAAGAATAATTTTAGTTTTTAAGGTTGGGCATACCCGAGTACGATAAATTGATGGGTTTTTATTGAATATTTTAATAGTACAGTTTTTTTTTGGGAAAAGATTTTTTAAAGGGTTTTGGGAAATTTTTTTCCAACTTTGGGGTTTTTTGTTCTTCCATCGTATGGGGGTTATACCATATATTTTTTTTTTTTCCCTGTTTTTCTTTTTGCTTTTTCATGTTATTTTTGGGGTTTTTGTTGTTTTTGTAGTTGAGCTGCTTTTTTTCAGCGCCTCTTGGTTTTCGGCTGCTGCAGTTAAAAAATTCTTCTCATTCATGAAAGTTTTAGTAATCTTTTTTTATCCTTGGGTTGGGCTTTTAAAATGGGGGGTGGATGGTTACTTTTTGTGTTACGTAGACAGGGTGTCATTGGGTTTTTTGTAGGGTTTTATTGGGGCCTTAAGTCTAAGTTATGTCAAAAAAATTTTCATTTTTTTTTGGTTTACTGTGATTTTTATTTGTAGCTTTGAAAGATTTTAAAAAGTTTCTTTTTCTTGTTTCAATGATTTTTGGTTTATTGTTTAATGGGGGTGGGCCGTCTCTCTGTAAAGCCAACCTGTTTACCAAGTATTTCTGTATGAGAAAACTAAAAAGCCCCCAAAAATTTCCCTAAGTTTCGCTCCTTATAAACCCCATCGTGAATCGAACGGGAATTTTTTTCTGGTTTTTTAATTTCCAATTTATTGTTGCATGGAGAAGGGTTTTCTTAGGTGGAATGATTTCCATCCAAAATTTTATATTTGTTTTTTTGTTGGCGAATCTAGGCTTTGTAAGTAATTCCCCACCCATAGAAGGGTAGAAATCCCCTATGCAAAAGTAATGAACACTTTTTTTTTGTTTTCAAACCCTTTAAAACCTTGGGTAACTTATAACTTTTTTCCAGAATTGTACCAAATGTTTGTTTTTATGTCCTCTATTTCTTTTTCCCGAGTTTTTTTTTTTTTTTCTATTTTGCCTAATTCAGATTTTGAAAGGGGGTTTTTAGTCTACAAGTAGGGGGGTTGTGAAAGTTAGGTTTGGGGGGGTTTGAGAGTTATAAAAGCTTCTTTTTTTCTGTTCTTTTATCCCTTAACCTAAAACCATCTGGTGCACAAGTTTTTTTTTTTTTTTGCGATGTTGTCATATGTAGTCTAGTTTATCACTTTTAAAAAATAATTTTTTTGAATATTTTTTGTTAGGAGTTAATACTCATTAGGTTCCATTTTTAGAAATTGCTTTTCTTTCACCTTTATAAACATTTTTTTTGCCCTTTTGGATTTTTTTTATGTTTTTATTTTAAAATTTTTTTTGGGGAAATTATTGTTTAGTTTCTAAATTCAATATTAGCATTAGTTTTTTCATAAATTTCTTTAAAAGGTTTTATTTCCTCTATTACGGGGCGATTTTCCAACTTAAAAAACCCTAAGTTTTTTTTTTCTTCCTTTTTTAGCATCTGGATTCAAAAAGAAAAAAAAGCTTTCCATCTCAAATTTCACACAAATATTTAGTTGCTGTTCGTTTTTTTTATTTAAATTGGGGTTTGAAAAAGGTATATTTTTTGGGGGACTGCCCCAAATTAATTTTTCCATTTTAAATTTAGATTTACTAGCCACAGTGCTCAAAGGAAGCAATCAATAAAAATTAAAAAATTTGGGAAAAAGTTGTTTTGAACTTCCGCCAATGACATTGAAAAAAAAGCACAGACAAGACCATGCATTTCAACCACTTGGTTTCTTCAGGCAAAAAAAAAATCACCTTTAACTTGGGGCAGTAAAAAAAAGAAAAAAAGAAAAAAAAAGAAAAAACCACCGTTGTGTCCTGGGTCGGAGGGGGAAATGACATGGGGGGAGGGGGGTTAGGGGGAAAAAACCGGGGGGGGGGGGGGGGGGTTGCGTCAGGGGAGGTGTGTGTGTGTGATATGATAGGGTTGTGTGTCTAGTTTATTGGGATGGTGTGATATCTTGTGATGGTTGTGGTAATGGTGGATTGATAATAATGGTAAGGGAAAAAAAAAGTGGGGGGGGGGGGGGATTTAAGGGGAAGGATAAAACAAAATTAAGATTAAATAGATGGAGGGTTGCTGTAACTACTGTATGAAGTGAGTGAAGGGATGTGGTGGTGGTGTATGTAAGTGTGGTGTGTAATGTGTGTGTGTTGGTAGGGGATATTGCCAACTGATGTGGAAGAGGTGGATATGTGTGTTTGGTTATTGTTGGATATTGATGCCTTGGGGGTGTAGTGTGCCCAGTTTGGCAATGAGATGGGATTCTTGAGTTGTGCGTTCAAAGCTGTCACTCTGTGACTGCCAGAGTGCCATAACTTTGACATGGTCGATGTTGTGTTGGGTGTGGTTGAAGTGTAGGGCGACGGGTTTGGGTCGGTGGTGGCGGATATCAGCCAGGTGTTCAGAGATGCGTGTTTCAAGTGTGCGTGACGTTTCCCCTATGTAGATCTTGCCACACAGCTGGCAGTGGATGGCATATATAATGTTGTGGCTCTGACATGAGAATGTGCGTTTGAATGTGAAGGAGTCTTTGGGCCCTGTAAGATGGTGTCTGGTTTTGTGAGGGGGCCAGATTTTGCAGTTGGGTTTGGACCAGACACCATCTTACAGGGCCCCAAAGACTCCTTCACAGTCAAACGCACATTCTCATGTCAGAGCCGCAACATTATATATGCCATCCACTGCCAGCTGTGTGGCAAGATCTACATAGGGAAACGTCACGCACACATGAAACACGCATCTCTGAACACCTGGCTGATATCCGCCACCACCGACCCAAACCCGTCGCCCTACACTTCAACCACACCCAACACAACATCGACCATGTCAAAGTTATGGCACTCTGGCAGTCACAGAGTGACAGCTTTGAACGCACAACTCAAGAATCCCATCTCATTGCCAAACTGGGCACACTACACCCCCAAGGCATCAATATCCAACAATAACCAAAACACACATACCCACCTCTTCCACATCAGTTGGCAATATCCCCTACCAACACACACACATACACACACACATACACACACACTTACATACACCACCATCACATCCCTTCACTCACTTCATACAGTAGTTACAGCAACCCTCCATCTATTTAATCTTAATTTTGTTTTTATCCTTCCCCTTAAATCCCCCCCCCCCCCACTTTTTTTTCCCCTTACCATTATTATCAATCCACCATTACCACAACCATCACAAAGATATCACCCATCCCAATAAACTAGACACACAACCCCATCATATCACACACACACACACCTCCCCTGACGCAACCCCCCCCCCCCCCCTCCGTTTCCTCTCCCATAATCCCCCTGGCCCCATGTCATTTCCGCCTACCGACCACATGGACAACAACGGATGAGTCATTTTTCATTCTTTTTTCGTTTTTTCGTTGTTTGTACTGTCCCACATGTTAAATGTGATTTATTTTTTCGCCTGAAGAAGACCCAAGTGGTTGAAATGCATCGTGTCTTGTCTTGTGCTTTGTTTGTCAATGTCATTGGCGGTAAGTTCTAAACAAACTCTATTCCTAATCTTGCTTCGTTTTCCGCCATCAGTCACTCCATTTTGAAATAAAATTAAAGTTAAAAGACCACTCAGAATCCTGAGTTGGCTGAGCATTTTTAGAATTCTGGGTGGTCTTTAAACTATAATTATATATATATATATATATATATATATATATTTTATATATATATATATATATATATATATATATATATATATATCAGTCAATGAATTAATCAGTCTCTCTCTCTCCTCTCTCTCTCTCTCTCTCTCTCTCTCTCTCTCTCTCTGTGTGTGTGTGTGTTGTGTGTGTGTGTGTGTGTGTGTGTGTGTGTGTGTGTGTGTGTGTGTGTATGTACACAAAGTCTGCAATAATGATACGATGCAAACATGCAACTTTCTTTTAGATACAAGTGCTGTCCATGAATACAGTTACCATTGTTGAAAGCCATGCTGACAACCTTGTTCACCAAAAACACAATTAACATAAAGGCCTCCATGACAGAAAACAGTGATTGCAATTACAGTTAAGTTTGGTAAAAGTCACACTGTCTGACCGCCTTTGCCACGAAGACATCTACCATTGTTAAAAGCCACGTTTACGAAACAAGTTCATGGTGAACACAATGACCATTGCCCAAAATCATTATAAGAGACTTCAGTCTCCATGAACACAATGATCATTGTTAAAACCAATGCTGACAGATTCACATTATCGTGATCCCAATCTCCATTGTTGGAGGCCACGTTAACTGATTACCTGAATCTGACACAGTGTGAGGGTTGTTGAAAGCCACTGTAAGAGATCGTGTGTACTGTGAACACGGTCACCACTGCCATGCTTACGGACCACACTCACTGAGAGTGACCATTGTTGAAAGCTGTGTTGACAGACCATAGTCACCATGAACAGAGTTACCATTGTTGAAAGCTTTTTTGGCAGACCATAGTCACCATGAACAGAGTTACTAGTGATGAAAGTTGTGTTGACAGACCGCATTTACCATGAACAGAGCTACCGTTGATGAAAGTTGTGTTGACACTTGCATCAAAAATGCCATTGTTGTAATCCTTATTAGCAAACATTGTTCATCAGAAACGACCATTCCTGTGAGTCATACTGACGGTATAACACACTGAAAACTGCATGTCGTAGGCCAAACTGACCATTGCTGTGACGCGTATGAGCAAGCATTGCCCATGACAAGTGACCATTGCTATAAAGCATATGAACTGGCATTATTCATGACATATGACCGTTGCTATAAAGCATATGGACAGGTATTGCTCATGACAAATGACCTTGCTGTAAAGCATATGGACTGGTATTACCCATGACAAACGACCACAATCATTCCCTTAAGGGGAAAATATTATACTTTCTTGAAAAAAATTTGGGAAACAGGGATCTAATTTTAATGTGCCCTCATAAGTTTGCCGTTTTGGGAGTGCTTTCCGTTCACAAATTTGATTTGATTTAAATGTTACTTTTGTTAACATGTTCCCACACATTTCATAAGGGGCCTCCCCCCTTAGATCCCTTTGGAATGAATTTTTTCTTCTCTCTCTCTCTCTCTCTCTCTCTTCCTCTCTCTCCTCTTTTCCTCTTCTCTCTCTTTTCTCTCTTTTCTCCCTTCTCCCTCGTCTGTTTGTTGTTTTCTCTCTCTCTGATTTTCAAAGATAACACGTTCTAAGGTTGAAGTTTCACCCCTTATGCTACTCTCTGAAGTAGAAAATTATTGAAAATCAAAGCAGTGCCATTACCCCCCGTAAAAGCCCAAAAACCCAACCCCTCATTCCCCTGCTGTTAAATCCAAATTTCCCTTCAGAAAGTCCCCGAAACATTTCTCCCAACCCTTACCCTTTTTTTCCCCCATGTAAAGAAGGAAATGCTGAAAGCGGGGGATTTTTTTCCTGCAAAGAGAGACCCCAAATGAGTCTCCCGTCGGAGTCCCCCCCCGCTTTCCCTCTCCAGCTGTCAGTGTCATGGACCCCACATGCCATTCGCAGGCGGTGATGTCATGAAGGGGTGGCTCTCTTCCACCCCTTTGCTGTAAACAGAAAGCCCCTAAAAATGTGTTGTTATGAAAAGATGACCTGGGAAGGGCTACTGACCAATCAACAACCCACAAAACACAACACACACAACCACACCAAAACACACACAACCAACATGCATGCAAGAAAGAAAGCACACAAACACACACAACACCACACACACACAACACCAACACATATTATATTTTTATATATTTTTATATATTTATATTATTTTATTATAAAATGCTGAAAAATTTAAAGTAGGGGGGGAAAATTATATTTATATAGGATCGGTAATGTGGTGTATATTATATTTTTCCGTTTAAATGGGTTTTTTTTAAAAGGGAGTGTAAAAACCCCACCCTACAATTGTTTCGGCCGGCTTCTGAGTTGATAATCTGGGCCGTCCATGTTATATAGTTTAGTGTGTGGGCGTGTGGTTGGCGTGTGGACTGGCTATGTTTTTTTTTTTTGGGGCGGTTGGGAGGAGTCCCAAGGAATGGTGTTTTGAAAAAAATTTTCCCTTTGTGCTGCAATTTTTAACATTTCTATTTAGGTTCGGGATGCTAGAGGGGTTTAAAAATATCACCCATTTTTCGGTAGTACATAAGTTGCATTTTTTAAAAAATGTTTTTGTATGGTGCCCCTTTTTTTTTTTTTTTCCAATGATATGTTGTAATCTATTTTTTACTTTATTCCAAATTTTTTACTTGTCTGTTTGGTTTTTATTTTTTTTCTTTTTAAAGGTGTTATGGTTTGCAACTGGTTTTAAAATGGTTTGGTGATCCCTGTGTATGTTTCTTTATCACTGTTGTTGTTCCTTTGCTTGGTACGCAATTTGTGTGGAATTTCTTATTTTTGTACTGTTTTTTTGGGGAAATGTTGTTTAAGGGTTTGAGGAATTTTTTCCCTACGTTGGTTTTTTTTTTCCTCAATGGAGGGTTACCCCTATTTTTTTTTTTTTCCCTTTTTTTTTTATTGTGTTATGTTATTTTTGGGTTTGTATTGAAATTTTGTATTTGTAAGCCACTTTTTCAGGCCTCTTGGTATTCGGCTGCTGCCTGTTAATTTCTTTTCATTGATGACAGTTTAGTCATTTTTTTTTTATCCATTGGGTTTTGGGGTTTTTAAAAATGGAGGGGGGTGGTTATTTTGATGTCTACGTAAAAAGGTGTGTCTTGGGTTTTTTGTTGGTTTTTTTTGTGTGGCCCTTTAAGGTTAATGTTTTCAAATAATTTATTTTTTTTTGTTGGTTTACTGTTTTTTTGGTTGTGGGTTTAAAAAATTTTTTAAAAATTTCTTTTTTTGTTTTCAATGATTTTGGTTTATTGTTTAATGTGGCGAGGCCGAATCTCTTTTTAAAGCCAACGTTTAAAAAATATTTTCGTTATGAGACAAATGAAAATTTTTAAACTAATTCAAAGTTTCGGGCCTCAAAAAGACCCCTCATGACATAAACGTGAATTTGCTGTTTTTTTAATCCAAGTTTCATTGTTGCCTTGGAGGGGGTTTTTCTTAGTGGGGAAAAAATGATTTCCATCTAGAATTGTTATATTTGTATTTTTTTTGGCGATTTAGTGTTTGTAAGAAATTTCCCTCTTCGATGAAGGTAGAAATACTATGTAAAAAAGAAATGAAATTTATTTTTTTTTTTTGTTCATTTTTAAAAACCATTGGTAACTTCAAAAATATTTTTCCAGAGTTGTATTCAGTGTTTTTTTTTATGTCCTTTTTGTTTTTTCCCAGGATTTGTTTTTATAATTTTGCAAATTCGATTTTGTGGGTTTTAGTCTAAAAGTGGGGTTTGTTGTGAAAGTTGGTTTTGTGATTTTTGAGGTTAAAAAGCTTTTTTATTGGTTGCTTCTATGTATACTAAATCCCTTGGTGAAAGTTTTTTTTTCTTTTTTGCAGTGTTGTTAGTAGTCTTATCAGTGTTTTTCATTTTTTTGAATATTTTTTTTTGAGGGTGAGAGTTCATTAGGTTTTATTTTATAGAATTGTTGTCTTGTCGCCCTTTTAAAATTTTTGTCTTTTGGATTTTTTTATGTTTTATTCAATGCGTTTGGGGTTATTGTGTGATTTTTAAATTCAAAATTAGCTTTAGTTTTTCATACTTTTTCAAAAGGTTTCTTTCTTATTACGGTGGCGATTCCATGACTTTTAAAACCCTAAGTTTTTTTAAACTTCTTTTGCCTCTGGATTCAAAAAAGAAAAAAGTTTCCATTCATATTTGCACAAATATTTTGTTGCTGTTGGGTTTTTTATGTAGAGTTGGGGGTTGAAAAAGGGATATTTTTTGGTGGATGCCCAAAGTTATTCTTCCCTTTTAAATTTAGATTCTGCTGGCCACACGCTTTAAAAGTGAGGGGCAATCAATAAAAAAGAGTTTTAAAAAACCACCAGAATTCTTAAAAATGTAACCCAAAAAGGGGGACATAACAGTTTTTTAAAAAAGGATTTTAAAAAGGAAGTGTTAAAAAACCACCCTACAAACTTGTTTCGAGCCAAGTGTCTCCTAGGGTAGGTAAATTGGGGGAGCCCCAGTGTTTATGTTTGTGTTGGGGGTGGCTCAAATGGAACTTTGTCATGCCCATTCCTTTTGGAGTCCCCCCGAAGCGGCCCCAAAAGAAAAAAACTATAGGCACGTGCCCCCCGGCGAATTTTTTTTATATTTTTGAAGGAGTTTTTTGTACTCTTGGTTTTAATTCCTTAGTAGGGAAGTACCCCCAGCCTTGAAAAATGAAAAAAATTTGAAAAAAAATTGAGAAGAATGTTGCCCAAATAGAATTAAAAAAATTTTGTTAGCCAACATAGAATTTAAAAAAATTTAAAAAAAATTCCAAACAGCGTTGAAAAAGGAAATTAAAAAATTCAAAATGAAACAATTTTTGTGAAGGTGGTAAAAAAATAATTTTACAATTAGAACTGTGGTATCAAAAAATTCTTTACAAAAATATCCAAAAAAATTACGAAAGGTGACGGTAATATGTCACATCGAAAGAAAGAAAAGGATTTTACACCAAAAGGAAAAGTGACAGAGTGGACCCTGAGTAGAAAGCCTTTTTAATTAAAGACACAAACCCCCAATTTCTTGAACAACCCAAAAAGGGGACTGATAACCTTTAATTGAAATAGGGGGGAAAAATTGTTTTAAAAAAATCCCAGAGAAAACCCTAAAAAAACATAAAAGAAAAATGAATACTTTGAAAAAACCTATGAAGTTACAATGGGTTTTTAAAAAACATAAAAAGAAAATCAGTTTTATGATTTGCATAGTAGTTTTACCCCTTATTAACGAAAAAATCTAAATAAAGTATAAAATTTGCCCAAAAGTACCGCAATTCGGGTAGAAAAGGAAATTTTTCCCCAAAAGAAAACTTACTGCACGTAAAATGAAACCGGATTAGAAAAAAGAGGAATTCAACTTTCGATGTAAAAATGGGATCATTGATGGTGCCCAAACTTTGCGAACTTGTCGGACATTTGTTTCCAACTTAAAAAAAAACCTTGGAAAAAAAATGGCTGTAAGGGGTGCGGCCTTTCCCCTTGATGACAAACCCAGGAATTTGAAAAAAAAGAAAAAAAAAAATTGTGTAAAATTTTTACAACCAAAATTAAAAATACAATAGAAAACAAACAAAAGTAGTGAAAATATTTTGAATAAGTTGCCTAACCAAAACCATATAAAAAACAAGAAACCCAAAAGAACGCCGTTTATGTAAAATCAAAAGAATCACCCACTCCATACTGAAAACAAAACCAAAAAAAATAAAAGATATCCAAAAAGTCATGTAAAAAGAAAAGTTTTTTAAAATGTACAGTGAATAAAGGGCGTTAAAAAAGTGGTACAAATTTCAAACTAGATAGACCGCAGATACAAAAGATGCGAAAAAAAAGGGGAAAAAGGGAAAATCTATGGTACAATCCCCATATGATCAAGAGTTAAAACAAATGTAGGGAAAAGAATTTTTTTAAATTTGCTCACTTTCCCCAAAAAACCATAAAATTTTTTAAGTTTCCCCCCCCCAAAAAAACTAAATTATCATATTCATGTATGCCAAAATTTTAAAAACTATCAGCAACAAAATGAAAAAAGAAGAGAAAAAGGGGGAACGAAAGGAAATCTTGTAGCTTACCAAAAAAGACAGTGCCCCCAAGCAACAAAAAGTTTACACAAATTGGTACCAAGCCCCTGTAAAATCGAACGAAAAGAAAAAATATGTAGGTATCACTGAAAAACCCCTTTAAAAAAAGATATGCAAACATAAAAAATCATTCAACAAAAAAAAGATATAAAACCAAACAGAATTGGTAAAAACTTTTTGGGAAATTAAAGAAAAAACATAGCTACAGCTATTTGGAAAATTTTAAAAAAGAGCAGACCATACAACAACATTTCAAAAAAATGTAAGTTATGCCTACAGAGAAATACATTATACTATGAAAACCCACAGTTGGCAACTCTAAATGTTAGAACAAAATGGTTAACAATTACAGACACAGATGGAACTTCCTGTCAGCAAATAAAACAACACATGAGAAACACATGTAGCACAGGAAAAAACAACAGCAGCCACTAGCTAATATATATATACGTGGCACTGGCAATACAAGCTCATCACATCCTGACGACCACACAGCATGAAACAAATTTGTAGATGTTTTTAGCAGCTTGATTTTAACTTGCTTTTAATATAACAAATATATATATATATATATATATATATATATATATATATATATATATTATATAATATATATATAATATAAATAATATATATCATGCTGAACAATTAAGTAGTGGGGGAATATATATATTTTTTTTTCTCCATTTTTTTTCTTCAACTTTTTTTTTTTCCTTGCAGACAAAACATTTTACATAAATTCATTGCATTTCAGTTCACATCAGTATATAATTCACATCATTTATATTTCAACAGCCAAACGCTTACATTTCAATCAAGTCCCAGAAACAGTTTCCGTATCATGTGTCAGCTTATTTGCAATGCGGGGTTTTTTCAAAAATTAAATACAAATAACAACCAAAAACAAAGCAAAAACAGAAACAAGAGAGAGAGAGAGAGAGAGGGGAGAGAGAGAGAGAGAGAGAGAGAGAGAGAGAGAGAGATGGTGGGGGGGGGGAGGGTACGACACCGACAAAGCCACAAGGGGATCCATACGTACTTGCATAATAAGTGATACGGAGACAGACTAGTCCCTCAACATGCATTTCAAGTCCAAAAATTACACTTCTATCAAAGATTGGTATAACTGCCATTTTTCGTGTAGTTTTTGAATGGACTTTACGCTTTTTGCGACCTGCTGTTCAAGATTATATCTTGTCTTTAAATAGTGTAGAAAGTTTATTACAATTGGAAGTTTTTTTTCCTCACATTTGCATTTACAGATGAAGTATTTGGCTAGAAGTAAAATAAAATCAAAGGGTTCATCACTTCTAAAATTATTTGAATGCCCAAATAATACCAATTCAACAGACAAATTTAAAGAATCCGCATGCTGACATTTTCCTTTAATTATTGCTTGAAGTTGTTGCCAAAAATGTGCCGCATGCTCACAAAGACCAAAACAGATGCTCAATGTTTTCTCTTTCTGTATTATAAAAAAGTACAATGATCATTCGGTTCAATTCTCATTTTTGACAGCACAATATTTGTACCCCGTATACGGTGTAGAATTCTTATCTGAAACCATTTAAGTTTTTCTTTTAGTTTTTGCACCTTTTTAAAATGACAATCCCATCCAATTGCTGTTCAAGTTTTTCATTCCACTTATTGCAATAAGCAGGTTTATGTTGTCACACAGAAGGGCATCATAATAAACACGTGCCCCTCTGCTGACTGAACAGATAAGTTTCCATAATTTAGACCTTTTTTCATTCTTGTTATTTGTCATTGTTACTGCAGTTTTCCGAATGTATGCGCTTACTTCTCTTAAGATTCCAGTGCACGAGATAATGTCAATGCAAAATCCATATTTGTTATTGAACTCCTATATGCCAAAAGCGCACCATCTTCTTTTATAATGTGTCCAATTGTATGTATATTTTGTCGAACAGACTTTCATAAAAAATTTTTTTTTTTTGTTTTTCTTAATATTTTCCCTTATAGAATATAATTTTCGGAAGCCATTTCTTCGGAAATGCAAGGTGGAATCCTTCGCCAAATTCCTAAAAAGCCTTAAAGACATCAGCCCAAATTTATTTTTGGATAATTTCCGAGGAAAACTA
>CM031608.1:73691342-73702820 GCA_018398815.1 Conus ventricosus
CACACACACACACAGCACCCTAATGGTACTTCCAACAATACACTTTAATTTGAATTTGCCGATAGAAATAGTAGTAGTGATTGGAAATGAAGTATTATTTTAATTATAATAATTATTCACTTATTATTGTTATGCCTACTACCATTACTGTTATCAGTAGTATTATTTTGCTTGCAGTAAATATGTTATCCTCTACGTTTCCCTTTAATTAGGCCTACATTGCTCTACATGCAACCATATTTACATATAAAATGCAGCAACAATGAAGAAATATGTATATATACAACGGTGTAAATACGGCCCCTTTACAAATGCTAACTAACTTTTCATTCACAAAGATTTTTGCCAATGCCTGGCTGGCCTACTTCGGCCAAAGATAGTTCGCGCACCAGTTCGCGCGCCCTCCACCTCCCCGTCTTTGCTTCGGCTTACCAGGCCACGGCGCGCACAGCACAGCCGGTCACAAAGTTCTGTCAGAAAGTTTTAAACACGAACTTAATTATGGTACTCACAGAGAAGACTGAAATGCCAGCTTTTGTCACACTCTCAAGTACTCACTGCGCCATTGCTTTCATACAGAAATTATAGTTAAAAAACCTCTGTACAGTAAATATAACTTAAAGATGTTGCACCAGTCTCGAAGCGTCCAAACACACACAGCGTCTGGCCGTGCGGTGGCTGACTCGCTTCGGCCTCGCCAGAGTCAAAAGGCAAAGCGTTGAGCGCACTGAATGCAGTGGCTCTGAGTGTGGCGGCGCCGCCGTGATTTTGATCCATTTCAGATGCAATAACACTTTAAGAACTTAATAAATAATTATAAGTTGACTTGAATAAGAACTTGGTTTTTACTTAGAGGATAACTTAATTACAATCTTGGGGTGACTTAAGTTAAGAACTTGAGGGGACTTGATCAAGAACTTATTAAGAACTTGAGGTGACTTAAGTAGAAACGTAAAGGTGACTTGAGTAAAACTTAAAGGTGACTTGATTAAAAACTTAATTAAGAACTTGGGGTGACTTGATTAAGAACTTGGGGTGACTTAATTAAGAACTTGGGGTGACTTATAGCATGATCTGGATCACACACACACGCACATACGCACAGAAATCATTCACACAATAGATGGGAAGGTGTGTGGGGAAAGTGAGGGGCTTTTTTTGGTTCAACTTGAACGGCGTAAATTCGAGACAGCCGCTAAAATCACTTATTAGAGTCCTAAATCGATAATCCCAAGATCTCTTCAAAGTTCTCTCAGCGGCCGTCTAAGACAGCCTTTAAGCAGGTGAAGGGAGTGTTGGCGCCGCTCCAGTAGGCAGGGTAAGGTGGGCTTTGTAGGTCATTCGGCAGCTTCTGCCGATTGGCCCAGTTAGGCGGTTGCCTTCCACCGTTAACGATTGCCCCTGTGCCCTTTGACCGCTCCAGGGTGGAGTGCCTGTTCTCTCTCACTGCCACGAGAATGCTATCCATCATGCATGTTCGTTACTATATTTAGAGTCATGTCATAGGTAACCGGGTTATTTTAGAATCACGTCAGCAGCAAAAAAGTCTGATCTCCTCACTGCTGATAACCTTTGACCGCTCTAGCGTAGAGCGCTGGAAACGTCTTGCCACTGTGACCTTTGACCGCTCCAGGGTGGAGCGCCTGTTCTCTCTCACTAAGAATCATTCGAACTGAGAGAATTGTCACTTTCCATTTTGAGAGATATTAGATATTAACACGCACAGCAGAAATATGTCCACACACTACAGTTGTCGCCAATCCAATCCAAAGTTTTAAAGTCAACTGCTTTGACTTACGATAGGAGAATGTAAAAAACATGTCTATATCTGTTTTACCCCGGGCGGGAATGACTGAGCAAGATCCTTTCAACCACTTATAAAAATCTTGCTATTCAGAACTGTAGGCAATAAAAATCGATCGCTATTCTTTTGTTTAAATACTCCGCCAAACAGTTGTAATAAAACATATATTCATCTATGGCAAAAGCTGTTCCTCTGTAAACACAAACACATCCCCTACATTGAATGCCATTGCTAAACTAGAGGCGACTGGGTCTAGATCGTCATGTCGGTCACGTGGTATTGCACCTTACCGATCAAAACCCCCACACCCAAATTAAGTAATCAGGTTTCAGCCTAATAACAGACCTCTGTATTTCCATGTCTGTGCAGTACCAACTGTTTTGTCTCTGTCACTAGTAATATGAGAAAGGTAAATGACGGGGCCCGCACCCCTAATTGCTGGCTTTGCGTCGTACATGGGGGATCCCTAAGTCTTACCCACCCCCACCATTGCATAGTTTTTGTTGTCTGTCTACCCTACTTCGTTTTATAAGATTTATATGCAAGGATAAGTGTGTGGATTTCAAAGACTTTAAAGAAAAATTTAAAGACAGAGACTCATTTGATAAATGTCTGCGTGAAAATGATGTTATTGAAATGATCGGGAAAAATGCAGGATTAAACAAAAACTAAAATCTGAAAAGTTAGTAAATTAGTATTGAAAACGGATAATCCTACTCAGTATTTTTTGTTTGTAGGGTTTACTGGGAGAGAACTATAAAACACGGGGTCAAGGTCGGCCGCTCGAAACCGGGTTTTAGACCGGTTGAGAGCGGTTGAGCTTGCCCCCGTGTTTTACAGTTCTTAGGGGTTTAAATTGGAAATGTTAGTGGACCAAAAGGTTACGATGGTTGTTATTTTATTTTGGTTGGAGGTGAATGTAATTTCCCTTGATAGCTAGCCATAATAATCCTATGTCTCTGTTAGACATAATCAGACTCTTCAGGAAAAAAGTCTGATCTGGCCTTTTTGTTTAACACCAGTGTCACACAACACATCGCAACACTCAATCCACACATGACATGTTTTCTCCGAAACCGCGCGCATCTACTGCATCCATCTAAAGGAGAGACTGGGGAAAACAATAATCACTTTTGAGCCCCCTTTACCAAAATTGCTAAACCCCAAAAATGATAAAAAACATTAAATATACAAAAATAGCTTTTTTGTTTGTACGCGTTCTCATAACTTTGTTATTCATTTCATCAGTGGCTACATGACACCATAGAGGCAGCTCGTTTCTTTTTTGCTAATAAACACCAATACGCATTTCTCGTCGTTCTTTAAAATACAAAGGCAGTTGCAGGGAATAAGGCTTTTTTGTTAAAACAAATCCTGCAAAGGGAATTATGTTTTCAGGAGGATGGTAAATTGACATCCATGGTTGGTGCTGAGGTTTTCTGAAAAGAAACCTCAGGTTCCAACGTTACTTTGAAACATGTAAGTTGAATTAGTAATTTTTAACAGACATGATATAAAAGACACATTTTATATAGTCACGAATTCGTAGCATTCTGCCTCCAGCGCATTCCAACCCACAGCTGGGTAAACGTGAAAACTTTATAAAATTATCAGTCAAAAACAAACAAACGAACCAAAAACAATTTGTATATTATTTCTTTTTAAATCAATTACGTTTTTTTTTTTTTACAAAATGCTTCTTATTACACGATGTCGTTTCCTTTTTTTACTTAAAAAAATCAACTCCCGCAATCTTTTTTTCTTCTCTGTTTATGCATTACTATTCCACAACCAGCAACTTACCCATAGGGGAAACAAGATTCTAACAAACAGAATCCCTAGCAGACTTCTGTCGCATGGAAAACTAGGTAACCTTCCTCAGCCCCCAAGAATGAAAATATTACTAACTCGGCCCAAGCCAAGCGCCCTATCCTCCTGTCTGGCAATCCTGGTCTGCCGTACATGTCAGGAACACGCCCAATCCTATAAGACAGTGACTTCTTCATCAGTCACGTGCCTCAGCATCTAATCAACGACAAGAAAAGGTAAGATTCAAACCTTTCACGTATGGACTAGACTTCGTGTCAAAAGTCCAGAAAGTCAACCGGGGGTATCCCTGTCATGACAAAACCCGATATGATATATTTGTTTGTTTTGCTCCTTGAACGTTTTCTTTATTCTTAAACGACGGTGAACTCAGCACTCACCTGTTTGTCCCCCGCTTCAGCGTCTGCATCAAGACAGTCTGCGATCTCCAAAATAAGCATCGTATGTTGTATGAACACAGTTTCGACGAGCACTTTTTGTTTCCTTAACGAATGATCTCCCCTTCACTGTTTCTGGGAAAAAAGGTAATGTGTATGAACACTTCCAGCTAGTCGCTATTTCATCTGAACTGTTACCTTCTCACGTTGATTAGATTTGATGTTTCTCTTACCTGTGCGATTTTTGCTTTTATGAACTCATTCTTCTTCATTACTGCTATCTGTCTGTCGAATTTTCAGTATGTTGCTTCTATCTGTTGTCTGTCTGTTTTTTTTTTCCGCGTTTTTACATTTTTCCATTTGTTTTCGTTTTGAAGCGTGGGACTGGAATGTCTTTCTGTCCACTGTCTGTCTGTCTGTCTGTCGTCTATCTGTCTGTCGATCCAATTCTGTCTGTCTATCCATCCATCCATACATCCATCCATGTTATCCATCATCTCAATCCATCCATCCATCAATCCTCTACTATCTAAACTATTATCTATCTGTCTATCTGACTGTCTGTCACTGTCAACAGTCTGTCCTGGTCTATCTACAAGGCATTATTAAATGACGTACACATTAAGATAATTTTGTCGTGATATAACATATGACAATGATTTTTGCTTCCAGTAGTAATCTTAATGTAGTATTCAAGGTCATAATCTAGAAGATTGAATCTAAAGCCACTGCAACAAGAAAACCATCGTTCCAAATGAGAAATAGTCTCAGCAACAAGATAGCCCACCATATCTAAATGAATGTACACCCAGCAAAAGAGAAGATCAAAATGTCCCGAATGAAATAACCAGCTCTACAGACAAGAAAGGACCAACCATGTCCAACATGACGTAATATCTCCGCGACAAGTAGACCATGTCCCAAGGACATATGGTCCAGCAAAAAGATAAGACCATATCCACATGACATAGTACCCAGCAACAAGATAAGACCATGTCCAAATGACATAGTACCCAGCAACAAGAAAGACCATGTCCCAAATGACATAGTACCCAGCAAAAAGATAGACCATGTCCAAATGACAATAGTACCCAGCAACAAGAAAGACCATGTCCAAATGACATAGTACCCAGCAAAAAGATAGACCATGTCCAAATGACATAGTACCCAGCAACAAGAAGACCATGTCCAAATGACATAGTACCCATCAGCAAATACGACAAACGTGTCCAAACGGCATAATGTCTACAGCATGGTGTGTTTACTTGATTTTCACTACCTACGCTGACTGTATGTTCCAGATATAGACTGGCATGCTATTGCATTCCTTCTACCGTCTTGCCCCTCACACCCTCACCCTATACCTGCCCCCAACCTCCCGCCTTCTCTCTCTCTCTCGCTCTCTCATAAATTAAAGAAGAAAGAAGAACAGGAAGACGAAGAAGAAGAAAAAGAGAAGAAGAAAGAAGAAAGAAGAAGAAGAAGAAGAAGAAGAAGAAGAAGAGAAGAAGAGAAGAAGAGAAAAGAGATGGAAGGAGGAAGAAGAAGAAGAAGAAAAGAAGAAGAAGAAGAAAGAAGAAGAAGAGAAGAAGAAGAGAAGAAGAAAAAGAAGATACCCAAGAAAAGAGATGATAGTAAGAAGAAGAAAGACAAAAAGAAGAAGAAGAAGAAGCAGAGGAGGAGGAGGGAGAGCACGAGACGAAAAAACAAATTACTGGTTGATAAAGATGGACTATGTGAACGAAACATAAATCAACTACTCCAAGAAATTAGTTATAAATCACACTGATAAACACACCACACACACACACACACACACCACCACCACACACCACACACACACACACACACCACACACACACACACACACACAACACACACACACACACCACGCACACAGAGGCACGCTCGCACGCACAGCTTCGGGCACACACACACACACACACCACACACACACACACACACACACAACGACACACACACACACACACGAAACACACGGCGCGCGACACAACGCACGCACGCACGCACGCACGCACAGCACGCACGCAGACACAACGAGAAGAGAGAGAGAGAGAGAGAGAGAGAGAGAGAGAGAGAGAGAGAGAGAGAGAGAGAGAGAAGAGAGAGAGAGAGAGAGAGAGAATCAATAGCTAAAATGTCTCTACGAACTTCAGCAGCAACCTATACTTGCCACACAGTTCCCGACTACGTTGTAAATTTTAAGTGATAGTAGTGTGCTGTATTTATTGATTAACCTCTCTGTTGTCACGCCTTATACAGGTGAAACCCCTCCAGGGAAGAGTACGATGAACATCAACAGTGATGAAATAAGGTTGATCTAAAAATCCTTTTCATATAACAACTGAACTTTTACTTTTTGTTTGGGAATCCTCGATCAAAGAATCTGCAATCCAGATTCTAGAATGTATCTGTTTTGATCCAATACTCCCGAGATAAGGCTGACAATTTTGTTGAGAATTAATAGAATATACACGATACAGGTGAAACGTTGCCACACTGAATTTGTTAAAAACCATTTCGTTTAGTCCTAAAGTGATAAGCTAAACTGGAACGAACGAAATGTAGGGTGAGTTTTAATTGAGGATTGAAAGTGGAAGTTTTGAACTTATCAATTATTTCATCAAGACAAACACATTTTCAAATATTCAGTATGCAATTTCAAACATAAGTACACACGAATGCATTAATCTTCTGTTTAATGTGTTTTCACAATGATTAATGACATTACACGGGAAAAAAAAGGTCACACACACACACACACACACACACACACACCACACACACACACACACACACACACACACACACACACACACACCACACCACACACACACACAACAACACACACACACACACACACACACACACACACACACACACCACACACACACAGAGATAACATAAATGACACGGACACTACAAATTCGCCATCCTATTCATATACAGGTACACTGCATTTATCACAGTATTAAATAATCGCAAAATTTAGGACCGAATTATAGTAGAATGCCAACAGGACTATTCGGTTATACTTTGTCCAGTGCCGTAAACGTTAAGTGATTGATTTCATAATACATAATCAGCAATAGTCAATTGTTCTAAAATACACTGCTTGTCAAAATATGACATATTCAGAGTCTAGCAGTTAAAAAGAATGTGTGGAATGGAAATAAAACCACCATAGACACACTGGACATTCTTAGAATATTTGGTTTTCCAAGACTCGAGCTTCATTCGTTATTATACACCAACAATATGCCTTGGTCCTTAAAGAAAGATGTTAAAACAACCCTCTCTGGGTCGTCTTTCTAAAATTCAGATATACTTCGCTTTCAGTTACACTGCACATGTTGGTCACTGATAATGGAACCGATAATGAGATAGTATAACTTACATGCACCCAGCTTTGCACACGACGTTTTGACGGAAACATTTATGTTTAAGATTAAAAAGAAACAATACTTTAAAATCACGATGATATCCATGTATATCAGTTAGGACTTCATATCACTACACGACTCCTCAAGCCAGATGTCTCTGAAAAAAAAAACCCAACAACCATGCTGCAGATTTCATCCTTTGCCTGTACAAACACAAATGTTACAGATCCCAGACAGACCACAACAGAAAAAAAGATGAAATATATGTTGTCATCTGTAACATCGTAGCCATACAAAATGGTCACTGAAGACAGTAAAGGAAAACAAGAGGTAGTCTGCCTATGGTTGACTCGCATGTGATGCATGCACGTAACAGCAAAGTGAAAGGCACGGGATGTAAAGGGAAGGCGAAAAGGTGTGTAATACTGCACCATCACTGACGACAAGCAGTCGACATTACCTGTGGCGGACGACTCAGCAAGTTAGTATTATTTTATGAATACTTATGTAGCGCCTATCCTCAGCTAGGGCCAAGCTCTAAGTGCTTTACAATCTCTCTCGTTTACACAACGGGCTGCCTACCTGAATAGTACCGACTGAAGAGTGGCACTTCCTTCAGTCGTTCACGTGCCATCAGTCAAAATTGTTCAATATCGTTTACCTCAGTTTCCTTACTTCCTTCACTCTTTCCATTTCACACACGGGGGTTAGCCATGCGTAATGTGACATCCATACCAAACGGCCAAGTGGCCTTCTCTTCCGAAAAATGGTGATGGGATTTTACGGGTGTGCAAGATGTTATGCATGCATGCCGGGGAAAAATCCTCCTGTACCAAAACGGCCTGGTGGAGATTCAAACGCACAACCCCAGCATTACCAAGATTACGAGTCCGGCGCTCTACCACTAAGCTACTCGGGCCCCCATTCTCATTTCTGTATTGACTACTATTTCTTTAGCGTCCCAAGGCGATATAACCATTTCTCTCTCCCTCCATCTTCGTATTTCATTGCGTTACAACCGCCTGTTCTTCCCCAGGCTCATAATTATATCGGGCTCCCTGGCCTCTGGACTGCAGCACACTAGCACTCTGGAATGTCCTGACCTTGATAACTGACGATCCCTCTACCAGTTACGGGCTGACTACCTCTCAAGAGGTCTATCCCAGAGACCTGTTTTTGTCTGGTAGTGTTGTTTCAGTATCTGCATATTAAAATGTGTATCTCAACGTGACTTGCTGTTTTACATAACGTACATGGTACTTAAAATGTGTGTGTGATCTTTATTAGCTCCATGCTTAGTAATACGTGCATTCATTTTTTCATCTCTTGTTGAAATGGTTGATTTTGACAACATTATACAGGATATGTGTTAATTTATTTCTTATGATACACCCTTTGATATCTATTTTGGTCAGTGTATTTATGAAGCAATGAAAGTAAGTGGTCGTCATTTACATGATATGATTTATTTTAATGTTAATTGCAGAATTATGGTCATATACGATTCAGAGACATGTTTGATCATGCTATGCTGGCTGAGAAAATGCTAACATTAACATTTACCTTGCACGCACGCACGCACGCACGCACGCACGCACGCACGCACGCACGCACGCACGCACGCACGCACGCACGCACGCACGCACGCACACACACACACACACACACACACACACACACACACACACACCTAAAACGGTATTGTTAGATAGATTCACTTGTTACACGTCTTAGCCGAAGTTGACCAGAGCACCTTCAGATTAAAAACACATTGTATGCTGGGAGCACGCAAATGAGGCTGAAAGTCTGGCTGTGTGGAGGAGAAGGGCAGGGGCTGTCTTGTTAAAAAAAAGTTTATGAAATTGAAACTATTTGAAGGAGAAGGAAGGGGCATTTATATTTGTAACTAGCTTGACAAACTTCAGTGAAGCTGAATATTATTGCTATCATCTAAGCTACACGTACGCTGCCACTTGTTAAGGAGAGAACTAACACAGAGTACTTTCATCAGTCTGACCTAGAGATCAGGAAATCACGAGATCAACAAATGGGGCTGCATGATGTTAAATCCAGAACTAAAGTTTATGAAATTATGTGAGCAAAATTTATCTGTAAAAGTGATGCCACAAAGATGCCAAAACAAAATGTGATTGTCATATAATTTGTCCTCTGACTTCCGTTGCAAAAATGATCCATTTGTTTGATAAAGCGGTGTTTGAAACAAAGCATTGAGCGGGGATAGCAAGTCAATGAACTCTCAGTCTGCATGTTGTGCAGACAGGGTTGTTAAAACAAGGTGATGCTAGTAATGCTGCATTGTTTTCTTTGTACTGAATGAACTGGCATAAAAAAATCATTTGAAAAGGGACAACATGAAGCGAAATTGTCACCGAAATCTTTGAAGTATTAATTTTGTAACTGGCTGACGATTTTGCTCTGTTATTGACAGCTCCCACTGGATTCCAAACCAGGTTATATGACCCATGTAGCATAGTTGTTGGGCTGCAAATCATTATGGATAAGAGTTACACAGTGGTTTCAAGAAAAGGGTGATAATTAACAGCAAGGAATGAGTTACTGTACAGTGATGCGATTTGAATTGTGAATTAGTACAGATATTTTGGGCAATTATTTTGCTTCCCATCTCAGGACCTTCAGGAGCTCTTGTGCAGGGAAAAAAACATGTCTTACTATGCATATTGAGAAAATCGCAGAGGCTAAAAGTAGTTCTTTAGTTGTTGTTTTTTTCCGTCGGCACTTGCTCGCCATGCAGATCTGTGCGTTATATTTGCCGATGGACATTAGGATGCAAAGTGTAATGCTTTGACGGAGTTTATTTCTGTTCTAGTGTTTGGTGCACTGACACTTGCACCCCGTTTGTATGTGACAGAAGCAATACCTGTATACATACAAACGTATAAACAAATAAAGAGAAAATGAAAAACAAAAAGGAAGAACGGCATATAGAAGCTTCAAAAATACAAATCAAACGTACAGAAGTGGCGAATGAGGAATGTATTCATGGCCATAAGAAAAGAATATAAGTTTAGTTCTTTAGTTGTATTCTTTAGACTTTTATATGTTCAAGTTCAATCAATTATTCAGTATGGAGCTGAATTATGGGTCTGAATAAAGCTATTACTGAAGTAAAAAAGCAATTTCATCGGTTTACTTCAATAAAGAATTCAGAGTTCAACTTTAAACGTCAAATGATCTTTTATTTGGAACACAGATCAATATCCTGTCTTTTTCAAATCACAGTACCGATGTAATAGATACTTTTTGTTGACAATTTTGCATATAGATAAAGAAAGTTTGCTACGAAAGGCATATGCATTGTTGCTTAGTTTAGAAGTACAAGACAAGATCTGATTTTTAATGTGGATTGCGTTTGTTTTGATCAATCAAGGTATTTTTAATATAAATATATTTTTGCAAAGCTTCACTTAAAGATTGAATGACAGCAGATTGTAAAAAATGATACAAGACGCGCGGAAAAAACTGAAAGGAAAATGTGCCAAATCGTCTAAGAATTTGTGAAGCATGATTTTTACTTGTCGTGAACAGACGTTTAAAAAGCTACATGAAGGAAGGAGAACTCGAATTGCTGATATATTTGCTCAGAGGATTTAATACTTAATGTTGAGGAAGACGCTTTATTGTGGCCATCGTGAAAATCCTAAAGGAGGATGACGTTTTTTGTTGTTGTTTGTTGTTGTTGTTGTTGTTGTTGTTGTTGTTGTTGTTGTTGTTGTTGTTTTTTACTTTGCTGTGCTACTCCGCCTTCTAAGATTTGCAAAATGATTGATCTCCCCTCACCTTCCCCACCTTAAGCCTCCAAATATATCATTATATTAGATGTGTACACTCTTGGCAAAGCAAAATGAAATAACGTTGAGCAATATTTTGTATGCACTTCCATATGCATTCAAAAGACGCGCTATATTCCACACTTAAACTGGTTTTGTATTCACGTTAGCTATTGGGTTATATAATGTAATCATGTAATTAATTCACTGTTCATTCTAAATGTATGTCATCGTAATTTGATTTCCTTCACAAGGGG
>CM031608.1:73703820-73731320 GCA_018398815.1 Conus ventricosus
TTACTGAAATGTTATGCTAGGAGCTTAGTTGTGACAAGCTCTTATACATCGTATGATATCCAGACAAAGAACGAACAGGGAACCGGAGAAAGGTAAGGATACATAAAGCTGGAAAACAGATAAAGGATACACACTGTAAACGAACATGTAGGATAATTATAAATGTAAACAACCCGCATTTACAAAACAACATAATGACAAAATGATGAGAGAAAAGCTTTCACGTGATATAAGCTACCTCCTGTGGTTAAAAACACTATGCATGATAACAAAATTAGCTAATTGGTTTCTTTTCTTGCCACACATTGGTGAGCATCAGTAAAAGATATACAGGTCAACTCATCCTGTCCGTGTGACAGAAGACAAGACAGACAGTGGTTTTCTGGTCTCCTGGTCTGTCTGCCCCTATCTTGTCATACGAACCCACCGTCTCACTGACACTGTAATCGTCAGTAACAGTCAAGGATTTGAATTACAAACATGAAGACCATACTATCAATGGTATTCCAATGGCACAGGAAAGACCAGAGCATTGAACAGTGAACCAGTGACACCCACCCAGTGATCTTTGAAAAACCAGAACATTGAAGAGTTGTCAGTGATACTCCGACGACACAGGAAATTCAGAACATTAAAAAGTTTAAACGATAAACAATTAGGGTCAGTCTTGCTCCCATAAGGAAATCTAACACAGAGTAACAAATACAAACACGAACAATCAAATAGTGTTACTTTGTGTTAGGTTTCCTTACACTCTTAGATTGTTCGTCTTTGTTCCCATTGAAGAGTTTGCCAATTACACTCCCGTGACACAGGAGATAGTGCTTTACTTTCAACAAATCTGTTAAATGTCAAAGATTTTGAAATTAAACCGGATCCTCATTGGAGAAGGGTCACTTAACATGCCACCTTCCCTCCAACAGAAAGCTAGATTCTTAAAAGATGTTGATGTTTGCTTCACCTCTTATCTTGATACCAAAGGCGTCCGGACCAGGTTTTATGATCATGACGATGAAAGTGAAAAATGTTGGAGACGACGACGATGATGATGATGATGATGATGATGATGATGATGATGATGATGATGATGATGATGATGATGATATGATATGTGATATAACGTGTGTACATGTGTGTGTGTGTGTGTGTGTGGGTGCATCGTGCGTGCGTGCGTGTGTGTGCGTGCGTGCGTGTGGGGCGTGCGTGCGTGTTGTGTGTTCGTGAGTGTGTGTGTGTGTGTGGTGTGTGTGTGTTTGTGTGTGTGGTGTGTGTGTGTGTGTGTGTGTGTGTGTGTGTGTGTGTGTGTGTGTGTGTGTGTGAGTGATTTTGGTGTTTTGTATGTATTTTATGTATGTATGTATTCGTGTGGTGTGTGGTGGTGTGTGTGTGTGTGTGTGTGTGTGTGTGTGTGTGTGTGTGTGTGTGTGTGTGTGTGTGTCTGTGTGTCTGTGTGTGTCTGTGTGTGTGTGTGTGTGTGTGTGTGTTGTGTGTGTGGTGTGTGTGTGTTGTGTGTGTGTTGGTGTGTGTGTGTGTGACTCTTTCGAAGGCAGAGGACAGTAATGGGCACATTATCGACACGTGTCGCCCAAAGAATGGCCATAGGTAGAGAATCTTACACACGTCATTCAGAGCATAACAGTAGTCAGACTATTCTACACAGGTCAATAAGAGTATATTGATACTCAGACTATTTCACATGTGTCATTCAACATACAGTGATAGCCTGACTATTCTACATGTTTCATTCAACAGACAGTGATAGGCAGACTATTACACTTGTGTCATCAAACAGACAGTGATAGGTAGACTATTACACTTGTGTCATCAAACAGACAGTGACAGGCAGACTATTACACTTGTGTCATCAAACAGACAGTGATAGGCAGACTATTCTACATGTGTCATTCAACAGACAGCGATAGGCAGACTATCCTACATGTGTCATGCAGCAGTGATAGGCAGACTATCCTACCTGTGTCATACAGCAGTGACAGGCAGACTATCCTACCTGTGTCATACAGCAGTGACAGGCAGACTATCTTACCTGTGTCATACAGCAGTGACAGGCAGACTATCCTACCTGTGTCATACAGCAGTGACAGGCAGACTAACCTACCTGTGTCATATAGCAGTGACAGGCAGACTATCTTACCTGTGTCATACAGCAGTGACAGGCAGACTATCTTACCTGTGTCATACAGCAGTGACAGGCAGACTATCCTACCTGTGTCATATAGCAGTGACAGGCAGACTATCTTACCTGTGTCATACAGCAGTGACAGGCAGACTATCCTACCTGTGTCATACAGCAGTGACAGGCAGACTATCCTACCTGTGTCATGGAGCAGTGATAGGCAGACTATCCTACCTGTGTCATACAGCAGTGACAGGCAGACTATCCTACCTGTGTCATACAGCAGTGACAGGCAGACTATCTTACCTGTGTCATACAGCAGTGACAGGCAGACTATCCTACCTGTGTCATACAGCAGTGACAGGCAGACTAACCTACCTGTGTCATACAGCAGTGACAGGCAGACTATCTTACCTGTGTCATACAGCAGGGGACAGGCAGACTATCTTACCTGTGTCATACAGCAGTGACAGGCAGACTATCCTACCTGTGTCATATAGCAGTGACAGGCAGACTATCTTCCCTGTGTCATACAGCAGTGACAGGCAGACTATCCTACCTGTGTCATACAGCAGTGACAGGCAGACTATCCTACCTTGTGTCATGGAGCAGTGATAGGCAGACTATCCTACCTGTGTCATACAGCAGTGACAGGCAGACTATCCTACCTGTGTCATACAGCAGTGACAGGCAGACTATCCTACATGTGTCATACAGCAGTGATAGGCAGACTATCCTACATGTGTCATACAGCAGTGACAGGCAGACTATCTTACCTGTGTCATATAGCAGTGACAGGCAGACTATCCTACCTGTGTCATCCCAGCAGTGACAGGCAGACTATCCTACCTGTGTCATACAGCAGTGACAGGCAGACTATCCTACATGTGTCATGCAGCAGACAGTAATAGGCAGACTATTCCACATGTGGCATTCAACAGATAGATACAGGCAGACTATTCCATATGTGTCATTCAACAGTCATCGATAGGCAGACTATTCCACTTGTGTCATTCAACAGTCATCGATAGGCAGACTATTCCACTTGTGTCATTCAACAGTCATCGATAGGCAGATTATTCCACATGTGTCATTCAACAGACAGTAGTAAACTGGCAGACTATTCCACATGTGTCATTCAACAGTCATCGATAGGCAGGACTATTCCACATGTGTCATTCAGCAGACTGTAATAGGCAGACTATTCCACGTGTGTCATTCAACAGTCATTGATAGGCAGACTATTCCACATGTGTCATTCAACAGACAGTAGTGACTGGCAGACTATTCCACATGTGTCATTCAACAGTCATCGATAGGCAGACTATTCCACATGTGTCATTCAACAGTCAGCGGTTGGCAGACTATTCTACATGTGTCATTCAGCAGACTGTAATAGGCAGACTATTCCGCTTGTGCATTCAAAAGTCAGTGATAGGCAGACTATTCCACTTGTGTCATTCTACGGACAGTAACAGGCAGACTATTCTATATGTGTCATTCAACAGACAGTGACAGGCAGACTATTCTACATGTGTCATTCAAACAGACAGTGACAGGCAGACTATTCTATATGTGTCATTCAGAGGACAGTGACAGGCAGACTGTTCTACATGTGTGATACAGCAGACAGTGATAGGCAGACTATTCCACTTGTGTCATTCTACGGACAGTAATAGACAGACTATTCTACATGTGTCATACAGCAGACAGTGATAGGCAGGACTATTCTACATGTGTCATTCAACTGACAGTGACAGGCAGATTATTCCGCATGTGTCATTCAGAGGACAGTGACAGGCAGACTATTCCACATGTGTCATTCAGAGGACAGTGACAGGCAGACTATTCCACATGTGTCATTTAGGGGACGATGATAAACATACCACCCCACACGTGTCATTCAGAGGACAGTAACAGGCAAACTATTCCTCACATTACAATTTACAGATTGATCAAAAGTAGACTATTTATGCATAGAGATCATATCACAGGCATAGGCAGACAATTCCACAGATGTGATCTGCTCACAAGGAAAAGCAGGCCATTCGACACATGTCATTCAAACGATAATCATAGGCAAATGATTGGACACACGTTACCCAATCAGTAATGATAGGCAGACTGTTCTCATAAGTCACCCAGAGGGTACTGATAGACATCTGCTCCGCACATGTCACTTGAGGAGTGATTATAGACATGGAGAGTAATTACAGACAGCTCCACTCATGTCACTTGAAGAGTAATGACAGACAGACTGTTCCACACATGTCTCTTGGAGAGTAATGATAGACGGACTGTTCCACACATGTCATTCGGAGAGTAATGATAGACTGTTCCACACATCTCACTTGGAGAGTAATGATAGACAGACTGTTGCACACGTGTTACGTGGAGAGTAATGATACAGACTGTTCTATACATGGCATGTGGAGAGTAATGACAGACAGACTGTTCCACACATGTCACTTGGTAAGTAATGATAGACTGTTCCACACATGTCACTTGGAGAGTAATGATTGGCTGTTCCACAAATGTCACTTCGAGAGCAATGATAGACTGTACCACACGTCACTTGGAGAGCAATGATAGACAATTCCACACATATCACTTGGAGTGTAATGATAGGCTGAACATTCAACACATTTCTCTTGTAATGATAGACAGACTGTTCCACACATGTTACTTGTAGAGTAATGATAGACAGACAGTTCCACAAATATCACTTGGAGTGTAATGATAAGGAGACCATTCAACACATGTCTCTTGTAATGATTGACAGATTGTTCACAAATGTCACTTCTAGAGTAATAATAGACAGACTGTTCCACGCATGTTACTTGGAGAGTAATTATAGACAGACTATTCCACGCATGTTACTTGGAGAGTAATGATAGACTGTTCCACACATGTCACTTGAAAACTAATGATAGACAGGCTGTTCCACCGTGACACTTAGAGAGTACTGATCGACTGTTTCACACATGTTTTCTTGGAAATAGTGACAGGTAGACTATCCCATGCATGTCATTTCTAAGTAATGCTAGATTCAGGATATAGCAGACCAGTAGAGACACGCATATTTTGAGATGCAACAACTGAATATTTCTACCATTAGCAATGATGTATTTAAGTCCAGCAACCATCAGACACATCATTGACAGTCCAGATTAGAATGAAAGAACTTGGACCTGAGGTGTCAAATGGCTGTGGTCTCACACGTCAAAGATTCCACATGCTCTTTGGCATACAAGACGTTCTTGCCGAACTTTTTTCTGAATCGCCTTCCTTGTGCATACATGATACATACTGTTATCCAGTTAGGCACATGTCACCGTTCCACACATGTCACTAGGAAAGTATTGATAGACAGACTGTTCCACACCTGTCACATGTAGAATAATGATAGACAGACTGTTCCACACATGTCACATGGAGAATAATGATAGACTGTTCCACACCTGTCACATGGAGAATAATTATAGGCAGACTGTTCCGCACAAGTCACATGGAGAATAATGATAGACAGACTGTTCCACACCTGTCACATGGAGAATAATGATAGACTGACTGTTCCACACGTGTCTCCCAAAGGATAATGAGAGGCAAACTGTTCGACACGTGCCATTCTAATAACAGTGATTTGCAGACTATTTCATACATATCGGCAAGAGGATAATGAGAGGTAGACTTCCGCATGTCACCTAAATGATTTTGATAGGTAACACTATTTGACAAATACCATTCAAAATGATTGACAGACTATTTCACACATATCAGCAAGAGTAATCTGAGGGGGCAGACTGTTCCACACACTCACCAGAGGGTAGTGGTGGGCACACATGTCACCCAGTCGCCAATGATAGGCAGACTATTCTTCATTTGTTGTCTAGAAGTCGTTGTTTGACAGATTATTCCACACACGTCACACAGAGGATAGTGATAAGCACAGTGTTCGTCATCTGTTACCCAGAGTCAGGTGAGAGGTAGATTATTTTTCACATTTTGCGCGACAAAAAAAAAAACACAATTCCTACGTTTTGCAGGTTGGGCAGTCCGGAAATGAATAACCATGAGTTCAGCGTATTACCTTGAAATCTTAAAAGAAAAGTTACTGGTTCCCCTGGACAAACCAGACAAACAGACTACAGGACAAAACACGATGCATTTCGACCTCTTAGGTCTTCTTCAGGTAAAACAAACAACTTTTAGGACAATGAAATCGAAGAATGAGTAATCATTTATCTTCTTATATTCGGCGCAAAATGGATGTTGAATGAAAGAACACGTCTGTTCCATTTTTTCTTTTTTCCTTAAATTACATTTGGAGTCGCAATTTCAAGCTGACTCTTCATTTCTTCCAAACAGTTCATCTGTGAAGTAGAAGACTGGAATTCTAGACATGTCGAATAAATAAAGACAATCTGTCATGGCTCAGTTTCCCCTGAGGCACATATTATCTTACCCATATTACGCTATGTACTATCAATTCTTTTTTCTGTGCATATATTTCAACGTCATTTTGAATTGTGGCATAAAATTTTGTCCCAACCATGTTCACTGCAAACACTCTCCCACAAATATTCCTGACATAGGCTTGTTTCAATAAAGCCAGACACACAAAGACGTGAACGCACACACACATGCGTGCACGCGCGCACACACACACACACATCCTCAAGGACATTTTGCATTGTTTACAGAAGATCTGCAGTCAAAAATCTGTTTTATTATTCAAACACAGAGAACAAAAGAGACAGAGAGACAAAGACAGAGGCAAAGGTGATGGAGAGAGACAGGGAGAGCGGAGACAGAGATAGCGCGAGAGACTGAGAGATGGAGAGAGACAAAGACAGAGACAAAGACAGAGAGAGAGACAGAGAGAGAGAGAGAGAGAGAGAGGAGAGAGAGAGAGGAGAGAGAGAGAGAGGAGAGAGAAGAGAGAGAGAGAGAGAGAGAGAGAAGAGAGAGAGAGAGGAGAGAGAGAGAGAGAGATCAGAAGCTCAAGTTTATTCACTGTAGGCAATGGCCCCTTTGTAAAGGAAATACAAATTACGATGACAATACATTTTAGAATGAACAGTGAATTAATTACATGATTCATATTATATAACCCAATAGCCAAGCGTGATAAAAACCAGTTTAAGTGTGGAATATAGTGCGTCTTTTGAATGCATATTGAAGTGTATACAAAATATTGCTCAACGTTATTTCATTTCGATTGGTCAAGAGTGGAACAACATCTACTATAATGATATATTTGGACATAAGGTGGGGAAGCTGAGGGGCAGTCCAAATCATTTCGCAAATCTTAGAAGACGGAATAGCGCGGAAAAAAAAAAAAGAAATTAGGATTTTTACGATGGACACAAGAGAGGGTCTTCCTCAACATTAGAGTATTAAAACCTATGTGCGAATGTATCGGCAATTCCAGTTTTCTTTCCTTTGTGTAGCCTTTTAAACGTCTGTTCAAGACAAGTAAAAATCATGCTTCACAATTCCTAGACGATTTGGTACATTTACCTTTCCGCCGTCTGTAATCATCTTTTACCATCTGCTGTCATTCAATCTCTAAGGAATCTTTAAAAAAATATATTTATGTTAATAATACCTTGATTGATCAAAACAAACCCAATCCATCTAAAAAAAAATCAGATCTTGCCTTGTACTTCTAAACTAAGCAACAATGCATATGCCTTTTGTAGCAAACTTTCTCTATCCATGTGCAAAATTGTCAACAAGTATCTATTACATCGAAACTGTGATTTAAAGTAGATAGAATATTGTTCTGTGTTCCAAATAAAAGATCATTTAACGTTTAAAGTTGAACTCTGAATTCTTTATTGAAGCAAACCGATGAAATTGCTTTTTTATTTCAGCTCCATACTGGATGAGTGATTGAACTTGAACATTTAAAAGTTTAAAGAATACAACTAAAGAACTAAACTTATATTCTTTTCTTATGGCCATGAATACATTCCTCATTCGCCACTTCTGTACGTTTGATTTGTATTTTTGAAGCTTCTATATGCCGTTCTTCCTTTTTGTTTTTCATTTTCTATTTATTTGTTATTCGTTTGTATGTATACAGGTATTGCTTCTGTCACATACAGACGGGGTGCAGGTGTCAGAGCACCAAACACTAGAACAGAAATAAACTCCGTCAAAGCATTACACTTTGCATTCTAATGTCCATCGGCAAATATAACGCACAGATCTGCATGGCGAGCAAGTTCCGACGGAAAAAAAACAACAACTAAAGAACTACTTTTAGCCTCTGCGATTTTCTCAATATGCATAGCAAGACATTTTCCTGCTCAAGAGATCCTCAAGGTCCTGAGATGGGAAGCAAATAATTGCCAAAATATCTGTACTAATTCATAATTCTCATCGACTCACTCTATTCCTTGCTATTAATTATCACCCTTTTCTTGAAACCACTGTGTAACTCTTGTCCATAATGAGTTGCAGCCCAACAACTATGCTACATGGGTCATATAACCTGGTTTGGAATCCAGTGGGAGTTGTCAATAACAGAGCAAAATAAAATCGTCAGCCAATTACAAAATTAATACTTCAAGGATTTCGGTGACAATTTCGCTTCATGTTGTCCCTTTTCAATGATTTTTATGCTAGTTCATTCAGTACAAAGAAAACAATGCAGCATTACTAGCATCACCTTGTTTTACACCCTGTCTACACAACATACAGACTGAGAGTTCATTGACTTGCCAGCCCCGCTCAATGCCTTGTCTTCAAACTCCCCTTTATCAAACAAATGGATCATGTTTGCAACGGAAGTCAGAGGACCAATTTTTTGACAATCATATTTTGTTTTGACATCTTTGTGGCATCAGTTTTACAGATAAATTTTGCTCACATAAATTTCAGAAACTTTAGTTCTGGATTTAACATCCTACAGCCCCATTTGTTGATCTCGTTATTTCCTGATCTCTAGGTCAGACTGATGAAAGTACTCTGTGTTAGTTCTCTTCTTAACAAGTGACAGCGTACGTGCAGCTTACATGATAGCATAATATTCAGCTTCACTGAAGTTTGTCAAACTAGTTACAAATATAAATGCCCCTGCCTTCTCCCTCAAAATAGTTTCAATTTCATAAGCTTTTTTTTAAAAAACAAGACAGCCACTGCCCTTCTCCTCTACACAGCCAGACTTGCAGCCTCATTTGCGTGCTCCCAGCATAGATATTTTTTATAATCTGAAGGTGCTCTGTTACATTTGGCTAAGACGTGTAACAAGTGAGTCTCTGTAACCATACTGTTTTAGTTGAGCGTTGTGGTGTTGTGTGTGTGTGTGTGTGTGTGTGTTGTGTGTGTGTGTGTGTGTGTGTGTGTGTGTGTGGGGGTGTTGTGTGTGTGTGTGTGTGTGTGTGTTTTGGTGTGTGTGTGTGTGTGAGTGTGTGTGTGTGTGTGTGTGTGTTTGTGTGTGTGTGTGTGTGTGTGTGTGTGTGTGTGTGTGTGTGTGTGTGTGTGTGTGTGTGTGTGTGTGTGTGTGTGTGTGTGTGTGTGTGTGTGTGTTGCGTGTGTGCAAGGTAAATGTTAATGTTAGCATTTTCTCAGCCAGCATAGCATGACCAAACATGTCTCTGAATCGTAATGACCATAATTCTGCAATTAACATTTAAAATAATCATATTCATGTAAATGACGACCACTTACTTTCATTACTTTATAAATACATTGACCAAAATAGATATCAAAGGGTGTATCATAAGAAATAAATTAACACATATCCTGTATAATGTTGTCAAAATCAGACCATTTCAACAAGAGATGAAAAAATGAATACACGTATTACTAAGCATGGAGCTAATAAAGATCACACACACACACACATTTAAGTACCATGTACGTTATGTAAAAACAGCAAGTCACGTTGATGATACACATTTTTAATATGCAGATACTGAAACAACACTACCAGACAAAAACAAGTATCTGGGACAGACCTCCTCTTGAAAAGTAGTCAGCCCGTAACTGGTAGAGGGATCATCAGTTATCAAGGTCAGGACATTCCAGAGTGCTAGTGTGCTGCAGTCGAGAGGCCAGGGAACCCGATATAATTATGAGCCTGGGGAAGAACAGGCAGTTGTAACGCAATGAAATACGAAGATGGAGGGAGATAGAAATGGGTTATATCGCCTTGGGACGCTAAAGAAATAGTAGTCAATGCAGATATGAAAACGGGGACCGGAGTAGCTTAGTGTTAGAGCGCCGGACTCGTAATCTTGGTAATCCTGGGGTTGTGCGTTTGAATCTCCGCCAGGCCGTTTCGGTACAGGAGGATTTTTTTCCCCAGAGTAAACATTGGTTCTGACTCCATATCCTATACAGTCATTCGAATGGAACTATAGAATGAGGTTCCGTGTGTGAATGCATCCATAACATCTTGCACACACGTAAAATCCCATCACCAACTTTCGGAAGAGAAGGCCACTTTGGCCGTTGGTATGAATGTCACATTACGCATAGCATAACCCCCGTGTGAGAAATGGAAGAGTGAAGGAAGTAAGGAAACTGAGGTAACGATATTGAACAATGTTGACTGGATGACACGTGAAACGACTGAAGGAAGTGCCAGCTCTTCAGTCGGTACTATCCAGGTAGGCAGCCTGTTGTGTAAACGAGAGAGATTGTAAAGGGCTTAGAGCTCGGCCCTAGCTGAGGATAGGAGCTCCATAAGTATTCATAAAAATAATAATAACTTGCTAAGTCGTCCGCCACAAGTAATGTCGACTGCTTGTCGTCAGGTGATGGTGCAGTATTACACACCTTTCGCCTTCCCTTTACATCCCGTGCCTTTCACTTTGCTGTTACGTGCATGCATCACATGCGAGTCAACCATAGGCAGACTACCTCTTGTTTTTCTTTACTGTCTTCAGTGACCATTTTGTTAGGATACGATGTTACAGATGACAACATATATTTCATCTTTTTTTCTGTTGTGGTCTGTCTGGGATCCGGATGAGTCTGCAGCATGGTTGTTGTTGTTTTTTCCAGAGACATCTGGCTTGAGGGAGTCGGTGTAGTAATATGAATGTCCTAACTGATATACATGGATTTCATCGTGGTTTTTAAGTATTGTTTCTTTTTTTATCCTAAACATATAATTATGTTTCCATCAAAACGTCGTGTGCAAAGCTGGGTGCATGTAAGTTATACTATCTCATTATCGGTTCCATTATCTGTGACCAACATGTGCAATGTGACTGAAAACGTAGCATATTTGAATTTTAGAAGAACGACCCAAAATGGTTATTTAACATCTTTCTTTAAGGGCCAAGGCATATTGTTGGTGTATATTACAGAATGAAGCTCTATTCTTGGAAAACAAAATATTCTAAGAATGTTCAGTGTGTCTACGGTGGTTTTATTCCATTCCACACATTCTTTGTAACTGCTAGAGTCTGAATATGTCATATTTTGACAAGCAGTGCAATTTAGACAATTGACTAGCTGCTGATCATGTATTATGCAATCAGCAACTTAACGTTTACGGCACTGGACAAAGTATATTGAATAGTCCTGTTGATATTCTACTATAATTCGGTCCTAAATTTTGCGATTATTTAATGTTGTGATAAATGCAGTATACTTGTATATGAATAGGATGGCGTGTTCGTATGTGTCCGTATCATTTATGTTATCTCTGTGTGTGTGCCTGTGTGTGTGTGTGTGTGTGTGTGTGTGTGTGTGTGTGTGTGTGGTGTGTGTGTGTGTGTGTGTGTGTGTGTGTGTGTGTGTGTGTGTGTGTGTGTGTGTGTGTGTGTGTGTGTGTGTGTGTGTGTGTGTGTGTGTGTGTGTGTGTGACCCTTTGTTCCCGTGTAATGTCATTATTCATTATGAAAACACATTAAACAGACGATTCATTCATTCGTGTGTATTTATGTTTGAAATTTCATACTGAATATTTGAAAATGTGTTTGTCTTGAAATAATTGATAAGTTCAAACTTCCACCTTCAATCCTTAATTAAAACTCACCCTACGTTTCGTTCGTTCCAGTTGAGCTTATCATTATTTATGACTAAACAAAATGGTTTTTAACAACTTCAGTGTGGCCGTTTCACCTGTATCATATATACTCTACTAATCCTCAGCAAAATTTTCAGCCGTATCTCGGGAGTATTGGATCAAAACAGATACATTCTAGAATCTGGATTCAGATTCTTTGATCTAGATATCCCAAAACAAAAGTAAAAGTTCAGTTGTTATATGAAAAGGATGTTTAGATCGGCCTTATTTCTGTCACTGTTTGTGTTAACATGTCGTACTACTTCCCTGGAAGGGGTTTACACCTAGTATAAGGCGTGACAACAGAGAGGTTAATCAATAAGTATACACACTACCAATCACATAAACATTTACAACGTTGTCGGGAACTGTGTGGCAAGTTATAGTTTGCTGCTCGTAGTTCGTAGAGACATTTTAGCTATTGATTCTCTCTCTCTCTCTCTCCTCTCTCTCTCTCTCTCTCTCTCTCTCTCTCTCTCTCTCTCTCTCTCTCTCTCTCTCTCTCTCTCTCTCTCTCTCTCTCTCTCTGTGCGTGTGTGTAAGGAAGGAATTCTGTTTTACGTCTCGTCACACATATAGGTGATTGCAGACGTCTAAATAACATATTGTTTACAATTTTAGACTATTATCATAAAAGAAAAGAGGACGATGTGGTTACATGGAACAAAAATAAAGGATAGATGAATTGTAGGACAGTAACAATGAAAAATTAGATAAAATAACTAAAATAATCTAACTTACGATTATGATTATAAAATGTTCCTTAATGGACTTCCCAAAAGGTTACTCGTTAATTTAACAAGAGAAACAACTGGCAACGAATCTAAAAAGTCAAACACATTAACATGCCCAGTGTCAGCACTTGGTATAACACCATTCAAAAAGGGTTTCGTTAGTTCACAATCAAAAATCACATGTTGAACTGAAAGATCCCCACGACATACCATTAACAGTCTGGCAATACTTGGTTCGTAGGGAATTACATAAAAATCTAAAAGTCAGGCTAGAAACCGGTCGGCTAATCGACACAAAGTTTGACAGAGTTTGCTGACGAGGTTTTGATGAGGAACTGTACTGACTCCAGAAATCCCTCTCGATTATATGACTAATTTCCTTGTATGATAAAGGACAATCAACCTTAATACTACCAAATATATTCTTTGCTCCCCTTTTTGCTGCTCTATCTGCTTGATCATTAAAAGCGAAGGAGGTGTGCGATGGAACCCAAGAAAATACAACATTAGTACCTTTCATGTAAAGACAGTGCAACATGTACTTAATCTCAAATAATAATTCCTCTCTTTGTGTATTTTCAAAACAATACAAACTTTTTAATACTGACTGTGAATCAACACAAAACAGGATATTAAATATTGAG
Source organism: Conus ventricosus (assembly GCA_018398815.1). NCBI lineage: Eukaryota > Metazoa > Mollusca > Gastropoda > Neogastropoda > Conidae > Conus > Conus ventricosus. The sequence continues at coordinate 73,717,366 of CM031608.1, forward strand.
ACTGGCAAGGAAATTAAATAATTTAATGCCATCAGGACAGCAACTAGTTCAGCTGTAAATATGGAATGACCCTTACCTAAATAATATGATTTTTCAGCTTTGAAATCTGGAATTACAAAGCCAGATCCCGCACTTCCATCATCAAGAACTGAGCCGTCAGTGTATACTTTCAAATAGTTAGTAAACTTTTCTTCCATGTCAATTTTGACAGATGCTGCTAACACATGCGGCGAAATCGCTTTATTTAGATCAGAAGAAAAAATGTTAACTGTTACTTCCGTTAGTTCCCAAGGGGGTACCGGCCGGAACCAGTACGCGAGGCGCTACCTCGTATGGGTCAATCTTTGATGAATTAAAAACGTCTGAAACATATGAACGAAGCGTCTCTAAATTTGAATTTTTCTGTGCATTTTTCGAAAAATCAATGTCGGATCGTGTATTTAACTCTTCAAGGTCGTCCACCGCAATCCGTCTCACTACATATTTTACAGAACTTATTTTCCTTTCTTCATCAAGTGGCAAAAGGCCTGCTATCTTAAAAGCTTCAGAGGACTTAGTGTGCACAGGTACACCCAGGGCCAACTTTACAGCTTTACTGTCAATTCTTTGAAGTTTCTTTAAATGCGTGTGTGTGTGTGTGTGTGTGTGTGTGTGTTGTGTGTGTGTGTGTGTGTGTGTGTGTGTGTGTGTGTGTGTGTGTGTGTGTGGCGTGTATGTTCGTGCGTGTGTGTGTGCGTGTGTGTGTGTGTGTGTGTGTGTGTGTGTGTGTGTGTGTGTTGTGTGTGGGGTGTGTGTGTGTGTGTGTGTGTGTGTGTGTGTGTGTGTGTGTGTGTGTGTGTGTGTGTGTGTGTGTGTGTGTGTGTGTGGGGTGGTATGACAGCGCGCAGCGGGCGTGCGAGCGGGCGCCTCTGTGTGCGTGGGTGTGTGTGTATGTGTGTGTGTGTGTGTGTGTGTGTGTGTGTGTGTGTTGTGTGTGTGTGTGTGTGTGTGTGTGTGTGTGTGTGTGTGTGTGTGTGTGTGTGTGTGTGTGTGTGTGTGTGTGTGTGTGTGTGCTTATCCAGGTGATTTATATCAACTACATTTCTTGGAGTAGATGATTTATGTTTCGTTTACATAGTCCCATCTTTTATCAACCATGACATTTTTCTTCTTTCTCGTTTCCTCCTCCTCCTCCTCCTCTCCTCCTCCTCCTCCTCCTCCTCCTTCTTCTTCTTCTTCTTCTTCTTCTTCTTCTTCTTCTTCTTCTTCTTCTTCTTCTTCTTCTTTCCTTTATGAGAGAGCGAGAGAGAGAGAGAGAGAGGGCGGGAGGTTGGGGGCAGGTATAGGATGAGGGGGCATGGGCGAGACGGTAGAAGGAATGCAGTAGCATGCCAGTCTATATCTGGAACATACAGTCAGCGTACGTAGTGAAAATCAAGTAAACACACCATACTGTAGACATTATGTCGTTTGGACACGTTTGTCTTATTTGCTGATGGGTATTATGTAATCTGAACATGGTCTTTCTTGTTGCTGGGTACTATGTCATTTGGACATGGTCTATCTTTTTGCTGGACAATTATGTCCTTTGGACATTGACTACTTGTCGCAGGAGAATTACGTCATGTGGACATGTTGGCCTTTCTTGCTGCTAGAGCGTTATTTCATTCGGGACATTTTGATCTTTCTTCTTGCTGGGGTGCTACATCATTTAGATATGTTGGGCTTCCTTGTTGTCATTTGGACACGATAGTTTTCTTCTTGCAGTGGCTTTAGATTCCAAGACGTCTAGAATATGACCAAATAAACATAGATTCTACTGAACAAAATTTATTCATATTGAATATGAGACATCAAATTATTTTAAGTAAAACTGTCATAATTTATGCCTTAGATAGATTTATGGATAGATAGATTGATGGATAAATAGAAAGATAGATATATAGATAGCTGGATAGATAGATAGATAGAGGATGGATGGATGGATGTATGGATGGATGGATAGATAGACAGATAATTGGATCGAAAGACAGAGAGACTGACAGACAGACAGACAGACAGACAGACAGACAGACAGACAGACGGAAGGACAGATGGACAGACATACACTGCCATCCCCGCGGCAATAATGAAAACAATGGGAAAATGTACAACGGCTAAAACAGTAGAGACACACGACACTAAAGCACATACTGAAGATTCTACATCTGATAGCAGTAATGAAGAAGAATGAGTTCACAGCAAAATCCTCCACAGGTAAAGAAAATCAAATCATAATCAACGTGAGTGGTATATCAGTTCACATGATAAAGGACTCTGGAAGTGTCATGCGCATTACCTTTTTTCAGAAACAGTAAAGGGAGAACATTCGTTAAGGAAACAAAACGTGCTCGTCGAAACTGTGTTCATACAACATACGATGCTTATTTTGGAGGTCGCAGACTGTTTTGATGCAGAAGTAGAAGGGGGGGACAAACAGGTGAGTGCTGAGTACACCGTCGTTTAAGAACAAAGAAAACCTTCAAGGAGCAAAACAAACAAATATATCATATCTGGTTGTCATGACAGTGGATACGCGCGGTTGACGTTCTGGACATTTGACAAGAAGTCTAGTCCATACGTGAACAGGTTTGGAATCTCTAACCTTTTCTTGTCGTTGATTAGATGCTGAGGCACGCGACTAATGAGAGAAGCTCACTGTCTTATAGGATGGGTGTGTTCCTGACATGTACGGCAGACCAGAGTTGCCAAACAGGAGGATAGGGCTTGGCTTGGGCCGAGTTGGTAATATTTTCATTCTTGGGGTTTGAGGAAGGTTACCTAGTCTTCCATGCGACAGAAGTTTGCTAGGGATTCTGTTTGTTAGAATCTTGATTTCTTATGGGTAAGTTGCCAGTTGTGGAATACTAAATGCATAAACAGAGAAAAAAAAATTATTGCTGGGGTTGATCTTTTAAGTAAAAAAAAGGAAACGACATCGTGTAATAAGAAGCATTTTGAAAAAGAAATAATACAAATGGTTTTTGGTTTGTTTGTTTGTTTTTCAAGATTGATATTTTTATAAATATATCACGTTGTATCCCCAATCTGTAGGTAGGAATGTGCTGGATTCAGAATGCTACGAATTCGTGATTATATAGACTGTGTCTTTTATATCATGTCTTTAAGAAATATTACTAATTCAAATTAACATGTTTCAAAGCAACGTTAGAAAACCCGAGGTTTCTTTTCAGAAAACCTCAGCGTCCAACCCTTGATGTCAACTACCATCCTCTGAAAACATAAACTCCCTTTGCGTTTTTTTTGTTGTTGGTGTTGTTTTTTGTTACAAAAGAAGCCTTATTCCCTGCAACTGCCTAGTATGTTAAAATAACGACGAGAAATTCAGTATTGGTGTTTATTAACAAGAAAGAAAACGAGCTGCTTCTATGGTGTCATGTAGCCACTGATTAAGTGAATGACAAAGTTATGGGAACGCATACAAACAAAAAAGCTATTTTGTGTATATTTAATGTATTGTAACATTTTTGTTGTGTTAGCAATTTTGGTAAAGGGAGCTCAAAAAAGTGAATTATTGTTTCCCCAGTCTCTCCTTTAGATGGATGCAGTAGATGCGCGCGAACGGAGAAAACATGTCATGTGTGTGACTGAGTGTTGCGAATGCGTTGTGTGACACTGGTGTTATCAAAAAGGCCAAATCAGAATTTTTTTTCCTGAAGAGTCTGATTATGTCTAACAGAGACATGGGATTATTATGGCTAGCTATCAATGAAATTACAACCAAAATTAAAAATATAAACCATCGTAACCTTGTGGTCCCCTAACATTTCCAATAACCTCTTTTCTATATCAGCCGATGCATTGCAGATCGATTCTGATTTTCCTTCATCTGAATGGTATGAGGCTCCAGCCACCCTGTGATTGTTTTGCTAGAGACGATCAAAAGGCTTTGAACGTACTCTGTTGGCCATTTCATTGCTTTTTCCCTACAAAGTATATTCCCTGACACGCTTTCGCAACATATCGATCAAGAAGAATGTTTACTCGTCTATTTAAAATCTGGTTGCAAGTACGCTCCTCACCGGAATGAAGACTTTTTAACAGATTAAACCATTTTAGAGCAGTATCACTTCTATCAATTGTATTCAAACCTCTTCAGAAACGTCTCCATAAACACCAAATAATGACGCGGAACTACACGCACTCTTGCATCTATGTCAGTCTGACTTTCTGCATTATCACTCTTGCCACACTGCCTTAACTCCATTCTGTGACCCATACTTATCTGACATTAGAAGGCAAGAACACTTTTCTTGCTATTTAAGAAAGCATTTAATCTTAATATGTATTACGATATATTGTTAAAGGAAGTTCGTATTTACGTTCAGAATCCTAGTAGTCAGATTTAGCTACATTCTCCTTGTCAGGTCTTCAAAAATGGAACCAAACATTTCTGCTTCAATGGAACATATTCTCTTAAAGGAATGACAAACTGTGATGTATACAACAAGGTTCTGTGTTCGTACATCTTTGGTTTGTATTTCTTTAACGATCTGCCAATTTATGCTTGACAAAGAGATGACATCTGTGAGTTTCTGGCTGATAACAGTTCTCCACAACAGCAACTCAGACGTCAAATCTAGACAGCAAGCATTGCAACAGAGCATGAACGAAATTTCAGAATGGTGCTACCAAAATTATTTGACCCGAAATCGCAAACCAGAAAAAAAATCTTAACACCCAAACAAGAACACGAAGTTAAGCCTAAAATAAATGCACACTTAGTTTAGCAGTTCAATGAACACCGTGCATTCAAAATGATCATTGACTAATCAACATGTCAATCACATATTTAGCGCATCTGGAAACAATTGGCTTGCAATTTGTTATTTGGTAAAGACAGTTGAATATCATGTTGGCTCTGGTATCCGGAAGTTAGTTTTTTTTTAACCCACAGCCTTTTTCACATTAACTACACTCTTGAATGTATAGATTGTCTGATTGCTTTGTTGTTAGATTCTTCTGTTCCGTTCTGTCATCTCACCTTTCCATTTAATTTCATCAAAGATTTTTGTACATTTTTTATCTTAAAATATTTTTTTGTTTGTATGTTTGTTTTTCTCCTTTTCGAATCAGTGATGACAATTGCAATTCCGCCAATGTACCCACTGTTGTAATTTTGTTTTGTCACTGAGCACACAATAAGCTATAGCTTGTTGCTGATCCAGTTTTATCATTTGTTTGTGTACACATCATTCATCAATTTAAAAAAATATGCTTAAAAACTGCACTCTGGATTTGTGCGGGACATAATCACATTAAAAGTATTAACCTGTGTAGACTTCCTGGTAGGCTGATTTTACCCGTTAGCCTTCCATCGAAAAACACAATTTCAAAAACTAAACTGAACAATTACTACTAGGCAAACAACTAACCTACTGTAAAACGGTGTTCGTATTCAAAGTCCAAATAAGCATGGCACAACTATGTCTTGCTGAATTTGTTCAAATGGCAAGAAACATTATCAGTCCACCCATTACACTTTCCATTGTAGGACGGTCTGTCTGGAACTCTCCTGTTGTATCTGTCAAGGCATGTCAATCATTGCAGTCCTTCAAACCAAACACAAGTACACTACCCTACACGGGGAAAGAATATCACAGTGCCTGTGAATGAATTCCTAAACACGATATAGATATACATCTCTCTCTCTCTCTCTCTCTCTCTCTCTCTCTCTCTCTCTCTCTCTCTCTCTCTCTCTCTCTCTCTCTCTCTCTCTCTCTCTCTCCTCTCTCTCTCTCTCTCTCTCTCTCTCTCTCTCTCTCTCTCTCTCTCTCTCTCTCAACAACAACAACAACAAGTTTGACTGATTTGTGTTTAATTTGTCTTGCATTTGCAAAATGTGTAGACAGGCATGGGAGTGATCATTATGTCAACGTATACTAACGGTAAACGTGATGTACGCAAATGTTGCAAAGCACGTCATTCTAATATTGCTTTTTTTAGTATTGCTATCAATTCATAAGTGTGTATGCGTTTTACGACTGACAGATGTGAAAATGAAAAGCCAATCTTCTCTGTGCAATGAAAACAGACTCAAACCTAACTGAAACATATCCAGCCTTCTTCAAATGTCAGTCTTCTCAGTAAGCAGTATAATGGAAGTGAGCAGTATAATGGAAGAGAGCAGTATAGTAGAAGAGAGCAGTATAATGGAAGTGAGCAGTATGACTGAAGTCAACAGTATGAACGAAGAGGATAATATACTGGAGCCGTATGATCAACCTACCTTGTTCACGTTCTATATCGGTTGTTCTGTCGTGCTTGTTTTTGGAACATTTGGAAATTTCATGATAATTCTAATCATGAGTCGTCTTCCTGGATCCACGTCTAGTGTTTTCTTCCAAGTTCTGGCCTGGTCTGACCAGCTGCTGTTGATAGTAGGTCCTTTGACATACTGCACTCAGAAATATTTAATGTACCACAGTTTGTCCTCCTTGGTTCTTGGCAATGCAAAGTTTTTAATGTGATGCATTACACAGTGGCAGCTATATCTGCATGTATGCTTGTGGCACTCACTACCCTAAGAGCAGCTTCTGTTCTGTGGCCACTTCATGTCAGTACTATGTGGACAACAGGGATGTCTCGAACTGCAGCGGGGATATTGATACTGGTTATCCTTCTGATTAATTGTCACTTTCTGTATGGACTTGATATGGAAGACACAGACTGTGCAATTGCCGTCTATGTCTCAGAAATGTACATTGTGTTTTACGATCTGGTATGGCCTTGGATAGATCTCATTCAATGTTCCTTCTTACCTTTTATGTTGCTGGTACTCAACAACTGTGTTCTTCTGTACAAACTGATCAGATCTGTGAGAATAGATACACGTCTTTCTGTACAACAAGACACTCAGCGTTCCAGACAACGGAAAGTGTCTTCTGTAACTGTAACCTTGATCGTCGCAAGTGCTTCTTTCTTCCTCCTAACCATGCCATTATCAGTTTTCTTCGTCTTATATCCATATATTGATATGGATGACCCAGTAGTATACGAATATTGTTTAGTCATTCACAAAGCTACCGCTGTCATGTTGTACTCCAATAGTGCCATTAACTTCTACTTGTATTGTTTAACAGGGGCAAAATTCAGAGGAGAATTTCGCAAAATAGCCTTAGACTTTTGTGACATGTTCCATGATATCAAGAAGTCAGTGATGAGCACAGCTCTGCGTGGCTAACGACAAAGACATGGTTTGGTGGACTCCCTAGTGCCAGGGATAGACTGAGAGCAGCCACCTTCAGGGTGATTTTTCAGCAAGCCGTGCACGGCTAAGTCAGGACAACACAACTTCTGTGGAACTTTTACAGATTAAAGGGAAAAAAAGCTTCTTTTTTAAATGGGAATATGTGAGTTCTCTTCTGCATAGAATTCTTACATAAATGTCCACGTAAGCCATTTGAAGTATGACTGACTAAATAACTGACTGATCAATTGATTCATCGATCGCCTAAATGAAGGTTCAACGCCTATCATGCGCAGACGTGATTGAAAATAAGTGATTGCTCGTTCATTTTCGTTGTCCTAATCGTTTTGCATCTTGCCTGAAGAAGACCTAAGAGGTCGAAACGCGTCGTGTGATGTCTTGTGATTCGTTTGTCCACGTTTTTCTTGGTGGTTCGCTAACATTTATTTAAGAATTGACTAAATGAAGGATGGAGGAAATGTAAAAGGAATATTAGCTAAATAGATAGATAGAGAGAGAGATGGACGGATGGATAGATAGACAGATAGATGGACAGATAGATGGATTAATGAATAGATAGATAGACTGATACGTACATACATATGTAGATACGAAAAACAATGTAAGAAGAGAAGCATTTTAATGAAATAGGGTTGTTCTCAATTTGCTGTTGAATAGCGTACATAATGATCAGCTTTTCTTTTGTATCTATAACGGACAGTTCGAAACAGCTTAAACAGAGTTAGGAGAAAGGTGACTATTGCTCGTTGTCTTCTTTTACCCATTCCCAAACACAGTCAGGTTTTTTTTTCCAGGGAAGACAGTTTCATTTTAAAGATGTTATGCTGTTCAGCTGTTCATGATAATTTTAGACTGTTCTTTAAACCAGCAAAACAAAGGTCCTGACCAACGGGTTCATGAATCAGGTTTACCAATGGGAATTCTTGACGAGCCCTGCACAGTGAATGTGAAACGTGTCTTCGCCGTGTTGTTCCATAACACGTTTTCCTGTAGGATTCCCTGTTACGAGGTGGAGTTATCGTTCCTTCAGCCTGTGCCGGTTGTGTGATACTTTTTGCACACTCCATCCCACTCCCCTTCATTGTTTTTCCTTTTTAAGGCATGCTGTGCGATTCCTGCGTAACTCACACCCTGCATACTAAGGCATCTTGCCCATCCTTGGGACTTACCTCCCTTTAGCTTGTGAATAACTTCCCTTGCATCATCTTTGAGTGTTGGCTGTCTCTGGGGTTTGATGTATCTAGGAAGTCAGCACTGGACTTTTGCTTGAAGCTTGACTGAAGTAGAATTCTTAGCAGTGCTGAACCTGCATATCAGATACTATTGTCTGTTCTGTGAGGAGGCACCGTTCTATCCTTTGTAACTGTGGGCATGCACTGTCACTGTCGCCGTTTCTTGACTTTGTCAGAAATTACCTAGCGGTTATCTTCCTTCGTGTTGACTTTGGTGTTACAATATTGGTTAACGTGGATTCAACGCCCATCTTGCATCTTAGTTTTTATTGTCCTGGATGAATTTATTTGTTTTGTTTTGTTTCTTGTTTCTTGTTTTGTGTTTGATTTGGTTTGGTTTGGTTTTTATCCTGCCTGAAGAGGACCTACGAGGACAAAACGCGTCGTGTTTTGTCTTGTAATTTGTTGGTTCCTGGTGTCTGGCGTTCGATTTAATTTCCGTTCAATATAGTTAACAGTCTGTTCTCTCTGGCCTCTGTCGGCTTTGCCCGAGGTTTGCCTACTGTTGAGTACCATCCGGATCAATGTTTCATGATCCTTTCTAATGAGGTACTGACAATCATTATCAGTGATCCATGGCTTGTTCCCGTTTTTACTGGTGTTCCTTTGGATTCTCTCTGACTGTTTTGTAGTTGTCACATATTGTTGACACCATTATCTGGACAGAAAAATATTAAGCAATTCGAAAGTTCTTGATCTGCACATCTGTTTGGTATAAACTGAATTATACGAGCTATTACTCAGTTCGGATGAAATGTCGTTCAACATGATTTCTATGAGGACATGCACTCAGTAAATCACTCATTGTCCTTGTAGAGCAGTTCACTGGTATAGGGTAATGCATACAGGGCTAGTCAGGGAGAGCAGGCTGTTGGAATCGTGTGGTGGATACGGGGATAGTCTGGGAGAGCAGGTTGTCGGGGTGGCGTGATGGATATTGGGATAGTTGAGGACAGCAAGTTGTTGGTGTGGCGTGGTGGATATTGGGATAGTTGAGGACATCAAGTTGTTGGTATAGCGTGGTGGATATTAGGATAGTTGAGGACAGCAAGTTGTTGGTGTGGCGTGATGGATATTAGGATAGTTGAGGACAGCAAGTTGTTGATATGGCGTGATGGATATTGGAATAGTTGAGGACAGCAAGTTGTTGGTATGGCGTGGTGGATATTAGGTAGTTGAGGACAGCAAGTTGTTAGTATGGCGTGGTGGACATTGGGGATAGTTGAGGACAGCAAGTTGTTGGTGTGGCGTGGTGGATATTGGAATAGTTGAGGACAGCAAGTTGTTGGTGTGGCGTGGTGGATATTGGGATAGTTGAGGACAGCAGGTTGTCGGTGTGGCGTGGTAGATATTGGGATAGTTGAGGACAGCAAGTTGTTGGTATGGCGTGGTGGATATTGGGATAGTTGAGGACAGTAAGTTGTCGGTATGGCGTGGTGGATATTGGATAGTTGAGGACAGCAAGTTGTTGGTATGGCGTGGTGGATATTGGGATAGTTGAGGACAGCAAGTTGTTGGTATGGCGTGGTGGATATTGGGATAGTTGAGGACAGCAAGTTGTTGGTATGGCCTGGTGGATATTGGGATAGTTGAGGACAGCAAGTTGTTTGTATGGCGTGGTGGATATTGGGATAGTTGTGGACATCAAGTTGTTGGTATGGCGTGGTGGATGTTGGGATAGTTGAGGACAGCAAGTTGTTGGTATGGCGTGGTGGATATTGGGATAGTTGAGGACAGCAAGTTGTTGGTATGGCGTGGTGGATATTGGGATAGTTGAGGACAGCAAGTTGTTGGTGTGGCGTGGTGGATATTGGGATAGTTGAGGACAGCAAGTTGTTGGTGTGGAGTGATGGATATTGGGATAGTTGAGGACATCAAGTTGTTGGTATGGCGTGGTGGATATTGGAATAGTTCAGGACAGCAAGTTGTGGGTATGGCGTGGTGGATATTGGGATAGTTGAAGACAGCAAATTGTTGGTATGGCGTGATGGATATTGGGATAGTTGAGGACAGCAAGTTGTTGGTATGGCGTGGTGGATATTGGGATAGTTGAGGACAGCAAGTTGTTGGTGTGGCGTGGTGGATATTGGGATAGTTGAAGACAGCAAGTTGTTGGTATGGCGTGGTGGATATTGGAATAGTTCAGGACAGCAAGTTGTTGGTATGGCGTGGTGGATATTGGGATAGTTGAGGACAGCAAGTTGTTGGTATGGCGTGGTGGATATTGGGATAGTTGAGGACAGCAAGTTGTTGGTATGGCGTGGTGGATATTGGGATAGTTGAGGACAGCAAGTTGTTGGTATGACGTGGTGGATATTGCGATAGTTGAGGACAGCAAGTTGTTGGTGTGGCGTGGTGGATATTGGGATAGTTGTGGACAGCAAGTTGTTGGTGTGGCCTAGTGGATATTGGGATAGTTGAGGACAGCAAGTTGTTGGTATGGCGTGGTGGATATTGGGATAGTCGGAGAGAGCAGGGCTTTGATGTAGCTTGATAGACACTGGGATAGTCCGGGAGAGCAGGTTGTCGGTGTGGCCTGATGGATATTGGGATAGTCCGGGAGAGTAAGTCGCTGGTATAACGTTGTGGATTCTGGAATAGTCGGGGAGAGCAGGTCGTTGGTATCACGTGATGGATACTGAGATAGTCGGATGAGCAATTCGTTTGTTTGACTTGATGAGCTGATATAGCCAGAAGAGCAGGTTGTTGGAATAGCGTGATGGATACTAGGATAGTCCAGGAGAGCAGTCGTTGGTATGACGTAATGGATGCAGGGATAGTCTGGGAGACCACGTCGTTGGCATGGCGCGATGAATACTAGGATAGTCAGGGAGAGAAGGTCACTGCTATGCAGTGACGGATACTGGGACAGTTCGGGAAGCATGTCATTAGCATGGCGTGATGGATACTGCGATAGTCCGGGAGAGCAGGGCTTCGCAATAGCGTGATGAATACTGCGACTAGTTGATGATTCCTATTCCCCTTTTCACCAGTGAAGTGCAGCAGAGCAGAATGGTGTGACCGATCCTTAGTGTTGCAAATCCAGAACTTTCGGGGTAACGTTCTAATGTGGAAAACCATCTTCTTCACTGTAAACTATAAAATAGCATTTCCACACAGATATACTACTGCGGCCATTTGTTTAGAATATAGTAGAGGTAAGAAGTCAATCTAATACGCAGTACAAAGAAACCCGTACATGCCCGACAAATATATCTGCTTCTTTAGCCGTTACGCACAGCAGACTTTAAAATGCACCCAAAACAATATTACCCAGATCGCAGTCAGCATGAAAATCAAAATGCATTGTTTCAAGCATTTTGTTTCAGGTTCACTGCGATCTGGGGTGCATCTGCAGTTTTGAAACGTTATATATAAATATATATATATATATATATATATATATATATATATATATATATATATTATATATATATATATATATATATATATATATATATATATATATATATATATATATATATATATATTATATATATATATATATCAATATAACCTATTGCCAAAACTTAACGTGCATATTCAGTAATGTGTAGTACTTTATTTGAATATTGTCTTTTGGTGCTAGATTGAACTTTGACTTGTTATTGGTAACACTGTGGTCTAATTCAGACTCAATGTTAGAACAATTAAGAATAGTATGGCTTTAAATTCACACACACACACACACACACACACACACCACACACACACACACACACACACACACACACACACACACACACACACACACACACACACACAAAACCACACACACACACACACACACACGCACGCACGCACGCACGCACGCACGCACGCACGCACGCGCAATCACGCACACATGCACGCATGCACGCATGCACGCATGCACGCATGCACGCATGCACGCACGCACTCAAGCACACATCAATTAAAGGCCTACTCGGAGCAGGTGATATGAATGGTTTTGTCTTCAAGGTGGATTATGATGGTTCCCATGAGCTGCTAGTGAAGGGTATAATATTTAAATATCTTTTCCTTATTTTTCCCATTTCTTTTTACATTGAATATTTGCCAAGGTATTAAAGTAATGATGGAGGAATTGTTAGCCTGCACTTATTTTCCACCACTACGAAATTCTTCAATTAGATAGATAGATAGATAGATAGATAGATAGATAGATAGATAGATAGATAGATAGATAGATAGATAGATAGATAGATAGATAGACAGATAGACAGATAGACAGACAGACAGATAGATAGTTAGATGCGTGTGTATGTGCATAGAAAACTTATATGCATGCACATAGTATATGTATGTATACGTGTGTGTGTGTATGTGTGTGTGTGTGTGTGTGTGTGTGTGGTGTGCGTGCGTGCGTGCGTGCGTGCGTGCGTGCGTGCGTGCGTGCGTGCGTGCGTGCGTGCGTGCGTGCGTGCGTGCGTGCGTGCGTGCGTGCGTGCGTGCGTGCGTGCGTGCGTGCGTGCGTGCGTGCGTGCGTGCGTGCGTGCGTGCGTGCGTGCGTGGTGTGTGGTGTGTGTGTGTGTGTGTGTGTGTGTGTGTGTGTGTGTGTGTGTGTGTGTGTGTGTGTGTGTGTGCAGGGACGCACGTGTGCGCGCGTGTGTGTGTGTGTTAAGTTATGAGGTGAAAACAAGTGTAATCTAAGAATACATATGTTGTTAAAACAAAGACTTTACAAAGATTATTTTTTTGAAGGGAGGTCAAGAGGTGTAAAAATCAAAGAAGTCAGTGTAATGTAATCTGCAAGAGATTTTTTTCCATCATTTGTGTAGCTGAATCACCAAGATTCGCATTATGAAACACATAACAAACCATCAAAATTAGTTGAAAACCGATTGGACAATAATTAAACATTCGTACCTGGACACTCAAGAAAGACGGACGAAAGCGGAGCTTTCGGCTACCATCCAGCAGCCTTCATCAGCGTTGTTCCACTGACGGTTGGACAATATTTCACTTAAGACAGTGTTGTCCTGTCAATCAAATTCATGAATTGAAAAAGAAGATTATTCTTTGTCGACAGATATAAGATCGTTCATAATCTCATATTTCATCTAAAAAATATTTATGCTCCTTTGCACTTGCAGCTTTGAAATCATGCGTTTCGTGCCTTGCTGTAAGCAATAATTCATAGAAAAGCATATCTAAGTTTGGACGCAAAATGAATAAGTCAGTTTGGCCGAGTAACATTTTCACAATCATGAAAAAAATGATTCAAGAAATCAACTCGTAAATCTTCTCTGGATTCTTATCTATAAACTTTCGCTGTGTTCTTACTGCAAGATTGCCCTGTCAGAATATAACAAAACTGATATTCGTGAAATCTAAAGAGAAAAATACATCCACAAAATTTTCTTTTTAATAGCAGAAGAAAATTTAGAGTTAAGCAATCATTTTCTTTTTCTCAATTTCTTATACAATCAAGACATATTTAGAAAAGTAATATATTGTACTATATTGTGTACCCC
>CM031608.1:73733820-73736320 GCA_018398815.1 Conus ventricosus
GGAGAGAGAGAGGGAGAGAGAGGAAGACAGACAGACATATTGACGACAAACAAACAGAGAGAGAGAAACAGAGACAGAAAGCGAAAGGAGGGAAAAGAGAGGGGGTAGAATGAGAGAGAAGTATGAAGTAAGAAAGAGAGAGAAAACTAAAAGAGAGAGACAGAAAAAAAGAGGTGGTGGGGAGGGGGAAAATTGACAAACAGAAGCCCAACAGATGACAGACAGAACAACGAGAGACAAAGACAGAAAGAAAAAGAACATGAAAAGAAGGGGTGGATGGAGAAAGAGGGTAAGAAAAAGATAGAGGAAGAGAGAGAAGAGAGAGAGAGTAAGAGAGAGAGAGAGAATAAGAGAGAGAGACAGAGAGAGAGAGAGACAGAGAGAGAGAGAGTGTGTGTGTGTGTGTGTGTGTGTGTGTGTGTGTGTGTGTGTGTGTGTGTGTGGTGTGTGTGTGTGTGTGTGTGTGTGTGTGTGTGTGTGTGTGGTGTGTGTGTGTGTGTGTGTGTGTGTGTGTGTGAGTGAGACGGAGAGCGAGAGAGAGAGAGAGAGAGAGAGAGAGACAGACAGACAGACAGACAGACAGACAGAGAAAGAGAGAGAGTGGGGGGGGGGTATGAAAGGGTAAGATAAGAGGGAGGAGGAGGCATTTCACCCACAGGTATAGAAAGAAGGCATTTCACACACAGGTATGTGCAGTAATGGTAATACACACAGTGTTGTTGTCTTTCTTTCAACACGAATACTCGATCCTTTTCTTGATGCAAGAATTTAAGTCTTTTCTGCGATTTAGTCCTACAAAAATAGTACCAAGATTGGCCTGCCAGTACAATACCCTTTGTAAAAGTTTTGTTTCTTCTTTCACTGTTTCAATGGGGCATATTGATAGGAACGGAATATCAGGGTCCTTTGGGTGGGGACATGAGTTTACATGTGGGCAACCATACATTTGCTAGTTTTGGCGTGATTTGTATCACTTTTATGATTAGCCCATCTCAATTTCAAGTTCACCGTTGATCCCACGTACCACTGATCAGGATGAAGACTACATCTGATGACATATATTACGTTAGGTGTTGTACAAGTTAGGTGTTGGTAAATTTTCCACCGCCGGCCATTCCCACGGCGATTTCAGTTCATTTGAATCAACTGCATGTCTACAGGTGTCACACTTTTTTTTTACTGCATTTGAAAAAACCAGAACATTGTTTGGGGCCATGTTGGACAAACTGTCTTGGGATTGTTGGTTTATATATTTCACCTAGATTGTCTAATCTTATATGGGAAGCTATTATGGTTTTTACGGGGGAAAAGTCCTTATTGCTGGGGTTTGAATATAAGAGATGAAGGTTCTTCTTTATAATATTAAACTTGGATGGGGCTCGAGGGTCAAACTTAGTGACCCATGCAATCTTTTTATTCTCCTTTTTTCTGGTTGGTGAAGGATCTTATTCCGTGACTTAGAGGCTCCCTTTGTGAGATCTGCAAAAGCCTTACTATACTGCCAGCCTGACAAGGTGAGATACTTTGCGTATTCTTTGACTCCTTTTTGGTATGGCGTGGTGGATATTGGGATAGTTGAGGACAGCAAGTTGTTGGTGTGGCGTGGTGGATATTGGGATAGTTGAGGACAGCAAGTTGTTGGTGTGGCGTGGTGGATATTGGGATAGTTAATCAGAAGGATAAACAGGTTCAGCACTGCTAAGAATTCCTAATGCAAGGCCTCTAAATACTGAATTTGGGTGACAAGAGGAGGGGGGTAGATAACTGTTACAATTCTTCGACAACACGTCAGTTTCAATGAATCCCGAATCCGTAATGTGGGTTTCACTACCTCTACAATTTTTGGAAATGTATATATGTGTGTATATGTGTGTATAGATGCGTATGTATATATATGTGTGTGTGTGTGTGTGTGTGTGTGTGTGTGTGTGTGTGTGTGTGTGTGTGTGGTGTGTATGTATATGTAGGTATATATGTATATATATATATGTATGTATATGTATCCATATGTTGTGTGTGTGTGTGTGTGGTGTGTGTGTGTGTGTGTGTGTGTGTGTGTGTGTGTGTGTGTGTGTGGTGGTGTGTGTGTGTGTGTGTGTGTGTGTGTGTGTGTAGACATAGATACAAGTAGGTAAACTGATTTTATCTTTACTTTTGGGATTCTGATGGTGTTTCTTGTGTTTTTTCCGATAATGCAGACCTGATGAAGCCTTGAAAAAGGCGAAAATTTGAAAATAAAAGAAGGGAAGTCACTGAGTGGACGACTGCTTGATTTTTTTATATATATATATATATATATATATAATATAATAATATATATATCATATATAATATATATATATATATATATATATATATATATATCGATCACAGTATTGACAGACAACACAACAAGTTGTACATATTTTTTCTTTGACGTTTCGGCAATCTTGCCTTCCTCAGAGAAATATACATAGAATTATAAACAAAGCTTGCTCTTATGTCTTAGATTGAAGAAATA
>CM031608.1:73739404-73759404 GCA_018398815.1 Conus ventricosus
ACCCTTTTTTTCAGCGCCTCTTGATATTCAGCTGCTGCACTGTTAAATTCTTTCTCATTGCATGACAGTTTGGATAATCTTTGTTTATACATTAGGTATGGTTTTTAAGATGGAGGGTGGGTGGTTACTATTGATGTCTACGTAGACAGGTGTGTCATTAGGTTTTTTATATGGTTTGTATGTATGATCCTTAAGGTCTAATGTTATGTCTAAATAATTTACTGTTTTTTTGTTGGCTTCTACTGTGATTTTTAAGTTATGGCTTTGAAAAATTTTACAAAGTTCTTTTTTCTTGTTTTCAATGGTTTTTGGTTTATTGTTTAACGTGGCAAGAGAATGTAAATATCTATTTTCAAGACCACCCATCTTATTTTGCACGAAAACCCCCCTTTTCACATACTAATCACGTCCATCACATGTCAGTTTTAGCCAAAATTAACCACCTGTTTTTTAAACAAAATTAACACACAAAAACCTCTAAAATTGACGCAATTAGCACATTGAAACGGGGGTTTCCGTGTAGAATAATATGGGTGATCGTGAACGAACATATTTACATTCTCTCCATAATAAAAAATCTAATGGTTTACAGTACGCCCATCTACTTCCGGCGTTATAACGTCCGCGGGACTGAGTCCTTACTAATTTTTAATACGCTCTTTCATTCCAGCTTATTAATAAATCAGAACAGACAACTGGCTTTCCATCTTGGTTAGATATTTTTACATCCAATGAATTTATATCTACGCTAATTAATTCTTTAAATTGACTGTCTCCGTCAAACGTATATAACTGATAATCGCAAAACCTGTCCTAGTTGGTAGCAAAACCTTTAGAACAGTAGATGGATAGCCAGCAAACAAATTAGCACATGTTCTTAACTGTTGTAAATGAACATACAAAATGGGGTTTACGAGAAAATGAAGAGGTTTATTGCCTTTAAATTGATAAACATCTTCTCTTGTACTAAATCTATAATCTCCGCCACTACTGTGAAAGCCTAAGATTTTAGCAAGGCCTTTTGGGAAAGTATACTCTCTTCTTTCTTCTAGTGGAAAATGTATAGTAATTCTGAGGTTTGCCTCGTTAATTGTTAACAATATACCATATTCACAAAGTACTTCTTTTAAAGAACAAAAGTTGTAGTAGCCATCAGGTATTTGCACATGAGTTATTTGATTGCCTTGTTCGTCATTAACATTAATCCAGTTATTTTGAGCCCATCAGATATGTTAACCCACATAACTTTAAAACCCAATTTTTCTAAGGGCAACCCTATAATTACCGCGCCTATTGTCAATTGGGTACGTAAGGACACACGCTCGTTTTGCTTGGTTATATAGATGCGCATCCTTTTTATAACTAATTTAAAAAAACTAATTTAAAAAATGGAACCATTTAAATACAACGAAAGTGCTACTTACAATGTAGGAGCGTTTTATAATCCTAAATATTTAGACTTTAGCAATCTAACCATTGCAGTAGATGGATCATACGGCTTCCAAGTTAGACTTTGTAAACCCACTAACTAAATATTTAAATCCGCCAATAAAGAGTGATAGAGTGCCATCAGCATGGCATCCCGCCCTGTGACGTTTTACCAGAATCAGTTAAATTTTGCCATTTACTGCGCAACTACTGGCTGTGGGGTTTCATATGCAAACCATTTAAACCACCCAATCTCTTAGTAAGGTCAGTATATAACTTTCATGTTATTACCAGTACAGACGCATACTAACTGAACTACAAGTAGCCCTCCCAAGCGACAGCGCGTTTAATCCATTTAAAAGCCCAATGGACAATAATGCATATGAAAGAATCTGTAACGAATTTAACATTAATCCTTCAACTGACTTTAGACAAAAGTTAGACCGCAATCATGGGATGGGCACATTGTATTTGTGGGTGTAAAAAGAGAATATAATTATGAACTACTGGCCCGGACATACCTCTTTTCAGCCAGACAAACAAGTTCGATTAGGATCAATAGACAAAAACATCCTAAAGCCTGGGCAAAATTTATCTTAGATGAAAGTGAAGGCTAACAATGCCAGGAGTGCAAAGACTTAATGACTCCATAAGGACATATGTTTGGTGTCTATTAGGAGCACAAGCACAGACCAAGTCTAGCATACTAGATCAGTCTACAGGTTTGATGCTAGAAAACAATTTCTAGCTAATTAGAAGATTGCTATTAAATCTGCCGTTGATTTGCCCACCAGCATACAAAGTATCAAGCTGTTCTTGCACATGCTAGGTCAAAGGTTGACTTTGTTGTAGGCCATGGATTATACATGCTACCCTCTGACCTTAGGCTACAGATTGGCATGATACAGAATTATAACAATGAAATCCTCATAGCTGGAGACGATCAAAACTTAGGGCACAATCAAGGCTTAAACACAAGGCCGCCCCATCCATTTTAAAAAAAGTACCTAGCCCTGAAGAAAGCGATCTAGTTATAAGTGACCCACAGCCAGAAAGCAGTCCAGAAAACACGCCGCCTGTTAATCTGCCTCACACTGACAGTCACACTAGCGAAAAGACAGCCCTCGTTGTGTTTTTAACTTTTACTGGATTAGCCATACTTTATTTCACTAAAAATTAATCCAACAGCTAGCACTCCTAATGCCCCAGATGGTCAGCCATATAACCAGCAACTTTACCTATAGTAGACAAAACCCAACTAACAACACTGCCTATTATGCCAGGCAGAGCATCAAGCGCTTTGGCAGCTAACTTCTTTAATAGGTTTGCTAGATGATGTAATTGTTTCTAATCAACTTCTACCAGGCTGAGGCGTGGAGGGGCTACTGGCCCTGTTGGTGAACTGCCGGTTAAAGCATAAACGAGTGTAGAGATAGCAAACCCAACAGCTGTTAATATGCTAACTATTGTAATCCCCTGTTCCCTGAACAGAGTCCTTATTCTTTCAGCTAGCGTAGTGTTTCATAAAGTATTGTGTTTATAGTTTCTCTTATTCTGTTTGTTTGTGATGCAAGCTGCGCTTCTGTTAGTTGACAGCACTTCTAATCTGGCTGCCCTTTGTAGCCTTAAATCCTGTATTTTTGCTGTATTCTAGCCTTTTCTTCTCGCCCTAAATTGTTATCGTCTGCATCAGCGAGTTTATTTTTTCTTCTTCTATCTCCCTATCTAGCTCACCAAGTTTTGCTAAATTGTTTGTTAGTTCACCCCTGATTGTCCGTAGAGCTCATTAAGCCCCAGATTTTACGCATAGGCAATGGAGAATAATTAATTGTTTTTAATTATGTTTCCTCATTAAAACTTGTTTCAATTTCTGCTATTAGCTCGTCTGCTGTTCGATTTAATTCTTGAAGAGGTATGTTTTGTATTTCAGATTGTGTTGGCAACTCTTGCCCCAAGTTCTGTAAACGACTGACAGCTTCGGCTCTAAGCTCTAAAAGGTTTAATTGTTCTGCCTTAGCAATAGGGGTTTTCGCCTTATTGTGCTTAGTTTTTAAAAACCTGTTTGGGTTTGCATTGAAGTAGCATTTCAACACGCCCTCTGCACCAGTTTTTATATACAAATGCCACCATCTTCCTCAAAATCGTTAGGATCAACTACTTCTGGCAGCTTCGTCCTATGCTTTTATAGAATGATTGAATTTTTCTCGCAATAGTTCTTGACGTTGTCTAGGGAGTAAAGAACTCGCCCCTTCAAGCTCTTCTTGCAATGATGGGCCTAGTTCGTTCATCTTCTTCTTCTTCAATAGGTTCAATTGCGTCAAAATCTTCAGCCATATTTTTATTTATATTCTTTTTTGTTTTATAAAAATGAACTCATACGGTTGTGACCTCGATCCATACAGAAAAGAGAAGGAACCCCACGGCGTAAAAGGTATAAGACAGACTGTAATTAGTGTAAATACTCCATCAACAGTTCAGCCTGAACAAACTTTAATAGTTAAGTTCCTGATCTGGCGCTGATGATGTTATAATGCCAGGCACCGCTAAACTATCATTCAAAATAGATATTACATCAGCAGATCCTAATGCTAGTGTTGTTGCTAATTTAGGCAGGGCTATTGTTAATCATATAGTAATCAACTGGGGGTAGAGAAGTCTTTTACTAGGCAAGGCAGACATTTTTGCCTCTATTCCGACCTATGGCTACCTAAAAAAGAAAGGAAAGAGAAAGTTTATCAGGGAATACAAAGCCCAAACGGCCTCAAGCACAGGCTTAAAGCGGAGGATGCAAAGAATGATGTTAAAGATGAGGCAGTAGCAGAAGCATTTGGAAACAGATTCTGCATCCCTCTAGATTTTGAGCTGTTAAAGACGCATATGCATATTACCAAGGTGCACTAAAAGAAAAACTTACTTATGCACTGACAGTTTTGTAACGGTTTTTAACGGTTTTCATTTTTTAGAGATTAGTCCAAAACCATCCTTGGGTCACAACAGACGTACCTGCTAAATTTCAAGAAGATCAGGATCTAAACAGTTTCTTTTATAGGGTTGGTGTTTGTTTTAAAAGGTTTTTAACTGTTATAAATAAACGTTTTTTTAACTGCCAAATAACGGTTCTAATTTCAGAGAAGTAGTCCTGTACGTGTGCAATGTTCCCCCAACCCGGGCCCTTTGAAAGAAAAGGGAGAGGGAAAAAAAAAAACTTTGAAACCGTTTTTTTAACCGTTTTTTAAAGGTTTTTAACGGGTTTTTTTTTTTTTAGAGATTAGCCCCAAAACCTCCTCGGGTCCAACAGACTTCCTGCCAAAATTTCATTACCCAAAGGTTGAGCCATTTTTGAGTCTATGCGTACACACAGACGATTTTGCCATTTATATATTAGAAATTTAAAACCCCCCCACAGCGAAATTTTGTCCCACACTTCAGGGTTTTCACCAAACCCCCTCCAAAGTTTTAAAAAAATCACTTTTCTCCAGAAAACACCCTGTCTTTACGATTTAACCCGGCAAGGGGAAATTTTCGGCCCTAAGCCCGGGGACTTTTAATTTGGGAAACCCCGGGAGGAAAAAGATGTTTTTACCGCCCCGTCCCATTGGGGTTTAAAAGTTTCCCACTGACACTCAGCCATCGGCGATGCTAATAAGTCGCATTGCAGCGTCTTCGGCTTTATCTTTTTTTTCGGTCTTTCAGCCCGGAGTTTTGCGGGCCCCCCCCTTTTTAGTTCATTTTTTGCCCCCGGGGTGAGAATGGAAATTTAGGGGTTTACGATCACCAAAAATTTTCTTGCACGTAAGCCCCCCAAATTTTTTAAAGTGCTGATTGGGGTTTGTTTTAGGGTTTTTGTGTGGGATTTTGGTTTTAAAAAAAAGGTTTTTAAATTTTTTGGCCCAAACTGAAAGGGATGGAGGGGATTAGTTTTGTGAAAAGGGGGGTTTTCGTGCAAAAAAAAATGGGTGGTTTGACTAGATATTTACATTCTTTGGGGGAAGACCCCTCATCTCTTTATAAACCAACCCGTTTACCCAAATATTTTCTGTATATGGGACAAAATGAAAAGTCCAACTAATTCACAAGTTTCAAACTCCATTTATTTAAAATCCCATCGTGACGTCGGGAATTTTGGAATTTTTGCTTTTTTTTTTTTTTCCAAAATTTTTACTGTTGCTTTGGAGGGGGTTTCTTGTGTGGAGAAAGAGTTCCCCTCTCGAATCTGTTTTTATTTGTATATTTTTTGGCGAAAACTTAGTGTTTGTAAGTAAATTTCCCCATCAATGGGAAAGGGGAGAAGTCCAAATATGTTAAAAAATAATGAACCTGTATTTGTCGGGTTTTTTAAATTCTTTAAACCATTGGATAACTTTTGTAAACTATTTTTCCAGAGATTTTTATTCGTGTTTTTTTTTTATGTCCCTATTGCTTTTTTGAATCTTTTTTTAATTTTGCCTAATTTAAAATTTTGGGTGGGTTTTTTCAGTCTTCCAAAATAGGGTTGTTTAGAAAGTTTGGTTTTGTGGTTTTTAAAGGGGTTTTAAAAACTTCCCTTTTTTGCTGTTCTTCTATCCTTTCACCCCAAACCATCGGTTTCACAAGTTTTTTTTTTTTTTTTTGCCCGATGGCATAAAATTTGGGGGGTTTTTGAACATTTGATATTTTTAAAATTTTCTTTGGGAAGACCGTCATCTCTGTATAAACCAACTGTTTAAACCCAAAATATTTTTTTGGGTTTTTGAAGGAAAACCCTGAAAAGTCCAACTAATTCACAAGGGTTTTAAATCCATCAAAAGTTCCCCCCGTGACGTCGAATGTGGGATTTCTGGTTTTTTTTTTTAAACCAAGTTTTTACTGTTTCTTGGAGAAAGGGGTTTTTTGTGTGGAGAATGAGTTCCATCTCGAAACTGTTATATTTGGATATTTGTTTGGCCGGGAAACTTTGTGCTTTAGTAAGTAATTTCCCCAAAACAAAGGAAGGGTTTGAAAAACCCTATGTCAAAAGTAATGAAAAACTGTATTTGTCTGTTTGTTCAATTCTTTTAAAAACCCTTGGGATAACTTCGAACCCAAATTTTTTTAGAGATTTTTTTTCCGTGTTTGTTTTTAGTCCTCTATTGCTTTTTCCCCGGGGAAACTTTTTTCCAAATTTTTCCTAAAATTTAGATTTTGTGGGTTTTTTCAGTCTTCAAGTAGGGGTTTTTGAGGGAAGTTAAGGTTTGTGGTCTTTAAGGGTTTAAAGGGTTTTTTATTGCCTTTTTGCTTCTACCCTTTACCTACATCCATCTGGGGCACAAATTTTTTTTTTTTTCTTTTTTCCCGGGTGTTGTTATGTGGGTTTTTATCAGCTTTTTATATTTTTTCGGAATTTTTTGTTTTGGGGGTTGAGGGGTACTATTGTTTCCATTTTTAGAAATTGTTTGTTTTGTCCGCCTTTATGAAATTTTTTTGTCATTTGGGTTTTTTTTTATTTTTTTTCTTCCCAAAGTTGTTTGGGGAAAATTTTTTTTTTGGTTTTTGAAATCAATATTAGCTATTGTTCCCTTTTATGCCCCCTTTTTCCCCCCCCCCAAAGGGTTTTATTTCTTCTTTTATAGGTGGGGATCTCCATGACTTAAAAATAGTATTTTTTTTCTTCCTTTTTGGCTTTTGGGTTCAAAAAGAAAAACCGCTTTCCCCTTTATGTTTCGCACAAATGTTTCGTCTGCTCTATGGTTTTTTTTTATGTAGAGTTTTGGATTGGAAAAGGTATTTTTTTTGGTGGGAAATCCCAAAATTTTTCTCCCCATATTAAAAATTTTTTTTTGCTAGGCCAAAAATGCTTAACCTTTAGGAAACAATCAATAAAAAACAGAGTTTTAAAAAACCACTCAGAAAGCAAAAAGTGCTTTAACCCCCGTAGGGGCGCATTTCCAGTCTAAATAGGATTTTTAAAATGAGAGGTTAAAAACCCCACAAATTTTTTCAAGCTAAAAAAAGCCCCCCCCAGGGTAATTAAAACCAAATTTTTGGGACGGGCCCCCGGGGGTTATAATTGTGGTGTGTGGGGGTTTTGAGTTTTGTGCGTGTGGCCCCGTGGCCCGCCGGTTTTTTTTTTTTGGGGGGCGTTTAGGGGGGGATGTGTTACGGAATGGTGGGATTTTTCCCCAAAAATTTCCAAATTTTTTCCCGCCGTTGTTTTCATTTTTTACTTTAGGTTCAGGGTGCTAGGTGGGGTTTAAAATTAAAATCGCCACTTTTCTGTAGTAAAATAAGTTTCATTTTTTGAAATTTTTGTTGTATGGGTTGTCTTTTTTAATTTTCCCTGATATGTTGTAAACTATTTTCTTATTTTTTAGCTTCCCAAAAATATTTTCTTAATTTTTTGTTTTGGGTTTTTATATTTTTTATTTTTGGGAAAGGGTGTTTAGGTTTGCATATCTGGTTTTAAAAGTTTGGGGTTTTCCGTTTATTCCTATGTATGTTTCTTTATCACTGTCTGTTGTTCCCCTAGCTTGGTTCCCCAAAAATTGTTGTTTGAGACAAATTTTTTATTCCGAGGGAGGGTTTTTTTTTTGTGCCTTAAAAATTCCTTTCTTCCCTCTTTTGTTTGTGTTTTTTTTGGTTTTATTGGGAAAAATCAATTTATTTTTAAGGTTTGGGGAACCCCCTATGATAGCTTGGGCGGTTTTTTTTTGAAAAATTTTTTGATAGTACATGTTCTTTTGGGGAAAGATGTTTTTTAAAGGTTTTTGGGGGAAATTTTTTTCCTACGTTAGTTTTTGTTCTTCCATTTTTATGGAGGGGTTTTAAAACCAATAATTTTTTTTTTTCCTGTTTTTCCTGGTTTCTGTTCATGTTGTTATCTGGGGTTTTATTTTAATTTTTAGTTTTTGCCACTTTTTTTCAGGCCCTTTTATATTCGCGGCTGGGACGTTAAAATTTTTTCTTTATTGCATTTACAGTTTGGATAATCTTTTGTTTTTACCATTTGGTATGGGGGGTTTTTTATGGGGGGGGTTGGTCACATTGATGTCTAGTAGCAGGTTTTTGTCATTAGGTTTTTTATTGGTTTTTATGTATGATCCTTAAGGGGGGAAGTTATGTTAAATTAAATTTATGGTTTTTTTTGTTGGGGTTCTTCTGTGATTTTTAAGTTATGGCTTTGAAAAATTTTACAAAGTTCTTTTTTTTGGGTTTTGGTTTTTGGTTTTTTTTTCCCTGGCAAAATCCCGGGCATCTCTGTATAAGCCAAACCGTTTACCCAAATATTTTCTGTTATTTAGACCCAAAATGAAAAGTCCCAACTAAATTTAAAAAGTTTCAGGGTCCATCCTAAGATCCCATCGTGACGTCGAATGTGGAATTTCTGCTGGTTTTTTTTTTTTCCAAATTTCACTTTTTGCTATGGGAAAGGGGTTTTTGGTTTTGGGTGGAGAATGAGGTTTTCCAAATTTAGAAAAACTGTTTATTTTTATTTTGTTGGCGAATCTTTGTGTTTAGTAAGTAATTTCCCCAAACAATGGAAAGGGTTTTTAAATCCACTTTGGGCAAAAGTTTTTTTTAAAACTCTATTTGTCTTTTGTTCAATTCTTTTAAAAAACCCTTGGATTAAAATTCGTAACTATTTTTTCCGGAAAATTGTTTCCCGTGTTTGTTTTTATGTCCCCTAATTTTCCTTTTTTTCCCCCTTTTTTTTACTAAAATTTTTCCCAAATTTAGATTTTGATGGGTTTTTTTCGTCTAAAAGTTTGGGGTTTTTGAGAAAGTTAGGTTTGTTGGGGCTTTAAAGGGTTTTTTTAAAGGGCCCTTTTTGTATTGCTGTTGCTTCTATCCCATTCCCCACATCCATTGTTTAAAAAGTTTTTTTTTTTTTTTGCAGATTTTTGTCTTTTGGGGTCTTATCAGTTTTTTATAATTTTTTTTTGGGAAAATTTTTGTTTTGGGGGAGTTGAGAGTACTCATTAAATTTCCTTTTTTAGAAAATTGTTTGGGCTTGCCGCCTTTATGAATATTTTTTTTTTCATTCTGGAAATTTTTTTTATGTTATTCTTCAATTTTTGTTTGGAATTGTTATGTGGGGTTTTTTGAAATCAATATTAGCTTTTGTTTTTTCAGCTTTTTCAAAAAGGGTTTTTTTTCTTTTTTATAGGTGGCGATCTCCATGACTTTTTAAAATAAGTATTTTATCTTTCTTTTTTGGGGGCTGGGGTTTAAAAAGGGAAAAACCCCTTTCCCCCTCATGTTGGGGCACAAATGTTTCAGTCTGCTCTATGGGGTTTTTTTATGTTTAGTTGTGGATTTAAAAAGGTTTATTTTTGGGGGGACTGCCCAAAAATTAATTCTCTCCCTAAAAAAATTTTGGGTTTTGCAAAGGGCCCCCAAATGTCAACCCCGAGGGCAATCATTTAAATTTAGAGTTAAAAAGCCCCTCAGAAAGCCCCGTGGGTCAACCAAAGTAGGGGGGCGACTTTCCCGTCTTAAAAAAGGATTTTTTTAAATTTAAGAGGGAAAAAATACAAGCTTGTTTCAAGCTAAAACCCCTCTCCTCAGGGTTTTTTTACAAATTTTGGGACGCCCCGGTGTTATATATTGTGGTGTGTGGGGGGTTTTGAGTTCTGTGCGTGTGGCACGTGGCCTGCCCGGTTTTTTTTCTTTTTTTTGGGGCGCGTTGGGGGGGGTTTTGTTACGGTTTGGGGCATTGAAAAGATTTTCCCTTTTTGCCCGGGAGTTGTTTATATTTTAAATTTTGGTTCGGGTTTTAGGGGGGGGTTTACATAATATCAAACCCCTTTTTGTGTACATAAGTTGCATTTTTTTGAAATGGGGGGGTTTTTATGGTGTTGCTTTTTTATAATTTTTTCCCGGTTTTTTGAAAAAATTTTCTTTTTTTCAGCTTCCCAAAATTTTTTTACTTAATTCTGTTTTGGTTTTTTTTTTTTTTCATTTTTTTAAGGCTGTTTATGGTTTGCATATCTGGTTTTTAAATTTGGTTTGCCGGGGATTCCCATGTATGTTTTTTTATCCCCGTCTGTTGTTACCCTTTGTTGGGGACCCAATATTGTTGTAGAGACAGTTTTTATTCAAAAGGGCACTGGTTTTTTTTGTGCAATTACAAGTTTCCTTTCATCACCCTTTAGTGTGTTGTTTTTGGTTTTTTTGGAAAAATCAAATTTTTTTTTTAAGGGTTTGGGGATACCCGAGTATGAAGCCTTTTTCGGGGATTTTTGTTTAATTTTTTGATTTTTTTAAAGTTCTTTTTTGGGGAAAGATGTTTTAAGGATTCTGAGGGAAATTTTTTTCCTACGTTGTTTTTGTTTTTCCATCATTTTGGGGGGTTATAAATTTTTTAAAATTTTTTTTTTCCCGTTTTTCCTGTTGTGTTTATGTTGTTTTTCTGGGGGTTTTATTGTAATTTGAAATTGGGAGCCCCTTTTTTTCAGCGCCTTTGATATTCAGCTGGCCCGCATGTTAAAATTTTTTTCTTTTCCCTGACGTTTGGATTTAAACTTTTGTTTTTTTCCTTAGGTATGGTTTTTTTTTTAAAAGGGAGGGTGGGTTTGGGGGCTTTTTGTTTTCTAAATTGACATTGTGTTTTATTGGTTTTTGATTTTTGGTTTTTTATGTATGATCCTTAAGGGCCCAATGTTTTTGTTAAATAATTTTCTGTTTTTTTTTGGGTTCTACTGTGATTTTTAAGTTATGGCTTGAAAAATTTTTTTTGTTTTCTTGGGTTTTTTTTTTTCTTGTTTTCAATGGTTTTTTTGGTTTTTTTTTACGTGGGAAAAACCGTCATCTCTGGGGTTTTTCCAACCCGTTTTTCCAAAAATATTTTTTATTTTTGGGGCAACCTGAAAAGTCCAACTAATTCACAAGTTTTGCCCTTCTTTAAAATCCCCTCGTGACGTTTTGAATGTGGAAATTCTGCTGGGTTTTTTTTAAACCAAGTTTCACTGTTGCTATGGAGAAAAGGGTTTTTTTAGTGTGGAGAATGATTTTCCCTCTCAGAATCTGTTTTATTTGTATATTTTTTTAGCGAAACTTAGTGTTTTGTAAGTAATTTCCCCATCAATTTGGAAGGGGGGTTTTTGAAAAGGGGTTTTCCCCTATGTTTAAAAGTAAAAGAACCCCTGTATTTGTTGTTTGTTCAATTTTTAAAAACCCTTGGAAAAACTTCGTAACTAATTTTTTCCCGAGAAATTTTATTTCAGTGTTTTTTTTTATTCCCCTATTGGGTTTTTCCAGGGTCTTTTTACTAATTTTTTCCTAATTAGGGTTTTGATGGGTTTATTTAGTCTACAAGTAGGGTTGTTGAGAAAAATTTGGTTTTTTGGTCTATTACAAAAAAACTAATTTCAACCAAAAAAAAACCAAAAAAAACAAACAAAACAAACCCTTCCCTTTTTACCCCCTCAAAGCGCATATGTTAGTTTGGCCCGAACATCTACCAAATGCAGTTTTTGAATGCTTATTTCCCCCTATTTCGTCAATCTAAGGGCATAAGAGCAAGCTTTGTTTAATTAAAAATATATTTTTAAAATTTTCCACTTTCCACGGTCCTTTTGGGGGAAACAATCAGGTTTCCCAAATATCGGGATTGCCAGGGTTATATGTTTGTGAGTTTCCTCCCCATTGGAGGCTATTCAAATTGCCCGAAGCTCATTTTGGGAAGCATTTATTTTAAATTTTTTCCCCCTTCACCCCCTCAGCACATACTGTTAGTTTGGCAGAATTAAATTTCCCCTGCAACATGAATGCTTATCTCCCCCATTTTTTCAATCTAAGACATAAGAGCAAGCTTTGTATATAATGGAATATTTCTTGCAGTCATTGCAATACCAAGCTGCTCTGTAAGTTGCTGGAATGGTGCGGTATTTATCCTTGGAATTTATTAGTTCATTGTAATTTAGTCCCTTGCGGATTCATTCCAAGAACTGGCCTTCAGCACGTGTGTCTTAAGAGGTTATCTTTTTATATTTTCTACTTTTCACAAGATAATGTAGCTTGTTTTGCTTTTTCATGATTTTCTTTTGCTTCTTAGGTGGCACCTTTTGGTTGTTTTTTTGAAAACTCAAACAAACATACTACGGTATTGCACATCAGCTTTTTGCGCGATATCATTCTTCTTAAAACCGAAAAGGCAGAGGAGTCAAATTACCACTTTCCGCTGTCACTGAGGAGAAACAATCAGGTTTCGAAATATCGGTATCTGACCAGGAGTTATATGTTAGCGAGTTTCCTCCCCATTGGAGGCTATAAACTTGCTGAAGGCTCATTTTGAGAAGCATTTATTTTATTTTCCCCATTCACCCACTCAAGCACATACTGTTAGTTAAGCAAAATTATCTACCACTGCAGATATGAATGCGTATCTCCCCCTATTTCTTCAATCTAAGACATAAGAGCAAGCTTTGTTTATAATTGAATATATATATAATTATATATATATATATATATATATATATATATATATATATATATATATATATATATATATATATATATATATATGTGTGTGTGTGTGTGTGTGTGTGTTGTGTGTGTGTGTGTGTGTGTGCAGCAAAAACTACGTTGTAACCATCAAGATGTCAGAAAGGTGTGCAGTTTATGCAATTTTAGCAGTTGAAGGCACTTTAGGCAACGGCCATAAATGGCCTCCAAAACAGTAGGGGAGTCCATCAAAATGTGGAAGTCTTTATGTTATGACTTAGAGACCACTTGAAGTCCCAGGACCAACGCAGTGAGCTCAGCAATATGGATGGAGCTGTCTGTTGGAATGTGTTTAGAACGTCTCTGGAGGGAGCAGTTGCAATAGGCAATAGAAGCAATTCCCTCTTCAGATTTGAATTTAACGATAAATGTTCGATGAAATAAGGGAAATTCAGAATTAAGTTTGGCAAAAAAAGTCTTGTATGGCTAAGAGCTGGCGCAATCTTTGATGTATATGACTCTATCTCAAAGATTCCACCAGCCCTTGGCATACAAGACATTTGGAACTGCCACCCACATGCATATACAATGCATACTGTTATTCATTCAGACACAGGTACAGCAGACCCGTTAGAGACACACATATTTTTCAGATGCAACAACTGAATATTTCTGCCATTAGCAATGATGTATTTAAGTCCAGCATCCATCAGACACATCATTGACAGTCCAGATTAGAATGAAAGAACTTGGACCCTGAGGTGTCAAATGGGCTTTGGTCTCACTTGTCAAAGGTTCCACATGCTCTTTGGCATGCAAAACGTTTTTGCCGAACTTTGTTCTGAATCGTCTTCCTTGTACATACATGATACATACTATAATCCATTTAGGCACATGATAAAAACAGACCAGCTGAGAATCAAATCTTCTCAGCATGTGGCCCTGAATGTCAACTTCAAGGTGTCTTTTACTTTGAAATACAATATCATAAGCAACAACTGAATATTTCCAATATTGCCAATGATGTATTCAGCTCCAGGAGTCGTAAGACAAAGCATTGATAGTCCGGATCAGAATGAAAGAACGTGAACCCTGAGGTGTCAAATGGGTCATGGTATTCTTCTTGGCCCTTAAGTTTTTAAAGAAATAGACACAAACCAAAGAACTACTTCAGCAAAGTCAACCACTAGCAAAGACGTGAAATTGAAGAAAAGTGTGTGTGTGTGTGTGCGTGGTGTGTTGTGCGTGCGTCCGTGCGTGCGTGCGTGCGTGCGTGTGTGTTTGCTTGTGTGTGTGTGTGTGTTTGCTTGTGTGTGTTTGCTGTGTGTGTGTGTGTGTGTGTGTGTGTGTGTGTGTGTGTGTGTGTGTGTGTGTGTGTGTGTGTGTGTGTGTGTGTGTGTGTGTGTGTGTGTGTGTGTGTGTGTGTGTGTGTGTGTTTTATGTGTGTTGGCGTGTGAGTGCGTATGTATGGTGTGTGTGTGTGTGTGTGTGTGTGTGTGTGTGTGTCTGTGTGTGTGTGTGTGTGTGTGTGTGTGTGTGTAGGTGTGTGTGTAGGTGTGTGTGTGTGTGTGTGTGTGTGTGTGTGTGTGTGTGTGTGTGTGTGTGTGTGTGTGCGTGCGTGCGTGCGTGCGTGCGTGCGTGTGTCTGTGTGTGTGTGTGTGTGTGTGTGTGTGTGTGTGTGTGTGTGTGTGTGTGTGTGTGTGTGTGTGTGTGTGTTGTGTGTGTGTGTGTGTGTGTGTGTGTGTGTGTGTGTGTGTGGACTTTTCCGAAAGCAGAGGACAGCAATGGGCATATTATTTCACACGGGTTGCCCAAAGAATTGTGATATGTAGAGTACTTTACACACGTCATTCAGACTATAGCATTAGTCAGACTATTCTACACAGGTTGCTAAGAGAATATTGATATTCGGAATATTTCATTCAACACAGGTCATTAAGAGTATATTGATGCTCAGACTATTTCACATGTGTCATCCAACAGACAGTGATAGGCAGACTATTCTACATGTGTCATTCAACATACATTGATAGGCAACTATTCCACATGTGTCATTCAACAGACAGTAGTCATAGGCAGACTATTCTACATGTGTCATTCAACAGACAGTGATAGGCAGACTATTCTACAGTGTCATTCAACATACCTTGATAGGCAGACTATTCCACATGTGTCATTCAACAGACAGTAGTCATAAGCAGACTATTCTACATGTGTCATTCAACAGACAGTGACAGCAGACTATTTCACATGTGTCATCCAACAGTGATAGGCAGATTATTCCACTGTGGTCATTCAACAGACAGTCACAGGCAGACCAACCTACATGTGTCATTCAGGAGACAGTAATAGGCAGACTATTCTACTTGTGTCATTCAACAGACAGTGAAAGGCAGACTATCCTACATGTGTCATGCAGCGTGACAGGCAGACTATCCTACATGTGTCATGCAGCAGTGACAGGCAGACTATCATACATGTGTCATGCAGCAGACAGTAATAGGCAGAACAATTCCGCATGTGTCATTCAACAGATAGCTATAGGCAGACTATTCCATATGTGTCATTCAACAGTCAGCGATAGGCAGACTATTCCACTTGTGTTATTTAACAGACATGTTAGGCAGACTACCTACATGTGTCATGCAGCAGTGACAGGCAGAGTATCCTACATGTGTCATGCAGCAATGATAGGCAGATTATCCTACATGTGTCATGCAGCAGTGATAGGTAGACTATCCTACCTGTGTCATGCAGCAGTGACAGGCAGACTATCCTAGCTGTGTCATGCAGCAGTGACAGGCAGACTAACCTACATGTGTCATGCAGCAGACAGTAATAGACAGACTATTCCACATTGGCATTCAACAGATAGATATAGGCAGACTATTCCATATGTGCCATTCAACAGTCAGCGATAGGCAGACTATTCCACATGTGTCATTCAGCAGACAGTGACAGGCAGACTACCCTACATGTGTCATGCAGCAGACTGTAATGGGCAGACTATTCCGCTTGTGTCATTCAAAAGTCAGTGATACGCAACTATTCCACTTGTGTCATTCTACGGACAGTAATAGGCAGACTATCCTACATGTGTCATTCAACAGTCAACGATAGGCAGACTATTCTATATGTGTCATTAAACAGACAGTGATAGCAGACTATTCTACATGTGTCATTCAAGAGACAGTGATAGCAGACTATTCCATATGTGTCATTCAACTGTCAGTGATAGGCAGATTATTCCGCATGTGTCATTCAGAGGACAGTGACAGCAGACGATTCCACATGTGTGATCAGAGGACAGGACAGGCAGACTATTCCACATGTGTCATTTAGGGACGATGATAAACATACCACCCCCATCACGTTTCATCAGAGGACAGTGACAGCAAACTATTCCTCACATACAATTACAGATTGATTAAAGTAGACTATTTATGCATAGAGATCACATCACAGGCATAGGCAGACAATTCCACAGATGTGATCCTGCTGACAAGGAAAAGCAGACCATTCGACACTTGTCATTCAAACGATAATCATAGGCAAATGATTGGACACAGTTACCCAATCAGTAATGATAGGCAGACTGTTCTCATAAGTCACCCAGAGGGTACTGATAGACATCTGCCCTGAGGAGTGATTATAGACATGGAGAGTAATTACAGACAGCTCCTCATGTCACCTGGAGAGTAAGATAGATAGACTGTATCCACACATGTCACTTGAGAGTAATGATAGACAGCTGTTCCACACATGTCACTTGGAGAGTAATGATAAACTGGTTCCACACATGTCACTTGTAAGCAATGATAAACAGACTGTTCCACACATGTCATCGAAAGTATTGATAGACAGACTGTTCCACACATGTCTCTTGGAGAGTAATGATAGACGGACTGTTCCACACATGTCCTTCGGAGAGTAATGATAGACTGTTCCACACATTTCACTTGGAGAGTAATGATAGACAGACTGTTGCACACGTTTACGTGGAGAGTAATGATACAGACTGTTCTATACATGTCATGTGGAGAGTAATGATAGACAGACTGTTTCACACATGTCACTTGGAGATAATGACAGACAGACTGTTTCACAAATGTCACTTGGTAAGTAATTATAGACTATTCCACACATGTCACTTGGAGAGTAATGATTGGCTGTTCCACAAATGTCACTTCGAGAGCAATGATAGACTGTACCACACGTCACTTGGAGAGCAATGATAGACAGTTCACACATATCACTTGGAGTGCAATGATAGCAGAACATTCAACACATTTCTCTTGTAATGATAGACAGACTGTTCCACACATGTTATCTGGAGAGTAATGATAGACAGACAGTTCCACAAATATCACTTGGAGTGTAATGAAAGGAGACCATTCAACACATGTCTCTTGTAATGATTGACAATTGTTCACAAATGTCACTTCTAGAGTAATAATAGACAGACTGTTCCACGCATGTTACTTGGAGAGTAATGATAGACAGACTATTCCACGCATGTTACTTGGAGAGTAATGATAACTGTTCCACACATGTCACTTGAAAACTAATGATAGACAGGCTGTTCCACACGTGACACTTAGTACTGATCGACTGTTCACACATGTTACTTGGAAATAATGATAGGTAGACTATCCCATGCATGTCACTTCTAAGTAATGCTAGATTCAGGATATAGCAGACCAGTAGAGACAACACATATTTTCAGATGCAACAACTGAATATTTCTACCATTAGCAATGATGTATTAAGTCCAGCAACCACCAGACA
Organism: Conus ventricosus; assembly: GCA_018398815.1. Lineage (NCBI taxonomy): Eukaryota > Metazoa > Mollusca > Gastropoda > Neogastropoda > Conidae > Conus > Conus ventricosus. The sequence continues at coordinate 73,757,021 of CM031608.1, forward strand.
CATCATTGACAGTCCAGATTAGAATGAAAGAACTTGGACCCTGAGGTGTCAAATGGCTGTGGTCTCATACGTCAAAGATTCCACATGCTCCTTGGCATACAAGACTTTTTTGCCGAACTTTGTTCTGAATCGCCTTCCTTGTGCATACATGATACATACTGTTATCCAGTTAGGCACATGTCACCGTTCCACACATGTCACTAGGAAAGTATTGATAGACAGACTGTTCCATACCTGTCACATGGAGAATAATGATAGACAGACTGTTCCACACATGTCACATCGAGAATAATGATAGACGGACTGTTCCACACCTGTCACAAGAAAGAGAGGAAGATAGAAATAGAGTGAAAGAACAGGTGGAAGAGATGATAGGTATGCAAAAAAGTGCGAAAGGAGTGAATGGGGGAGAAAATGGAGCTGAGAAAGATGAAAGTGTAGAAGGAAATGAATGGGGCAGCGATCTGGAGTTTTTGTTGTTCGGGGGGATCTTTTGGACGAAGAGAGAGAGAGGGAACAGAAAATCAAGAAAACAGGTCTGAGAAAGAGAGAGTATGTGAAAAGAAGAAGGAAGAGAGTGAAAGGAAAGAAAGAGTGAATGGTGATGGGAAAGCAGGAAACAAGACAGTAAGCGAAAGTGCGAAAAGGGATGTGGCAGAAAAAAGTGGGATAGGGAAAACATACAAGGCAAACAACACTGATGCCAGAGTAGATCAAAATACAGGCATTTCCCCACCCTTAGAATCAGGTCAAGGCAACCCTAATCAGATGCCCTCACAATTCCTAGTACACACACTGGCTCGCGCACAGGATGAAAATAGTGATCAATTGGACAGTATCTGGAGCATTCAAGGAGATAGCTTAGGGACAAACACAGCATGCATGACTGAGTCAGAGATTGTGACACAACCTCCTAGTACGCCTCATTCGCGGTGCGATTTATCTACACACATAGAGAAGGGAAAGACAGTACGACAACCATTGAATACACGACAACCTACAATTGAAGAAACTATACTTACGCAAGGCATGGTATATTCTGATAGTGAAGAAGGAGGTGAATTAAACAAAGGGGGGAAACCCAAACGCAAACAACACCCATCAGGAAAACAAGCATTAAGATCTGATACAAACACTTCAAGAACAACAAACAACCGACCACACTCACCTGGATACACACGTTCCCAATCAGCAAAGAAAAATGGGAAGGAAAGAAAAGAAAAGGAGAAAATATTAAAATTAGGCCAAGGTCACACACAAAATTCAAGGAAAAATGTCACCACAAGTCAACACACAGAGAACAAGCTAAATGAAAATGCTAGAGAAGATGGAATTGTGAGACAACACACGGTGAATGAGATAAAAATGAACGAGACAAGAGTGAACGGAAACGAGAACGAGGATGAAAGTGGAAATTTGACTAAGGATGAAATTAAAGAAGGTAAGAAAAAGCTGTATTTTGGTTGCTGGAACGTAGAAGGTCTGCTTGAGAAATTAACTGACCCAGATTTTTTAGAATATATTACATCATTTGATATCTGCTGTCTGAGCGAAACTTTTACGTTAGAGTCATTTGATTTTGAAATAAAATTCTCAATTTTTTTGTATACCCATTGCCCAGCTGTGAAATTTACCAAAATGGGCAGACCTTCAGGGGGGGTTGTCATGTTAATTAAAAAAGAAATGGCTGACTATGTTCAGTTAATAAGCACGGGGATAAAAAAATGTATTATGTATACGTTTATCTGAAAATCTGCTAAATTGTGGGAAGGATATTATGTTTTTTGGAATATATATCTGCTGGAGCAATATTTACTAACACAAATAGAGCAACGAAATGATTTTTTCTATATTATTGGAGGAGACTTCAATGCACGTATAGGGGAATGGGGTCTGTGTGTGAACGATGATGATGACACATTAAACAAGGAACAGGATGTGTGTTCACGAAGGTCAATGGACTCTGTTACAAATGGTTTCGGAAAAAAATTAATTGAATTTTGTACAACATTTAAATTAACACCTCTTTTTCTTAGCTGAAGATAGGCGCTACATAAGTATCCATAAAAATAATAATAACTTGCTAAGTCGTCCGCCACAGGTAATGTCCACTGCTTGTCGTCAGGTGATGGTGCAGTATTACACACCTTTCGCCTTCCCTTTACATCCCGTGCCTTTCACTTTGCTGTTACGTGCATGCATCACATGCGACTCAACCATAGGCAGACTACCTCTTGTTTTTCTTTATTGTCTTCAGTGACCATTTTGTTAGGCTACGATGTTACAGATGACAACATATATTTCATCTTTTTTCTGTTGTGGTCTGTCTGGGATCCGTAACATTTGTGTTTGTACAGGCAAAGGATGAAATCTGCAGCCTGGTT
>CM031608.1:73764404-73771904 GCA_018398815.1 Conus ventricosus
TATGGGAACGCATACAAACAAAAAATCTATTTTGTGTATATTTAATGTATTGTAACATTTTTGTTGTGTCAGCAATTTGGTAAAGGGAGCTAAAAAGTGAATTATTGTTTCCCCAGTCTCTTCGTTAGATGGATGCAGTAGATGCGCGCGTACGGAGAAAACATGTCATGTGTGTGACTGAGTGTTGCGAATGCGTTGTGTGACACTGGTGTTATCAAAAAAGGCCAAATCAGAATTTTTTTTTTCCTGAAGAGTCTGATTATGTCTAACAGAGACATGGGATTATTATGGCTAGCTATCAATGAAATTACAACCAAAATTAAAAATATAAACCATCGTAACCATATGGGCCACTTACATTTCCAATAACCTTTTCTATATCAGCCGATTCATTGCAGATCGATTCTGATTTTCTTTCATCTGAATGGTATGAGGCTCCAGCCACCCTGTGATTGTTTTGCTAGAGACGATCAAAAGGCTTGAACGTATTCTGTTGGCCATTTCATTGCTTTCCGTACAAAGCATATTCCCTGACACGCTTTCGCAACATATCGATCAAGAAGAATGTTGACTCGTCTATTAAAATTTGTGCAAGTGCGCTCCTCACGGAATGAAGAGTTTTTAACAGATTAACCATTTTAGAGCAGTATCTCTTCTATCAATTGTATTCAAACCTCTTCAGAAACGTCTCCATAAACACCCAAATAATGACGCGGAACTACACGCACTCTTGCATCTATGTCAGTCTGACTTTCTGCATTATCACTCTTGCCACACTGCCTTAACTCCATTCTGTGACCCATACTTATCTGACATTAGTCAAGGCAAGAACACTTTTCTTGCTATTTAAGAAAGCATTTAATCTTATGTATTACGACATATTGTTAAAGGAAGTTCGTATTTACGTTCAGAATCCTAGTAGTCAGATTTAGCCTACATTCTCCTTGTCAATTCTTCAGAAATGGAACCAAACATTTCTGCTTCAATGGTACATATTCCCTTAAAGGAATGACCAACTGTGATATACAACAAGGTTCTGTGTTCGTACATCTTTGGTTTGTATTTCTATAACGATCTGCCAATTTATGCTTGACAAAGAGATGACATCTGTGAGTTTCTGGCTGATAACAGTTCTCCACAGCAGTAACTCAGACGTCAAATCTAGACAGCAAGCATTGCAACAGAGCATGAACGAAATTTCAGAATGGTGCTACCAAAATTATTTGACCCTAAATCGCAAACCAGAAAAAAAAATCTTAACACCCAAACAAGAACACGAAGTTAAGCCTAAAATAAATGTACACTTAGTTTAGCAGTTCAATGAACACCGTGCATGTCAAAATGATCATTGACTAATCAACATGTCAATCACATATTTAGCGCATCTGGAAACAATTGGCTTGCAATTTGTTATTTGGTAAAGACAGTTGAATATCATGTTGGCTCTGGTATCCGGAAGTTAGTTTTTTTTAAACCCACAGCCTTTTTCACATTAACTACACTCTTGTATAGATTGTCTGATTGCTTTGTTGTTAGATTCTCTGTTCCGTACTGTCATCTCACCTTTCATTTAATTTCATCAAAGATTTTTGTACATTTTTTATCTTAAAATATGTTTTTGTTTGTATGCTTGTTTTTCTCCTTTTCGAATCAGTGTTGACAATTGCAATTCCGCCAATGTACCCACTGTTGTAATTTTGTTTTGTCACTGAGCACACAATAAGCTATAGCTTGTTGCTGCTCCGGTTTTATAATTTGTTTGTGTACACATCATTCATCAATTTAAAAAATAATGCTTAACAACTGCACTCTGGATTTGTGCGGGACATAATAACATTAAAAGTATTAATCTATGTAGACTTCCTGGTGGGCTGATTTTACCCGTTAGCCTTCCATCGAAAAACACAATTTCAACAAGATGCGAAGCATATAAACGTGCTCCCAGTTTTCCAACCCCGCTTATAAATCAGCCAAGTGCTTTATGAGATAAGAAATAAAGGCGAAATAACGGTTTTAACGGTTATTTAACCGATGTACACTTTTGAAACTGGTATTTTAGTCCTCACTGGGCTAAAGCCTGTGTACATACCAAATTTCATCCAAATCGGACAATATGTCAAGAATAACGGTTTTTAACGGTCAGATTTGAAAAAACTGCATAGAAATACCATTTGTGTGTGACGACCTTTCTATATACAAAATTGCATTAAAACCCACCAATATATAAAAAATAACGGCAAAATAACGGTTTATCGGTTATATAACCGATATACACTTTTGAAACCGGTATTTTAGTCCTCACTGGGCTAAAGCCTGTGTACATACCAAATTTCATCCAAATCGGACAATATGTCAAGAATAACGGTTTTTAACGGTCAGATTTTGAAACACTGCATGGAAGTGTCATTTGTGTGTGATAACCTTTCTATATACAAAATTGCATTAAAACCCACCAATATATAAAAATAACGGCAAAATAACGGTTTAACGGTTATATAACCGATATGCACTTTTGAAACCGGTATTTTAGTCCTCACTGGGCTAAAGCCTGTGTACATATCAAATTTCATCCAAATTCGACAATATGTCAAGAATGACGGTTTTTAACGGTCAAATTTTGGAACACTATATAGAAGTTGCCATTTGTGTGTGATATCCTTTCTATATACCAAATTTCATTAAAATCCACCTATATATAAGAAATAACGACAGAATAACGGTTTTTAACGGTTGTTTAATCCATTTTCAGCATTACATCACTCACATATGGACAGAGGATCCGATTTGTCACAAGATCATCCATGCCGCTTATAATTTGGCCAAGTACTTTCTGAGATATTCCATAAAGAAGAAAAACCGTTACAGGCCGTTACAACCGTTAGTAACGGCTATAACGGGGCAAACTAAAACATCAGGCATCATCCGTGACCCATAATGAACATACCTGCTAATTTTCATAAGGGTTGGCCAAGTACTTTCTGAGATATTCCATAAAAAGAAAAACCGTTACAGGCCCTTACAGCCGTTTAGTAACGGTTATAACGTAAACTAAAACATTGGCATTATTTGTGACCCATAATGAACATACCTACAAATTTTCAGAAAGATCGGCCAAGTACTTTCTGAGATATTCCATAAAGAAGAAAAAGCGTTACAGGCCGTTACAGCCGTTAGTAACGGCTGTAACGGTAAACTAAAACGTTGGGCATCATCCTTGATCCATAATGAACACACCTACACATTTTCAGAAAGATCGGCCCAGTAGTTTTGTCTGGAGCGAGTGGAACAGATTTTTGACCACGGACACACACACAAACACACACACACACACACACACACACACACACACACACACACACACACACACACACACACACACACACACACACACACAGCATTTCTTCGTTCCCATTCTAAAGTACTCTCTGTTCTTTAAGAACTGGGAGTACAAAAATTAAACTGAACAATTACTAATAGGCAAACAACTAACCTACCGTAAAACGGTGTTCGTATTCAAAGTCCAAATAAGCATGGCACAACTATGTCTTGCTAAATTTGTTCAAATGGCAAGAAACATTATAAGTCCACCCATTACACTTTCCATTGTAGGACGGTCTGTCTGGAACTCTCCTGTTGTATCTGTCAAGGCATGTCAATCATTGCAGTCCTTCAAACCAAACACAAGTACACTACCCTACACGGGGAATGAATTCCTAAACACGGTATCGATCTCTCTCTCTCTCTCTCTCTCTCTCTCTCTCTCTCTCTCTCCTCTCTCTCTCTCCTCTCTCTCTCTCTCTCTCATCTCTCTCTCTCAACAACAAGTATGATTGATTTGTGTTTACTTTGTCTTGCATTTGGAAAATGTGTAGACAGGCATGGGCGTGATCATTATGTCAACGTATACTAACGGTAAACGTGATGTACGCAAATGTTGCAAAGCACGTCATTCTAATGTTGCTTTGCGGATGATGCCTGATGTTTTTGTATGTTCATTATGGGTCAGTGTGTGTGTGTGTGTGTGTGTGTGTGTGTGTGTGTGTGTGTGTGTGTGTGTGTGTGTGTGTGTGTGTGTGTGTGTGGTGTGTGTGTGTGTGTCCGTGGTCAAAATGTGTTCCACTCGCTCCAGACAAAACTACTGGGTCGATCTTTCTGAAAATTTGTAGGTATGTTCATTATGGGTCAGGGATGATGCCCGACGTTTTAGTTTACCGTTACAGCCGTTACTAACGGCTGTAACGGCCTGTAACGCTTTTTCTTCTTTATGGAATATCTCAGAAAGTACTTGGCCGATCTTTCTGAAAATTTGTAGGTATGTTCATTATGGGTCACAAATAATGCCCGATGTTTTAGTTTACCGTTATAACCGTTACTAACGGCTGTAATGGCCTATAACGGTTTTTCTTTTTATGGAATATCTCAGAAAGTACTCGGCCGACATTTATGAAAATTAGCAGGTATGTTCATTATGGGTCACGGATGATGCCTGATGTTTTAGTTTGCCCCGTTATAGCCGTTACTAACGGTTGTAACGGCCTGTAACGGTTTTTCTTCTTTGTGGAATATCTCAGAAAGTTCTTGGCCAATTTATAAGCGGTTTGGATGATCTTGTGACAAATCGGATCCTCTGTCCATATGTGAGTGATGTAATGCTGAAAATGGAATAAACAACCGTTAAAAAACCGTTATTCTGCCGTTATTTCTTATATATAGGTGGATTTTAATGAAATTTGGTATATAGAAAGGTTATCACACACAAATGGCACTTCTATATAGTGTTCCAAAATTTGACCGTTAAAAACCGTTATTCTTGACATATTGTCCGATTTGGATGAAATTTGATATGTACACAGGCTTTAGCCCAGTGAGGACTAAATGCCGGTTTCAAAAGTGCATATCGGTTATATAACCGTTAAACCGTTATTTTGTCGTTATGTTTTATATATTGGTGGGTTTTAATGAAATTTTGTATATAGAAAGGTTATCACATACAAATGGCACTTCCATGCAGTGTTTCAAAATCTGACCGTTAAAAACCGTTATTCTTGACATATTGTCCGATTTGGATGAAATTTGGTATGTACACAGGCTTTAGCCCAGTGAGGACTAAAATACCGGTTTCAAAAGTGTATATCGGTTATACAACCGACAAACCGTTATTTTGCCGTTATTTTTTTATATATGGGTGGATTTTAATGCAATTTTGTATATAGAAAAGTCATCACACACAAATGGCACTTCCATGCAGTGTTTCAAAATCTGACCGTTAAAAACCGTTATTCTTGACATATTGTCCGATTTGGATTAAATTTGGCATGTATACAGGCTTTAGCCCAGTGAGGACTAAAATACCAGTTTCAAAAGTGTACATCGGTTAAATAACCGTTAAAACCGTTATTTTGCCTTTTTTTTCTTGTCTCATAAAGTACTTGGCCGATTTACATGCGGTTTGGAAAACTGGGAGTACGTTTATATGCTTCGCATCTTGTTTAGTATTGCTATCAATTCAAAAGTGTGTATGCGTTTTACGACTGACAGATGTGAAAATGAAAAGCCAATCTTCTCTGTGTAATTAAAACAGACTCAAACATAACTGAAACATATCCAGCCTTCTTCAAATGCCAATCTCCTCATTAAGCAGTATAATGGAACTGAGCAGTATAATGGAAGAGAGTAGTATAGTGGAAGAGAGCAGTATAATGGAAGTGAGCAGTATGACTGAAGTCAGCAGTATGAACGAAGAGGGTGATATACTGGAGTCGTATGATCAACCTACCTTGTTCACGCTCTATATCGGTTGTTCTGTCGTGCTTGTTTTTGGAACATTCGGAAATTCCATGATAATTCTAATCATGAGTCGTCTTCCTGGATCCACGTCTAGTGTTTTCTTCCAAGTTATGGCCTGGTCTGACCAGCTGCAGTTGATAGTAGGTCCCTTTGACATACTGCGCTCAGCAATATTTAATGTACCACAGTTTGTGCTCCTTGGTTCTTGGCAATGCAAGGTTGTCAATTTGATGCAGTACACAATGGCACCTATATCTGCATGTATGCTTGTGGCACTCACTACCCTAAGAGCAGCTTCAGTTCTGTGGCCACTTCATGTGAATACTATGTGGACAAAAGGAAAGTCTCGAACTGTAGCGGGGATATTGATACTGGTCATCCTTCTAATTAATTGCCACTTTCTGTATGGACTTGATATGGAAGACACATCCTGTGAATTTGCCGCGTATGTGTCAGAAATGTACAGAGTGTTTGACGACCTGGTATGGCCTTGGATAGATCTCATTCAATGTTCCTTCTTACCTTTTATGTTGCTGGTACTCAACAACTGTGTTCTTCTGTACAAACTGATCAGATCTGCGAGAACAGACACACGTCTTTCTGTACAACAAGACACTCAGCGTTCCAGACAACAGAAAGTATCTTCGATGACTGTAACCTTGATCGTCGCAAGTGCTTCTTTCCTCCTCCTAACCATGCCATTATCACTTTTCATGGCCTCATATTCATATATTGATATTGATGACCCAGTGATATACGGATATTGTTTAGTCATTCACATAGTTACCGATGTCATGTGGTTCTCCAATAGTGCCATTAACTTCTACTTGTATTGTTTAACAGGGGCAAAATTCAGAGGAGAATTTCGCAAAATAGCCTTAGACTTTTGTGACATGTTCCATAATATCAAGAAGTCAGTGATGAGCATAGCTCTGCGTGACTAACGACAAAGACGTGGTTTGGTTGACTCCCTAGTGCCAGGGATAGACTGAGAGCAGCCACCTTCAGGGTGATTTTTCAGCAAGCCGTGCACGGCTGAGTCAGGACAACACAACTTCCGTGGAACCTTTGCAGATTAAAGAGAAAAAGCTTATTTTTAATGGGAATATGCGAGTCATCTTCTTCATAGAGTATTTACGTAAATGCCCACGTAAGGCATTTGAAGTATGATTGACTAAGCAATCACTCGATTGATTCATTGATTGACTGGATGAAGGGTGGGGGAGTGTGAAAGGAATACTAGATAGCTAGACAGGTAGATAGATAGATAGATAGATAGATAGATAGATAAGATAGATAGATAGATAGATAGATAGATAGATAGATAGATAGATAGATAGATAGATAGATAGATAGATAGATAGAGAGAGAGAGAGATAGACATATTGGTAGACAGATAGATGGATGAATGGATAGAGATAGATAGATAGATAGATAGATAGATAGATAGATAGATAGATAGATAGATAGATAGATAGATAGATAGATAGATAGATAGATAGATAGAAACAAAAAAGCGATGTTAGAAGAGAAACATTTTACATGAAATAGGGTTGTCCTCAATTTCTTATTGGAAAGCTTACAGAATAATCAGCTTTTCTTCTGTATTTATAAAGGACAGTTCGAAACAGCTTAAACTGAGTTAAGAGAAAGGTGACCATTGCCAGCGTCTTCTTTACCCATTCCCAAACACAGCCAGTTTTTCCAGGGAAG
>CM031608.1:73776904-73791904 GCA_018398815.1 Conus ventricosus
GTTGTTGTTGTTGTTGTTGTTTTAAGATGAAGATATTTCTTTTTTTAACCCCCTCCAGTCTGTCTTTGCAGCTGAAGTTCTTGAGGGCTTGGAGCACGGAGAGAGCGTCTGAGAACACCACCACCTGCCCTGTTGGTTTTATGGAGTTATGCGAGACTGTTGTGGCTGCCTCACAGAGAGCTTCTCGCTCAGCTCGGAAGTTGGTGAGTATAGAAAAAAAATCAAATGATTTTAATCCAAACTCCAAGAGGGGTGAAAAGATTAAATTCAAGTTGAAGTGTGTGTACTTTGTATGTGTTTGTGTGTGTGTGTTGTTGTGTAAGATGAAGAGATTTCTGTTTTTACCCCCTCCAGTCCTCTCTCTCTCCTTCCCTCCTCCCATCCACCCACTTTTTTTCTCCACCCCCTTTCTCTCTCCTCCGCCCCCCCCCCCCCCTTTCTGTCTCTGTGTCACTCTCCCTCCACCCTCCACAAACCCCCAATGAATAGTGCATCAACTGAAACTAACAATGAAAGTGATCTTATGACTGGTGTTTTGCTCCACGTCCTAAACAAGTTGATGTTTTTGTTACCTAGTCAGTTATTTAGTTATAAAGTGATTAGTTGTGTATTGTCTAATGTAATGTTTTGATACTTATGCATGGTGTACACTTAACTGATTAACAACATATTTAAGACACCTTGCCCTTCTGCCAACAGAATTCCCATGTCCCCCTCCCCCATATCCTACTAAGATGTTTAACCACATAAGTGTGTGTGTGTGCGTTTGTATATGGATGGAGGGTGGGGTAGGGTGGTGTTCCTTTTTTTAAATTTTAAATTTTTCTTTGTGTTGTTTGAGATTTAATGTGTGAATGTGCTCAGTAGGCGGAATCCATCATGCTTTGATATATTTCTGTAAATGTATAACTATTTTCTTTGATTACAAATATGTTTAAAAGCAAAGAAAGGATGGGTGGGGAGGATGGGGTTGGGTATATTATGGAGAAAAAATGGGAGATTGGGAGGACCCACCAAAATGCTATATTTTCTAGGTTCTTTTTGCACTTTTACGGAATTATTAATTGAAATATTTTATTGAACTAATAGTGTAAGATATACAAACACAAAAATGCAAATCAAGACACCACAGTGCTGCTACTCTTTTCTTAAGCTCTTGATACGTACATAGATTTGGAAATGAGTTTATTGTTATGCCTGTACAGATGGAAACAAGCAAATGCTGCATACACACACTAGAAAACACACACAGTGACACACACACACACACACACACACACACACACACACACACACTAAGGAGGGAATGTTTACCTTTGATTTGGAACCTGTGTGTCACTTTACAAAATCAAATGATTTTTATCCATGGAAGAGGGGTGAAAGGCTTGAATTCCAAGTCCAAGTGTGTGTGTGTATATATATATATATATATGTGTGTGTGTGTGTGTGTGTGTGTGTGTGTGTGTGTGTGGTGTGTGTGTTGTTGTTGTTGTTGTTGTTGTAAGATGAAGAGATTTCTTTTTTTTTACCCCTCCAGTCTGTTCTTTGCAGCGGGAGTTCTTGAGGGCTTGGAGCACGGAGAGAGCGTCTGAGAACATCACCACCTGCCCTGTTGTTCTTATGGAGTTATGCGAGACTGTTGTAGCTGCCTCATAGAGAGCTTCTCGCTCAGCTCGGAAGTTGGTGAGTATAGAAAAAAAAAATCAAATGATTTTAATCCAAACCCCAAGAGGGGTGAAAGGATTGAATTCAAGTTCAAGTGTGTGTACTGTGTATGTTTGTGTGTGTGTGTGCTGTTGTGTAAGATGGAGAGATTTCTGTTTTTACCCCCTCCAGTCCTCTCTCCTCCTTCCCTCCTCCAACCCACCCCCTTTTTTTCTCCACCCCTTTCTCTCCCCCCCCCTCCCCTTTCTGTCTCTGTGTCACTCTCCCTCCACCCTCCACAATCCCAATAAATAGTGCATCAATTGAAACAAACAATGAAAGTGATCTTATGACTGGTGTTTTGCTCGATGTCCAAACAAGTTGATTTTTTTGTTACCTAGCCCGTTATTTAGTTATAAAGTGATTAATTGTGTATTGTCTAATGTAATTTTTGATACTTATGCATGGTGTACAATTAACTGATTAACAACATATTTAAGACACTTTGCCCTTCTGTCAACAGAATTCCATGTCCCCCATATCCTACTAAGATGTGTAACCACATATGTGTGTGTGTGTGCGTTTGTATATGGATGGACAGAGGGGGGGGGGGGTGTTCCTTTTTTTTGAATTTTATATTTTTCTTTGTGTTGTTTGAGATTTAATGTATGAATGTGCTCAGTAGGCGGAATCCATCGTGCTTTGATATAATTCTGTAAATTCATAACTATTTTCTTTGATTAAAATATGTTTAAAAGCAAAGAAAGGATGGGTGGGGAGGATGGGGTTGGGGTATATTATGGAGAAAAATTGGGAGATTGGAGGACCCACCAAATGCTATAGTTTCTAGGTTCTTTTGCACTATTACGGAATTATTAATTGAAATATTTTATTGAACTAATAGTGTAAGATATACAAACACAAAAATGCAAATCAAGACACCACAGTGCTGCTGCTCTTTTCTTAAGCTCTTGATACGTACATAGATTTGGAAATGAGTTTATTGTTATGCCTGTACAGATGGAAACAAGCATATGCTGCATACACACACTAGAAAGCACACACAGTGACACTCACACACACACACACACACAGACACACACACACACACACAACACACACACACACACACACACACACACACACACACACACACACACTAAGGAGGGAGTGTTTACCTTTGATTTGGAACCTGTGTGTCACTTTACAAAATCAAATGATTTTTATCCATAGAAGAGGGGTGAAAGGCTTGAATTCAAGTCCAAGTGTGTGTGTGTGTGTGTGTGTGTGTGTGTGTGTGTGTGTGTGTTGTGTTGTTGTGTTGTTGTTGTTGTTGTTGCAAGATGAAGAGATTTCTTTTTTTTTTTACCCCTTCCCAGTCTGTTCTTTGCAGCGGGAGTTCTTGAGGGCTTGGAGCACGGAGAGAGCGTCTGAGAACATCACCACCTGCCCTGTTGTTCTTATGGAGTTATGCGAGACTGTTGTGGCTGCCTCATAGAGAGCTTCTCGCTCAGCTCGGAAGTTGGTGAGTATAGAAAAAAAAATCGAATGATTTTAATCCAAACCCCAAGAGGGTGAAAGGATTGAATTCAAGTTGAAGTGTGTGTACTGTGTATGTTTGTGTGTGTGTGTGCTGTTGTGTAAGATGGAGAGATTTCTGTTTTTACCCCCTCCAGTCCTCTCTCCCTCCTTCCCTCCTCCAACCCACCCCCTTTTTTTCTCCACCCCCTTTCTCTCCCCCTCCCCTCCCCTTTCTGTCTCTGTGTCACTCTCCCTCCACCCTCCACAAACCCCAATAAATAGTGCATCAATTGAAACTAACAATGAAAGTGATCTTATGACTGGTGTTTTGCTCGATGTCCTAAACAAGTTGATTTTTTTGTTACCTAGCCCGTTATTAGTTATAAAGTGATTAGTTGTGTATTGTCTAATGTAATTTTTTGATACTTATGCATGGTGTACAATTAACTGATTAACAACATATCTAAGACACTTTGCCCTTCTGTCAACAGAATTCCCATGTCCCCCCATATCCTACTAAGATGTGTAACCACTTAAGTGTGTGTGTGCGTTTGTATATGGATGGACAGAGCGGGAGGGGGGGGGGGTCTTCCTTTTTTTTTAATTTTATATTTTTCTTTGTGTTGTTTGAGATGTAATGTATGAATGTGCTCTTAGGGCAGAATCCATCATGCTTTCATATATTTCTGTAAATGTTAACTATTTTCTTTGATTAAAGATATGTTTAAAAACAAAGAAAGGGGTGGGTGGGTAGGATGGGGTGGGGGTATATTATGGAGAAAAATTGGGGGGTTTGGGAAAGGACCCACCAAAATGCTAATTTTTCTAGGTTCTTTTTGCACTATTACGGATGGAAATATTTTATTGAATTAATAGTGAAAGATATACAAACAAAAAATGCAAATCAAGACACCACAGTGCTGCTACTCTTTTCTTAAGCTCTTGATACGTAAATGGATTGGGAAATGAGTTTATGGTTATGCCTGTATAGATGGAAACAAGCAAATGCTGCATACACACACAAGAACAAGCACACACAGTGACACACACACACACTGTTGTTGTTGTTGTTGTTGTTGTTGTTGTAAGATAACAGAGATTTCTTTTTTTAACCCCCTCCATGTCCTCTCTCTCCTTCCCTCCCTCCCCATCCCCCTTTCTTCCCCCCCCCCCCCCCCCCTTCTCTCTCTCTCTCTCTCTCTCTCTCTCTGGGTGTGGGTGTACGCGTGCGTGCGTGTATGTGTGGGCGTTTGCTCAATAAACTCAGTTATTATGTTGAACCACACATCCGGAAATTATTTATATGAAGCCCATTGCCTTTCTCACATCAACTATGCGTCCACTGTCTGGAGTGGTGCCGGTGAAAATCACATAAAAAAGATCAACTCTATGCATAAGCTGATTCTTCCCGACAAGTTTCTATCAACCACGGGCAAATTCGCAAAACTAATGATGCTACCACTGCAGAGCCAACTGACCTATAAACAAGGCAGTACTAATGTTTAAAGTCCATATAAACATGGCGCCAACATATCTTGCTGAGTTTATCCAAATGGCAACAACGCGATATGATTCAAATAATTACATTTTACCACGTGTCCGCATTGATTTGTTCAAATCTAGTTTTGCATTTTTTGGTCCATCTGTGTGGAACTCTCTTCCTCCGTCTGCCAAAACATGTCAATCACTGCCGTCCTTCAAATCAGCAATACATAAACATTTACTTGAACAATAAATCTAACCTTTTGATCATAGTCTCAACGCCCTACTTTTATGTTTGCCTCTATATAGCTGATGAAAATGTGTATGTATGTATGTGTGGGTGTGGTGGGTGGGTGTGTGGTGTGTGGGTGTGGTGTACGCGTGCGTGCGTGTATGTGTGGGCGTGTGCGTGCATGTGAGCGCGCACGTACGTCTCTGATTATGTTTGTGTAATTTTGTAATGGAATTTTTTTTTTAATCATTATTATTCTTATTACTATTGTTATTGTTATTATAATGTTGCTATATTCTTCATTGTTTACCATTATTAATATGTGCAGTGTGTTTTGTTGAATGTTGTAGAATAGCAAGGACAGATTGGAAGAATAGGCACTGCCTAAAATCTCTATCCTTGAGTAATAAAGTTTTTGAGTCTTTGAGTCTCTCTCTCTCTCTCTCTCTCTCTCGCTCTCTCTCTCTCTGTGTCACTCTTCCTCCACCCTCCCCAAACCCCAATAAACAGTGCATCAGCTGAAAGTGATCTTATGACTGGTGTTTTTTTTCGTATCCTAAACAAGTTGATTGTTTTGTTACCTAATCAGTTATTTAGTTATAAAGTGATTAGTTGTGCACTGTCTATTGTATTTTTTGTTACTTTGCATGGTGTACACTTAAGTGATAAAAAATTCTTTTAGACACCTCGCCCTTCTGCCAACAGAAGTCCCTCACCCCCACCCCACCTCTCCCATGTCCTCCCCATATCCTACTGAGATGTGTAACCACATAAGAGTGTGTGTGTGTGTGTGTGTGTGTGTGTGTGTGTGTGGTGTGTGTGTGTGTGTGTGCGTTTCTGTAGGGATGGAGGGGGTGTCCTTTTTATGAAATAATTTTTCTTTGTGTTGTTTTGATATATTTCTGCAATTGTATATCTATTTTCTTTGATAAAGGTATGTTTAAAAAAAATAAAGGGGTGGGTTGGGAGGATGGGGTGGGGGTAATTATGGGAACAAATTGGGAGGTTGGAGGACCCACCAAAAATGTTTTATTTTCTAGGTTCTCGTTGCATTAATACGACATTCTCATTATTTGAAATATCTTATTGGATTCATAGTGTAAGGTGTACATGTTTGGGAAATGAGGTTATAGTTATTTTAATTTCAAACCACACACTCAATATTGAAGTAACATTAAAATTAATGAAAATTAAATACAAACTGTTGGTAACTCAACTGTACCCATAGTATTTAGTCTTATAAAATGTGTACTCATCTAAGTTTTCATGGCTGGGTCAGGCCGACTTTGTTATATATACCGAGTTTTCGGTCCCCTTAAGGATAAAGTACTCTGACTATAGTTCTTAGGGCGACATTTGGTCTCCCTAAGAGGAATAAATACAAAGTAAATACAAACTTCATAAGCTTTCTTTTGATACCAAACTGTTGAATATTGGTTGAGAATTGAGAAAGTTATGATTGTTTTAAGTTCAGATTCCACAAGAAAGAATTACAAATCCTCCGCTGTAATGATGTGTAAAAAAAGTCCTTTTTTTAATTACATGAAAAATCGTAACTTCTGTTTCCTTTGGCTGATTTTGAAGATGTTGGTGTCATTTTAAAGCCACGAAAATATTGGTGGCTCGGTACCATAACGCGCTCTCTCTTTTAGAGCAGCCTGACTTTCATGTGGAACATTTCCATTGTGACAAAAAGATAAAATCCAATCCAATCCAATCTAATCCGACATCCTGGTTTAGTGAAAAGTAAGTAGTTTGAATAAATTAATAAAAATATATACTTTTTAAATAAGCCCAGGATTCATCCCAAATCAGTTTTCGTTGACTTAACCATAACTTGTCAAAATGATTTTTTTCCCACGTTTACTTAAGGCCATGGACTCTGCAGTGTAAAAAGTAGTAGTTGAAAAATGACTGATAGTTTTATGATTTGATGTTTTGTTTATTTTCAGGGTATTTTACCTGATCATCCAGATAGTGAGGGTGAATACAGTCTCAGCTCTAGGCATCCTGAAGGACCTGATACAAACAGGCAACTTCTGAACAAGATGATTCATCTGAACATGGCATGGTAGGCGCTTTTATTTTTTTGGTCCTCCAACCTATGATTTTTTCCCACTCGTTGTAGGGCCTTCAGCTTCCTATTTTTCCCCACTACTCTTTCTTTTATCCTCCAGTCTTTCACACATTATGCATAGTCTGTGTGTTTTATTACCGATGGACAGTCAAATGCGAACTTTAATGTTTTAGTGTTTGGTGCAAGGTGTCTGGGTTTATTAATGTACTATGTGTTTGGTGTGCTGACACTCTCATTCTTGTATATTTACTGCTTATAACAAGAACGACAACAAAAAAACAATTAACCTAATAGGTTAAACTAATTTTTCCTTTCATTTTTTACAAACTTCAAACTCCAAGTTCCCTTTCAAAAATCATCTTTAAGGGAATAGCTGATTGTCTTTTTGAAGATACTGATACACATTTTTGCAATAAGTATGATATGATTGATATATTTGAAATGACCTTTAGGATTACTAAAATTTTCAAGTCAAATAATATCATTAGATAATTTTAGATGAGCACCCGTTTCTATCAGTATTTTTGTTCAATAAATCTCCAAAGATTGAATACATTTGGACACTCACACAAGAAATAAGTTCTATGAAATCAACTGTATCATTACAAAGTGAACATTTGTTTGTTTCTTTAACTTTCATTTTGTTGGCATGATATTAGTGGGGAATATGTTAAGTAATATTTTCAAGTGTAATACTCTAAGCCTTGCTTCTTGGTAATTGTGTGGGTTTGCTCTTAACCATGCCGATTTGTTTACATTTCAGAATCAAACTTTCTGTTCCAGAAAGGAATGCTGTTGGTACCGGGATTTCTTTATGTGCTTGTAAATTTTTCTTCTTTTTTGTGCTTAGGCGCATATTACTTTAAATGCTATAGGGTTATCAGGACTATCTGTACGTTTACAAAAGTCAGAAAAAGCCATGTATTATGTAATAATGTATTTTGTGGTGCTAAAGGAACAATGATAATGTTAAAATATAGTTATAACTTTTCCATTTCATAAAGGGACAGTTTTGTTTAATAAATCAAAACCTTTGTCATCCAGAACAAGTCTAACACCATGTTCTTTTGTAATTTCATAATTTACAAAACCAGTTCGCATTGTAACGTTTAAACTTCAAGGAAAAAAGTAAAGACGCTGTTGTAAATGTCATAAGTCTGAAATAGCTTTCATTTTGAAAGAATGTGGTGGATTGCAAAAGTGTACAATTCTTGTTACTAAGGATTGAGGAAAAGAAAGAACTGGTAGTACCCAAAGAAACCATGAATGACCTCTCTTGTAAGTAGGTGAGACGAAGTTGCTTCAAGGATCCAGAGCCTGAGAGGGGTACCAACTTCAAATGCCAATGGTTTTGGAGCAGTTCTGCATCCACATATCAGAGAAATGAAAATGTTGTAAGAGCTGAATCATGATCAAAGAGTTGGACCCTGTTTCTTGATTGCAAATGTCATCACCAACAACGTTGTCGGTCAGTGCACCCTCAGACCCAAAACTAATTTTTGTCGTTGCTCCTGTAGATTTTTTTTGTGAGATGCAGCGATGAGTACATGTAATAAACTTTGAATGAAGATCATTTTCACACGAAATCTTTTCCTTTAATCTGATTTTTTATGGATTTTTTGTTTTCAGGTCAAAGGTTGTTGCGTTGTTTACATTCAGAATGACAGATTGTGTTTAATATATCTCTAAATTGCTTGACCTTATTCTTTCGCTGTTTCAGATGGGGGATTCTGGTCCAGTCGAAGATGCCTGTCGTTTAGAATTTGAAGATTACTCCCAGTCAGTCTGAGCCCCCAAACTCAACGTCGATTCACGGAGTATGAGCTGCTTTTCAAAGGCCCTCAGTATCCATGTCCATATCTACCTTGGATTGCATTCCCACTTCTTGTTTGTCAGAACAGTTTTCTTCAGACAGTGCGCATGTGTTCAGTTTGACACCATCTTCTGAGGGGGCTGTCACTACCACATCATTGAAGAAGACAAATTCAAGAAATTCAATTGTAAGATCGTCGAGGCAATACACACGGTGGAACAAGAATGATACTGATTGTGTCTGTCGCCATTTGAAAAGTTCGTGAAGGCTAAAGGCAAAAAATTACAAGGTTCATTGACTGGAGTTCATGAAATTGGCTTGTTCTTGGAGACGACATTGTTTTTCAGGACATGAATCTCACACAGAAGGAAAAATATCTTTGGTGAAAACAAAGATATTTAACGAAAGAAAGAAATACAGACAGCGTTGTAGAGGATTTGTTCCTGTTGTTTAACATTTTTCTGGAAGGAAAATATATCTTTGAAAACAAAGTATTCAATGAAAGACATACAGATTCTATGTTGTGGGACTTGTTTCCTGTTTATTTAGTTTCCTGTTGTTTAACATGCCTTTTGTTTAGGATATGACCTATAGGCATTGGAAATGAGAGTCTCTTGATGGCAAGGGGTTGATTAAAGATTAGAATTAGAGAGATACAGCTCGCACAAGTGTGCTTGCTTTGGATGTCATGGCTGTACATATGTTTAATTTGATAATATAATGCATATGGTAGTTTCTTCAATCATTGAGTGCTACAAATAGGATTTACAGCAGTTCTCATTTTATGATTGACGCTGCACACCGTTTACTGGGAATGGATAAGTTAATTACTACCGATGATGATGATGATGTTGTCTGCATTCCCAGCTCATCACTAAGGGTTGGATGTTTGAAATGATATGAAATTCGGACCCTCTACAAAGACATTGCGTGGCTTTAGCATGGTGCCACCCATTTTTTTCTTGCAATGGTGGTTACTGGTTTTCCATTTGCCAGTGGCTTTATCAACATAATTTTGCCAGGGACAACGCTTGTAAGTGCACTGAGTGCATGATGCACACGGTGGGACCTCGGTTTATCTTCTCATCGAAAAATAGTGCCCATCACCAGCACCGAAGGTCTCATGGAGGGGGGAAATCCTGGCAAACCTGGGTTCGAACCTATGATCTCTCGATTGCGAGTCGGGCACGCTAACAACTCTACCAACACTCCACTCTAATATGTGCATTCTGCCTCAACACAGTAAGACTGTGAGCATACTTCGGTGGAAGATTATGTATGTGCCAGTTTTTAGTATGCCGGCATTAGATAGCCACACTCAGACTCAGGGGGTTAATTACTTACAAATTAATTCATCCGTTCGTAATGAACCCTGAGTTGGAGGTCTTATGACAAAAGTGTTCAGTTTGAAAAAGAAAATCCACCAAAGCTTATTCAATCCAGATTATTACCCTTTAATATGAATATCCTCCTTTGCTCATGCTACAGGATCCGGGTCTGCCCAGGGGGATCTTGGGGGGGGGGGGGGGGGCTGTATCTTTTTTTCATTTTTCATGTCCCCCCTCCCTCCCCCCCCCCCCCCCCCATGGAAGGTGGCTTCTTTTCTGTTTTCTTTATTATTTTCTTCTTTCTGCCTACCCTTGGTCCTTTATCACATTTTCTTTTTTTTACTCGGTAGTTTCTGCATGCCTTGGATGTCTGTCATCCTCCATTGTATGGGCCATGTACACATCTGTCTCTGTACGATTTGTCTTGGGTAGATTGGTATGTGAGCTTTAAGTAAACTAAAAGTGTTTATATAAATTTGAAAACAGATTGTATTTGGCTTTTTATGCCTGTTGTTTATGCACACTTAAATTTTCTGCACTAATGTTTACTTCCTGTTAATCTTTGTTTTAAATATGGATCTGGTGCTGATATAAGACGCCGTTACCGCCACTTGCCAGCGTCCCCAAGTTTTCTATTCCTTAACATGGCCCATCTGTGGTGCGTTGACAGCCTCCAATGAAGGTTTTGCATTTTAGTAGCGTGAGTCGTCCTGAAAAGGTTCGAAATAACAAGTTGACTAGACGTTAAGCACCCAATGTTAAACTCTTAAATGTTTTATACATTTATTCATTATGCTTGTAGATTTTAGTTAAATATATGTATGTATCCCATTACATTGATATAAGAGGTCAACAGTTGCGACATTACGTAGTTCAATGGCCTTAATGTTTAGGTTTGTTTATATATTATCTTTGTGTTTCATCCTCCTGCCCCCAGGTGTGCCCTGGGGACGTGGGGGGATAATCTCTTTTCCAGTTCTTAGGGTCACTCCATGTGCCTTGATGGAGGTGCGACAAGTCGAGGAGGGCTTCTTGTTATTTAAAAAACATTTTTTTGAGTGTATTTTATACTAATAGTGTGTGTTGGGTTGTCTGACTGTGTCCGGCAATCTGGCTTGACTCTATGTAGTCTTAAACGTTGGCATTTTCTGTAGAATCTTGTTTTATTTTTTGTTTCTTGTTTAGTTTTCAGAGTCTCCCATATGTGATGTGCTTTGACGAAGGGCATATTAAGTCGCTTGGAAAAATA
Organism: Conus ventricosus; assembly: GCA_018398815.1. Taxonomy (NCBI): domain Eukaryota; kingdom Metazoa; phylum Mollusca; class Gastropoda; order Neogastropoda; family Conidae; genus Conus; species Conus ventricosus. The sequence goes on from CM031608.1 coordinate 73,788,251, forward strand.
TTTTCAGTTTTCATATTTTTGGCTTCTTTGGGCATTTTGATTGCATGTCCCGAAGTCTTTGGGCTCGATTCAACTCGTACTTAATGTAGGTTTTTAAGCATTAAATTGCATTAAAAGCACCACAATTTAATACATTTTCTTAAAGTAAAATCATAAAATGATGCAAATACATGCTGAAATAATCATAGACTTTGCTTTGAATTGGTGGAGGAGTGTGTATTACATGTTTTCTGCTTTTTAAAAGAAGTTGCTAAGCACTTAATGTCAGAATTTCCTTTTCCAACTTTGACAAGCGCTTTCTCAAAATGGCCGCTTGACCACCTGACTTTAAATTACTATAACTTTTGTTTAAGTAAACCCTAAAAAAAAGCCCAGAAAGCTGAATTTTTCGAGGTTTTTAATGGTACCAATATATACCTCAAGGAAGCTGGACTTCTTGAGTTTTTGATGATACCAACATCTCAAAAATGACAGTGTACCTTTTATCGGAATGCATCACATAATGCTCTGTGCAGGTCGGCTTTTTTTCTCTTAAAAGAAAATGAATTGTATTGTTCTTTCTGGCTTCCCTTGGTCTGTTTACCTGTCTTTTTCTCTTAAACGTCATTGTAATGCTTCCACTGTCTTCAGTTTTGAGCTGTCTTCAGTTTCTTTTATGAATATTATTTATCTTCCATTGTTTGGACATTGTATGCGTCTATTTTCGGTGTCACTATTATGGAAATTTTCTGACAGGTTGGTGGTTATTTGCCGTCTTAGGCTGCTACTAATATCCATGTTTATAACTGCTTGTAAAGTAATTCTTATTCTTTTTGGACTTTTTTTTAATCCGAGTTAAAACAATGTGAGAGCGTTAACTCCTAATTTCTAGCGGCTCCCAAAATTATGTTTCTGTAAATACGGCTTGTCTCAGGTGCAGGTGACACACTTCAATAACGTTTTGGGGCTTTTTACTTGACAGTGGGGGTCAACCAAGATGGGTTAAAAGAACAATAGAGAGAAACAACTTGTTAACATAGATCTGGCAGGCTAACATGAGACTGTAAACTACAGAGAACAGGAAGTTATGTAGTTCTATGGAAATTAATTATCCTAAGGTTGACCAGAAAGAAAACAAAAACAGAAAGGGGGTGGGTGAGGGTTTGGGGGTGGGTGGTGAGACAGAGGATACGAAAGGCAAATATTCAAATTTGGTCGGATTCAGTGATCTCTCCTTTGCTGATTGTTGATGTTTTTCCAGTCTGTTTCCACTTTGTTTATTTTGCTCTTTAAACATAATGATTAAGTAGCTTGATCTAATTTTTCTTTACATCCTTTACATACATTTCCAGTTAACTATATGTGTGTGACCATGTTCTGTTTTATTGAGAAAGAGGAGGAATCCTGAGAAGCAGACGAGAGAGGGGGAGGAGGAGGTGGGGGTGGGTAGAGAACAGGACAAGCAACTCTTGTAGCGAGAGAGGGAGGATATGTTACACATGCTCAGATTGCAGACCACATGATTTATAAGTTACATATTGTCTCTAGTTTTTTTGTTAAATAAATCATTTGCATATAAATGATTGAGTGTTTATTTTCATGTGGCCACATGGTTGTTTTTCAGTGTTCGTCTTAATGCCCTCTCTCTCTCTCTCTCTCTCTCTCCTCTCTCTCTCTCTCTCTCCTCTCTGGTTTTGTTTGCATATATGTATGTCTGTGTTGAGGGAGAGTAGGTGGAATAGACCAGTTTTTTTAATGTTGCACATGGACTTAAAGCATGTAAACATACACTTGCAAGAAATGAAGTAACTCATAACAGTTTATTCAATGAAATTAAAAATGACATTTCTAAAACGGACATCATGCAAATACAAAATCAAACCAAACTTTTGTTTTTTCTGTCTTACGTTCTGTGGCACTCCCAGTAGCGTAACCCCCATGCCCCTCATTCCGACCTCCCCACGCACACCTAATCCAGGTTTATTCTGTCTTGGTCACAGCACTAGGAGTCTCAGGCACTATCAATGTGTTTAGTTAGCGTAACGCCATCCAGTAGAAGGACACTACACTGCTGCCGAGTCACTTTGGTTCAGTAGTGCCTGTTCTGATTCAAAATATGCAGGACATGACCCACTAAGCCCCCTGCTAACAACAGTGTTAGAATGCTCGCGAACAAGACTGGGCAAGTGTTCCCCTGATTAGAACACCGTCACTGCATTCCTCCAACGACAACCCCATAGACCACTCAGCACTGAAGGCTTTGACACACACCACAGCTATGGAAGTGGAGGGGAATTGGGACTGAGGTTACCACGAGAGAAGGGCATGAAATGTCAAGCAACCTGAGACATTTTTCAATATTTCTTGAAGATGGATGAGGGTTATAAGGATGATGCATAGGCTGAAGCAGGATTTCAGGCGGTTCACAGGTTAATGTTATTGTTGTTTTTAGCTCACCTCGACGAAGAGGGGGGCTTATGCTATACCCCAAGCGTCCACGTCATGTCCGGTTAAGGTGTTTGGATACGCTCAGTATTGGACAAAGTATAAGCCCTACAAGGACCAAACTTGCACCAGTGAAGCATCTTGGCATGCTATTTGGATGCATGCTTCGGATGGTGACTATGACCTACTTTTTCCACATGAGTGGCGGCACAGATTTCCTTCCTCGCACTACGAGTGACGACGGGACTAGCCTGTGTCGCCGGAGGACGGCTCTTGAGGCGGCGTGACGCTTGGCGACGAGGCGCTGCCACTCTGCGAACTACCCAGTGGCCTGCACATTTAGCAGGGCTCTCCCTTTGGTGGCGGGGGGGAGGGCGGAATTGTCCCTCATTGGGGGCAGAGTGGGCATGGACCTACGTGCAGCGGCTCGGCGACTTGTGCCTCGTACGTCTCCCGAGTCGGCCTCACGCGGCACAGGACCGTCGCCACTCAGCATGAAGATGGCCGCCCGGTGGCCCTGACGATGGCCTTGGAAACATCAATATCAACCGCAGCCGAACTACCTTCAGACGACCGCTCGGCGGTCCCAATGACTACCTACATCCAAAGTAAAAATAAATGTCCCAATATGTCCTGTTTGTGCAGGCTGGAGGACGTTAAGCAGAACCATCGTGGCTAGGTTGGGAAGTTTGGATTAGTTTGGACTTTGAAAGCAAATGGGAAGACTGGAACCAAAGAGTCGAGAATAATCGTCTGTACAGATGCAACTTTGAGAATGTTGCTCAAATTTCCTGACCCACACTGCAGGTGCTTTCAAAGTCGCATTGGTATAGAGGATTATTCTCGACTGTGTGATCCCAGTCTTCCCATTTGCATCTAAAACTCATTCTACTCTGTGTAAGAGCTGGCAGAGGCTGCAAACACACACACAAAACCCTCAGTTGGAAAGACTGAGACTACACAGTCGAGTCTCATCTACTTAATGAATGAGCGAGTGTTGTCAAATTTCTTGACAACCACTGCAGATGTCTGTATTTCTCAGACCTGGTTGATGCTGGGTAAATTATGAAAGTAAGCATCAAGTACAGCCCAGTCATGTAGTCTCTCATCAAAATGGAACTCCGCTGTATCATTTGTATCATACTCATCCTCATTGATCAGCATAATTAAAAAACTTTCTCAGGTTTTGTGGTCCTTAGAGCCCTGCTCTCATAGTGACCCCAGCTTCGG
>CM031608.1:73796904-73805425 GCA_018398815.1 Conus ventricosus
TATATATATATATATATATATATATAATATATATATAAGTTTTAAAACAAGTTAAAAGAGGAATCTTAAAACTATCTACAAATTTGTTTCAAGCGTGTTGCGCTGTCATCAGGATGATGACAGCGCAACACGCTTGAAACAAATTTGTAGATAGTTTTAAGATTCCTCTTTTAAACTTGTTTTAAAACTATTGTTGCTCCCCAAGGGGTTGAACACTTAAAAAAATTGTTTTAGGCATTTTAAAGATACTGATCTATAATATATATATATATATATATATATATAATATATATATATATCAGTATATTTAAAATGCTCAACCCCTTGGGGAGCAACATTAGTTGAAACAAGTTAAAAGAGGAATCTCAAAACTATCTACAAATTTGTTTCGAGCGTGTTGCGCTGTCATCGGACAACAAGTCGGACTTATACAGAGACGATGGCCTTGCTGCACTAACCAACAATCCAAGAACCATCGAAAACAAGAAGAAAGAACTATGCAAAATCTTCCAAAACAACAACTTAAAGATTACCATTGAAGCAAACAAAAAGGGTAGTGAACTACTTAGACATAACACTGGATCTCAACAATCACATATATAAACCATACAAGAAACCCAACGATACACCTCTTTATGTACACACCAAAAGTAACCATCCACCATCTGTATTAAAGACCATACCCCATGGCATAAACAAGAGACTATCAAACCTGTCATGCAGTGAGAGAATGTTCAACAATGCAGCAGTAGAATACCAGGAGGCACTACAAACAAGTGGATACAATTACAAATTACAATACAACCCAGACAACAACACAAATAAAGTTAGAAACAGAGTTTGTTTAGAACTTACCGCCAATGACATTGACAAACAAAGCACATGACAAGACACGATGCATTTCAACCACTTGGTCTTCTTCAGGCGAAAAAATAAATCACATTTAACATGTGGGACAGTACAAACAAAGAACGAAAAAAGAAAGAAAAATGACGTGGCCTGGCTGATATCCGCCACCACCGACCCAAACCCGTCGCCCTAAAACCTTCAACCACACCCAACACAACATCGACCATGTCAAAGTTATGGGACTCTGGCAGTCACAGAGTGACAGCTTTGAACGCACAACTCAAGAATCCCATCTCATTGCCAAACTGGGCACACTACACCCCCAAGGCATCAATATCCAACAATAACCAAACACACATACCCACCACTTCCACATCAGTTGGCAATATCCCCTACCAACACACACACATACACACACAAATACATACACCACCACCACATCCCCTTCACTCACTTCATACAGTAGTTACAGCAACCCTCCATCTATTTAATCTTAATTTTGTTTTATCCTTCCCCTTAAATTCCACCCCCCTCCCACTTTCTTTCTTTCTTTTTTTTCCCCCTCAGTTCCCCCCCCCCCCCCTTCTTTCCCCTTACCATTATTATCAATCCACCATTACCACAACCATCACAAAGATATCACACCATCCCAATAAACTAGACACACAACCCTATCATATCACACACACACACCTCCCCCGACGCAACCCCCCCCCCCCCCCCCCCTCCGTTTCCTCTCCCATAATCCCCCTGGCCCCATGTCATTTCCGCCTACTGACCACATGGACGACAACGGATGAGTCATTTTTCTTCTTTTTTCGTTCTTTGTTTGTACTGTCCCACATGTTAAATGTGATTTATTTTTTCGCCTGAAGAAGACCCAAGTGGTTGAAATGCATCGTGTCTTGTCATGTGCTTTGTTTGTCAATGTCATTGGCGGTAAGTTCTAAACAAACTCTATTTCTAACTTTGCTTCGTTCGCCGCCATCAGTCACTCCATTTTGAAAAAAATAACACAAATAAAAGCAAGAAAAATAGGAAAAGAAAAATCATATGGTATAACCCCCCATACGATGGAAACTCAAAACAAACATAGGGAAAGAATTCTTCAAAATCCTAACAACTTCATTTCCAAAAGAACACAAACTGTCCAAACTATTTAACAAAAACACTGTCAAACTATCGTACTCATGTATGCCCAACCTCAAAAACCTAATTGACGCATCCAACAAAATGAAAATCAACACAGCAAAGAAGGGTGAAGAAAGGAAATCTTGCAATTGCACCAGAAAGGAGCAGTGCCCACTAAACAATAAATGTCTTCACAACAACATTGTATACCAGGCTACTGCCAACACAAACAGTACTGGATGAATTGCACAGCTCATTGCTGTACCCACTGGCAGATTGATGCAGTCTGTAAGGCTGCGCTGCTCTTTGCTGTCCACCTTACTGTGCTCATTACTGTCCCCAGCTTCTCATGCCCCTAGAAGTGGGAGCCTATACTCGCCCCATCCCCACCCCCCTGGCTTCCTCCCCCTCACTCGCCCCCCTGTTCTCCCCCCCCCCCCCCCCCGACCCACCTCGCCCTATAGCCCCCGCCCCCCCCCCCCCCTCCGCCCCCACATCCAACTTCCACTTTCTTTTTCTGCTCCACCCCAGTCTACAACCATCCACGCCCACATCCTTTCCTACCACATGCTTTAACTTCCCTGCTCTTATTCCACCTAATCCTCCCCCCTCCATCTCTACTACTTACTAATCTCCATTACTTTTTGCTCATTACCTTTACCTTCCTAATCCCTAAACCCCTAGATTCCTCCCCCCCCCCCCCCCCCCAACCTCATTTTTTTCCCCTCAAATAGACTTCTTGTCCTCACCCCCTTTTTCTTCCCCCTCCCCCTTTATTAAGTATATTTCTCATCATTTTAACTTCCTCGGTGCACCCCTTTAGTTCTTCTCTTTGCCCTCTCTCTCTCCCCTTTTCCCCTCTCCCTCTCTCTCTCTCTCAAACCTCTCTCTCCTCTCTCTCTCCCTCTCTCTCTCTCTACCTCTCTCTCTCTCTCTCTCTCTCTCCCTTACCCCCCTCCACACCACCTTTCCCCCCACCGCCCCCTTTCCCCTTCCCCTCTCAGCCACCCGTCCAACTATTCCTGTCCCCTAGTACCCTCCTTCATTCCTCCATCCCTTACCCCGTTCCCATAGCCCATTTTTCTCTCTCTTCTCCCCTCTCCCTCCTCTCTTTCTCTCTCTCCCTCCCTCTTGCTCCCTCTCTCCCTTTCTTCTCACTGTCTCTCTTCTCCACTTCTCTCTCTCTCCATCTCTCTCTTTCTTTCTATCTCACCCTCTTTCTCTCTCCCTCTCTCCCTTTCTCTCTCTCTCTTTCTCTCTCTCTTTCACCCCCATGTGAACTATGCTTACATATGTATATGAGTGTGCTTATCTGGATGCGCTTAAGCGCATACATGTCTGTGTGAGTGTGTGTGTGTTGTGTGTGTGTGTGTGTGTGTGTGTGTGTGTGTGTGTGTGTGTGCGCGCGCGCGCGCGTGTGTGTGGCGATGAATGTGTTTGATGTTGGGTATGTGTGAAAAATCGCCAGGGTTGATGCAGTGTGTGTGTGTGTGTGTGTGTGTTGTGTGTGTGTGTGTGTGTGTGTGTATGTGCGTGTGTGTGTGTGTGTGTGTGTGTGTGTGTGTGTGTGTGTGTGTGTGTGTCAGCACACTGACATGTTTTCCACTGCCTCTCCAACGATATGTTCGTGCAAGGGATTTTAATTCTTTTTGAACTTAATTCAGCTTCTGTTTTATGTGACAGGACTTGGATGTCTGTGTGTGTGTGCGTGTTCAGTTGGCCAACCTTTTAGCCTGAAGAAGGTTTGTAATAAACCGAAAATTTGCTTGTACAACGGCGTTACCGCGTTTTACTTGTTTGAGTCTTATACAAAATGAAAAAGAAACATACATATGGATCACTGAAAACCACTTCAAAACCAGATATGCAAACCACAAACAGTCATTTAATAAAGAAAAATGTAAAAACCAAACCGAACTGAGCAAATATCTGGAAACTTAAAGACGCAAAAACAAGCTACAATATATCCTGGAAAATCATAAAAAGAGCATCACCATACAGCAATGTTTCAAAAGGTGCAACCTATGTTTAACTGAAAAATGGTTAATACTATGCAAACCACACTTAGCAACTTTAAACACCAAAACAGAAATAGTAAACAACTGCAGACATAAATGGAAATCGTTGTTAGTGAACACACTCAAAACAAAAACCTGAAAGCCCCCAAAAAACACGTGCAGCCAACCCGCACGTGCAAACAACCGCAAACGGGAGCCCACACGCTATATACATCGGCGGTGGGCAAACCAAAAACCATCCTGATGACAGCGCAACACGCTCGAAACAAATTTGTAGATAGTTTTAAGATTCCTCTTTTAACTTGTTTCAAATACATATATATATATATATATATATATATATATATATATAATATATATAAACTAATAAATTCCAAGGATAAGTACCGAGCACCATTCCAGCAACTTACAGAGCAGCTTGGCGTTGCAATGACTGCAAGAAATATTCAATTATAAACAAAGCTTGCTCTTATGTCTTGGATTGAAGAAATAGGGGGAAATAAGCATACATATCTGCAGTGTAGATAATTCTGCCTAACTAACAGTATGTTTTTGAGTTGGTGAATGGGGAATGATTAATGCTTCTCAAAATGAGCCTCAGCAAGCTTATAGTCTCCAAGGGGGAGACAATCTCCAATGGGGGGGGGGACTCACTAACATATACCTCCTGGTCAGAAATATTCAATTATAAACAAAGCTTGCTTTTATGTCTTGGATTGAAGAAACAGGGGAGATAAGCATACATATCTGCAGGGTTAGATAATTTTGCCAAACTAACAGTATGTGCTTGAGTGCGTGAATGGGGAATAATAAATGCTTCTCAAAATGAGCCTTCAGCAAGCTTATAGTCTCCAAGGGGAGTCAATCTCCAATAGGGAGAAAACTTACTAACGTATAACTCATGGTCAGATACCGATATTTCGAAGGCTGATCGTTTCTCCTCATGACCGTGGAAAGTGATAACTTGACTCCTCTGCCTTTCGGTTTTAAGAAGAATGCTATCCCAGAAAAAAAGCTGGTGTGCAATACCGTAGTATGTTTGTTGAGTTTTCAAAAAACCAAACGAAGGTGCCACCTAAAAAGCAAAAGAAAATCATGAAAGAGCTCATTTTGAAAAGCATTTATTATCCTTGGAATTTATGAGTTTATTGTAATTTAGTCCCTTGCGGATTCATTCCAAGAACTGGCCCTCAGCACTTGTGTCCTAAGAGGTTATCTTTTTATAATTTCTACTTTTCACAACAAAATGTAGCTTGTTTTGCTCTTTCTTCAATCTAAGACATAAGAGCAGCTTTGTTTTATATATATATATATATATATATATATATATATATATATATATATATATATATATATATATATATATATATATAGACAAAAAGAAAAACACAAAAACAACAACAAGCTGGATTTCATTTCCAAAAATTTCGAGGCCTTGCGCTCTTCCTCAGTGGGACCTTTAATGACAATTTTCCACACTGTAACTGACAAAACGAGTGGAAATTTTAGTTGGAAATTGAACAGTTCTCGTCTGCTTTTTCTCTGTCAGGTGAGGCATACTCACGTGCCTGCTAGCAACGTCATTTACTTGATTTACATTACCACCTACACATGAATCTCCCGTCCGCTCCCATCTTTCCTGAGCATAACGGTAAGCCTTTACTTGATCACTCTCCCTCCCCCTACCCCCATCTCTCTCTCTCTCTCTCTCTCTCTCTTTCTCTCTCTCTCTCTCTCTCTTCCCACCCCCCACTCCCCCTCCGCCCTCCACCCCCACCCCACACACATTGTTAGATTAATTCATAAATTAAGGCTGAATACTTGGAACACTAAATATTCTCATGGTATTTCTTGTTATGCAGAGAAAACATTTCTGTGCATCATCTTTTGTTTGAATGCTCAGTGTTGACCCCACTCTATGAGGAGAAAGGTATTCAGATGAATAACTTTGAAAATGTTAATACTGTCTTATATGGTTCATATGTTGCTGAAATTGCCATGGTTATTTCGCAGTCACAGGTTCCAAATTTTTATGAAGATCAACAATTTTTTGTACCGCTAGGGTATTTCACTCATGTCAATATGCATATATCAGATGTGGGTTTGAAAGTACTAATGTAGGTGATAAGTTAAGTGTGGAGGTGTGTGTGCGCGTGTGTGTGTGTGGTTTTTTTTTTTTTTTTTTTTTTTTTTTTTAAATAAAAGTGTCTAATATCATCTGGCGATGAAAAGACATTAAATAAACCACTGAACTGAACTGAACTGAACCCCACACACACCCCATCCCACCCCTCACCCCCACTCCCCACCCCTGACAACCCCCCTTCCCCACCACTACCCCCCATACCCCCACACTCCCCCCACCCACCCACTCCCACACCCTCCACACCCTTACACACACACACACCTCCACCACGCCCCCCCCCCCCCCCCCCCCCCCCCCCCCCCCCCACCTACACATAAATCTCCCGTTCTCTCCCATCTTTCCTGCGCATAAGGTAAACCTTTAATTGATCACTCTCCCTCCCCCCACCCCATCTCTCTCTCTCTCCTCTCTCCCCACCCCCCACTACCCCTTCGCCCCCCCCCAAACACACACCCCCCACACACACCCCATCCCACCCCAACCCCCACTCCCCACCCCTGACACCCCCTACCCCCACCTCCACCCCCACTCCCACACCCCAACCCTTACACATACCCCTACCCCCACCACCCCCAAACTACACAGGCAGACTGTCCATCGCTGTCTCAGTAGTTGACGTCCTCGATGGAATTGAGTCCTGTGGGGTCAGGGTTTTTAATTTCCTGATCCAGAATGTCTCTCTTGTCAGTCTTAACCTGAGGGTGTGGCCATAGACCTTTTCCAACACAACGACCTTCATGTGTTTGAGTGTGTGTTTGGGTTGGTTGAAATGTTTTGTGACCAGTGAACTGTTAGGACGGATGTTGATAATCTGAGCGATACTGGTAGAAGCGTGTTTTGGAGGGTATCACCTGTTTGTCCAACATACTGTGCGGATCTGCAAACATCACAGTAGAGCATGTAGATCACCCCACTGGAGTCACAGGACAGTTTGTTGCGAATGGGGAAAGACTCCCCGGTCACTGCACTCGAGTAGTTTGTCGTCTTCACAAGATGCTCCTTGCAAATTACGCATCTGAGGCGATGGCAAGGCTCGCATCCACCCTCCTTGTCAGGTCAAACGGCAGAAGTGAGGGCATCAGCAAATGTCGTAGAGATTTGCAGCACCTTTCCCCAACAACCGGCAGATCTGGCATGGCCCGCTTCATGCGTGTGCTGGATTGAAGTGTGGGCTGTAAATCTTCCAGCCAGGTCCTCAAAGGAGGGTTTGAGGGGTGGTGGGTTATGACGAACGGCACCCTGGTGTTGGGCTCCTTCTCTCGGTACTCAAGGGTTGTGTTGCGTGCGATCATCCGAGCACGCTCCTTGGCTTTACTCACGTCAGTAAGGTGGTAGCCGCGTCTGAGGAACCGTGCCGTCATCTTTTCAGCCTGGGCATCGAAATCATTAATATTGGTGCACAATCGACGTAGCCGCAAGGACTGGCCTGTAAGGAATGTTCTTTCTCACATGCTTGGGGTGGCAGGATCTGTGGTGTAGATACGCGTGGCTGTCAGTTGGCTTTGTGTAGATGTCAGACACTAGGAAGCCCTCGTCCAGTCTGACGAGTACATCAAGGAAGGGGATCTGCACTGTGGAAGAGGACACTGTGAACTTTATGGACGGATGAAAAGAGTTGATGTATAGTTCAAACTCTCGAAGTTCATTCTCTGTTCCCAACCACAGCAGAAAAATGTCATCTATAAAGCGCTTCCAAAACTCCTTCAGAACAGGACAGGGTTCTTAGACAGTAGTTGTGACTCCAGCGCACCCATGAATACATTTGCGGCAGGGGGCGCCATGGGCGTGCCCATCGCAGTGCCTACTACCTGGTGGTAAATCTGGTTCTCGAAGTGAATGTAATTGCTAGTAAGAACATGCTTTGCAGCTTCCAAGATGAGGTCAGTTGGTGGTCTGTAGACTGTGGAATTGGAGGCGTTCAAGTGAAGGCGAATGGTGGTGAGAAGCTCTTCTTGGGGGATGTTGGTGTATAGCGCTGTTACATCTATTGTCACTAACCGGGGAGCTTCAGTGAATGGAGCATGGAGGTCATTCCATGTGTTGAGGAGCCGTAGGAAGTGTGTGCTGTCCTTGATGTAGCTTGGGAGGGTCTTTACCTCTCTCTCTCTCTCTCTCTCTCTCTCTCTCTGTCTCTCTCTCTCTCTCTCTCTCTCTCTCTCTCTCTCTCTCTCTCTCCCCACCCATATATATCTATATATATATAGGTAAAAAAGAAAACCCAACGCTAAAAATGGCACTGCTCCAGCAGCCGAGAGAGTCCGACGATAAAACCATTACTGGATCAATATAAAATCAAGAAGTCGTCCACTCAGTGTCTTCCCTTCTTTTAAAATTTTAAATTTTCGCCTTTTTCAAGGTTTCATCAGGTCTTATCGGC
>CM031608.1:73825147-73845964 GCA_018398815.1 Conus ventricosus
ATGTGATTGCAATTTGGGGTTAAACAGGCCGCTTGGCTCTTGCATGCGTCTGCCATCTTTGTAAATTATAACATTGATCTAGATGCCAAGGCACAGGTGTAGTTCAAACGTTCTAAATTTAGTCCAATCCATATTGAGTAGTGGGAGGAACAGACTGCTCCCCCCCCCCCTCCCCCTTTCAATATCTTCACTGATTCCCAAGACCAGCTGTAGATAAGAACTAAGTAACAAGACAGATGCCAGAGGAAAACCAAGAGGAGGCACGGTTATCTCTTCCACCCCAACACGGTCTGAGTCACTTATTCTCACAGAAATTTAAGTTGAAGTTTATGTTTTTCTTTTTGAATCTATGCATTGATATATGTATGCCATGTGGTTTAGCAGTGAAAACTTTGTGCCAATACTTGGTGACATTTATCAAATGATGAATGAATATTCTGTTGTAGTAGTCTGCTTGTCACCATGGGGTAAAAGCTATCACCATGTGGTTAAGATTCTTGTTAATTAAACTGACCACTATTCTTTGTATACCATTTGACTTTTGCCAGTAGGGCAATTCTATATGTTAAGATGGTAATTGGATGATAAACGTTGATCAGAAAAACAGTATCCCCTGTACTATGTGAAAACTGCAAGTTAATTTATGAATACTGGTGATTGTCAGAATGCTTTGTAGTGTATGACTTTAAGTCTACACCACATGTGTATGTGGGCTGTGTAGTCCAAGTTAAAATGTAATTTAATTCATAAGAAACATTGAAGAGTTATTTGACTGAAATTATTTAGCATTGTATTACTGTTCCTACCCTTTTGTAAACTCCACTCAACATCTAAACAAAAAGTGGAGATTGATGATTATAGCAAAAACCATTATACTCATCAAATCCTTTTGGTTGTCACACCTCTTCTGAAAGGTAGAGGCAAATTTTGTGAACTCGACAAGGTAATGTGTGGAAGTGCATTTAACTTGTGTCAAGTCTTTGTTTTTCATTCAATATTGAATGTTTGAACTTCTCTCTAATTTTGGTCTCTCAGAGCTACAAGTACTTTTAAGAGTACAAGCCTAAGAAACTGATGTCAGTGCCACTATTGATTTTTTTTAACAGTCCCAGGAAAAAGTATGAATGTTTTGGATGAGCAGTACTGGAAAGTTGCTCCTTCAAACACTAGTTAGAGAGAGGGTGGAGGTGACTTTTTAAAACAATTCTCATAGAGAAAATATTCCAAGTCCCCCCCCTAGAGGACCCACCTACCCACTCCCAACTCTCATCACCCCTTATTTTAATCAAATTGATCTTCAAGCAAAGCCTTTCTCAGAGCCTGTATTTATTACTATTAACGCAAATTGTACCTTTAAGTGCAACTTCATGTAACAGTGCTTTCTTCTAGTCCACGTTTCCACCTTTCATTGGGTGCTTTGAGATGCCTCGGCTTCTGCGTTAAACCCTTGGAGAACACACATGTGGTGATAAGTCTCCTTTTGAGGCCAACAGAGGACCAGTACAATCTGCCCGGTCCCACCGATGAGCTCAAAATTAAATGGTGATAGGGCCCCAGGGAAATCAATGTCAATGGTTCTGTTTTTATGTGTTTCTGTTTGTTTCGGTCCCCTTATGCTGCTGACTCTATTTGTTTACATTTCCGTTACCTACCCCCACCCCATCTCCACCTTGAAAAAAAATCTTTGTAAAGTCTTTGCTTTAACAACAGATACATTCTTAGCCACTCTTGTTTTCTCCCCCTAACTTATTTGTTCACAACACACACACCCACACCCACACACACACACACCACACACACACACACACACACACACACACACACACACACACACACACACACACACACAAAACACACACACACACACACACAAAACACACCCCAACACACACACACACCACAACACGCACAACACACACATTTACAATCACAACACACACACACACACCCCACACACACACCCACACACACACACACACACACACACACACAACACACACACACACACACACACACACATGCGCATGCACGTACATACATTTATATATATTATTTTATTATATATTATATATGTATGTAAAATACATATATACAAAGATATAATATATATATATATATATATATATATATAATATATTATATATATTTTATATATATATATAACATAATATGTTTATCTGCTTTTGTATCTATACACATGCACACATCTATCTATCTATCTATTTGAAGAATTTAGCAGTGGGCAAAAGAATTGCAGGCTAACAATTCCTCCATCATTACTTCAATACCTTGGCAAAGGTTCAATGGGAAAAAAGGGAAGGGAAAAATCAAGGAAAAAATCATAAATACCAATACCTCACTAGCAGTTTATGGGAACCTCATAATCCATCTTGAAGACAATACCATTCATTTCACATGGTCCGAGTAGGCTTTCGTATAAAATGCAAAGCACGCGCGTGCATGTGTATATGGGGTATGTGCATGGCGCACGCTCGCTCGTGCGTGTGTGTTCGTGTATGCGTGCGTGCGTGCGTGCGTGCTCTGCTGCGCTTCATCGGTGAATAAAGGGAAGAGGAATCATCAATTAGTCTCAGTTTTCATTACCCATTGTGAAGCCCTGCTCTCCCAGACTATCACAGTATCCATCACGCCAACCAAGCATTGTTCCCCCACCATCCCTTTTCCAAAGTATCCCAAAGACTGTCTCCCGGAAACCCACGTTTTGCATGTTTGTGAATTATATACATTGATCTAGATCCCAAGGCACAGGTGTAGTTCAAACGTTCTCATTAGTCCAATCCATATTGAGTAGTGGGAGGAACAGACTGCTCCCCCCCCTCCCCCTTTCAATATCTTCACTGATTCCTCAGACAGTGTAGATAAAAACTAAGTAACAAGACAGATGCCAGAGGAAAACCAGAGAGGAGGCCGGTTATCTCTTCCACTCCAACACGGTCTGAGTCACTTATTCTCACAGAAATTTAAGTTAAAGCTTTGTTTTTCATTTTGAATCTATGCATTGATATATGTATGCCATGTGGTTTAGCAGTGTAACTTTGTGCCAATCCCTTGGTGACATTTATAAAAAAAATGATGAATGAATATTCTGTTGTAGTAGTCTGCTTGTCACCAGTGGTAAAAGCTACCCACCTGGGGTTAAAGATTCTTTGTTAATTAACTGACCACTATTCTTTGTATACCATTTGACTTTTGCCAGTAGGCAATTCTATATGTTAAGATGGAAACTGGATGATAAACGTTGATCAGAAAAACAGTATCCCTGTCCTATGTGAAAACTGCAAAGTTAATTTATGAATACTGGTGATTGTCAGAATGCTTTGTAGTGTATGACTTTAAGTCTACACCACATGTGTATGGGGGGCTGTGTAAGTCCAAGTTAATGAAAATTTAATTCATAAGAAACATTGAAGAGTTATTTGACTGAAATTATTTAGCATTGTTTACTGTCTCCTACCCTTTTGTAAATCCACTCAACATCTAAACAGAAGTGGAGATTGATGATTATAGCAAAACCATTATACTCATCAAAATCCTTTGTTGTCACACCTCTTCTGAAAGGTAGAGGGCAAATGTTGTGAACTCGACAAGGAAATGGGGTGGGAAGTGCACTTAAACTTGTGTCAATCTTTGCTGTTCATTCAATATTGAATGTTTGAACTTCTCTAAATTTTGTCTCTCAGAGCTACAAGTACTTTTAAGAGTACAAGCCAAAGAAAACTGATGTCAGTGCCCTATTGATATTTTAACAGTCCCAGGAAAAAGAAATGAATTTTTTTGGATGAGCAGTACTGGAAAGTTGCTCCTTCAAAACACTAGTTAGAGAGAGGGTGGAGGTGACATTTTAACAATTCTCATAGAAAAAATTTAATTCCAAGTCCTCCCCCTAGAGGACCCACCTACCCACTCCCAACTCTATCACACTTATATAATAAAATTTGATCTAAAGCAAAGCCTTTCTCAGAGCCTGTATTTATTACTATTAACGCAAATTGTACCTTAAGTGCAACTTCAGTAACAGTGCTTTCTTCTAGTCCACGTTTCCCACCTTTCTTGGCTGCTTTGAGATGCCTCGGCTTCTGCGTTTAAACCCTTGGAGAACACACATGTGGTGATAAGTCTCCTTTTGAGGCCAACAGAGGACCAGTACAATCTGCCGGCCCCACCGATGCGTCAAATTAAATGGTGATAGGGGCCTCAGGGAAATCAATGTCAATGGTTCTGTTTTTATGTGTTTCTGTTTGTTGTCGCCCCTTATGCTGCGGGACTCTATCGTTTACATTTCCGTTACCTACCCCCACCCCATCTCCACCTTGAAAAAAAATCTTTGTAAAGTCTTTGCTTTAACAACAGATACTTTCTTAGCCTACTCTTGTTTTCCCCCCATAACTTATTTTTCACACACACACACACCCACACACACACACACACACACCCCACACACCCCAACACACACACACACCCCCACACACAAAACACACACACAAACAAACACACACACACACACACACAAACACACACACACAATACACACACACACGCACACACACGCACAACACACACATTCACACTAAACCACACACACACACACACACACACACCCACACACCACACACACACCACACAACACACACACACACACACACACACACACACACATGCGCATGCACGTACATACATTTATTTTTATATTTATTTATTATATATATAAAAATGTATGTTTTATACATATTTTACAAAATTATTATATATATATATATATTATATATATATATATATATATATATATATATATATTTATATATTTTATACACATAATATGTTTATCTGCTTTTGTATCTATACACATGCACACATTCATCTATCATCTATTTAAAGAATTAGCAGTGGGCAAAAGAATTGCAGGCTAACAATTCCTCCATCATTACTTAATCCCTTGGCAAAGGTTCAATAAAAAAGGGGAAGGGAAAAAATAGGAACATATATAAATACCAATACCTTCACTAGCAGTTTATGGGAACCCAATCATAATCCATCTTGAAGACAATACCATTCATTTCACAGGGTCCGAGTAGGCTTTCGTATATATGCAAAGCAGCGCGTGCATGGTATTGTGTATGTGCATGTGCGCACGCTCGCTCGTGCGTGTGTGTTCGTGTATTGCGTGCGTGCGTGCGTGCGTGCTCTGCTGCGCTCATCGGTGAATAAAGGAAGAGGAATCATCAATTAGTCTCAGTTTTCATTACGCCATTGTGAAGCCCTGCTCCCCCAGACTATCACAGTATCCTTTCACGCCAAGCCAACGACATTGTCTCCCACACCATCCCTTTATCCAATACGTCATACCAACGACTGCTCTCCCGGATACCCTATGTATCCCTCACGCCATGCTAACGACATCGCTTTATTCATTACATCATACCAACGACTGCTCCCCCGGATTATCCCAGTGTCCATCAAGCCATACTTATGACCGTTTCGAGATCTCCCTGACTACCCCAGTATCCATCACGCCATACTAGCAGCATGGTCTCCCAAATATCCCTGTATCCATTACGTCATACTAACGGCTGCTCCCCCTCACGCTATTCCAACAACCTGCTCTCCCGGATATCCAGCATCCATAATGTCACACCAACGACTTGCTCACCCTGACTATTCAGTACCCATCACGTGATACCAACGACCTGTTTCTCCGGTTTATACCAGCACCCATAATGTCAAACCAAAGACTTGTTCACCCTGACTACCCCAGTATCCATCACGTGATCCCAAAAACCCTGCTGTCCGGACTATCCTGGAGTCCATCACGTGATTAAACGACCTGCTGTCCACGCTATTCCAGTATCCACACGTTACACCAGCGACTTACTCTCCCAGACTTTTCCTAAAAACCATCACGCCACACCGCCCAATCTGCTCTCCCGACTATCCCAGTGTCTTAAAGCTACATCAAAGCCCGCTCTCTCCGACTATCCCAAATCCACCACGCCATACCAACAACTTGCTGTCCTAAAACAAACCCCAAATATCCACCACGTACACAGACAATCTGCTCTCCCGACTACCCCAGTGTCTATCAAGCTACATAAAGACCTGCTCGCATCCATCAAGCCACACCAACAACCTGCTCTCCCAGACTACCCCAGTATTCACCACACTATTCCAACGGCCTGCTCTCCATGACTAACCCTGTATGCATTATCCTTTATACCAGTAAATTGCTCTACGAGGAAAATGAGTGATTTACTGAGTGCATGTCTGATAGAATTCATTTTGAACGACTTTCATGCGAATTCTGTAATAACTTTTTAAAATTTTCCCGTTTATTACCAAACAGATGTGCAGATCAAGAACATTTGTTTTTCTTAGCTATTTTCAGATTTTGGTTATGATGAAAGTGACAACACAAACAGTCAGAGAGAATCCAAAGGAATACCAGTAAAAACGGGAACAAGCCATGGATCACTGATAGTGATTGTCAGTACCTCATTAGAAAGGACCATGAAACATTGACCCGAATGAAACTCAACAGTAAGCAAAACTCGGGAAAACCTGACAGAGGATAGGGAAAAACATACTGTTTACTTATTGAAAAGGAAATTAAATTAAATCAGCCAGATACCAGGAACCAACAAATTAGAAGACAAAACACGACGCGTTTTGTCCCCGTAGTTCCTCTTCAGGCAAGACAAAACCAAACCAAACCAAACCAAACCAAATCAAACCAACCAAAACAAACCACAAAACCAAACCCAACAACCAAAACCAAACCAAACCAACCAAACCACCAAACCAAACCAACAAATCCAACCAAACCAAACCAAACCAAACCAAAACCAAACCAACCAAACCAAACCAAACCAAACCAAACCCACCCCAAACCACACCAAACCACACCAAACCCAAAACCAAACCAAACCAAACCAAACCAAACCCAAAATCAAACCAAAAAACCCAAAAACCAAACCAAAACAAACAAAACCAAAACAAAAACAAGAAACAAAACAAACAAAACAAATCGTCAGGACAATAAAAATGAAGAAACGAGAAATCACTGATCTCGAATTCGGCGCAAGATAAGCGTTGAATCCATGTTAACCAAATTTTGTAACACCAAGTCAACACGAAGGAAGAGAACCGCTAGGTAACTTCTGACAAAGTCAAGAAACGACGACAGTGACAGTGCATGCCCACAGTTACAAAGGATAAAAAACTGCCCCCTCCTCACAGAACAGACAACAGTATTGATATGCTGGTTCAGCACTGCAAAAGAATTCAAATATACTTCAGTCCACCTTCAAGCAAAAGACAGTGCTGACTTCCTATATGCTCAAACCCAGAGACAGCCAATACTAAAAGGGATGATGCAAGGGAAGTCATTCACAAGCTAAAGGGAGGTAAGTCCCAAGGATGGGCAAGATGCCTAGTATGCAGGGTATGGTATCGCGGGAAACATAGAGCATGTTTTAGAAAAAAAATGAAGGAGAGTGGGATGGAGTGTGCAAAATTTTATCCCCACGACAGGCACAGACTTTAGGAACGATAATCCCGCTTTGTAACTGGGAATCCTACAGGAAAACGTGTTATGGAACAGCACGGCGAAGACACGTTTCAAATTTACTGTGCGGGGCTCGTCAAGAATTCCCATGGGTAAACCTGATTCATCAACCCGTTGGTCAGGACCTTTGTAACAAAACCCACGACGCCTTTCGCCCTCTTAGGTCTTCTTCAGGCAAGATACAAAACGATTAGGAAAACGAAAATGAAAGAGAAATCACTTATTTTCAATCACTTCTGCGTATGATAGGCGTTGAACTTCATTTAGTCAATCAATGAATCAATTGATCAGTCAATTATTTAGTCAGCATACTTCAAATGTCTTACGTGGACATTTATATAAGAATTCTAGGCAGAAGAGAACTCAAAATTTCCCCTTTAAAAAAAAGAAGATTTTTCTTTAATCTGCAAAAGTTCCCACAGAAGTTGTGTTGTCCGGGCCCTCAGCCGTCCCAGGGCCTTGCTGAAAAATTTACCTGAAGGTGGCTGCTCTCTGTCATCCCTGGCACTACATAGTCCACCAAACCCGTCTTTGTCGTTAGTCTTTGCAGAGCTATGCTCATCACTGACTTCTTGATATTATGGAATGTCAAAAAAGTTTAAGGCTTTTTTGCGAAATTCTCCTCTGAATTTTCCCCCTGTTAAAAAATTTACAAAGTAGAAGTTAATGGCACTACTGGAGAACCACATGACATCGGTAACTTTGTGAATGACTAAACAATATTCGTAACTACTGGGTCATCCGAATCAATATATGAATATAAGACCAAGAATAGTGATAATGGCATGGTTAGGAGGAGGAAAGAAGCACTTGCGACGATCAAGGTTACTGTCATCGAAGACACTTTCTGTTGTCTGGAACGCTGAGTGTCTTGTTGTACAGAAAGAGTGTGTCCGTTGTCACAGAATTGATCAGTTTGTACAGAAGAACACAGTTGTTGAGTACCAGCAACATAAAAGGTAAAAAGGAACATTGAATGAGATCTATCAAGGCCATACCAGGTCGTCAAACACACTGTACATTTCTGAGACATACGCAGCAAGTTCACAGTCTGTGTCTTCCATATAAAATCCATACAGAAGGTGACAATTAATTAGAAGGATGACCAGTATCAATACCCCCGCTGCAGTTCGAGACTTTCCTTTTGTCCACATAGTATTGACATAAAGTGGCCAAAAGAACAAAAGCTGCTCTTAGGGTAGTGGTGCCACAAGCATACATGCAGATATAGGTGCCACTGTGTACTGCATCAAATTGACAACCTTGCTTTTGCCAAGAACCAAGGAGAAACAAACTGAGTACTTTTAAATATTCCCGAGCGCGTATTTCAAAGGGACCTACAAATCAACAGCAGTGGTCAGACCAGGCCAGAACTTGGAAAAAAACACTGACGTGGATCCAGGAAGACGACTCATGATTAGAATTATCATGGAATTTCCGAATGTTCCAAAAACAAGCACAACAGAACAACGATATAGAACGTGAAAAGGTAAATTGATCAAACGGCTTGTCCAGGTATCATTCTCTTCGGGGTATACTACTGACTTCGTCATACTGCTCACTTCCAGTATACGCTCTCTTTCTTTTATACTGCCACTTTCATTATACTGCTCACTTCCATTATACTGCTCAATGAGGAGACTAACATTTGAAGAAGGCTGGATACGTTTAATTTATTTTATAAGTCTGTTTTCATTATACAGAAGACTGACTTTTTATTTTCACTCTGTCAGTTGTAAAACGCATTCCCACACTCATAAATTTGATAGCATACTGAACAAAAAGCAACGTGACAATAACGTGCTTTGCAGCATTTGCTTACATCGTTTTACCGTTAGTATACGTTGACATTAATGATCATGCCCATACCTGTCTACACATTTTACAAATGCAAGACAAAGTAAACACAAATCCATCATATTTTGTTGTTGTTAGAGAGAAAATACGGATGCGGATACGGATGTTTTAATTCATACAGGCCTTTGGCCCAAATGAAGGGGGTGTTGAGATCAAATCTTTTCAGACAGACATGAGCAAATCATCAAACATCTGGGGCATCCACAAATAACAGCATACTCTATATTAAACAACATACAACAACCAATGCCTAACTACATGCTATACTTCGAATTTAAATCCCTTGTACAAGAAAATAGCAAAAACGTTTTACAGTAGTTTCATTTGTAGATGCCATTAGTAATGAAAGTCGAAATGAAGAAGGATGTCTACAATATTTTTGATGAATGAACTGATTCTCAGGTCACTTAGAGCGGACAGCACAACACAAAATGAATTTCCTTTTCTTCGGCACATTTACAAGCGGACAGTCATTTCAAGTTTGTTATGCTTCTTATAACGATAATAATGAACAGAAAGATCAGAAATACCTAATCTGAACTTTGTCATGATATATTTTAAATGATTATCCATTTCAATAGATAAATATACCGGCACACATTATAGTTTGAACTGTCTATAAAAAGCAAATCGGTCACTTTCATGAACATGACATGACCATTTGCCATCTCAATCTATCAATCTATTCCGAAATGCACGAAGAAATCCATTATGTCCCCAACGCTCTGTTGTAGCCAAACATATCCAAATCCAAGTTTATGTATTTAGTCCTCACGTTAGAAACCCAGTTTTTTTTCCCCTTACCATCCAAATCATACAACATATTATATGCTTTCCTGGGCAACCTTGAAATGTCCATCTGTGTTATTTTCAACCAATAACGTATGCAAGCTGTCGCAGAATTCAAATATATTGGAATCTGTTACTTCCCCCTAGACTAAATCGTTAGGTGTTCGCATGCTCACTCAGAAACTTTTTCAATCCCAAAATAAATGGACCATTTTCACAATAAACAGCAGAATCATAAAGACCCCAGATTGCAGCTCCATACTGAGCGATAGGCTGTACCTGAGAATCGAAAAATTTTTTATAAATAATTTCAAAGACTGGTTTTTTAATTTTGATAAGTGTTGCATGATGCATAGTAGTGCACGTTAGCTCTACTGGCAAGATCCTTGCATGCAAAAGTAAAGCCAAATTTTGTTGAAAATATTTCCTAAATATTTTAAAACGTTGACCACTGCATAAACACTCCATTATAAGTCCACCTTTCTCTAATTCCTAAAAACTCACCCTTCCTAAACACAATTATATTGCTTTTTGACATGTTAATTGTTAACTGAAGTGAAGATGCAGATCGTGATAGATTATTTAGTTGAGTTGAAACCCAAATTTAATAGTTTCAGAATCAGAACAACATCATTGCCAAGAGAAGAAAAAAACAACTCAAGAGCATCGCAAGTAAATTGTGCACCATTTTTTCCATTTCTAACAACATCTGATTTTAAAACTCATTAATGAAAAGAGAAAATAAAACAGGATGCACACACCCCCTTTGTTTTACACCTGAGGTACATTGAATGTAGTCAGTCATATTTCCTCCACCCCGAACCTTAGCTTTAACACAGGAATTACATGCTAACTATGCATCTAAACAGTTTTCCATGAACCCCAGCTTTTAAGAGAATAGGCCACAGAATAGTTCGATTAACAGAATCAAATGCTTTCTAAAAATCTATAAAAGCGACATACAACTTCGATTTAAGAAAAACTGTTTTTGCACCAAAGCCATCAAAGTAAATATATGATCAACAGTTGAATAATTGCGCTTAAAACCTCCTGATATTCGCCAGTGGTATTATTATCTTCAACCCATTCCTGTAATCGGCGATTGATAATAGTGCTGTATAATTTACTACTTGCGTCACTTAAAGAAATTCCCTTAGTTATTAGGTCATTCACGTTGCCTTTCTTATACAGTGGGTAGAACAATACTTTTCCCTCCCGTGTTCAGGATAAATTCCCCTTTTCAAATAGAGAATTGAAGAAGGTTACAAAAAAATTCATAATCAGGTCAGTTTTACAAGCATACCTCAGCAGCTCTCCAATTATACCGTCTGGTCCAGGAGCTTTACATTTTTAATTTTTCTAAGAGCAACATTACTTTCTTTTGAAATCGGACGACTTAAATAATCATCCCCTCCTTCATTAGATCCAGTTGTAACCCCCTGTTAGGATCTACGTCTTTCGTTAGAAGTGACTTAAAATGTTCGTTACCAGGTTTCAATACTGATGCTGTTCACTGGTTGTTTTCTTTTTAAGAAACGATGTACATTCTTCAAAATTCTTTCTGATTTTCCATAGATGCAATTAGTCCTGTCAGCAATGCGTTGTTAAATTGTTTCTTTTTAAACCTTTGCAAGTGTTTGTACTCGTGTCTTGCCCTACAATAGAAATCACGATCTTTTTCGTCATGCGTTTCGATTAAATTTTCTATTTTAAATTTCGGACTTTCTTTTTATTGTCATGACATTCAGCATCAAACCAATCTTTTTATTTCGAATCATTAATTCTTATTTTTTTTCTTCATACACTGTGCTGCATCTTTGATGCAGGTGTTGAAAACATTCAACGCCTCATTTACATTGACATCAATAACACTAACTGCCCTATCTGATTTTTCTTTAACGTTGCATGGAAAAAATTACTCATAAAAAACATCAGCACGGTCTTCATTCCATACAAACCTTTCCAATGTAAAACTGATTCAGAAGGACTTATCTCCGAGTTGGCATTATCCCCGTGTAACCAAATGAAATTCACAGGCATATGATCCGAATCGATCTCCCCGACACTCGTAACTCACATTGAATCACATAAAAATGCAAACAAATCACAAAGACATAACAAAAATAATCATTTACACTGCATCCATGGTCTGAAACTACGTGTAGCAACCTTGCGGTCGCCAGACACACACCATTAAGAATTTCACAAATCCAGTGCAGTACACATATTCAACATCATTTTGCCGTAATTATTCAATGCAGAATCCTCAGATAATCGATTAGGGGTTGATTGGATGACTTGCATGTTGAAAAACGAAAAATACTTGATACTCCTTTGACAATAATGTGAAATATTACCCGTTCTACTGTTCAAATCCCCGCACCACAATACATATGCATCTTTGTAAACTAGTAAACAACTGGACAAATAGTCTTCCAATAATGCAATTCCATTTTCAGAGTCAAAATATGTATTAATACGGGGGCCTTTGGAGGCACATATGGTATAATACAATACATCTTTGTCCACACCAAAACAATGTTTTATTAATAATAGTGCACCAAAAATATTAGATTTTATTCAACTTGTTTGACATATGGGCGCATACATATTCTTAACTAACACAAAATTCCACCAGATCGTTCCCTTTAATCGTCAGTTTTATCGCAGGTAAACAAAACAATTTGTATGCAGAGAATACATCAGATTTAAATTCATCAGTAAAGTTTCTACAAACAAATAAATCGAAGGACCGAAGAAAGTTAACAAAATCATAGTCTTGTAAAATTTTTATAGTAAGCCCTTGACATTCCAATGCAGGAAAGATAACGAACTACTTTTTTCATGTTTATGGCTTGTTACATCTTCCAAGCGCCTGTGTTCACAACGATCACTCACAGAAGCACACACAGAAGTTGAAAACACAGGGAGTCTTCGTCATCCAGGTAAACACTCCCCACTGCCATCAACACCAAAATCACGTGCCGTTGAGTGTCATTCTGGGCTGCCACGGACGGTGATACCGGTGTCGCTGTTGGAAATGTTCCTCACAGAAATCAATTTATGTACATCAAAATAGGGCCGGTGTAGGAGGCAAAAAAGACTTCCAGGAAAAAAACCCTGGGAGTGTATTTTTCCTAGGAAAGAAACACTGCATCTCGGAAGGGGGAGTGTTATTTGGCAGGCTGAAAACCCAAAAGAAAATTTTTTTTGTTGAACCTCTGTGGGCACTTCGAAAGGGTTGTTTCATGCGAGTGTTAAAACGTTGTTCTTAAAAAATTTTAAAGAATTTTTATCATGGAAGAATAAAAGAATTAATTGAAAGAAAACTAGAGCAGTCTTTTTTTTCCTGGGGTAGTGTTAATTTCCTGGGCGTAGTCATTTTTCCTGGTGAAGGAGTGTAATCTTCCAGGAAAATAAAAACTTTTGTAGTGTTTTTTCCCGCAGTGTTATTTTCCGCCGACACCGGCCGGTTCCTATTTAAGTTCTACGAGCCTGTCACGAGCGTCGATGGAGAACTTCTTACCGTCAAAACAAAAGGTAATTGTGCCCATCGTGGCTCTTTTCCGTCTTGCTTAGCGCGTTTCAAGTGTGGAGTCAGCCTTCGACGAATGTCCCTGACCCCTTTTGAAAAGTCTTCCCCCAAAAAATACGTCTGAACCTTTCAGCTTACCCTTGCTTTAAGAATCTTCACCTTTTGCTTGTAAAAGGCACATCGGGTGATCACTGGGGAGTCAGGTCTGGAACTCAGTCGGTTGCGCACGGGCAAACTCCACATCGACAGTCAGATCCAGCTTCTCCGTCAGAAGATCCTGCACCAAGCCCCCAGTCACGTTGGTTTCGCCGTCTCTCCGGGGCAGACCGTAAAAATCAGGTTGTTGCGCTTTAGAACGGCCCTCAAGGTCGTCTATACGCCTCTCGCAATCTTCCAGCTTTTTACGCAGGTCGTTTGTTGCTCTTCTGCAGATCTCCGTTGTCTTTTTCCCTAGCTCTGTCACCCCTCTTTCTTCAGCTCCCTCATCTCACTGTGAAGGGTCGCGTAGTCCTCCCTCAGATCATGGACTTCCTGCTTGACTGCGTCCAGCTTGGGTCCATCTGGTTTGCTTCTCGAGTTCAGGGCAGCCATGATGTCACGGTTCGTGGGTTCGGGTTTACTTGGAGCTTTGGGCAGGGTCAGGTGTCATGGAAGAGTCCGTACTTGCACGGCGCACCCGAGCCATCACGAGCCAGGCGGGACTGCCTCGTGGAGCTGGAGCTGGACGACTTTGGCCCGGGGGTTTGTCTCCACGTTTGCCGATCGGAGCGAAGGTCACTGAAGAAAAAGGCGGTTGAGGACCAAGCCTACCATGACACCCGGGGACACGAGTGTGTACGTTTAGCACGCGCACCGTCATGGACATCTTAAACCTGGCTCTTCTTGCCATAAAATAATAAAGATTGCGATGAAAACCCCCACACCGACCCTGAAATCGAGGGCTGCCGATGGCATGTTGATTTTCTGTTACGTCTGAAAAACTGTACAGATGAAACTGGATAAATTAACTGAAAACGTTAATTAAACGCAGAGCCGAAGAAAAGTGTCTTCTCCTCTTGGATGACGACAGCTCACCCCCGTTAAGAGAGAGAGAGAGAGAAGAGAGAGAGAGAGAGAGGAGAGAGAGAGAGAATGACAATGACAATGTTTTAATGTTAGGCATCCAGCCTGTAAACATAGGTACACGTAAACAATGTAGTGGCTATCCAAACAGACAGGGTGATAGGAAATCAACTTGAATTTGTAGCAATAATATCTTCTCCCTTTGCACCAGTGCATAGAAGATATATACAGCTACATCATGAATGACTGTGGTGAGTGAGAGAGAGAGAGAGAGAGAGAGAGAGGAAGGAGAGAGAGGGAGGGGAGGGGAGAGAGAGAGAGAGGAGACTCAAGACTAAAAACAAAATTTACCACTGAGGTATCAAGAGTCCTTGTAAAATTTTATATTATCATGTTCTTCAATATCACAAAGCAAAGACAGTAAGATGGTTATTAAAAAAACAAGAAACCAGAAAACATGTACAACAAGAAATCAGAAAACACGTTTCAACAACAAGACACCAGAAAACACGTACACACAGAACACTAAGTGAAAATAAATTAACAAAACCCCCCCTCCTCCCTACTGTGACGGACCGTATTTCGTCCGGTCCCAAATTTTGGGGACACATTGCCGGAACAAGTAAACCTGTAAAACCGGTTGACCTGATTACCTGACTGCTACTCACCTGCATTTTGTGTAAGTCAGGTGAGCGAGGATTTCTATTCAGTCTCCGCAGAGGGGAAACCCGGCGAGCAACCCTTTATCAGAGACCGAAGGGAGACTGAAGGTGTGTCCTCGCTTGCAGTCGGTTATGGTTGATAATTGAATGAAGTAAGGGTTTGAATGAATGGGAAGTTGTTTTTCCACAGGTGGTTGGGAACTTTCCAGTGCTTAATAAAAGGGCCCAAAAATATTTCATTGTCCCTTGATATATTTTTGATTTGATGGGTATAGGGCGCAGTAGGATGCTGTAGTTAGTGAATGTGAGTTGGGGATGAGGATGGGGAGAATGGAGGAGTAGAAAGAAGAAAGAAATGTAGACTGGTATGTGATCGAAAAAAATAATCTAGTTTAATCCCCGAATTATTGAAAAAAAAGTGTTGTTGATCTTTTTCTTAAAGTTTTCATAATGATCCAAGTGTTGGTGAGCTCTGGAAGTGAGCAATGAAAATTATCGGAAAATGTATTCTGATTCTTGTTTTGGGAAGTAAAATTGACGAACGGAAATCGTTCCTTATGTAATTAGGGCACATCTAGTGAAGATGATGAACATTCTTTATTTTTGATAAAAGCGACGAAATGAACCGTTCCTTGAAATGTAATTGGACAAAACTAGTGATGATGTGATATGATAAAAACATTTTTTTTCTTGATAAAGTGTGGACAAACGGAATCCGTTCCTTTATATGAAATAATTGTATTCTTGGAAATCTGAAAAAGGTTCCGTGTGGAAATCCTTTCCTTTAATGTAAACAATCCCGGTGTTAATCAAAGAAAACTTCTATTTTATTGCACCCCGTATTGAAACTTTGTAGAATTCTTTTATGGGTATTTTCCCCATTCCAGTGAAAATGTATTATGTAACAGTTGACTTAGTAACAAAACAAGATCGATAAACGTGTAGAAGTAGGCTAGATAATCGAGGTAGCTATCAGTTCCCCAGGTGTCGGTGAAAGCTCCCGTTCCCACTTGGAGCTACTGGCCCTGGGGTGTGGGGGGCAGCCTGTGCCCTGCCACTATCTCTGCCCCGTGGAGAGTATGGAGAGGCTTACCAAGGGTTAGTAGACACCGTAGGCGCTGCCACTATCTCTGCCCCATGGAGAGGTATGGAGAGGCTGACCAAGGGTCAGTAAAACATCGTAATGAGCGTGCCACTATCTCTGCCCCATGGAGAGGTAGGAGAGGGCTGCCAAGGGTCAGTAGACATGTTTTGAAACGCTGCCACTATCTCTGCCCCATGGAGAGGATGGAGAGGCGACCAAGGGTCAGTAGACATCGTATGAGCGCTGCCACTACTCTGCCCATGGAGAGGTATGGGGAGGCTGACCCAAAGGGGCAGTAGACATCGTAATGAGCGTGCCACTATCTCTGCCCCATGGAGAGGTATGGAGAGGTGACCAAGGGTCAGAGACCACCGTATGAGCGCTGCCAAACGGGTGTGTGGTGCAGCACGAGCCCTGCCACTGGGCTCCGCCCCCGTGGGGGTGTCGAGAGCCTGTCCGTGAAGCCAGCAACGAGCTGGAGTGAGAAAGGGCTTCAGTGTTTGTCGGAACGCCGACTTGTGTTTCTTCTGCTACTCCCACGAACCTACCTCCCTGAGCGGTTTCGTTTTTACGTCGTGTCGACGTGTGCCCTGGTGTGTGGGAGTTCCTGGAAGGACTCCCGAACTGCTTTCGTTAGTGGCTTTGACCTGTGTGAGAATGTGTGACTAGGGCCGGAGGCGGGGAAGTGCACAGACCGTCCGTGATGGGCTGCTGTGGGTGCCAGCCTGGCCTGCTGGGTTGAAAGAAAAAAGTTAGTGTGACAATATAGAACCTGGTATCGTTGTGGCCCTTTTGGTGGTGGTGCAAAATTTATGCTGCATATATTTATACTTATTGTGTATTGTGTACTTGTGTTGATTGGATGGTTCAGGCAGTGAAAGAAAATAAGTAGGAAACTTAACTTGATGCCTGGCTATCTATGTTCGTGTGGTGTGGGTTTTGTGTTTGAGAAAAGTTGTACACGCATCCAAACTTCTTCAGGTGAGAGTCAGACAGCAAAACACGCACCATACACCATCGTAACCCCCCCCCCCCACCACCCCGATTTTGTAAACATTCTCATTGGTATCGGAATTATCGGGCTTAAAGAACAGAATTAGAATGATCATGTACAGTGAAGAGGAAGAAAGAAAAAGAAGCGGGTCTAGGGGTGGAAACCCAAAGATCAATCACATGAAGAGAGAGAGAGAAGAGAGGAGAGGGGAAGAGAGAGAGGAGAGGAGAGAGAGAGAGAGAAGAGAGGAGAGAGGAGAGAGAGGAGATGCATAACTATATTGTGTTTAGGAAATTTATTTACAAGTACTGTGATACTCTTTCCCCATGTAGGGTAGTGTACTTGTGGCTGGTTTGAAGGATTGCAATGATTGAACACTTTGATAAATTCAGCAAGAGATTACAGACAGATCGTCCAACACTGGAAAGTGTAAGGGTGGACTGATAATGTTTCTTTACATTTGAACAAATTCAGCAAGACATGGTTGGCCATGCTTTTTTGGACTTTAGTTGTTTGCCTAGTAGTAATTGTTCAGTTTAGTTTTGAAATTTTTTGTTTTTCGATGGAAGGCTAACGGGTAAAAACAGCCTACCCCGCAAGTCTAAAAAGGTTAATAATTTTAATGTGATTATGTCCCCCACAAAAACCAGAGTGCAGTTTTTTAAAGCATTATTTTTTAAATTGATGAGTGAAGTGTACACAAACAAATTATGAAACTGGAGCAGCAACAAGCTATAGCATAAAGTGTGCTCAGTGACAAAACAACATTACAACAGGGGGGTACTTGGCGGAATTGCACTTATCAACACTGATTCGAAAAGGGAAAAAAAAATACAAATATTGTAAGATAAAAAATGTACAAAAATCTTTGATGAAAATTTAAAAGGAAAAAAGAGATGGCAAAATGGAAAGAAGAATCTAACAACAAAGCAATAGACAATCTATACAAGAGTGTAGTTAATGTGAAAAAGGCTGTGGGTTTTAAAAAACTAACTTCCGGATACTGGAGCCAACAAGCTCTTCAAGTGTCTTTACAAAATAACAAATTGCAAGCCAATTGTTTCCAGATGCGCTAAATATGTGATTGACATGTTGATTATTCAATAATCCCTTTTGAATGCACGGTGTTCATTGAACTGCTAAACTAAGTGTGCATCTATTTTTAAGGGTTAAAGTGAGAGGCGTAACTTCGTGTTTTTGTTTGGGTGTTAATATATATAAAATAATTTTATATAGTTAAAACAAGTTTTAAAAAAGGAATCTTAAAAACTATCTACAAATTTGTTCGAGCGTTGTTGCGCTGTCATCAGGATGGTTTTGGTTTGCCCACCCCCCGATGTTATATAGCGTGTGGGCTCCCCTTTGCGGTTGTTTGCACGTGGGGGGTTGGCTGCACGTGTTTTTGGGGGCTTTCCAACAAAATGAAAATCAACACAGCAAAGAAGGGTTGGAAGAAAGGAAATCTTGCAATTGCACCAAAAAGGAGCAGTGCCCACTAAACAATAAATGTCTTTACAACAACATTGTATACCAGGCTACTGTGACATCAGAAAATGAAAAAGAAACATACATAGGGATCACTGAAAACCACTTCAAAACCAGATATGCAAACCACAAACAGTCATTTAATAAAGAAAAATAAAAACCAAACAGAACTGAGCAAATATATCTGGAAACTTAAAGACGCAAAAACAAGCTACAATATACCCTGGAAAATCATAAAAAGAGCATCACCATACAGCAATGTTTCAAAAAGGTGCAACCTATGTTTAACTGAAAAATGGTTAATACTATGCAAACCACACTTAGCACTTTAAACACCAAAACAGAAATAGTAAACAACTGCAGGCATAAATGGAAATCGTTGTTAGTGAACACACCCAAAACAAAAACCTGAAAGCCCAAAAAAAAAAAACACGTGCAGCCAACCCGCACGTGCAAACAACCGCAAACGGGAGCCCACACGCTATATAACATCGGCGGTGGGCAAACCAAAAAACCATCCTGATGACAGCGCAACACGCTCGAAAACAAATTTGTAGATAGTTTTAAGATTCCTCTTTTAACTTGTTTTAACTAATGTTGCTCTTCAAGGGGTTGAGCACTTAAAAATGTTTTAGGCATTTTAAACATACTGATCTTAATCGCTCCTCACGTTGAGCACTGTGGCCTGAAGGATTTTAAAATGGAGGAAACCAATTTTAGGCAGTCAACAAAAATATACCGTTTTCTAATCCGCAATCATATAAAAAAAATTAATAGAACAAACAGAAAAGTTTGTACATAATATGAGATGGAAAGCATTCTTTTTTTTGAACCCAAATGCAAAAAAAGAGGACAAAAACACCTACGATTTCAAATCATGGCGATCACCACCAGCCATAGACGAAAATGAAACCCTTTGAAGATCAAATGAAAAGAATGATAACCAATATTGAATTCAAAAAATCTAACAACTGTTTCCAAACAACACTAAAAAAACAAATAAAGCAAGTAAAAAATGACAAAAAAATATTTGTGAAGGCTGATAAAACTAGCAATTACTACAAAATGGAACCAAAGAATGCTCTCAACTCCTTGACAAAAACATCCAGAAAAACTACAAAAAAGCCGACAAAAATATACATGACAGTATCCGCACTAAAGAAAAAGAACTTGCAGAGCGCATAGACCTAAGTGACAGGATAGAAGTGACAGCAACAAAAGAAGCTTTCATAACACTCAAAGACCACAAGCCCAATTTTCATAACAATCCAACATGTAGACTAATAAACCCATCCAAATCTGAATTAGGCAAAATAAGCAAGACAATTCTGGAAAAAATAATAAAGAACGTAAAATCAAACTCTGAATACAACCTCTGGAAGAACACATACGAAGTTATCCAATGGTTCAAAAAACTCAATAAACAAAGTAATACAGTATTCATCACATTTGACATAGTAGACTTTTACCCATCTATAGATGAGGAACTATCACCAAAGCCCCGAAGTTTGCCAGTAACCACACAGACATAACAGGGTCAGAAATGGAAATCATTCTCCACACCCAAAAAAACATTACTACACAGCAAAAATGAAACCTGGATCAGGAAACCAACAGAAACTCAACATTCGACGTACCATGGGATCATATGATGGTGCAGAAACATGTGAACTGGTCGGACTATTCATGCTGTCCAAAATCAAAAAAAATCGGAAACAAGTCGGACTATACAGAGACGATGCCTGCCTGCCACGGAACATGAACTTCAAA
>CM031608.1:73848564-73853564 GCA_018398815.1 Conus ventricosus
GTATGAATGCATGCATTACATCTTGCACACACTCTAAATCCCATTACCAACTTTCAGAAGAGCAGGCCAGTTTGGCCGTTGGTGTGGATGGCATGTGTACACATTGTACGCACTGCAAGAATAAAAGAATGAAAGTAAAACTATTGACTGATACTCGACGGTATGACACGGAAAACGACTGAATGTAGCGTCAGCAGGCAGCTCTCTAGTCAGCACTACCCAGGAAGGCAGCCTGTTGTGTAAACAAGAGCATGAATTGTAAAACGCTTTCATGTTGGTTTCTAACTGGAGACAGGCACTCCTCTTCATAAAAATAATAATATTGATGATAATAATAATGATAACAATATTAATAACAATGATAATAATAGTTACAATCACAACAGCCAGACGAACGACACCAACAACAACAACAATGATAATATGATGATGAAGGGCAAAAATACCCATAGCACATACTCATTATGTCCTCCCTCCACTGTTGTAAGGCAAATGTCATGCATAAATCCGCTAATGCTTGCCAGCTGCTTCTTTCGTGTTGAAGTGGAAAACGTATGTTTCTGTGCCTATCAGCAATACACCATGTGTGTAACGACATCTCTTCACTGCTAGACAGTATATATCAACACATGGTACGCGGCCCAGTTCTACCAAAATATTTCTCAAACAATTAGAGACCACTCGCAATTGAAAAAAAAAAAATAACCACCTGAAAGGCA
This sequence comes from Conus ventricosus, assembly GCA_018398815.1. NCBI lineage: Eukaryota > Metazoa > Mollusca > Gastropoda > Neogastropoda > Conidae > Conus > Conus ventricosus. Next base: position 73,849,284 of record CM031608.1, read on the forward strand.
AATAAACCAGACAACAGGGTAAACACGAATAAAACGAAAAAAGACAGGATGTTTGAGAGAGAGAGAGAGAGAGAGAGAGAGAGAGAGAGAGAGAGAGAGAGAGAGAGAGAGAGAGGAGAGAGAGAGAGAGAGACAGAGAGAGAGACAGAGAGAGAGAGAGAGAGAGAGAGAGAGAGAGAGAGAGAGAGAAGAGAGAGAGAGAGAGAGAGAGAGAGAGAGAGAGAGAGAACAAGGCACAAAAAGAAGAAGTTGGGACTTCGTTATCCCAAATTTTCGGCACGTACACCTCGCCTTCCTCAGGGGACTTTGATTCTCATATATTCACGCAGGTATCACAAATTTTTCTGACAATCACTCAGTTAAACAAGAAAGAAGAAGTAGGAAAGTGAAGAGCATAGAAAACAATCTACAAAATTGGAACACACACTCACAGGCGTGTGCATATACTGAACATGTCAATGGTGTGCATCACACGAGTGATTGAGTGAATGAGTATGTGCGCGAAAGCAGCAGGTGGGGGGGGGGTGGAATGAGATGGTTACAAATGTATACATAGGTGTGAATGTGCCTGTGCTTCTGCGTTATGGAATGTGGTATCGTAGTAGTAGTAGTAGTAGTAGTAGTAGTAGTAGCAGTACTTGTAGTAGTAGCAACAGCAGCAGTAGTAGTAACAGACATAGTAGTAGTGGAAGTAGTACTGGTAGTAGTAGTGGTGGTAGTAGTAGTTGTAGTAGTCCTAGAAGTCGTAGTGGTAGTAAATGTAGTTATAAAAACAATGATGATGATAACGTCTGTGCGATTATGAGTGTGCGCATGAGCACGTGGGCAAGTACATGCACCTGCACATGGGTGTGACCGGGTGCATGAATATGAATAGATGAAAATGAATGTGTCAGTGTGAGTGTGCACGCAGGCGCGCTCGTGTGCACTCACACACACACACACACACACACACACACACACACACACACACACACACACACACACACACACACACACACACCCCACACACACATATACACAAACACACACACACACACACACACACACACACACACACACACACACACACACACACACACACACACACACACACACACACACACACACACACACACCCTGCCTACACCCCATCCACTCCGTCTATCACTTCACATAATCAATAACTGGTATCCTCAAAACCAAAGCAGAAATACATGAACAGCCTATAAGTCATCATAAAAATCAAATTATTGTGATAGCAAAAAAATTACGTGTTCTCGGAAAACCTTCTCAAATATATTCACGGCACAGTACACAGCTAACCATATCTTTTTGTGTGTGTGAAGTTCGTGCGTCAGACACGCCATAGCTATATACACACTCACACACCATACGCTGATAAAGCTGTACAGCTGTGCCACCAACTACACACTTATTGGGGAATGGAAAAGGGTGGGGGTGCACTACTTAAGATACAAACACATTTATGAACAAAATCCCTCTTCACAGTCGTCGGTAAAAAAAAGTTATTGTTTTTTTTTTTAAACATTTCTTTAATGAACAGATGTGTACATAAACAACTTATTGAACTGAAGCAACAACAAGCAAATGCTTATAATGTGCTCAGTGACGGAAAAAGTTATGGTTGTGTTGTTGTTGTTGTTGTTGTTGTTGTTGTTGTTGTTGTTGTTGTTGTTGTTGTTGTTGTTTTAGGGGTGAGGGCTGTTACAAACTTCTTTTCCTACGAACAGGTTTTTATCTTAAAGCAACCCGTCATAGACCTGGGCCCAGTGTGGGAGGGGGGGTAGGGGTGAATTATCGAGTCCCAGGTCTCAACTCAGGTGGAAATATTATCAGGTGCTGCCTTCCTCAGTTTATAACTCCCTTTTCTGTGGCCAGTGAGGAAAACGAGGGATTTGCAGTGCACGTTGTTTTGGACAAAAAAAGAGTTTGTGGTGGTCTGGGTCCGTCCGCATTTACTGATGAACTTATCCCTTACACGATATTCGCCAGTCCGACGCTGTAGTAGAAAGCTCCTAATCCTTACAGTTCATTACGTGGTCTGTTTATATAATGCTGGAGTTCCACTCTACGTTTAAGTTGTTTACCCCATCACAAAACAACAAATACGTCGTCAGTTACCAAATACCGATTTCAAATCATTTCTAATGAGATGAAGCATGATGGAGGGACAAAAAACATGAAAAAGAAAAAAGGAAAGGAAGGTAGGAAAGAAAGCAAGAAAGAAAGAAGACTGAGCGTGATCTTCGCCTTCTATCTATTTTTCAGTTTTGCAGCAAAATGTGACTCCAAATATAAACACAGAACTATGTTCCCGCTCTCTTTTATACCCATTGATTGAGAGTAAAAACTGAGGTTCTATATATGAATGTCATGCATCACATCTTGCACACACTCTAAATCCCATTACCAACTTTCAGAAGAGCAGCCAGTTTGGCCGTTGGTGTGGATGGCATGTGTACACATTGTACACACTGCAAGAATAAAAGAATGAAAGTAAAACTATGATTGATACTCGACGGTGTGTGACACGGAAAACAACTGAATGTAGCGTCAGCAGGCAGCTCTTCAGTCAGCACTACCCAGGAAGGCAGCCTGTTGTGTAAACAAGAGCATGAATTGTAAAGCGCTTTCAGGTTGGTTTCTAACTGGAGGCAGGCACTCCCTCTTCATAACAATAATAATATTGATGATAATAATGATAATGATAACAATATTAATAACAATAATAATAATTACAATCACAACAGCCAGAACGAACGACACCAACAACAACAACAATGATAATAATGATTGATGATGAAGGGCAAAAAATGTCCATGGCGCATACCCATTATGTCCTCCCTCCACTGTATAAGGCTAATGTCAGCATAAATCCGCTAATGATTGCCAGCTGCTTCTTTCGTGTTGCAGTAGAAAACGTATGCTTCTGTGCCTATCAGCACCATGTGTGTAGAGACATCTCTTCACTGCTGGACAGTAATATATCAACACATGGTGGGCGGCCCAGTTCTACCAAAATATTTCTCAGCAATTAGAGACCACTCGCAATTGAAACAAAAAACACACCTAAAAGACAAATAAACCAGACAACAGGTAAAACACGAATAAAACGAAAAAAGACAGGATGTTTTGAGAGAGAGAGAAGAGAGAGAGAGAGAGAGAGAGAGAAGAGAGAGAGAGAGAGAGAGAGAGAGACAGAGACAGAGAGACAGGAGGAACAGAGGAGAGAGAGCGAGAGAGAGAGAGAGAGAGAAGAGAGAGAGAGAGAGAGAGAGAGAGAGAACAAGGCACAAAAAGAAGACGTTGGACTTCGTTATCCCAAATTTTCGCAAGTACACCTCGCCTTCCTCAGGGGACTTTGATTGTCTTATATTCACGCAGGTATCACAAATTATTCTGACAATCACTCAGTTAAACAAGAAAGAACAAGTAGAAAGTGAAGAGCATAGAAAACAATCTACAAAATTGGAACACACACTCACAGGCGTGTGCATATACTGAACATGTCAATGGTGTGCAGTTACACGAGTGATTGAGTGAATGAGTATGTGCGCGAAAGCAGCAGGGGTGTGGGGTGGGGGGGTGAACGGGTGTGGTTACAAATGTATGCATAGTGCGAATGTGCCTGTGCTTCTGCGTTATGGAATGTGGTATCGTAGTAGTGGTAGTAGTATAGTGGTACCAGTAGTAGGAGTACTGAGGGGTGAGTTTCCGCTCAGCGACGTGCGGACTGCCTCATCACGTCTCTTGCAGTAATTAATTAACTGCGCGTTAATTGCTGACGTGTGACAAACGAAAAGTAGATAATTTTTTTTAGATAGGTGTGACAAATCCACCGATATGCTTTTTGTTGAGGTGTGAGGCAGGAATCGTCGGACATGGACTTTTTCAGGAAAGTAACTCAGTGACATTGTGACGCGCCATCTTAGATGGGTACATGTGCACCGTTAAGATCCGTGCTGCGATCCCGTTGAATGACTCCGCTCCGTACCTTCCATTGTGTTGCGAGTTACATGTCGAATGATAGTGACAGTGTGGGAAGAGCAAAACGCATGTTCACATCTTCAACGGACGAAAGTGATACTAGTGTGTGTATTTGAAGACGAGACAGTGGGACGGGATAGAAAACCAGACAGAAAACGCCAGCACATAGTGGAGAAGAGCGTGTCGACAGACACAATAAGGATATCCAGACTGCACTGGCGCGCATCGAAAACGTCTTGATGGACTGACAACGAAGGAGGATTTTCAAAGTATGCGTCAGAAGTCAGTAAT
>CM031608.1:73858564-73861064 GCA_018398815.1 Conus ventricosus
GTACACAAAATGATTTTTTGACGTACGCCTAACTTTTTATATACTTTTTATGATTGTTCCTAGTATGAAAAGCGAATATGAAAAATGTCTGCGTTGACAAAAGCGCACAGTTATTATAACATTTTTGTTTTCGATATCCATGGAAGAATTGATGATAAGGTGTGGAATGTTTACCTTTCATTATTGTTAATTTGTTTGTAATCTTTGACCGCCGATAGTCACTTATTAATGCGAATCCTGTTAGTTTCTTCTTCTTCTTCTTCTTTTGATCTTGGAATGCCTGTGTCCGATGATCACTCACCAAAAAAAAAATGTTTTTATTCATTTTCTTTTCATTTGTCCTTTCGTACATTAAGTCACATTCGCTTGAACTTATTCATAGCATCCTTAAAAAACACGAAGAAATGGAAAGGAGCATAAGACAAAAGAGAAATAAGCAAAATATTAATGAGTAGCATCAAAATATCTTCTCTTAACTGCCAGGGTCTTGGAAACTTTGGAAAAAGGAGAGATGTGTTGGCAACATTTACGACAAAAACAATATTCCATATATTTCATACAAGATACACATTTACAAAAAAACTTAGAACGCCAGATACGAGCTGAATGGGGATTATGAATGTGTATTTTCTTCAAATAATAGTAGATCAAGAGGAGTGGGAATTTTATTAACAATAACTTTTGATTTCAAAATAGAAAAAACAATTAAGGACACGAAAGGAAATTATATATTTTAGTTATAAATACGTTTGGGAAACAAATAACATTAGTTAATATTTATGGGCCAAACCAGAGATGACCCAGCGTTTTTTTCAGAACATAAAAAATCAAATTGAGGAAGCGGGTAGCCCAAATATGTTATTGCTGGAGACTGGAACCTAGTACTCAATCCAACCTTAGACTATGATAATTATAAAAATATTAACAATGTTAAAGCTAGGGAAAAAGTGATTGAAATTATATCTGAGTTAGAATTAATAGATGTTTGGCGAGAATTTAACCCAGAGGTTCTCAGATATACATGGCGAAGGCCAAATCCACGTCAGCAAAGCCGCCTTGACTATTTCTTGATTTCGGAAACTTAATTACTTCAGTGAGTAGCACTGATATCATTTTGGTTACCGCAGTGACCATTCGCTCATTACAATGGAAGTTACCTTTAAAGTTGAAGAAAAAAACAAAAATCTTTGGAAATTCAATTCGTCACTGTTAAAAGATTACACATATGTTCAATCAATAAATAACCTAATAGAAGAAGTTAAGTGTCAATATGCAGCTCTTCCATATATGAGACAAAATTTAAAACAAATACCTAACGATCAGATTCAATTTGTAGTATCGGACCAGCTATTCTTGGACACCTTACTAATGGAAATCAGGCTAAAACAATTTCGTACAGCATACACAAAAACAAAGACATTAAAAAGACGGAACAAACTTTAGAACCAGAAATACAAACCCTTGAGAGCAATTCGCATCCAAACCAAGCTGAAAGAATAACTCTAAAGGAGAAGAAGGCTCAGCTGGTAGAGATCAAAAAACAAAAAATGGAAGGGATAATGTTAAGATCAAAGGTTAGGTGGGCACTACAAGGGAGAAAATAAATAAATATTTTTTGTAATCTTGAAAAGAGACATTTCATTAGCAAACAGATGTTAAAACAACAACAGCAGACGGCCGTGTATTGACGGAAACAACCGACTTGTTAGACAAGACCAAATCCTTTTTTCAAGAACTATATAAAGAACAGAAATTGCGAGATACAGATATAGGCAAGTTTACAAAAAACATTTCCAAAATTAAGCAAAAACGATCTGATAACTTGGAAGGTCTCATAACAAAAGAAGAAGCAACAGAAGCATTGAAAAATATGCAAAATGACAAAAGCCCAGGCACAGATGGATTTACAGTTAATTTCTTTAAATTCTTTTGGAAACATCTGGGGGATTTTGTATCCGTTCTCTAAATGAAGGCTTTTCTAAAGGAGAAATGTCAGTGACTCAAAGAGAAGGTATAATAATATGTTACCCAAGGGAGACAAACCCAAGGAATATATACAAAACTGGAGACCAATTTCATTGTTAAATGTTACTTATAAAATAGGATCAACCTGCATAGCAATAGAATAAAAACAGTACTACCTAAACTAATTCACGAAGATCAGACAGGGTTCATACCAGGGAGGTATATTGGGGATAATTTAAGATTATTGGTATGACATGATGCATTACTTAGAAAACAAAAATCTACCTGGGTTACTGGTCTCAGTCGACTTTGAGAAGGCTTTCGACTCCATAAATTGGGACTATCTGGAAAAAGTTATCAGTTACTGTGGCTTTGGAAAGTATATGACTAAATGGATATGCACTTTTTATAAAAAATATTAAAGCTCATGTAATCGTTAACGGAAAGGTATCTCAGAGTTTCCCATTAGGAGAGGATGTCGCCAAGGTGACCCTATATCCCCATATCTTTTTGTGTTATGTGTTGAAGTACTAGC
>CM031608.1:73866064-73873564 GCA_018398815.1 Conus ventricosus
AGAGAGAAAACAAGGCACAAAAAGAAGACGTTGGGACTTCGTTATCCCAAATTTTCGGCAAGTACACCTCGCCTTCCTCAGGGGTCTTTGATTGTCTTATATTCACGCAGGTATCACAAATTATTCAGACAATCACTCAGTTAAACAAGAAAGAAGAAGTAGGAAAGTGAAGAGCATAGAAAACATTCTACAAAATTGGAACACACACTCACAGGCGTGTGCATATACTGAACATGTCAATGGTGTGCATCACACGAGTGATTGAGTGGATGAGTATATGCGCGAAATCAGCGGGGGGGGGGGGGAGGGGGAGGTGGACTGAGGTGGTTACAAATGTATGCATAGGTGTGAATGTGCCTGTGCTTCTGTGTTATGGAATGTGGTATCGTAGTAGTAGTAGTAGTAGTAGTAGTATAGTAGTAGTAGTAGTATAGTAGTAGTAGTGTAGTTGTAGTAGTTGCAGTACTTGTAGTAGTAGCAACAGCAGCAGTAGTAGTAACAGACATAGTAGTAGTAGAAGTAGTACTGGTAGTAGTAGTAGTGGTAGTAGTAGTTGTAGTAGTCCTAGAAGTCATAGTGGTAGTAAATGTAGTTATAAAAACAATGATGATGATAACGTCTGTGCGAATATGAGTGTGCGCATGAGCACGTGGGTAAGTACATGCACCTGCACATTGGTGTCACAGGGTGCATGAATATGAATAGATGAAAATGAATGTGTCAGTGTGAGTGTGCATCCACGCGCGCTCGTGTGCGCTCACACACACACACACACACACACACACACACACACACACACACACACACACACACACGCGCGCGCGCGCGCGCGCACGCACACAGACACACACACACACACACACACACACACACACGCACGCACGCGCACACACACACACACACACACACACACACACACACACACACACACACACACACACACACACACACACACACCCTGCCCACATCCCATCCACTCCCTCTATCACTTCACATAATCAATAACTGGTATCCTCAAAACCAAAGCAGAAATACATTAGCAGCCTATAAGTCATCATAAAAATCAAATTATTGTGATAACAAAAAAAATTACGTGTTCTCAGAAAACCTTCTCAAATATAATCACGGCACATTACACAGCTAACCATATCTTTTTGTGTGTGTGAAGTTCGTGCGTCAGACACACCATAGCTACATACACACTCACACACCATACGCTGATAACGCTGTGCAGCTGTGCCACCAACTACACACTTATTGGGGAATGGGGAAGGGGGTGGGGGCGCACTACTTAAGATACGAACACATTTACGAACAAAATCCCTCTTCACAGTCGTCGTTAAAAAAAGTTATGTTGTGTTTGTTGTTGTTGTTGTTTTGTTGTTGTTGTTGTTTTTAGGGGGGGGGCTGTTACAAACTTCTTTTTCCTACGAACAGGTTTTTATCTTCAAACAACCCGTCATAGACCTGGGCCAAGGTGGGGGGGGGGGGGGGATGTGTGAATTAATCGAGTCCCAGGTCTCACCTCAGGTGGGAATATTATCAGGTTCTGGCTTCCTCAGTTGTAACTCCCTTTTCTGTGGCCAGTGAGGATACCGATGGGTCTGGGTCCGTCCGCATTTACTGATGAACTTATCCCTTACACGATATTCGCCAGTCCGACGCTGTAGTAGAAAGCTCCTAATCCTTACAGTTCATTACGTGGTCTATTTATATAATTCTGGAGTTCCACTCTACGTTTAAGTTGTTTACCCCATCACAAAACAACAAATACGTCGTCAGTTAACCAATTACCGATTTCAAATCATTTCTAATGAGATGAAGCATGACGGTAGGGACAAGAATACAAGAAAAAGAAAAGGAAGGTAGGAGAGAAAGAAAGAAAGAAAGAAAGAAGACTGAGCGTGTTCGTCGCCTTCTATCTATTTTTCAGTTTTGCAGCCGAAATGTGACTCCAAATGTAAACAGAGAAATATGTTCCCGCTCTCTTTTATACCCTTTGATTGTGAGTAAAAACTGAGGTTCTATGTATGAATGCATATATCACATCTTCCACACACTCTAAATCCCATTACCAACTTTCAGAAGAGCAGGCCAGTTTGGCCGTTGGTGTGGATGGCATGTGTACACATTGTACGCACTGCAAGAATAAAAGAATGAAAGTAAAACTATTGCCTGATACTCGACGGTATGACACGGAAAACGACTGAATGTAGCGTCAGCAGGCAACTCTTCAGTCAGCACTCACCATGAAGGCAGCCTGTTGTGTAAACAAGAGCATGAATTGTAAAGCGCTTTCAGGTTGGTTTCTAACTGAAGACAGGCACTCCTCTTCATAACAGTAATAATATTGATGATAATAATGATAATGATAATGATAACAATATTAATAACAATAATAATAATAATTACAATCACAACAGCCAGAAGAACGACACCACCAACAACACAATAATAATAATGATGATGATGAAGGGCAAAAATGTCCATGGCGCATACCCATCATGTCCTCCCTCCACTGTTGTAAGGCAAATGTCATGCATAAATCCGCTAATGCTTGCCAGCTGCTTCTTTCGTGTTGAAGTGGAAAACGTATGTTTGTGTACCTATCAGCAACACACCATGTGTGTAACGACATCTCTTCACTGCTGGACAGTATATATCAACACATGGTGGATAGCCCAGTTCTGTCAAAATATTTCTCAAACAATTAGAGACCACTCGCAATTGAAAAAAAAACCACCTGAAAGACAAATAAACCAGACAACAGGGTAAACACGAATAAAACGAAAAAAGACAGGATGTTTTGAGAGAGAGAGAGAGAGCGAGAGAGAGAGAGAGAGAGAGAGAGAGAGAGAGAGACAGAGACAGAGACAGAGAGAGAGAGAGAGAGAGAGAGAGAGAGAGAGAGAGAGAGAGAGAGAACAAGGCACCAAAAGAAGTTGGGACTTCGTTATCCCAGATTTTCGGCAAGTACACCTCGCCTTCCTCAGGTGACTTTAACTGTATTATATTCACGCAGGTTTCACAGAAAACCTTCTCAAATATATTCATGGCACAGTACACAGCTAACCATATCTTTTTGTGTGTGTGAAGTTCGTGCGTCAGACACACCATAGCTATATACACACTCACACACCATACGCTGATAAAGCTGTACAGCTGTGCCACCAACTACACACTTCTTGGGGAATGGGGAAAGGGTGGGGGCGCACTACTTAAGATACAAACACATTTATGAACAAAATCCCTCTTCACAGTCGTTAAAAAAAAGTTATTGTTGTGTTGTTGTTGTTGTTGTTGTTGTTGTTTTTTAGGGGTGGGGGCTGTTACAAACTTCTTTTTCCTACGAACAGGTTTTTATCTTAAAACAACCCGTCATAGACCTGGGCCAAGGTGGGGGGGGGGGATGTGTGAATTAATCGAGTCCCAGGTCTCACCTCGGTGGAAATATTATCAGGTTATGGCTTCCTCAGTTATAACTCCCTTTTCTGTGGCCAGTGAGGATACCGAGGGATTTGCAGTGCACGTTGTTTTGGACAAAAAAGAGCCTGTGGTGGTCTGGGTCCGTCCGCATTTACTGATGAACTTATCCCTTACACGATATTCGCCAGTCCGACGCTGTAGTAGAAAGCTCCTAATCCTTACAGTTCATTACGTGGTCTGTTTATATAATGCTGGAGTTCCACTCTACGTTTAAGTTGTTTACCACATCAGAAAACAACAAATACGTCGTCAGTTAACCAATTACCGATTCAAATCATTTCTAATGAGATGAAGCATGATGGTAGGGACAAAAATACATGAAAAAGAAAAAAGGAAAGGAAGGTAGGAAAGAAAGAAAGAAGACTGAGCGTGTTCGTTGCCTTCTATCTATTTTTCAGTTTTGCAGCCGAAATGTGACTCCAAATATAAACACAGAAAATATGATCTCGCTCTTTTTTATACCCATTGATTGAGAGTAAAAAATGAGGTTCTATATATGAATGCATGCATCACATCTTGCACACACTTTAAATACCATTACCAACTTTCAGAAGAGCAGACCAGTTTGGCCGTTGGTGTGGATGGCATGTGTACACATTGTACACACTGCAAGAATAAAAGAATGAAAGAGATACTCGATGGTGTGACACGGAAAACGACTGAATGTAGCGTCAGCAGGCAGCTCTTCAGTCAGCACTACTGAGAAAGGCAGCCTGTTGTGTAAACAAGAGCATGAATTGTAAAGCGCTTTCAGGTTGGTTTCTAACTGGAGACAGGCACTCCTCTTCATAACAATAATAATATTGATGATAATAATGATAATGAAAACAATATTAATAACAATAATAATAATAATAATAATTACAATCACAACAGCCAGACGAACGACACCAACAACAACAGCAATGATAATAATGATTGATGATGAAGGGCAAAAATGTCCATGGCGCATACCCATTATGTCCTCCCTCCACTGTAGTAAGGCTAATGTCATGCATAAATCCGCTAATGATTGCCAGCTGCTTCTTTCGTGTTGAAGTGGAAAACGTATGTTTGTGTACCTATCAGCAATACACCATGTGTGTAGAGACATCTCTTCACTGCTGGACAGTATATATCAACACATGGTGGGCGGCCCGTTCTACCAAAATATTTCAAGCAATTAGAGACCACTCGCAATTGAAAAAAACACCCTAAAAGACAAATAAACCAGACAACAGGGTAAACTCGAATAAAACGAAAAAAGACAGGATGTTTTGAGAGAGAGAGAGAGAGAGAGAGAGAGAGAGAGAGAGAGAGACAGAGACAGAGACAGAGACAGACAGAGACAGAGACAGAAGAGAGAGAGAGAGAGGAGAAGAGAGAGAGAGAGAGAGAGAGAGAGAGAGAGAAAAGAGAAAACAAGGCACAAAAAGAAGAAGTTGGGACTTCGTTATCCCAAATTTTCGGCAAGTACACCTCGCCTTCCTCAGGGTCTTTGATTGTCTTATATTCACGCAGGTATCACAAATTATTCAGACAATCACTCAGTTAAACAAGAAAGAAGAAGTAGGAAAGTGAAGAGCATAGAAAACAATCTACAAAATTGGAACACACACTCACAGGCGTGTGCATATACTGAACATGTCAATGGTGTGCATCACACGAGTGATTGAGTGAATGAGTATGTGCGCGAAATCAGCGGGGGGGGGGGGGGGGGGGGGGGTAGGGGGGGAGGAGGTGGACTGAGGTGGTTACAAATGTATGCATAGGTGTGAATGTGCCTGTGCTTCTGCGTTATGGAATGTGGTATCGTAGTAGTAGTAGTAGTATAGTTAGTAGTAGTAGTAGTAGTAGTAGTATAGTAGTAGTAGTAGTAGTAGTAGTAGCAGTACTTGTAGTAGTAGCAACAGCAGCAGTAGTAGTAGTAACAGACATAGTAGTAGTAGAAGTAGTACTGGTAGTAGTAGTGGTAGTAGTAGTAGTTGTAGTAGTCCTAGAAGTCGTAGTGGTAGTAAATGTAGTCATAAAAACAATGATGATGATAACGTCTGTGCGATTATGAGTGTGCGCATGAGCACGTGGGTAAATTACATGCACCTGCACATTGGTGTGACAGGGTGCATGAATATGAATAGATGAAAATGAATGTGTCAGTGTGGGTGTGCACGCAGGCGCGCTCGTGTGCACTCACACACACACACACACACCCCACAACACACACACAACACACACCCCACACACACACACACACACTACACACCCCACCACAACACCCTGCCCACATCCCATCCACTCCCTCTATCACTTCACATAATCAATAACTGGTATCCTCAAAACCAAAGCAGAAATACACGAACAGCCTATAAGTCATCATAAAAATCAAATTATTGTGATAACAAAAAAATTACGTGTTCTCAGAAAACCATCTCAAATATAATCACGGCACAGTACACAGCTAACCATATCTTTTTGTGTGTGTGAAGTTCGTGCGTCAGACACACCATAGCTATATACACACTCACACACCATACGCTGATAAAGCTGTGCAGCTGTGCCACCAACTACACACTTATTGGGGAATGGGGAAGGGGGTGGGGGCGCACTACTTAAGATACGAACACATTTACGAACAAAATCCCTCTTCACAGTCGTCGGTAAAAAAAAAATGTTATTGTTTGTGTTGTTGTTGTTGTTGTTGTTGTTGTTTTTAGGGGGTAGGGGCTGTTATAAACTTATTTTTCCTACGAACAAGTTTTTATCTTCAAACAACCTGTCATAGACCTGGGCCCAGGTGGGGGGGGGGGGGATGTGTGAATTAAGCGAGTCCCAGGTCTCACCTCAGGTGGGAATATTATCAGGTTCTGGCTTCCTCAGTTTAACTCCCTTTTCTGTGGCCAGTGAGGATAACGAGGGATTTGCTGTGCACGTTGTTTCGGACAAAAAAGAGCCTGTGGTGGTCTGGGTATGTCCACTTTTACTGAAAAAACTTATCCTCCTTACACGATATTCGCCGGTTCGACGCTGTAGCAGAGAGCTCCCAATCCTTACAGTTCATTACTTGGTCTGTATAGATAATGCTGGAGTTCCACTCACGTTTAAGTTGTTTACCCATCAGAAAACAACAAATACGTCGTCAGTTAACCAGATACCGATTTCAAATCATTTTTAATGAGATGAAGCATGACGGTAGTGACAAGAATACAAGAAAAAGACAAAAAGGAAAGGAAGGAAAGAAAGACAGGAAGAAAGACAGAAGATTTGAGCGGTGTTCTTTGCCTTTTATTGATTTTTACAGTTTTGCAGCCGAAATGTGACTCCAGATATAAACACAGAAGTATGTTGTCACTCTCTTTTATACCCTTTGATTGAGAGTAAAAACTGAGGTTCCATATATGAACGTATGCATCACATCTTGCACACACTATAAATCCCATTGCCAACTTCAGAAGAGCAGGCAGTTTGGCCATTGGTGTGGATGGTATGTGTACACATTGTAAGCACCACAAGAATAAAAGAATGAAAGTAAAACTATTCACTGATACTCAACTGTATGACACGGGAAACGACTGAATGTAGCGCCAAGGCAGCTTTTTAGTCAGCACTACTCAGGTAGGCAGCCCGTTGTGTAAACGAGAGCATGAATTGTAAAGCGCTTTCATGTTGGTTTCTAACTGGAGACAGGGACTACTCTTAATAAGAATAATAATATTGATGGTAATAATAATAAATATAACAATGATAATGATAATGACAACAATATTAATAACAATAATGATAACAGTAATCACAATCACAACAGCAAGAAGAACGACACCAACAACAACAACATTAATAACAATAATGATGACAATAATCACAATCACAACAGCCAGAAGAACGACACCAACAACAACAACAATGATAATAATAATGATGATGATGAAGGGCAAAAATGGCCATGGCACATACCCATTATGTCCTCCCTCCACTGTTGTAAGGCAAATGTCATTCATAAATCTGCTAATGCTTGCCAGCTGCTTCTTTCGTGTTGCA
>CM031608.1:73898826-73901326 GCA_018398815.1 Conus ventricosus
AACTTACCACTTTAACTTCTATTTAAATAACTGTCATCAGTCCTCCTATTTAATCTTAGTAATAGCACATGTGTTAAACAAAACAAAATCCTATCCACTGCGAGGAAAAAAAAACAAGGATATTACAACAGAACTCCACAAATACCAACAAACCAGGACAGAGGGGGAAGGAGATATATAGATGAGATAGAGAGAGCGATAGATGGAGTTATGAGAGAGAGAGAGAGAGAGATGAAGATGAGAGCTACGAGAGAGAGAGGGGAGAAGGAGAGAGATAGTGAGAGGAGAGAGAATAAGAGAGAGGAGAGATTATTTGGAGAGAGGAGAGCAGAGAGAGAGCGAGAGAGAGAGGGGGGGGAAGAAAGAAGGAAGAGGAAAAAGGAGCGAGAGCGAGAGGGGAAGAAGAGAGGGTGAAGAGATGGGGTGGTGAGATCGAGAGGATTGATGAGTTTTGAGATGAGACCGGAGAGCGAGCGAGGAACGAGGAGAGGAGGAGAGCGAGAGTGAGGCCAGATGAGCGATGGAGGAAGGAGAGTATAATTAAAAGTAATAAAAATAAATATAAATGTGGGGAGGACAGGGAGGGGCGAGAGGGAGAGGCAATGAGATGAGTGGGAGAGAGTGGGAGAGCGAGGCGAGGCGAGAGATGAGAGGATTAGAGAGAATGAGAGAGTGAGATGAGAGAAAGAAGACGAGCGAAATAGAGTGAGAGACGAAAGAGAGAGAAGAAAAGGCGGGGAGAGATAGAGAGAAAGAAGAAAATGAAGAAGAGAGGTGAGAGAGGGGAATGATGAGATAAGGGGAGGTTGAGAGGGAGGGAGAGAGGAGAGAGTGAGAGAGAGAGGGAGAGAGAGGGAGAGAGGAGGAGAGAGAGAGAGAGATGAGAGAGAGAGAGAGTGAGAGAGAGAGAGGAGAGAGGTGTGAGGCCGAACAGGAAAAATATCTTGTTACTAAATACTTTGAAGGAGAGGTTGCTCACCTTATGTGTTAGGGGATCTTCAACTAAAAAAGTGATTAAAACCATTCCACAGTAAGAGAGCACTGAATGAAACATCCTGATCCTTGGGAGGAAACTGGACTGACTGCTCTCCTAGTGGGGGGGGGGGGGGGGGGAATACAACATTCTGGGTTACTGTACAAATGACACCCCAACATTTTCATACTTGCCGCTAACTTCTGTTAATAATGACTGGTCATTCTCTTATTGTCTTAGTAAGAGCACTGTGTTACAACAGAATCTATCCATGGGAGGAAAAAACAAGGATTACTGCATGAACCCCACCTAATACCAAACCAGGACAGAGGGAGGTGCAGAGAGAGGAGAGAGAGATTTATGAGAGTGAGAGATGAGAGTGAGACGAGAGAGAGAGGAGGAGAGGAGAGAGAGAAGAGGAGAGAGAGAGGGGGAGGGAGAGAGAGATGAGAGAGAGAGAGGGAAGGATATGGGAGAGAGGGGAGAGAGAGAGAGAGAGAGAGAGAGTAAGGAGAAGAGAGCGAAAGAGAAGAGAGACGAAAGAGAGAGAAAGAAAGGGGGGGTGAGTGAGAGAGAGAAAGAAGAAGGAGAGAGAGGAGGTAAGAAGAGGAAAGGGGAGGGAGAGAGAGAGAGAGAGAGAGAGAAGAGAGGAGAGAGAGGAGGAGGGAGAGAGAAAGAGAGAGAGAGAAAGAGAGAGAGAGAGAGAGAGAGAGAGAGTGAAGAAGAGAGAGAGAGAGAGAGAGAGAGAGAGGGAGAGAGGCCAACAGGAAATTTCTTGTTACTAAATTACTTGAAGAAAAAATGGTGCTCACTTTATGTCTCGACTATGGGATCTTCAACTAAAAAGTTGATTAAAACCATCCAGTAGAGAGCAGATTAACAAAATGTAGAATTTTGCCCTAGGGGATTTTATCTCTTCTGCACAGAAAGAGAATTGAACTTGGGAAATATCTACAAACCTACCCATTCCCTTAGACGGTATGTCCCTCATGGCCTAACAGGAGCCAGGGATTTTTCCCTTGCAGTTGGTGCGACACTTTGCAAACATTTCAGAGAAGACTTTACATTTTGTATTCACCTTGGGACAATCGCAAATGGAGAATTTTAACATACACTTAACTTGCAAAACACCAAATGTGATCTAATAGTTTGGTGCACACTGCATCCAAAATGAATGGTATGTTGGGTTCTAAAGAAATATCTAAGGCTTGGTGGGAAACCACAAAAGCGAAAGTCATCTTAGGTATGCCCATAGTGTAACGTGGCCCGCAAGCCTGCACTCACACCCACCACACTGTTCGCTCAGTTGCCTATTTCCTCAGATTGTTCCCATGGAAAATGTTGTATGTGTAGAAGAACTACTTCCAGGAGAAAATATACTGGCAAGCCAATCTTGGCACTATATTGATTGGGTCTGAATAATAGAAAATGGATATAAATGCACTTTCTCAAAAGAAGAATAAACTATTCATAGAATAGGACGCCTGTCATATTTTCTATCAGAAGTGAATAGACTCTTCTTAGTAA
>CM031608.1:73906326-73913826 GCA_018398815.1 Conus ventricosus
GAACCCAAATCACAGTCCCACACCACAGACCACATACAGAAGAACCGCACCACCAAACCCACACCATAGACCAAAACCATGCACCCACACCACAGACCTTATCACAGACCACGGCAACACAGACCCACACGACAGACCTACGACAGATCCATCGCACTTTTAGACCCACATTATAGTCCCACATTATAGTTCCACACACAGACCCACACCAACATCTACCATTTATCCACCACGACCTTACCACAGACCCACACCACAGCCCACAACACACACTCACACCACACACCAACTTGCGACCCACCTCAACATATTACATTCAGGGAGATTACACACCACAGCCTATATCACCGGACCCACACCATAGACTTACACCACAGATCATATAAGAGATCCACTCTGCAGACCACACTGCTGACCCTCACCACGGATCCACACCAACCAAACCACACCACAGGATCCATACTTATGAACACACCGCACATGACAGATCCCACACCAGAGATCCATACCAAGAGTTCCACTGACAGACTCACACCACAGATCCACACCAAAAGACGCATCACAACACACCCACACACAGACCCACACAGCAGACCCAACCTCAGACTCATATCATTGATCCACCTAAGACCCCACAACAAGATCCACACACAGGTCCACCACCATAGACCCCACATCACCGACCCCACGACCCCACTCTATAATCCCATACACAGACCCACACACAGACCAACATCACAGAACCGTACCACAAACCCACACCTCAGACCCTTAACAATAGACCCACACCTTAGATCTCACTATGATGATAAGACCCTCAGCATTCACCCACACATCAGACCCACACCACGGACCCACACCACAGACCCACACCATACAGACCCACTTCACAGTAATGCACCACAGAACCACACCACAGCCCACACCTCAGGAATCACACCACAG
This sequence comes from Conus ventricosus, assembly GCA_018398815.1. Classification (NCBI taxonomy): domain Eukaryota; kingdom Metazoa; phylum Mollusca; class Gastropoda; order Neogastropoda; family Conidae; genus Conus; species Conus ventricosus. Next base: position 73,907,272 of record CM031608.1, read on the forward strand.
TTCACTCCATAGTCGCACATCATAGCAGACCCACACCAAAAGATCACGCACAGTTTCACCAAGCACAGACCCACACCATAAGATCCACCACGCAGATCCACACACTGATCCACACACAAGACCCACATTAAGATCCACACTGAGTTCCACCCATAGACCCACATAACAGATCACATCACAGACCCACAACACAGATCCGCACCGCAGATCCACACCACAGATCCTACCACGATGACCACCACAGATCACACCACAGATCCCATGCTGCTGACCCATTACCACTGATCCACACCACAGTTTCCACACACAGACCCACACCACAGATCCACACCGGAGACCCACACCTTGGCCACGGAGTTCTGTCAAAGGGACCGTTCCGTATTTTTTTGCAAAATGTCGTTGACAGACGAACCAATTACACCAAGAGAATAAAAATTTTGTTGGAAAGGAGTTACGTGAAATCTTTTCACAGCTTGAACTCCTAGTCTTTTGATGTTCCTTTTCATCAATGTTAGAGTAGAGTGGTGGGGTTGGTTGGGGGGGGGGGGTGATAGCTGTGTGGAGGCCGGCTGCGGGGTGGTTGTGCATTCAAAGAAAAGTTAGGCCTAACTTTTTACAATTATGTTCATTTAATTCAAAATTCGTGCGTGGTGATCTAATACACACTGAGACTATGGTTCTAAAGGGATGCATACACCTGCAGAAGGTATGAGCAGTTCGAACCCTGCACGATCAAGCTCTGTTTTGACGTCGACAGAGAAGAGTAGCAGGTCTAGAACACAGCGGATGACATGCAAGACATCCAGGGCCTGAACACCCACACAACGGTTGTATCCACTATTTTGAGAGTAATTAACGAGTTATGTTGAAGCTTTGCATTGTGAGGACTGAGTCTTGAGAAAGGCGAGTCATCAACATTTGTCCACAATAGTGATGTCTCTAAAACCGGCGTGGAAAACGTCGTAACTTCCATTTCACATTAATGCGAAATCGCATCAGCTGTTTCGTTCCAAAATTGATTGAAGGTACACTAAATAATTTTCCTAACAAAGTGTGTTCGTTACTCTTCTTTGGAATAGTACTCTTTTTCAAGTTTATCAGCACAGTTCCGTATGGTTATCTGGGCAGGCAATCAGCTGAACTTTAGATTTAAACCAGCATCTACGAATCTACGATGATCAAATGCGAAAAGAAATCAATCTTGACACCCGACAGTGTCAATGTAGTGAAGACTAACGTCGGATTTAAGCTATTTCGTTGACAAAAATGTACCATGGATACGACATATTTGCTCTTTCATGGACAATGTTTAATAATAATTACCAAAAAAGAAAATCCGATGAATGCAGAATTGTGTCGAATAAGATGAATATCAAGCAACAGCAGAAGTTGTGGTATAATAATCTTTCGGTAGAAAAGAGACCCAATCCGACAAACTCTAGCTGGACGAAATTAATTTTGCCCTTTTTTTTGACAAAAGAGTCATTCTTCCACACTTTGATGCTTTTTCTTCTATGATAGTCGTAGATAATTGACAACCATTTTCAAAAAGACACAGCGCTGTCTTCAACAGTTGCTGCCAACTGGAGAGACGTTTCGTGTCGCTGGTTTGCCGTTAAATGTGAGGGTATTGCCATTCATCAAAAAGAATTGCTTAATTCCCTGCATGTTAAAGACTTTATTCTACCAGCCGCCGTGGCGAAGTGGTTAGCGTCGCGGACTCCCGGCTGGGAGGTCGTGGGTTCGAACCCATCAGAGTCATGTGGGCTTTTCTGCCCCAACCGGCTCCTACCCAGAGTTGAGTTTGCTGCGGACTCAGTTGGGAAGACTGGGACCACACAGTCGAGTTTCATCCCCTTAATGGATGCGTTTCTGAGAGTGTTGCTCAAATTTCCTGACCAACACTGCAGGTGCCTGTATCTCTCGGGCCTGGTTGACGCCGGGATATATTATGAAAGGAAGCGTAGAGTACAGCCCTGTCATGTAGATTCAGACCGAAATGGAAATCCGTAGCATCATCTTAATCATCCTCATTCTCATCGATCAGCATAAAAAAAAGTCTCAAATTCTGTGGCCCTTCATGCCCTGCTCTCATGGTGACCTCAATTTCGATGTCCTCTCCACGTCTGTGGTCTTGGTTTGGTTCCGTCGGGGTCACCGGTATCGGCGAGTCAATGGGGGCTGTCTTTGGACGGACGTGGTGGCGCCCTCCGGAGGGAGAACTCACTCACGCCGGCTCCGCGACTAAGCAATTATTGTCGTCAGTAGGGGGCTTAGTAGGTGGTTTCCTGCGTATGTTAGATCAGAACAGGCGCCACTGAACACCACCGAAGTGACTCGGCAGCAGTGCAGTGTCTCCTCCGGTGGGTTGCCTCTTGACGACTTGACATTGACTGCTCCCTGTGGATTGCCGGTGCCGGGGCTGCGGCGGGGCCGACCGAGCTGTGGTTGTGGACGGGGTGTCGGAATGAGCGGCGTGAGTGCAATGCCCCTGAGGTGGCGCAGAGGTTGGGACAGCAAAAAAAAAAAAAAAAAAAAAAAAAGTCTTTATTCTTGTTTCTGTGCAACCATTATGGCTGGACCGACTTGGAAATAAGATACGTAAAAAAAAAGTATGCGGAGTACATCCATTAAATACAACTTACGAGGGATGGGTCACGTTTCCGCTTATGATTGCATGAGCTTCATCAGTAGGGCAGCCCATTCCGATGTCGCATTCGCAGAAACGGAAGCAGTAGTTCCTACCACTCCAGTGGTAATAGTCTCCACACGTTCCGCCGGTTGTAGTACACAATTCTTCCTTTTAGGACAGAAACACAACAAGTGGAGATATATTATCAGCATCCTGTCCAAGTGCACACTTGTAATGTCTTGCTGATCGATCGATTTTCAGTGTTAAAAAATGACGACTTTTAACCAAGTGCCAGTCTAACAGTATGTCTTTGTGACACACATATCATTGTACTGGATAATACTCATACAAACAAATCAACAAAATCTTCAATACATCAATACTGACATGCACTCTTAGACTAAGGAAATAATAATGTAGTGTGCAGGCAGAGACAAGAAACATCAATACAAATGAATACAACATGTAAATGTTAGGGAAATATATGCTAGTACCACGTACGCTGTTAATGTTGGCACAATGTGCAATCAAAGCTGACAGTACATGAACAGCAACATTTGGTGTGCTCATGTACAATGTACAATCAGCTGGTGATAATGTCGTTGATATTACATGGCCAGCAACATGTGGTGTGCTCATGTACAATGTACAATCAGCTGGTGATAATGTCGTTGATATTACATGGCCAGCAACATTTGGTGTGCTCATGTACAATGTACAATCAGCTGGTGATAATGTCGTTGATATTACATGGCCAGCAACATTTGGTGTGCTGATGTACAATATACAACCATAGCTGCTGATAATGTTGCTGATAATGAATCAACAGCAACATTCTCTCTCTCTCTCTCTCTCTCTCTCTCTCTCTCTCTCTCTCTCTCTCTCTCTCTCTCTCTCTCTCTCTCTCTCTAACAAACGGCATTTAAGGTTACCAATCTACATCAATTTCCAGTCTCTACCCTCATCCCTCTACTGACTCCTCTTCTCACACTCTCCCACTGTCTGCCAAGTGTTTTCTTTGAAGCACACCAACCACATACTGGTAGCACAGTACTGACGACACCAGGGCAGAGAACTTTGATAACTTGCCATTCAAGTCTCAACTCCCACTCCCTTCCATCTTTCCTTATCTGATCATGCAGCAAACGATCGCAGAGTGAAAAGGATTTCGTCTTCTTCAGAGAAGCTGCCATCCCACCTGCCCGTCTTCTTCACAGAAGCTGCCATCCCCCTGCCCGTCTTCTTCACAGAAGCTGCCATCCACCTGCCCCGTCTTCTTCACAGAAGCTGCCATCCCCCTGCCCCGTCTTCTTCACAGAAGCTGCCATCCCACCTGCCCCGTCTTCTTCACAGAAGCTGCCATCCCCTCCCCGTCTTCTTCACAGAAGCTGCCATCCCCCCTGCCCCGTCTTCTTCACAGAAGCTGCCATCCCCCCTGCCCCGTCTTCTTCACAGAAGCTGCCATCCCCCTGCCCCGTCTTCTTCACAGAAGCTGCCATCCCCCCTGCCCCGTCTTCTTCACAGAAGCTGCCATCCCCCTGCCCCGTCTTCTTCACAGAAGCTGCCATCCCACCTGCCCCGTCTTCTTCACAGAAGCTGCCATCCCCCCTGCCCCGTCTTCTTCACAGAAGCTGCCATCCCCCCTGCCCCGTCTTCTTCACAGAAGCTGCCATCCCCCCTGCCCCGTCTTCTTCCTTCCCTTCCACCCCAAGCCTCACCCTGACCCCCGCATGTTTCGCCCATGCATGATGCAATGACCTGGAGTGGCAACATATCCTTATCTACCCGTGCCAACATTGTAGTTCATTTGTGACATAGATACCGATGGACATCAAACATCTGAGAAATCGTCTTCTGGAATCTTCTACACATTTTCTCACACTGTAGGTGGTGGGGGATGACTATCCATTTCAGATGACTGTCCCATTGTAGATTACATCCACCCTCCCTTTTCTTTTCTATGATGATATTATTTGCTGTCATGTTTCTCTGACAGCCTGTCAATCAAACAAACTAACAAACTAACTGACTGACTAACTGACGAACTAATAAACTAACAACCAACACACCAGCCGCTGTGGCAAAGTGGTTAGCATCGTGGACTCCCGGCTGGGAGGTCGTGGGTTCGAATCCCATCAGAGTCATGTGGGTTTTTGTGCCCCGATCGGCTCCTACCCAGAGTTGAGTTTGCTGCTGACTCAGCTGGGAAGACTGGGACCACACAGTCGAGTTTCATCACTTAATGGATGCGTTTCTGAGAGTGTTGCTCAAATTTTCTGACCAACACTGCAGGTGCCTGTATCTCTCGGGCCTGGTTGATGCCAGGATATATTATGAAAGGAAGCGTAGAGTACAGACCGAAATGGAAATCTGTAGCATCATCTTAATCATCCTCATTCTCATCGATCAGCATAAAAAAAAGTCTCAAATGCTGTGGCTCTTCATACCCTGCTCTCATGGTGACCTCAATTTCGATGACTTCTCCATGTCTGTGGCCTTGGTTTGATTCCATCGGGGTCACCGGTATAGGCGAGACATGGAGGCTGTCGTTGGACGGACATAGTGGCGCCCTCCAGACACAGTGGCTCCGTGACTAAGCAATTATTGTCGTCACTATGGGGCTTAGTAGGTGGTGTCCTGCGTATGTTAGATCAGAACAGGCGCCACTGAACACCAGCGAAGTGACTCAGCAGCAGTGCAGTGTCTCCTCCGGTGGGTTGCCTCTTGACGACTTGACATTGACTGCTCCCTGTGGATTGCCCAACCGGGCTGTGGCTGTGAACGAGGTGTCGGAATGAGCGTGGGTGCACTGCCTCTGAGATGGCACAGAGGTTGGGATAGCAAAAAAAAAAAAAAAAAAAAAAAAAAACGTACAACACTTTGCAACAAAAAAAACCACAGCACAGCACAATGCATCAACACCCACATGGTGACACACAAGCTGGCCTACCGGATCACTGCAAGGCCCATCTGGTGTTGCTGATTCCATCGTAAAGTCAATCAAAATGGACATAGACAGCGCCATCATCAAGACTGCTGACTGTAGAGCATGAAGATAAACATTGACGATAATATCATCATCATTATCATCATCATCATCATTACCTTCATCATCATTACCTTCATCATCATTACCATCATTCCCCCGAAGTCGGAGTGTGGCTGCCCATGTGGCGGGGTAATCAAAAACGGTCACACACGTAATGTTCTCATCCCCAGCTGATGCATTTGTACCATAGTGTGTTCAAGTACTTCGGCTGTTTGGATGATCCCTGGAGTCTTTTAGCCAGGGTACGACAACAACAACAACACAACATTACCATCATCATTATCATTATCATCATCATCATCATCATCATCATCATCATCATCATCATCATCATTCTGATTGAAAATAGTTTGATACAAATGCATCGACTTTACACTCCTGGCTTTGCTTAGTTGTTACAGCCTGTTCAAATGGATGCTGTTTAACGCGAATTAATACGTTTGTTGTGTTTGCTAACTCTGCATGTTTTGTTTTCTCATTTCGTAAAATGGATGTAAACAAACAGATAAACAAGCTGGCAAGCAAGCCTGCGAATGTGTGTGTGAGAGAGATAGAGACAGACAGAGAGACAGAGAGAAAGAGAAGGAGGGAGAGAGAGACACAGACAGAGAGGGAGTAAGGGAGTGAGCGTGAGAGAGAAATGTTTCAGGGCTCATTTCTCCATTATTTCCGTACGTACCAACTCAAAACAAAATCGGTATTTCACATTCATTCAAGAAAACAAGTCAGTTGTGACCTGGTTTCAGACTCTATTTGTGTAAAAATGTTTGTGTAAAAAAGAGATAATTATGATGTATAGTGATGAAAACAGATTTTAAAAGGGTTATGAAAAATCCAAAACCACTCTTCACTATGAGTAAACATTCGTACCTGG
>CM031608.1:73918826-73931326 GCA_018398815.1 Conus ventricosus
AAACAACAAATACGTCGTCAGTTAACAATTACTGATTTCAAATCATTTCAAATGAGATGAAGCATGATGGTAGGGACAAGAATACAAGAAACAGAAAAAAGGAAAGGAAGGTAGGAAAGAAAGAAAGAAAAAAGACTTTGGTGTGTTCTTTGCCTTCTATTTATTTTTACAGTTTTGCACCCGAAATGTGACTCTAAATATAAACACAGAAATATGTTGTCGTTCTCTTTTTAACTTTTGATTGAGAGTAAAAACTGGGTTCATTTTGTGAACGGATGCATTACATCTTGCACACACTCTAAATCCCATTACAATTTTCAGAACAGCAGGCCATTTTGGGCCCATTGGTGTGGATGGCACGTGTACACATTGTATGCACTGCAAGAATTAAAAAAACAAAGGGTTTAAGATATTGACTGATGCCCCACTGTAGGGAATGGGAAACGACTGAATGTAGCACCAGCAGGCAGCTCTTCAGTCAGCACCTTTTTTTTTTTTTTTTTTTTTCCCTCACCACCCCGCCTTTACTAATTTTTTTTTGTCTTTTATTTTTTCCTTTTTTGTTTTTTGTTTGATTTTTTTTTAATATTTTTCTTCCTTTTTTGGCTTTTTTTTTTTCTTTTCTTTTTTTGTAAGGGGGTCCTTTTTTTTTTTTTTTTTCCTTCCTTTCTTCTCTAGGTACCATGCGGGGTTGTATGATGTATTGCTATCGATGGACATTATTTTGCTGATTTTAATGCTTTGGCGTTTGTTACAGGCGTCAGGGTTTATTTTTGTATAGTGTTTGGTGTAGTGACACTCTCCCCACTGTGTTTTACAAAAAGATACAAGGGTTATGGTTTATTAAAAAAAAAAAAAAAAAAAAAAGAAGAAGAAGAAAAGATGAAAGAAAAGGACGAGAGAGAGGCCCGGACATCTTCCAGGAACCGTCCTTGAACGAAAGACAAAAGTATGCAAGGAGGGATACTAGAAATACGCGAAGGATGAGGGGAGGAACAAAATTCAAGAAGAGAGGGGAGAGAGAGGAGAGAGAGGGAGAGAGAGATGAGAGAAAATGAGAGAGAGAGAGAGAAGACAGACAGACAGACAGACAGACAGACAGAGACAGAGAGAGAGAGGGGAAGAGAGAGGAGAGAGAGAGAGAAAAGGAGAGTAGGAGAGAGAGAGATGAGAGAGGAGAGAGAGGAGGAGAGAGAGAGATGTAGTAAGAAGCGTACAGCTCGTCTCCCCAAACCGGCCTATTCCCCTAAAGGCTATCCCTATTAGTGAAAAAGGAGATACAAGGAAGACACGGGGGAAATCCTGGCGAGACAATCGGTTCATTAAGAGAGAGGAGAGGAGAGATGGGGAGGAGGAGGAAGAAGAGATGAGAGGAGAGAGTATACTTTTAAACTAAATTTAAAACACAACTTGCACCCCCCCTCCTTCCCTTCCTCATATCCCAATCCGCTGTTTGTGTGTGCGTGTGTATGTGTGCGTGAGCGTGCGTGCATGGTATGTGTGTGATCACATTATTTGTAAAAGATAAGTTACATTTTTACAAACCCGATAGAAACATTAAAAAGCACTCATGAACATGAATTATTCTTTTAATTTTAAAGACAGAAATGTCAAAAGCGGTTGAGCACAAAATGTGTGTAGGTGATGCTTTTTACAGTGTCTGCTATTGTTTGTTTGAAAAGGAGAGCTGGAGCGGCGCGATATTTTGCTTTGTGTGTGGGGCGTGCGCGCGCGCATGTGTCTTTGTGTGCGCGCGTGCGTGTGTGTGTGTGTGTGTGTGTGTGTGTGTGTTTTGCGCGCGCGTGGAGCTTTGCGGGGCGCGTGAGCGTCCCTGCGTGCGTCCCTGCGTGGTGTTACATTAAATTCCTTAACTGTGTTTCCCTGCTCAAGACCACTTCATATGGCTCGATGACTTTGTCTTTTTAATTTTGCTTATGCACATTTTACCCACTAGCAAATTGTTATTGACGCACACTAATTATGTGAAGATTTCTTTTCATATAGCCCGACAGCAGTCTGTTACGGACAGATGAAATTCATGCCTACCTTTGATAAAATAATATTTTCAATTTTTACCAAAATTGTTCACTAGGGAAACATTCAAAAAAAAAAGTTCAATGGTTCCACGTGCCCGGACTTAATCACATGAAATAGACTGGCACCGCCCATTTTTTGTAGCATAATATTTGTGGGATAGATATTATGTAACAATTTCCTTTTGCAGCTCACGTAAGCGTATTTCTTTTGTTCCCAGTCTTGGCGTAAGCCACATCTTTTCACTCAATTCAATGTTAAGTTTTCTGCTCCAAAAATCTGGGGCTGTGTGGAGTTAAGGTTTGTTGTTACTCTTTTTCAACAGATATTCTTTAATTTGTTTTGTTTTAGCATAAAAATTTGATTTGCGTCAGAGGTCCCATGATTCTCCTTTCAAATCGTTTGTTCTATCTTTTATCAAGTCAATCCGGGGTTTGTGGTATGGCTTTTTAGTAGAGCATTGTATTGAAACATGGTTATTCCCCTGTTTTGGTTAAAGTAAGTTTGTATTTCCCACTAAAGTTAAAAAACGCCTTTTCCCTGCGTTTTAATAATATCGTTTATTGTGACGAGGCCTTTCTTGCCTTTTTTCGAAATTAAGGACCTTCTTTTATATTTGATTAACTTATTTAAAAGAGAAAATGTGTACCAATATATTTTGCAAGAAACACTATCGCTTTCTACTTTTAGTTTTTTTTATCTAGGTAGTTACATAACTTCTTTCCAAAAATTATTTTCGATTAAAGAGATCCTGGTATTTCTTTAGGAGAACAGTTTTATTTCAAATATTTCCTAGCTGAGGCTATTCTTTTCAGTGCCAAAAAGGAATGGAGGCACCATGTCTCAGTACTTTTGTTGTTTTAATCGTCCAACCCACTGTAGGTTAAAGTTTATTTTGCAATTCATTCATGTAAAACCATTCGCAACCCCTTCTTTTAATCTGCTTTCATGACCTTTCGTTTAATCTTTTCAAAGGCTTTTCTTTTTCTGTGTTTCCCTTTGCCAAAGAATTTTTAAAATTTTTATTAACTTTTTCAGTATTTCCTTTGGCAGTCAACCGACTGCATAACATAAATTAATTGGCTGGTCAAAAATGTCTTTTGATCACTATTTACCATGTATGCTAAGGTCTCTCTTACTCTTTCTTTTATCATAGCTGTTAGAGTTTTCAGCCTACTTTTCTGTTGTCTTTTTTCTTTGGCCATTTTGTTTTTGCAAAGAATATTCTAAGATTTTTATTTTGTCTACAATTTCAAAAGGTATGTTAAGAACACTTTCTTTAAATCACTATTGCCAAGACTTTGTTTTACGTATGTTTAGTTTCAAGCCAGAAAACTTTGGCAAATTGTTGAGAATATTTGTTGCTGTTGTTATATCATTTGGTGTTTTAAAAAAAGGGTTGTGTCGTCAGCCATCTGTTGGATTTTGATGCAAGCGTTTTGTTTCATTTCGCATTGTATTCCTTCAATGCCACTATTTCTAATCTTTATAGCTAGCAGTTTTTACAGCCAAAACAAAGGCTAGGGGGAGGAAAAACGGACATCCTTGTCTAATCCACAATTGACATCAAAACTCCCCGATTTCCACCCCCCTGATTTATATGATTTACAGCCTTTTTTAACTTAATTCAAACCCCATTTCTTAAATTGGGGGGACCAAATCAAAAACATCGAATGCTTTTATAAGTACGTTTTGTTATGGAATCGAATGCTTTTGAAAAATCAAGTGCTAATATAAAACCTGATTTCCCTGTTTTGTTTAGTAATTGATTGCATCGTCAATTGTACGAATGACTTTTGATATATTTCGACCTTTAATGTAAACCAACTGGTCTTCGCTGACCAGATGTTGTATAACACACTAAGTCTCTGTGCCATAACTTTTAGTTTAAAATTTTTTTATCAGTATTTGTTAAGGTAATAGGTCTCCAGTTTGTTAGTGTCTTTATCTAGTTCTTTCCCTTTTATGATTTAGTGTTATCACACCTTGGTATTGAGTGTATGACAGTCATCTTTTGAAAGGATCATTGAAGAGGGCGGTTACAATATCTTTTAATTTCGGCCAGAAAAATTTCATAAATTCAACAGTAATTCCGTCCATCCTGGCGCTGATCCATTTTTTCATGCTTTTTTAAAGGCCTGATGTTTCATTGACAGTGACAAGACCTTCCATGAGTTGGAGTCGTGTCACCAAGGCGAGGAATATCTTCTCCAGCAATAAGTTTTGGCGTAGTTTCAGTCCATTTGCAAGTCAGTTTTTTGATTGTAAAGATTTCTATAGAAGGTTTACCTCTTTTTCATTTTTTTGGTCTGGTCAGGGGTTTAGAAAACCCCAGAATCTGATACAAGACGAGAAATTTCACATTTTTTCCTTTCCTTATTTTTCAAGGTTACAGAAATATTTGGTGTTTTTTTCTCCTTCCTCAACCCATTTCACTCTTGATCGAATTTGGACCTCTGTTTTTTGCTTTCTAGTAGTTCTAGTTTGTGTTTATTTACTTTAATAATCATTCTGTAAGCGTGCATTTCCAGGGTCTTTTGTTATGCGAAATTCAATGTCATTCAGTTGTTTCGCAGGTCTAACTGTTCGTTTCTTCGACAACAGGTAATCGTTTGCCAAAAATCAAACAATAATTTATGTATTTCGGATTTCGTTATTTCCCCATTTATCAAACAGAATTTATAAGTTCCTCATTATTAACACAATGATCTATTAACGCATTTACTTTTTTTACAAACTTCAGTCTGAGGTAGCTATTATTAAATCTCAATACCCTGGACTCTTTGAATTGCTGTTTCAAATTTGTGACTACAGCTTTATGACCCGAATTAGAGATGTATAATGTTCGCGGGACGCAATAAAGGAAATAATATCTTCTGAAGAAAAGCAATAATCTAACGACGAGCGATTAAAAGGGTGAAAACGGTTCCAGGTATATTCTTGATCATTCTCGGGAAAGATCCTCCATACATCTGTCAAAGAGAGCTCCGTATACAGGTTTTAAAAGGCTTCAACTTCTGTCTCATTGAAAGGATTTCGGATATAACATCATGCTTGTTTTTTAAAGACACAGTTGAAATCACCACATAAAATGAAATTTTCAGCTTCCAAAAATTTGTAGTTTCACATACAGGTTGTGGAAGAAACCCCTTTTTTGCCCATAGACTCGTTAGGCGCATACACATTTACAATGGTGATCGGGACTTGTAAATATGATTTTAAATTTGCAACAGTGCGTCCTCTGTTAAAATAAGTTCAATGTCTTCATTAACATTTTTGGGGAGACAGTATGACTTCGCCTTTCTTGGGGACGTCCCCTCTTTTTGCGAAAATCCTTCCACCCCTTTTTTTTCCCCTTGCGATTTTTCTTTTCTACAAAATGAGTTTCTTGCAAAAATATGACATCAAAACTTTGACTTTTAAAAGTATTTAAAAAAAAACTATTACGCTTCATTTTATTTTTTAGCCCCCGGCAGTTCAAAGAACAAATTCTAAACTTTTCCATTATACTAAGAAAGAAAAATGTATGACTAAAACGAAGCACTGAGCTCCCACAAAAGTCAACATAGGCATTTCTATCTGAGAAAAAAAAAAGGGGGGGGGGGGGTAAGACAACGGGGTGCAGAAAAGAAGAAAGGGGGACAGACGGAGAGGAGGAAAAGGGAGGCGTTGTTGAATGGAAAAGGGGGCAATAGAGGAGGACAGAAGGGAGAGAGGAGAGAGAGAGGGGGGGAGGGGAGAGAGAATGTAATACTCGAATGAATGAGAGGAGAAGAGTGGAGGATGGAGGACTGTTGGGCGTTGGGGAGGGGGGGGGGAGAGTAGACAGACAGGCAGCAAACAGGCTGGCAAACAAATGGCCAGACAAAGACCAAGATACCTAGTAAGTTTAAACGCCGACACACAAGCAAAATGCGCTGACATTAAGCAGGTTATTTTTGTAATCGGAAACACTGTCTTTCTCTTCAGTGTCTGCATCCATTAGCTGTTTTTCTCTTGGTGTAAGGGCTGTCCTGTCACGTATCGCTGGCATTTGGAGTTTCTGAGCGGTTCCTGAGATTGTCTGAGTGGGGGCCATATAGAATGTAGGGTTTTTTGGCGCTTAGAAACCGCCGTCGATAGCTTTTCTCGTTGATATTTTTGTCACTGGCAGTGGGCTTACTTTCCGCGCGTGTGTCTCGCTTCCCAATTGTTTTGGAGGCAGGAGAGGTTAGAGGTGGTCGGAAATCTGTTCGGAGTGGCCTGGTGAATGAGTCTGAGGAAAACAGGGGAAGTAAACTTCCTTGTCCCTGACTGACTATCTGGCCGGCCTTTAACGGACATTCCTTCTTATCCTGGTTTGCACTCACGACACACATCTTCAACACAGAAATGGTGGTTAGGTTGCAGGACGGGTTTGAGCAAACAACGGATTTCATAACTTTTTCTGTTCTTTGTGGAATTTTGGCAGTAAATGGACCTACTTTTAATTTTTTTTCGAGAGGTTGCTGGGAGGGTTATGAAGACGAATCTTTCCCGTTTCATCTGTAGTTTATTGCAGCATCCCGTAATCGTTCCATTTTGATTCAGATGAGTTACATCCAATTTTAGTTAAGGAGTGTTCTATTTCATGTTGGCTCAGACATGGAATGTTGCCACCACATTCGTAGAGGTTTTTCTTCCCGGAATCCTCTCAGAATAAAAGGATTGGTGTTGGCTAATGGATCAGAGTATTCGGACAGTCAACCTTTGACAGAGATCGTTCTTGCCTGTCTGGTAGCTGGGTAGATCTCCAAGGTTTGATGTCCTGGGCACCAACGATGTGCACTGCCTGCGTACGTCGCAGCAGACACAGTTGTCGTTACGCGGTTTTCAGCCGGTCGGATGTCCGATTTTTTAGAAAAACGGGCTGGACGGAAGAATTTTGCTTTTATCCGCGTTTTAACGGTCACGAAGAGAGAGGAAAATGTGTGGAAAATACACTGAGATTGAAAACGTAAAAAAAGCACTAAGTTGAAACTGCGATAGCTTAGTAGATCGGACGGCGAAGAGCGACAATCCGTGAGCACCCCAGAGTGTTACTCACGACTCTTCAGTCAGCACTTCCAGGTAAACGAGAGTATGAATTGTAAAGCGCATTCAGGTTGGTTTCTAACTAAAGAAGGCACTACTTTCATATACAATAATAATTGATGAAGATAATGATAAGGATAATTATAACACTATTAATAACAATAATGATAACAATAATCACAATCACAACAGCCAGAAGAACGACACACCAACAACAACAATAATAATAATGATGATGATGAAGGGCAAAAATGTCCATGGCGCATACCCACTATGTCCTCCCTCCACTGTTGTAAGGCTAATGTCATTCATAAATCCGCTAATGCTTGGCCAGCTGCTTCTTTCGTGTTGCAGTGGAAAACGTATGTTTCTGTGCTATCAGCAATACACCATGTGTGTAACGACATCTCTTCACTGCTGGACAGTATATATTAACACATGGTGGGCGGCCCAGTTCTCCCAAAATATTTCTCAAACAATTAGAGACCACTCGCAATTGAAAAGAAAAAAAACACCTGAAAGACAAATAAACCAGACAACAGGGTAAACACGAATAAAACGAAAAAAGACAGGATGTTTTGAGAGAGAGAGAGAGGAGAGAGAGAGAGAGAGAGAGGGAGAGAGAGGGGAGAGAGAGGAGAGAGAGGGGGGAGAGAGAGAGAGAGAGAGAGAACAAGGCAAAAAGAAGAAGCGGGACTCGTCGTTATCCAAATTTTCGGCAAGTACACCTCCCCTTTCCCTCAGGGGACTTTAACTGTCTTATATTCACGCAGGTGTCACCAATTATTCTGACAATCACTCAGTTTAAACAAGAAAGAAGAAGTAGGAAAGTGAAGAGCATAGAAAACAATCTACAAAATTGGAACACACACTCACAGGCGTGTGCATATACTGAACATGTCAATGGTGTGCAGTCACCGAGTGATTGAGTGGATGAGTATGTGCGCGAAAGCAGCAGGGTGGGGGAGTGGACGGGGGTGGTTACAAATGTATGCATAGGTGTGAATGTGCCTGTGCTTCTGCGTTATGGAATGTGATATTGTAGTAGTAGTAGTAGTAGTAGTAGTAGTAGGTAGTTAGTAGTAGTAGTATGGGGGTGGTGTTTAGAGTAGCAATACTTGTAGCAGTAGCAGCAGCAGTAGTAGTAACAGACGAAGAAGTAGTAGAATTAGTACTGGTAGTAGTAGTAGTGGTAGTAGTAGTAGTAGTAGTTGTAGTAGTTCTAGAAGTCGTAGTGGTAGTAAATGTAGTTATAAAATATGATGATGATGAACGTCTGTGTGATTATGAGTGTGTGCATGAGCACGTGGGTAAGTACATGCACCTGCACATGGGTGTGACAGGGTGCATGAATATGAATAGATAAAAATGAATGTGTCAGTGTGTGAGTATGCACGCAGGCATGCGCGTGTGCACTCACTCACACAAAACACACACACACACACACACACACACACACACCCCACACACACACACACACACACACCATCCACTCCCTCTATCATTTCACATAATAACTGATATCCTCACAACCAAAGCAGGGAAAAGCATGAACAGCCTGGAAGTCATCATAAAAATTAAATTGGTGTGATAACAAAAAAAATGATGTGCTCCTAGAAAACCGTCTCAAATAAAATCACGGCACAGTACACAGCTACCATATCTTTTGTGTGTATGACGTTCTTGGGTCAGACGCACCATAGCTATATACACACTCACACACCATATGCTGATAAAGCTGTGCAGCTGTGCCACCAACTACACACTTATTGGGGAATGGGGAAGGGAGTAGGGGGCGCACTACTTAGATACGAACACATTTACAAACAAAATCCCTCTTCACAGTCGTTGTGAAACAATGTTATGTTGTGTTGTTGTTGTTGTTGTTGTGTTGTTGTTGTTGTTGTTGTTGTTGTTGTTGTTGTTTGGGTTTTTGTTGTTTGTAGGGGTTAGGGGCTGTTACAAACTTGTTTTTCTATGAACACGTTTTTATCTTCAAACAACCTGTCATAGACCAGGCCAAGTGGGAGGAGGGGGTGTGAATTAAGTGAGTCCCAGGTCCCCAACTCAGGTGGGAATATTATCAGGTTCTGGCTTCCTCAGTTGTAATCCCTTTTCTGTGGCCAGTGTGAATAACGAGGGATTTGCAGTGCACGTTGTTTTGGACAAAAAAGAATCTGTGGTGGTCTGGGTCCTTTCCCCAGTTTTACTGATGAAATTATCCCTTACACGATATTCGCCAGTCCGACGCTGTAGTAGAAAGCTCCCAATCCTTACAGTCATAGTGGTCTGTATAGATAATGCTGGAGTTCCACTCTACGTTTAAATTGTTTACCACATCAGAAAACAACAACTACGTCGTCAGTTAACCAGTTACCGATTTCAAATAAATTTTTTTTCGGACGAAGCATGACGGTTAGAATAAAAGAAAAAGGCAAAAGGAAAGGAAGAAAGAAAGATAGAAAGAAAGAATTATTCTATTTATTTTTCAGTTTTGCAGCCTAAATGTGACTCCGAATATAAAACAGAAACACGTTGTCGCTCTCTTTTATACCCTTTGATTGAGAGTAAAAGCTGACATTCCATGTATGAACGTATGCATCACATCTTGCACACACTCTAAATCCCATTACCAACTTTCAGAACAGCAGGCCAGTTTGGCCATTGGTGTGGATGGCACGTGTACACATTGTATGCACCACAAGAATAAAAGAATGAAGGTAAAACTATTGACTGATACTCGACTGTATGACACGGAAACGACTGAATTGGCGCCAGCAGGCAGCTCTTCACTCAGCACTACCCAGGTAGGCAGCCAGTTGTGTAAACAAGAGCATGAATTGTAAAGCGCTTTCAGGTTGGTTTCTACCTGGAGTCAGGCACTACTCTTCATAACAATAATGATATTGATGATAATAATAAAGTTAGCATTGATAATGTTATGATAACAATATTAATAACAGTAATAATAACAATAATCACAACCACAACAGCCAGAAGAACGACACCACCAACAACAACAATGATAATAATGATGATGATGAAGGGCAAAAATGTCCATGGCGCATACCCATCATGTCCTCCCTCCACTGTTGTAAGGCAAATGTCATGCATAAATCCGCTAATGCTTGCCAGCTGCTTCTTTCGTGTTGCAGTGGAAAACGTATGTTTCTCTGCCTATCAGGAATACACCATGTGTGTAGAGATATCTTTTCACTGCTGGACAGTATATATCAACACATGGTGGATGGCCCAGTTCTACCAAAATATTTCTCAAACAGTTAGAGACCACTTGCAATTTTAAAAAAAACTGAAAGACAAATAAACTAGACAACAGGAATAAACACAATAAAACGAAAACAAAACAGCAATACACTTGCGTGTGTAACAATATCTCTTCACTGCTGGACAGTATATATAAACACATGGTGGGCAGCCCAGTTCTACCAAAATATATCTCAAATCAATTAGAGACCACTCGCAATTGAAAAAAAACAACTGAAAGACAAATAAACCAGACAACAGGGATAAACACGAATAAAACGGAAAAAAATAGGATGTTTAGAGAGAGAGAGAGAGAGAGGAGAGAGAGAGAGAGAGAGAGAGAGAGAGAGAGAATTCATTGTAATGAAGACTGTCACCAACCTTCATCTTCCGCAAGGGGATAGGCCACGGCGCAGAGGAAAAGTGTTCGCACAAACCACACTCTGTAACCGCAGTGGAAGCGACTCAACAGCTAACAGATATATCCCTCGGCCGTCTGATCTGACTTTCACATGCCGCAGCCCACCTATCAAACCATCGGCAAACTTCGCAGTATCCAAGGTGCGCCAGGTGTCCCCTGTCCCTCCTTTCGTGAAAGGCAGAGTTCCAAGGATTACGTTAGTCAAACAATACAAGCATGCGCAGAATGTAGGTTAAAGACGATATTTGAGTGATAAAATGTCAACGCATATGAATGTAATGCAGTTCAGCTGTGAGAATTATGACTGTTTTTGACGTCAAATGCGTTAAGGAAAAAAAACTGATATGGATGCTTATAGACACAGAGACTAATCAACAACAGACCATTATTTTATACAGTACCATTATTTATACAGTATAGACACCAAAGGGTTTTTTTCACGTAGGCACGAGGGCACGTAGACTTCAATGCAAAAGCTTGGCCTTGTCTGAAGATGTGCTGTCTTCACCTGTCAGCGGAACAGCGACGAGTGAGGCTACGGGATGCACATGGTAGTTGTTTGACAGTGGCGTCTTTTGCCGGTGGGCTCTGCAATCATGAAATATGAGCTGGTATATCATGGGTACGCTTCTGTGGAGGTTCGTCGTGTCACATCCCGTGGCCGTTACACAATGGCATCTGCTAGGGAGGAAATATGTCCCTTGACGTCTTAGCGGAACGACCTGTGCGTGCTTGTGCCTTATGTTAACATGGCGCAGGCTTCCAAGGGTGGTGCAGGACTGCTCCCAGCGGGTTAGTTTGGCTTTTGGATAACACTCGCACCTTTGTATGTATCCTACTTTTTTCCTTTCCCTATTTTATTTTCGGAAGGCACTCATCACCATGGGGTCCCACATAGAAACATAGACACTAGGACATGTAGGCAAAGTTAGAGGTAGAGATGTAGTAGTATGCTTACTTGTTTGTTCAAACAACAGACATGTTCAGGGAAACGTCGGTGCTTTGATGACAGGTACGGTTGTTTTGACCGTTGTGGAATCTAGGAGGATTTGGCCTTGTAACGAAAACCACTGAACGTGTCACTGTAAAGTCATCATTAACTGAATGAATGATTGTCTCCCTGTGACGCTTTACACCATTCTTGGACGTAAAAGATACCCTTATGGTGTGTATGTATCTGTTACAAAATTGTATCCCTGGTCCTGCATCTATTTCACATGCATTGATTTGCTTATCCTTCTGTCTAGACCTGTGCAACAAAGAGGCACCACGTGGGCTGAGCCTGCCATGTCTCTTCTGACTAATCACTCCATTCATCCCAAACCTTCATTCCGTCCCCGCAACCTGTCGACATTTCCCGTCAGTTGTGGGGCAACCCCTGCGAGTGTGTCTTTGGGCTGTCCTCTGTCCACCGACTCATCTCAAAGCCTTCATTCCGATTTCTCAAAACGCTGACATTTTCTGGATAGTGCTGAATCACAGTCAATCATGTTGGTTCTTGACTGTGCTCCAGCTAACCGCAAAAACAAATAAATAAATACAAAAAAGCCACTGTGCAAAGTAAAACAAAACGAAACAGGAAAGCACGTTTTGGACAAATGCGTCTGCTTAAGACATGACACGGGACGTCAAATTAGTAACCCCCCCCCCCCCCCTCCCTCCTTTTCCCGACTACCCGCTCCCCGTCCCCGTCCCCCATCCCCTACCCCCGAATCCATCATTTTGTTTC
>CM031608.1:73936326-73939343 GCA_018398815.1 Conus ventricosus
AGGCTGCAGCTACTCGCCAAAAGTGTACCCAGAGGGCACATTGCGGCTTCAGAGCTGCGAGGTCGATGACTGACATGATATTCTCCTTGGGCAGCTACAAGCGAAGTGCCACGAGCAGAGATGACCTTGTTCATCGCCTTCATCGACCTGACCAAGGCGTTCAACTTGGTCAGTGTGTTAGGCCCCTTCACCCTACTACACCAGATTGGATGTCCCCACAAGCTCTTGAAGATGATCATGCCCTTCCATGACAACATGAACGGCGCTGTCCAGTACGACGGTTCATCTTCAGACCCCTTCCCAATCTAGAGTGGTGTCAAACAAGGGTGCGCGCTCACTTCAACACTCTCAGCATCTTCTCCTTGCTATCTTCTCTTTGCTGTTGCTCCATGCCTGCTGCAGTCTGAAGATGGCATTTTCCTCCACACTAGGAGTGACGGAAGCCTCTTTAACCTGCCTCCGAGCAAAACAAAGGGGAGGAAAGTCTCATCAGGGAGATGGTCTCGCCGATGACGCCACGCTCACTGCCCAAACCGAGGAGGCGCTACAACTGCTCATACCTGCTTCACTGATGCTTGCACCGACCAGCTTTGGAGAATACTTGTTCTTTAACGCAAAATGGGCCTGTCTGCTTGAAAGCAATGGCTGAAGAGCATTGAACAGCGCCATTTCTACCAACTGTAGCATGCAGTTGTACTCAATGTGTTTGATTATGGATTAGGACTTACAATACCGCCCAAGAGCAATTTTTTAAATTACAAAGAATTCAAAATGAAGCAATGAGATTGATCTTGGGAACTACGAAGGACACACCAGCTGAATCTATGCGATGCCTGCTTGACCTTCATTCAAAGCAGACAAGACACAAGCTAGAACAGGTGAAGGCATATTTCAGAGCACTTCATTCCCGCAAATTCACTACATGCGGCAGTCGAGGAAACAAAAGGAACTCATCTTGGACGTGGAAAATCATGGATGGGACAGATAGACGACAACAAACAGCTTGTGTGCCAGTTAGCAAAAGTCAAAGAAATAAAGGAGTTAGAAAAGTATCCAGACTATTTCAAACACCTCTACCAAACTGCCATCGCTCAGGAACCTAAAAGAAGACAGTGTTATATAACTGACGTTTCCAGTACCAAAGGTAAGTCAGGCTGGGGCTACACAGTGAAGCAAAATGGCCAAACTATCCAGGAAGACTCTGGTACATACAGTGTAACAACTTCAAGTCTAACAATGGAGGTAGCAGCAGTGACATAAGCACTCCACTGGCTTACATCTACAGACCACTTTAAAACTCAACAAGCCATGATACTGACCGACTCCATGAACCTACTTCAAAAAGTGGAGAGTGGAATGGGAAGCCCTGCTTGGCATAAAGTAATGCACAACCTTCCCTCCAGACATGCACGTGTTAAAGGAAATGAGAGAGCAGACACATTGGTAGGCAGAGCAACGATATGAACTGCATTTCGACTTGGCCAGTCAGGTATGATAAGAAATCTAAAGAATAACCCCAGCAAACAAGAGCAAAGCTACCATACCATAGAATGTCTGTCAGATCTACACATCAAGAGAGGAAGTGGCCGAGCATACAGACCTACAGGAACAGCAAGAAACAATCATCAATCAAACTGTTGGCATCCGTCCGTCTCGAGAGACAATGGTGTTGCGCCATGGATCAGTCAGTTGTGGAGTTGCAGCGCCTGCTGTGGCTGAAGAGCTCCATCCTCAAGCGGCAGACTCTCTTGCAATTGGTGCAGGTGAAGTCTCGGTCATGAGTGTTTGTGGGTGCCGATATAATACTCTGCCGTCTGCGGTGCCTCCGTTTTTTCGACTGGGCCTCTCTGCTCTGCTCTGCTTGCTTGATGCCGGCCTTGATGTTGGACCGCCAGCTGAGGCTGCTGCCTCCAGATCTGCTGGACTGAGGCTGCATGCCTTAGGTCACGCTTGCATACAGCCTTGTAGCGCAGGGCGGATCGTCCTATGGGTCTGGAGCCGTAGCCAGCTCGCTATACAGCATGTCCTTTGGGATGCAACCATCGTCCATGCTGCGGACATGGCCAAACCAGCGCAGGCGTTTCTGTGTCAGCATGGTGAACATGCTAGGCATCCTTACATGGGTCAGGACGTCCTTGTTAGTGATGCTATCCTGCCAAGTGATGCCCAATAGTCTTCTGAGGTAGCGCAGGTGGTCTAACTTCTTGTCGGGAGTAAAGGGTCTATGTTTCACTTCCGTATAGAAGAGTGCTCAGCACGCAGGCTCGGTACACTTTCATTTGGTGTTTGACATTAGCATGATGTTGTCCCAGACTCTCTTCGCTAAACAGTCCATCGCTGTTGCTGCCATGCCGATCCACACGTTCAGGTGAGCGTCCAAAGAGAGGTTGCTGGAGATGGTGGAGCCCAGGTAAGTAAAGCCGTCAACCACCTCAAGGGCGTGATGATCGATGGAGACACGGGGAGTGCTGCTGATGTCTTGGCCCATGATGTTTGTCTTCTTTGGGCGTATTGTCAAATTTGACAAGAAAGATGATGGCTCGTTCGCCATTTCGTTGTTCTGAGTGTTGATTATCTTGCCTCAAGAAGACTTAAGAGGTCGAAACGCGTCGTGTTTTGTCTCGTGATTCGTTTATATATTTTTGGCGGATTTATTACGTAAACTTTTAAAGATTCATCTGTTTAAACGCCAGTTGCAGAATACCAGCTGAAGATTACTGAGTTGCTACATGTCACTTGCACACCTGCTCGTGTACGAATGAGCTGTTCACCGGATTATTATTATCATTATTATTATTATTGTTATCATTCTTCTTCTTATTATTGTTATTAGTGTGTGTGTGTGTGTGTGTGTGTGTGTGTGTGTGTGTGTGTGTGTGTGTGTGTGTGTGTGTGTGTGTGTGTGCGTGCGCACGCGCGCGCGAGTGTGTGTGTACGTGTGTGCGCGCTCGAGTGTGTGGTGTGTGTGTGTGTGTGTGTGTGTGTGTGTGTGTGTGTGTGTGTGTGTGTGTGTGTGT
>CM031608.1:73939443-73959987 GCA_018398815.1 Conus ventricosus
CAGAGCAAGTCAACACTACATGGACAAAATGAATCTTCGTATGATGAACTGATTCTTTTGTACAAAGAGGTTGTAAATAATGTGATGAACATCATACTTTTGATTTTCACCTTTGATATACAGAGACAGTGTGTGTGTGTGTGTGTGTGTGTGTGTGTGTGTGTGTGTGTGTGTGTGTGTGTGTGTGTGTGTTCAATGATACAAAATTATTTTTCGTCATCTCTTCTAACATTTACATGGGCCATATTGAAGTTTGATATTGTTCATCACTGTCCTTCTTTTCTCTTACAGCAGAAAGTCAGAGAAGGAATGTGTGGATAGTTTTAGCTGGAAGTGACATGACGTTAGAGCAGTGATGGTCTCGACAGGTTGACAACTCGCAGAAATAAAGATACAACATTGTTGGAGCAGTGCAAATGAAAGTAGCTTAGAACCAGCACCCAACCCAACTCCCAGAACTGGATTCTTAAGGTGGTGAACAGGAAAAGTGGTAAACAGAGCAGAAAGACAGCAACATAGGAACCAGAGATGAACACATTACAAAGAAAGTTTTTGCCCACACCCACAAAATGGCAAAGCCCTTGTTTAGAATCCCCAGCCTCACTCTATATGTCTTCATCTATTCATTGGCACTCAGCAGACAGATGGCTAGCAGAGAGTGAATCAATGATATCGACTGAAAGGGGTGCTTCATAAAACCACTCCTAAATTGTGTCATCAATGCCCTTATATGTCTTTTCAAATTTGGCACAGTCCCCTCTTTCTCCACTCTGGTCTGAGTCAGATTGATTCTTGGGGGGCCGGAATAGCTTGGTTGGTAGAGCGCCGGACTTGTGATCTTGGTGATCCTGGGGTTGTGGGTTCGAATCTCCGCTGGGCTGTTTCGGTACAGGGGGATTTTTCCCTTGGAGATAACATTGGATCTGATACCGTTTCCCAAACAGTCCTTCGAATGAGACTATAAACCGAGGTTCTGTGTGTGAATTCACACATAACATCTTGCACACACGTAAAATCCCATCACCAACTTTCGGAAGAGAAGGCCAGTTTGGCCATTGGTATGGGTGAACAACATAGCATGCACTCTTTCCCGAAGATGGAGTATAGCTGCCTTAATGGTGGGATAAAAAATGGTCATACGCACAAAACTCCACTCCCTTAGTTGGGATGGGATTAGTCGTTGCCTGTCTATACAGGGAGTGTCCGCAGGAGTATCTGCCTGCGTATGCAGAAAGAAAGGAAGATTGATTCTCTATGCTTGATTCTTTATGCTTTAGTGATACTTTGTATCCAACCAATCAGAATGACATTTTCACCTGTCCTGCATCTTGTACTTTGATTCCCTTCTCTCAGATCAGCATTATTCTTTGTTGTGATGATGACGACATCTTGCAGAACAGTCTTCATGACGGAAGGCAAAAAAGTGCTGCAGGGGACAGAACTCCTAGCTGTGTTTTTTCTTTTTTTAGATCGATCTTCAGTCATTCGGCCCGGATTGTTGTGACACTACTTTTGCTCCATTGTTTGCTGTTTGATGGCTGACATTATGTGTCAAAAGTCACATAAGACCAAGACTGGATGTGACTAAGCTTGGTTAGAGAAGCAGTCATGATACAGAGTTAGTTTACACACTGAAGCAGCAGAGTAGGTCTTAGTTTAATTCTGGTCACGGTAGGGAAGGAGTCGTGTCAGGGAAGGTGGGAAGGCTGATCAAGGAACGAGCTGGTTGAACTGGAGAAGTTCCACTGTATGTGGCAAGCCTGACTTTTGACCTTTACCCTGGTGACGTTAAGCTCTACTTCCATTGTTTCAGTGTCATGTAGTGAAGTCATCACCTTTATCCTGGTGACGTCAAGCTCTACTTCCATCGTTTCAGTGTCATGTAGTGAAGTCATCACCTTTATCCTGGTGACGTCAAGCTCTACTTCCATCGTTTCAGTGTCATGTAGTGAAGTCATCACCTTTATCCTGGTGACGTCAAGCTCTACTTCCATCGTTTCAGTGTCATG
Source organism: Conus ventricosus (assembly GCA_018398815.1). Taxonomy (NCBI): domain Eukaryota; kingdom Metazoa; phylum Mollusca; class Gastropoda; order Neogastropoda; family Conidae; genus Conus; species Conus ventricosus. Next base: position 73,941,453 of record CM031608.1, read on the forward strand.
TAGTGAAGTCATCACCTTTATCCTGGTGACGTCAAGCTCTACTTCCATCGTTTCAGTGTCATGTAGTGAAGTCATTGGACTGCAGCGGCTTGGACACTGAGTTAGGATGGGGGATATAAAAAAAACATAAATAAAAGGAAATCATATGGTTTTAGACTAGTTCATTTGTTGTGCATAATCAGAAATCTAAATGATTGCACTCTGTAAGGTGATGTAATTATTTGTGATGGTGTGCCCCCCCCCATGGGGATGCTATGAGCTCTTTCAGTACAAATACTTGCCCACCATCAAGAAGGTCTCTGCTGATGATTTCCTCTTATCTGTGACTCTCTGACTTTTCCTTTTTCATCTTTTGTCTTTCTTTACTGTCGTTAGTTGATTTTTCTGCCTGCCATGTGTGTGTGTGAGTGTGTGTGTGTGTCTGCATGTGTGCGTGTGTGTGTGCATGTGTGTGCGTGTGTGAGTGTGTGTGTGTGTATGTGTGTGTGAATGTGTGTGTGTGTCTGCATATGTGGGTGTCTGCATGTGTGTGTCTGTGTGTGTGAGTATGTGTATGTGAGTGTGTGTGTGTGTGTGTGTGTGTGTGTGTGTGTGTGTGTGTGTGTGTGTGTGTGTGTGTGTGTGCATGAGTGTGTGTGTGTGAATGTGTGCGTGTGAATGTGTGCGTGAGTGTGTGTTGTGTGTGAGTGTGTGTCTGCATGTGTGAGTGTTGTGTCTGCATGTGTGAGTGTGTGTGTGTCTGATGTGTGTGTTGTGTGAGAGAGAGAGACACAGAGAGAGAGAAATCTTACATTTATGAATGCGTGAGAGGGGGGTGGAAGGAGAAGGGAGGTGCACCCCAGGTGTATTTCAGTTGGTACTTTTAGTGTCACTGTGACTTTGTTGTTAAAACAATGAATCAGGCCTTTGCTGATGAGGGAATGCCACACTGTGTGTTTTTATGACGCCATTATATTCATTGTTGTTATTCTTATTGTGATTATTACTATTACCATCATCATTATTATTTTTAGGATTCTTATCATTATAAACTTTTAATTTGGAGATGACTAATGGAATAGGTACCCTCAGCGCGGCGGCGTCTTATCAATCTTTAGGATGTCTATGGAAAAGCTCTTTTAATGTAGTAAACAGTTCTGCTGTGTATGTTGCTTTTTGTGAAAGACATGTTTTTGTTGGAGATGTAGAAATGGCCATTTTTTTCTTTCTGTATGTGGTTACGGCCCTCAAAGGGCCTTGTGAGGTGTGATGGGTGATGACGCCATTGACACTGAAACTGTGATGAACACAGCAACTTTACTGTGGCCACTGCTGTGTTCCTGGCATTTCTGTCATGCCAGTGTGTGCACACGTATCATGAATATAGCACACACAGTGTGAGTTACTGCAATGCTTGTTATAAATGTCTATATGCTTGTTGTGAACATTACATACACAGTGTTTATTGCTGCATTGTTCTTGGTATGTTTTTATAATCAGGGAACCATGCGTCATTGCATAATTCAAACACAACGAAAATGTAATGTGTTATATCAGGATCATAGTTCCATTGCTGAGCGCCCTTTTTAAAATGTCGATCCAGAGTTGTGGCAGTTCTTAAGTAAAGCAGCCATTACCTCCCAACTGAACAGCCAAAACTAACCAGACTACAAAAGTGGCACAGCCGGTCAATGTGTCAGGGTTGAAAGGGTGGGGTGGTGGTCTTTTTTTTTTTGTGCCTAGTGATACAGCTTGATATCATAGCAAAAACAGATGTAAAATGCAAATTTTGTTTACCTTATTGATTTGGGAGGGATTCCAATTTCGTCATTTTCCTTGGGTTTTTTTTTTTCTCCTAACCCAAAGGTTTCTGGTGTAAACGTCAGTAAGTTTAACTCATAACCCTGATAAGCAAGAGAATGCATTCTAACGCTGGGTGTTGATGTTTGTTTTGTTGTTTTTGTTTTTGTTAGTTTTTTTAATTTTTTTAATACATTTCTCTATTTATTTTTGTTATATTGAAATGACTTATGTCTGCTTTGTTTTTAATACATTTCTCTATTTGTTTACCTTTTTTAATGTTGAAATGACTTAGGTCTGCTTTGTTTTTAATGCATTTCTCTATTTGTTTAGTTTTTTTAATGTTGAAATGATTTACGTCTGCTGCCAGGAGGTCGTAGCAAACCTGACAACCTCTTCATAGAGCTGAACAGCTGTTGCTTGCATGTGCCTATTGCAGTCTTTCCCACAGTAGACTGCTGAAGATACCATGTTTACAGTTTTTGTCCATGTCTTTTTCTACAACCAGACCAAGAACTTTTTTAATCTTCATTCCATTTTTTTTAAAATTTAAACAAAACTTTCAGTGCCTGGATTTTGAAATACATAAGAAGACTGTTGAAGATAGCGTGTTTATATTTTTTTGTCCATGTTCTTTTCTACAACTAGACCGAAGTTTTTTTGTTTGTTTTGTTTATCTTCATTTCAGTTTCACATGTAAACAAAACTTTCAGTGCTGGATTTTGAAATACATGCAGAAGATTGTTAAAGATATTGTGTTTACAGTTTTTGTCCATGTCCTTTTCTACAACTAGACCAAAATTTTTGTTTGTTTGGTTGGTGTTTTTTTTTTTTCATCTTCATCCTGGTTTATCATGTAAACAAAACTTACAGTTCCTGGATTTTGAAATACATACAGAAGACTGTTGAAGATATCGTGTTTACAGTTTTTCTCCATGTACTTTTCTACAACTAGACCAAGTACTTTTTATCTTCATTCTAGTTTTTGTGTCTTTTGTCTGACAATTGGCATATCTTTTTTTTAAATTTTTTTTTTTATAAATGCGATTACTTTCTCTTGGAATTGTTGCTGAATGTGTTTTTGCTCTGATCATTGTAAGAGGTCAACCATTGTAATCCACCTGGAGCCTTGTGACAATGATGAAAGAACACCATACAGGTAACTTGTTCAATTTTTCAGAAAAATATGAATATAACCGAGCCAGTGTGGAATGTCTCTGGTGTGATTGCATTTTCAACTGATGCCTATAAAATGTAAGGACATTGCATTTTTGAAGGTCTTCCTCCCATCCACATCTCTCTCTCTCTCTTTCTGTCTGTCTCTCTGTCTCTGTCTCTCTCTCTCTCCCTATAAATTTGTAGACCAAATGTTTGTGAAAGCGATGGTGTGGTGTGTGTGCATGTGTGTTGCTCCAAATGTGCGCACCAACTGTTTTGCCAAAACAGCAGTGTGCATGCATGTGTGCACATACTCAAATGCTTGAGTATAAATACAGAAATCCTCGGAAAAGAGGATGATGTGCAATATGTAATAAGGTTAAAACAAACCAGAAGCAGGATTTTCCTCAATAGAACTGGGAACAATCCCTTATGTTGTATCTGAAGATGAATCATGTATTTGATTTGGAACTGGTGAGAGATATGCTGAAGGGATTGAAGAGGGGGGGAGGGGGGATAATGAAGATGTGGGACAGCCATCTTTGGGGTCTGACCATACAACCCGTTCTGTACCAGGTGAACTCTGTGTGTGTGTGTGTGAGTGTGTGTGTGTGTGTGTGTATGTGATATTCCTTATTCGGTTCTTGAAATAAACAATATTCTGACAAAAGCACTCTGGGACCAGAGAAGAACACAGTACCTTGAAGCTGCCATTCAGAAGAACAGATGGGATTTTTCTGCCCCCAGCAGTCATGTTATAAGTCCGCCAGGTTCTATTCCGAACCGAAATTTATTTGACAGAATACGGGTGGACGGCTGGTTAGGCAGGTTTTTAAAAACCATTCTCCTTTGTGTGTCTGTGGTCAAAACCTTAATGTATCTCATTTTTTACTTGAATGTTCATTAACAAAAGCGTACTTTCATTGTCTTCATGATAAAATTTTGTCTAAAAATCTACCTTTAACATTGCATAGTGTTTTTTGTCCCAACCCAGAAAAATGGGTGGAGTCTAGCCAATTTGGCTGTAAATCTGATCAAGTCTCATCCACTTGGCAGATTTTTCTAACGGATTTTTTTTTTTTTTTTTTTTTTTTTTTTTTTTTTTTTTTTTAAATGTTTGTTTCTTGAGGTTTAGTGGTCTGATGTACACGTAGAGCAAAGAATTTGTTACATGACATAGCTGTCCGACTCTCACGTGTACTAGGTCGCATTATTCCATTTACGAAATTTTTGCATAGGTTGTGCGCGCGTTAGACAGAGAGAGAGAGAGAGAGAGGGGGGGGGGGGAGGAACTTGGTTTTGTTTATGTGTGAGTGCATGTTGTGCGTACGTCTATACGTTTTTTGTGTGTATATGTTTTGAATGAGTGTAGGGGAGGGGGCTTTGTGTGTGTGTGGGTGTGTATGTGTGTGTGTGTGTGTGTGTGTGTGTGTGTGTGTGTGCGCGCGCGCGCGCGCGCGCGCGCGCGCGTGCGTGCGAGAGAGAGGTTTTGGTTTTTGTCTGTAAGTGAATATATGTGCGTGCTCGCACACACGTGAGTAGGGGGAAGGGGAAGCGTGGTTGTGTTGTGGTGTTGTGTGTGTGTGTGTGTGTGGTGTGTGTGTGTGTGTGTGTGTGTTGTGTGTGTGTGTGCTGTGTGTGTGTGTGTGTGTGTGTGTGTGTGTGTGTGTGTGAGTGTGTGTGTGTGTGTGTGTGTGTGTGTGTGTGTGTGTGTGTGTGTGATTGGATGGTGTGTGTGTGGGGGGGGGGGGTTTTGTTTTTTTTTTTTTTTTTTTTTTTTTTGTGTGTGTGTGTTTGTGTGTGTGCTGTTATGGTTTTCTTTTTTTTAAATTTTTTTATTATTATTTTTTTTTATGGTGTTTATGAGAGAGAGAGAGAGAGAGAGAGAGAGAGGAGAGAGAGAGGGGAGAGGGGATTTGTTTTTCAGTACAGTTAAGATGTAATTTGCTTTATTGTTACAATTTTTATATTTATTATGTTACTTACAAATGTTAAATTTTTCCCCTGTTAATTTTCCTTCATAACTTTTATGTCTTTCAGATGTTATTTTGTATTATTTTCGTTATCTCAATAATTTATTAAGTTTCTTCTTTTTAAAATGTCAGTACAACAATATGTTAATCTGACAGTAAATGGTTTTCAGTCAGTCAGTCAGTGTGTGTGTGTGTGTGTGTGTGTGTGTGTGTGTGTGTGTGTGTGTGTGTGTGTGTGTGCGCACGCGCACATGCGCACGCAACATAGATAAGCGTGTGTGTGTGTGCGTGTGTGTGTGTGTGTGTGTGTGTGCCATGTGTGGATGTATGTGGCAGACGCATTTTGTGTGTGTGTGTGTGTGTGTTTGCATACTGTACAGGATGTGAGATTACTACGTGCTTGATCAGACACCTCTGTTAAATTTGTTTGTAGATTCTGCAGATGATTTTCGGGCAGAAGGCACCAAGAAGACTCTCTTAAACCTGCAGGAATCTGGGGGAAAATACTTTATTAAGTGCCATATTGACATTTTGCCTGGTTTGAGAGGTATGGATTTCTAGATAGTATTAACAGAAAAGGAAGAGACCTTTTATTCCTTAGTAAGGAAGAGGTCTTTTACTCCCATGGTGAGATAATAACAAAGAAGGAAGAGAAGTTTGTCTCCCATGGTTAAACACAAACAAACAAGGAAGAGGTCTTTTTTCTCCCATGGTGAAACAATAATGAGGAAGAGGCCTTTTTCTCCCCTGGTGAAAACATAATGAGGAAGAGGCCTTTTTCTCCCATGGTGAAACAATAATGAGGAAGAGGCCTTTTTCTCCCATGGTGAAACAAGGGCAAACAAGGAAGAGAAGTTTGTCTCCATGGTGAAACACCAACAAACAAGGAAGAGGTCTTTTCTCCCTTGGAGAAAACAAAATAAGGGAGAGAATTTGTTCCTGTTATACGAAAAGTTACAATACAAACAAGGGAGTAACATTTTTCTGTTACAGTAAAAGAATAATGAACGAGAATTTTTTTTTTTCTCTGTGGTAAAGCAATATGAAACAACGAAGATAACTTTTTCATCCATGGTGGAAAGTAGTGATAAGAAACGAGGGAGAGAGCTTTTTCTCTCATGGCGGACAAACCTCATATCCATCACTCCTCATTAATGCCGCTGGCACCATCCATTCGCCTAGTACACTGGCAGACAAGAGGCCCACAAAAAAAACCAGGGCATTTACCAATCAAAAGAAATTCTGAATTTATCCCACACCCTGAAATGATTCTGACATATAGTAATGTCTCTGCCTCTCTCCTCATACCTATTCTCCAAGCTGACACAGGCACATAGCAATGTCTCCCAGCCTATCTTTGCATTCTTTTTCCAAGTTGACACAGGCACATAGCTATCAGTGTCTCCCAGCCTCCCTTCACACTCTATTTCTGATCTGACACGGGCACATAGCAATGTCTCCCTGCCTCTCTTTGCGTTCTGTTCCAAGCTGATGCATGCACATAGCAATGTCTCCCTGCCTCTCTTCCACTCTATTTCTGATCTGACACAGGCGCATAGCAATGTCTCCCTGCTTCTTCAAATTCTATTTCCGAGCTGACACAGGCACATAGTAACTTCTCTCGCCTCCATTCACATTCCTATCCTCAAAGCTGACACAGGCACATAGCAATGTTTTCCAGGTACATCTCGATATATCCCATCTCGGTAGATCCCCATCTCGGTAGATCCCCGTCTCGATAGATCCCCCACTACATGTGGACGAATTTCCGTCTCGATAGATCCCTGTCTCGGTAGATCCCATCTCGATAGATCCCCATCTCGATAGATCCCCCACTACATGTGGACAAATTTCCGTTCTCGATAGATCCCATCTCGGTAGATCCCAACTCAATAGATCCCCGTCTCGGTAGATCCAAAAACAGTAACGGGATCCATCGAGATGGGGATCTATCAAGACGGGGATCCATCAAGATGGGGATCTATCGAGATGGGGATCCATCAAGACGGGGATCTATCGAGACGGGGATCTATCGAGTGCCCCCCATGTCTCCAGCCTCTCTTCATATTCCTATCCTCAAAGCTGACACAGGCACATAGCAATGTCTCCCTGCCTCTCGTATATTCCTATTCTCCTGGCTGACACATGCACATAGCAATGTCTCCCTGCCTCTCTTCACATATCCTGTTTCCAAGTTGACACAGGCACATGCAATGTCTATCTGAGGTCTTTTCAGATTCCATTCACGCCATCAGAAAGAGAAGAAGACCAGGTTCTCTTGTGTTGGGGAAGGAGGGACCATTTTCTCAGCAGCAGTTAATGGATCGTGAACGATCCATGTTTCATATGATGGCCCACTCTTTGACAATTGTTTTCATGTTGAACTGTCTTGTGTCATTACAGCATTAAAAGCATTCGTTAGTTCTAACTTCTGTTGCATCATTTGATGACAGAAGAGCTACGCAACATTGGAAGGGGGGGGGGGGGGGGGAATGTCTGAAAGGTGTGCAATGGCGCTGAAACAGAAATTAATTCTATCTTCGATCTTGTGACCATAGGCAATGGGAAGTCTTGATTTTTTTCAAACAGTATCCTACACTGCATTGGCCATGCCCCTGCTAACGCTTGTCTCAATCAGCTGATCCTTTTAGTCTCTGTTACATCATATTAAATGCTCAATAATAATAACATAGCATTTATAGAGCGCCTTGCCAAAGGTTCTAGGCGCCCACAATCTATACTCTCGTGTACACAATGAGCTGCCTGCCTGGGTGGTGCCGAATGAAGAGCTGCCTGCTGGCACTTCATTCAGTTCTTTCCCGTGTCATCCAGTCAATATCGTTCATCAATTTCCTTTTTTCATTCTTTCAAATTCTCATGCAGAGTGCATGCTATGTGTAGTGTGCCATCCATACCAACGGCCAAACTGGCCTTGGTGATGGGATTTCACTTGTGTGCAAGATGTTGTGTGTGCATTCACACACGGAATCTCGGTCGGAACCAACGTTAACTCTGAGGGAAAAATTCCCCTGTACCAAATCGTCCCGGCAGTGATTTGAACCTGCAACCCCAGGATCACCAAGATTACAAGTCTGGCACTCTCCCATGTGAGCTATTCCAGCCCCCATTTCTGCCACTGGATTTTCCCCCCAAAGAATACAAAAGAAACACATTTTTGACTGACTGATCCCAAATATCTATGGAAGAAGACAACTTAGGAGTGTCATCAGTGAAGACACTCATGGGTGTCATCAGACAATTTGTGTGGGGTTGGGAGTGGGGGTGGGGTTACACTCGGAACTTCAAATTGTAAACCATGGGTATGAAGCGCATTAGATTGCTACGAGTTCGTGGATATGCGCCCCCCCCCCCCCCCACCACACACACACACACACACTTCCAGCCCCTATTAGAGTACCACCCTGAATAATATAAATGTTCACAATCTGCTGAGCTGATAATCCATGTGTAGCCGGGTGCTAAGAGTGTATATTTCTTGGGCACCTGTCTTAGACGAGATATTTTGTTCATGAGTTATCTTTCCCTTACCTCCCTTGGTTGAATCTCATTTTATTGTGTAAATTCTTTAAATCATGAATACCTCAGAACCTACGTATAGTTGTGTATACGTTGCTCAAGTCACAAAAATTAATGTATTCTATTCATTACAATCGTGTTGGACTGAGAAGCCCATATTTTCCCTAAAACTGGTATTTTGACCAAATTAATCTTGGCGCCATTTTGAATTGTCCGACGAACAAACCGTAAATCATTCTTGATTTCACAAAAAGTATGAGAGAATCCAAAGAATCCATGAATGCACATTGAAAGTTTGGTCCATAAGCTTTCATTTCGTATATCGCATGCCTATTATCTTTTCTGTACAAGCTTGCGACTATACGAAATGACTGACAGCGCCGGTCCCTTTAGCGAGTCACCTTCTTTGTTTACTGTCGGAGTTTTGATCAAAATTGTCGTTTCATGAAATTCGGACTTCCCAATCGAAATCTTTTTAATAACTCCATTTCTATGATAGAAGCAACTGAAATTATATAAAAATTATCATCCGATGGACCATTTCAACGGAATAACAGTTTATCGAAGATCGTGTTCGAAGCACGTGGCGACGGCCATGTAGTGATAAGGCAAGTTGTGTTTTCTATCAAACTTTAAACGCAAAGTTCTCCGCTTGGACTGCATCTTGGATAATGAAATTTATATGTATAGAAAGAGCAAAATTCAAGCTTTTTATTCATTACAAAATTATTTCACGCTGTTTAGTATTTTTCATTGAAATAAAGGAAAATATGACGTAATGCTTGTTAAAAGTGGGTTCATTCTCGGACTTTAATCTCCAATAACTTTACACAGCCACAAAATTGTCAAATGTGACTTACTGCATTATATTCCTTGGGTTCTGAGGTTTTCATCGTTATGAAATATGTCTGGATACCTTGAACGTACGGCAAGCTAGACAACGCAGAAGCTGCGACAGGTAGCACAATTTTTGTCATTTGCCGTCTCGCGAGGCACATTTTGCGTGCGGGCTGCGTTGCCTGCTTTGCGGTCCGGTCAAGCTGTATATATTTCGGGCGCCGCGTGAGTGCGGGCACTGCGAGTGTGGCATAGCAGTCGACACCAGGGGAGAGGTGGCAGCTCTCCTTTGAAGGATGCTGACGTGAGAGGTCAGCGTCATTGGGCGGCACAGACAACCTTCTAACCATGTGGGTGACGACGGGTCTAGCCTGTGTCGCCGGGGGACGGCTCCTGGAGGTGTGGGGCGATTGACGAAGGAGCGCTGCCTGACTGCGACTACCGTGGCCTGGAATACCGTGCTGTTTTGTGGGGAGGCAGACATGGGGGCACTCCTTACGGGGTTGGGCTGAAAAATTGCCCTCTCGGCCGCAGTCGGCGAGTGCCCGCCAAGTTTTAGGGACTCGTGCAGCGCTCCAGCGACTTTCGTCCTGCTCCCTCCTTGAGGCGGCCTCACGCGGCACAGGACCATCGCCACCCGAGCATGAAGAAGGCCGCCCGGTGGTCCTGAAGACAGCCTGATGTTTGGGGGACAGCAGGCAACACACACCGACGCCTACCGTCGGTCGACCAAGATCCTGAAACTGAACCAACGTTCAAGACCAACTCCACCAAACTTGAACCAACGTTCAAGACCAACTCCACCAAACTTGAACCAACTTTCAAGAAGATAATGACCAGAATTGAGCCAATGTTCAAGAGGAACGCGAGCTCTGGGAGACAAATCCGACGACCCTCACTGAAACTACCCACTACTGCCAGGCGACAACAGTTGCCACAAATATGCAGACCTTTGTCTGCAGGAACTTGTCCTTAAGGGCCTCAGGCCAATAGGACGTTAATCTTACCATCAAAGAGTGCGGGCAGAGTTGCCTTGAGTGTTGCCCCGACAGTGTTGCCCGAGCAGTGTTGCCTAGAGAGTGCTCAGTGCGCTGAGTGCTGAGAGAGAGAGACAAGAGTTCCCAGGCAGTGTTCCTGGTCTGAGCTCCTTGCCATGGGAGAGAAATAAAGAGAAGGGAAAAACTCCACGTCGTCCTGTGTCTTCTTGACTGGCTGCTGTCCCTTGGTTCCTGCACTTATCACCATCTGCCTGTCTTCACCTGCACACCCCTTACCCTCCGCACCATCACACATGGAAACCATGCTGATTGGCCTAATGATGGAAATGTGCACAATCTGCTGAGCCGATAATCCAATCTGCTGAGCTGATAATCCATGAAAACCATGCTGATTGGCCAAATGATGGAAATGTGCACAATTGCAGCTGTAATCATGGACATGCTGATGGCAATAGATGTGACAATCTCTGAGTGAAATCATGAAACCATGCTGATTGGCCAAATGATGGAAATGTGCACAATCTGCTGAGCTGATAATCCATGGAAAACCATGCTGATTGGCCTAATGATGGAAATGTGCACAATCTGCTGAGCTGGTAATCCAAGGGAATCATGTTCATAGGCCTCTTGAGGAAATAAAATAGTGGGACAGAGAACAGTGGACAGTAAATAACGATCAAGTAGGATAACTTTTGCTCTCGTGATGAGATAATCATGGGTTGTGATAAGCAACATTCGCTTGGTGTTATGGGCGTATAATTATGTCATCATGGGAGCAAGAGTTACTCAATGTATTCATTATATGCCTGTCGATGTTTCCTGGTTGCATGGGCTAAGCGTACTTCTCGACCGGACTGTGTGTCTCATGTGACACACACACATCCTTGCCGCCAGGGCAGAGAGACAGCGAGAGGCGGCCTGTGGTACTTGGTACAGATGATGTGGTTGTGAGTATGACATCAAGATGACAATGCCAGAGAGAAAAAAGCAACAAATAAACAAATTTTAAAATACATTGAAACGCTCAACAGAACATCAAGATGTTGCAATTTAGATCGGGGAAAAATGCTGTGAATAACGACGAAAATCAGGATGAAAGTAAAGAGGCCTGAAGACGCAGCATGCCTTTCTCTCGTTCAAGATAATATTGGTTGGTTCCCTTGTTCATAAAACGTTCTGTTATGATAGAAGGACGTTTAGTGTGTGTGTGTGTGTGTGTGTGTGAGAGAGACAGAGAGAATCTTTATTTCCAAGGGTAACAGATAAGCAACTTTATGCATTTATTTTTACATCCGGCCCTTAGTGAGATGGAGAACGAAAATTTCAACGGTAGTTTATTCAAGAAAAGACTGCAGCCCCACTTGAAGGGGGTAATACACAGCATATTTAAACACGATATTTTATCACCAAAATATAAACATCCATAACATCCACATTTGATCACGTCAAATAACTCCTTCTGTGTGTGTGTGTGTGTGTGTGCGAGACACAGAGAGAGAGAGAGAGAGAGAAAGAATTAAACATTCATTAATATTATGTGTGGATGAAAACAAGAAAGAAGAATTAAAATGTAGAGAGCCAAACATTTGAGAGAGAGACAGAGGGGTTGGGGGGAGATGGCAAAGAAAAAAATAATACCATTATCCATCTCACCCACCCCCATCCCCCCCCACCCCAAAACACACACACACGCACACACACATACATACGCGCGCGCACGCACGCACGCACGCGCACACACACACACACACACACACACACACACACACACAGAGGAAGGATCTCAGTCTGGCGCCTGCGCTCACCTGTTGAAGAAACCCTTGCAGCATGCGTGCATACTGAGCAGTGAAAGGAGAGCTCGGGGAGATTTTTCACCTGCTGAGAAAGACCGGTCGATGGCGCCCAAGTTGAGACGAGGCTCTGCAGGAACGCTTGCCTCATAGTTTTTGTCAAAGGCACAGGAAGTGTAAATGTAAACTGAAGTCCACGGCTGACCACAGTAAAGAGAAAACCTCAGAATCCCCCTCCCCTCCCCCTCCCATCCCCATTAGAATAGGGATATGGTCTTTTTGTTGCTTGCACAGCTTGAGGTTTGTGTTGGTTGTGCAAGTCGACGAGACTTTGCAGAGACTGTCAATTGGTGAAGAATTGTTACAGGCCTCTGAGGACCAGAAAACTTTGTTTATGAAAACAATCGTTTTTATGTGTGTAGCACTGTGGGTGCAAGCTTCAAAAGAAAAACTTTTTTTCTGGTCCGTTAAGAGCTGTTGACGTACTTAAAAAATATGTTTAATTGATTTTGGTTGTAAGAGTAGAAAGAATGTGTAGGTTAACAATGTAAACAGTTTAGTTGTTGATTAAAAGAGGACCCTTTTCTTTTAATATTTTGTCTGACTGGTTGTTTGTCGGCGGTGTGTGAGCGAGAGTCTGACAACACAGCATGAGTAGGCCTGTATGATAGATCTTTCACATACTGACATTCGCATGCACTGACATAGCGTGTCCAATCAATGATAGCTACAGTTATTTTAGAACAGTACTTATAAACAGCAACAATCACTTTGGGAAGATAACTCAAAATTTGTGTTGCCGATGATACAGTGACAAGATACATGTGGAAAGGCATGGGAAACATCAAGTATATTGTATATCTCCATAACTAGTGTGAGTGTGCAAACTATGTAAACAATTTTCTTTGTAAGTTTCTGAGCTTTGACGGAACTTCAGCTTTGGAGAAGCGAGTTCCAGAGACGACCAGAATAACAAAGACTAGTTTTAATAGATCTAGATTGCAATGGATTTTTGTGGAATTTCTAGAATTCATGCTAAATTTGGATTGAATGGTTTGTGGGGCTAGTCCAGATGCATTTTTTTTTTGCATGAACATTCCTTTGTTGTTGACAAACTTATCCCTTAGATAAAGAACTCCAACATGAATATGATCAGACTCTGTAAGGCTCGAAAACCACCTTAAGGCCACGTTTGTTCATGTTGATAAAAGGCTTCATTGAATTTGCTGAGCCAAGTAGTGTAAAACACGAACTGATTGAAGAGAGAAAGAATGCTTTCAGGAATGGTTACTTGGCATGGACGTTTAAAAAATAAGTACTTAGTCCTGCATTATTGATAATTATATTTGTCTGGGTATTGTTTTGCACGTTCTGTTGTGGGCAGTCCATGAAAGGTTGATGCCTTATGCCTAGAACACGTGCTGATTGTCTACTTCTTCAGTTCTTACGTTGAGAGAGAGAGAGAGAGAGAGAGAGAGAGAGAGAGAGAGAGAGAGATTGATTGATTGATTGATCTTTAATACCCAAGGATGAAGATTTTAGGCCAAAGCCTAGTCTTACAATCTGTCCTTGTCATGCATACATTATTTCAGCACATATCATTCATACAGACAATTCAACATAGCAACATGATAATCTAATTCTACAATGATAAGCAAACTACTCATAACAGCACTAATGAGATGGGGGATGGTAAAACAAAAGGAAACTTACAAGCAAACAAACAAACAAAAATTACAGAGAGAGAGAGAGAGAGAGAGGTCAGAGGGTGGGGAAGAGAGAATGGTAGGTAGGGGGAGGAGAAAAGGGATGGTAGACAGAGTGGGAGTGGGGATGGGCGATTTTAACGGAGTAGGTTTTATGTTTAGACGATTTATTCAAAGTATGGTTCACAGAAGACTTAGCGAGTGGACGCTAATCATTGTAATCGAGTAATTTAACTACTGAGACATAAAATGTTTATGCAAATGTTCCTTGAAAAGTTTTAAAGTATTCATGTTTTGTAGATTCGGTGGAAGTGAGTTCCAGACATGGTCCAGAGTAAGCTAGGCTTGTTTTGTATAGATCAATGCGTGGGTAGGGAAGAAGGAATTTCGTCGAGCCAGAAAAGCTGTTCGATCTTGTAAAAAGGGCATTGATATAACATGGCATAGTATCTGTCAAGATTGTAAACATAAATGATGCCTTGTTGAATTCCAATTGCCTATTCAGAGGAAGTATGTTCAGCGCTTTTAGTTTTTCGTCTGTTGTTAGAGATACAGCTGGATGGAGTAGCTTTGCTGCACGTCTATGGAGAGAATTCAGCCTTTTTTTGTGGACGTCACTACTGCCGTCCCACACTGTTGACGCGTAATTAATACGTGACATTATGTGTGCATTGAAGAAAAGTTTAAGCACATTACTGTTGACGTAGCGCTTTAATTGAGATAACAGGAAAAGGTGTTTTGAGACTACTTTGCATACGTTATTTAGATGAGATTGCCATTTCAATTCTTTATCTATCGTTAACCCTAAAACACGATGCTCGTCTACCTGCTCGATAGAAGTGCCATTCAACTGAATTTTTAGGGAAAGAGGAGTCAACTGGTGTTTTTGGCGGGTAGCTATAATCATAGATTTGGTTTTGGCTGGATGTATGACCATTGAGTTTGAATGACACCAGTCTGACACGTCGTTTAGACTTTCCTGGAGAGAAGTTTCTATTGTCTGTAGATCACTACCATTCGTTTGGAGCGACGAGTCATCAGCAAATAAATCTGTTGTGACCTTTTCATCTGATACGGACAATGGTAAATCATTGATGAAGATGCAGAATAGTAGGGGGCCTAGTACAGAGCCCTGTGGGACTCCATGTCTGACAAAGTCTGAAGTGGAGGTTTTCCCATTAAGCGCCACATACTGAGTCCTATCGTTCAAGTATGATTGGAATAATGAGATTGAGAGAGAGAGAGATGATGGTGGTGGTGGTGAAGATGATGATCATTATCTTTATTTCCAAGGGTAACAGATAAGCAAATATAATACTTCTTGAGAGAGAGAGAGAGAGAGAGAGAGAGAGAGAGAGAATGAAAAATAGAACTTGACGAAGATTGCTGTCTCAGCCACTCGAGCGTTTCCGGACAGTATGACGTCATACATTCAATCGAGTTCAAGCCAGGCGAGGACACTCTACATATCATACGACGGTGAAGGCAGAAACTTTTGGGTGAGGTAAGTCTGTATTGTTAGCACAGTGTGGATTGCAGTTGTGATCGCTCTGACGGTTTCAGCCATATACGAATCAATCATTTTATTTAATTTCGTGAAGTTTGTTCTTGAATGTTTGATTTTGAAAGAATTAACTCTCTTTTGTCGTGGCGGAATCTTCCCTCTACGTCTCTGGTTCACGGAAGTTTTACTTTCGGTTCACCAAGAACCTTATTGATGTTTATAATCATGAAAATATCGCAACATGAAGTTTTGTATCATTAGAAAATTTTCATTTAGTAACAGAGTAAGGGAAAAGGACCTGGGAGACGGTAAGGGAAAAGGACCTGGGAGTGCTCATTGATGACAAACTGAGTTTTAAAGAGTATGTTGCACAGTCGACAGCCAAAGCAAACAGAATGGTTGGGCTTATAAGGCGATCATTTGATTTTCTGAATGAGACAACGTTCATGCAGCTGTACAAAAGCCTTGTTCGACCATTCCTGGAATATGGCCACTGTGTCTGGCAACCGCTTCACAAAACGCTATGCAGCGACATTGAAGATGTTCAGAGGAGAGCAACAAAACTCCTAAGTTCACTGAAAGAGAAACCTTACCTGAGAGACTAAGACTGTTGGAGTTTCCGAGTTTGGAAAACACCGGAGGCTGAGAGGGGACATGATAGAGGTATTCAAATACCTCCATGGTCACTACGATGCACAGAGGCCAGCATTCGAACCGTCACTAAGTAGTAACCTCAGAGGCAACACCATGAAGCTCCAGAAAAAACGCTTTCGCCTTGATGTCAGAGGGAACTACTTTTCAATCAGAGTGGTGTGACACAGTGGAACAGCCTTCCAGACTCGGTGGTCCTGGCACCATCTGTCAATGCGTTCAAAGGCCGTCTGGATAAGCATTGGAGGGACCTACCTGGTCTGCACAACCTGTCTTGCCAGACCAACTGATTTGGTTAACTTGCGCTCGCCACGCATGCAACCAAGTTAGCGATACCTTGTTTTTTAGATCGCGAACAGGACTCAGGAGAGGCCTAAATCGTTGATAAAGTCAAGTCAAGTCAAGAGTGGCACTGTATTAGAACACACTACCTGCACACATTAAAAAAGCAAAAGATTGGAATACTTTTAAAAACCTTCTGGATACTAACGCTGAGTTAAATATGTTAAGATTTTAATTTGATTGATAGATAGATTAAAATATATCCTGAGCATATGCATGCATTAAGCAACCAATGTTTATGAAATAAGATGATTGGGACACAAAAAGCTGTGAGGCTATCAAAGTCCAAGTGAACTGAACTGAACTGAAATGTAGAGAAAGTCGTGGCAATAAAATATCACAGAAATAGTTAGTCTCTCCATTGTCATTCGCGTATGAAATCAAAAAGACGATGGCACAGTAGTTAAGACAGACATAGAAAAGGCTGAGGTCAGATTCGTTTACACCACTGGAAGAAACCGATGAATTGATTTCCACTCTGAAGTTTTGTTTGAAAAGGACATAAAGGATGAATCAGCAAAACTATACATTACTTAGTAAGTCTGCTGTTCCAGATGACATTCGTCCTTGGCTTTTAAAAGAATTAAAATAAAAGATTGCCTGACATTTCCTTTAAAGATTATGTTTGATAAATCAGCCAGAGAAGGAAATTTCCTGACTGTAACAAACAAGCAGAACCAAGCCAAGACTTGTTTGTTTGTTTGTTTGTTAAAAAAAAAAAAATTAAAGAAATCTAGACCCAGAACTGTAGTTTCACATGAGTGCTATGTAAAATGTTTGTGAAAGTCTGGTTAGAGATGCGTTATATACATTTACATTGCAATAAATTATTATCAAGTTGTCAATTTGGGATCAAGTCCGGCAGATCTTTTACAAACCCAGTTACTAAGAACTCTAAATGATTCAATGATGATGACAAATAAGGGGACTGGAACAGACTGCAGGGTTACTGAACACAAGTCAAAAGCACACACAAAGCCAAATGGAAGGTTTATTTTACAATACTATATAAGTCATTAGTTAGACCCCACCTGGAGTATGGAAATGTGATATGGTGCTCTTACTTAAAAGGCAATCAGTGAGTATTGAGAGAGTGCAAAGAAGAGCCACCTTGTTAATTAAAAAGTTTAAACATATAAGCTCTGCAGATAGAATGCGAAGGTTAAATTTACCATTGTTAAAGTTCCAATGAATATGGGAAGACTTGATTGAGACTTACAAGCTATTTAAGGGACTTCAGATTACAAACTCTTTCAGATCCGTCCAAACCTAATATAAAGGAGTTCCTCTCATCTATGTCTGGTGGTCGTAAAGAAGAAACAGTTCTATTCCGGCTGCACACCGGCCATTCATATTTTACCCATTCATATCTTTTAAAGAGTGAAGAAGCTCCATGGTGCATTCCATGTCATGTGCCACTCACAGTGAAATATGTTCTTTTAGAGTGTTGGGACTTGCATGATGTGAGACACAAACATTTTACAGCAGATTCCATGAAAACCTTGTTCAGGCCTGACGCAATCTTTGAGTTCTTGAAAGAGATTAACATTTTTCATCGGATCTAAGATTTTACAGTGGAAAGTTTTTTTCAACAAACTTTCGGATGGGTTTTTAGAAGATGTATTTTAAAGAATTGTGTGAATGAATGACTTGTGAGTTGATTTCAACATGGTGACAGCCTTGATATGGCCCTTTGTGGTCGGCTGGGCTATAAGCAACATTATCTTATCTAACTATGGGACTTGACAGTACAAATTTTAACAGATTTTTTCAACTAACCTCTAATCAAATTACAAGAAATTCTACTAACATAATCCAAATTAAATATTGTCGCACTGATATTAGAAATTTTTCCTTTAGTAACAGGGTGGCACTATATTGGAACAAACTACCTGCACACATTAAAAAAGCATAAGATTTGAATACTTTTAAAAACCTTCTGGATACTAACGCAAAGTGAAATATTTTAAAATTAAATTTTGATTGACAGAATAGAGTAAAATAAATCCTGAGCATGTGCATGCATTATGCAACCACTATTTATTTACATAAATAAGATGATTGGGACACTAAAAGCTGTGAGGCTAAGTCCCAAGTGAACTGAACTGAACTGAACTGAACTGAACTTCAAAGTAATGCTTATCACAATACAAAGTACTGAACAGACGTGAATTTTTGACAAACATATCCTTTTCACACCAAAAAAAAAAAAAAAGGAAAAAAAGATAGAAATGAATCACAAAACATTACTCCCAGATGA
>CM031608.1:73970087-73977587 GCA_018398815.1 Conus ventricosus
TTCAGTCCGGTAATGGCTATTTGAGAAACTTTGAAGGTTAAGACATCTGCTATAGCAGAATTTGAACCCCATCCCCCCACCCCCACCCCCACCCCCACATCCACCCCCCACCCCCTTCCCAACTCCCTTCCGAACGTTGTAGACTTTTGTCCTCTGGTATTGGGCGTGATGGTTATGGGTGACAATGACGAGGGACTGCTCAGTCAAGGGAACCGTTGACAATGTACCATCCAGAGGCCGCTAAACTGACAGCTCAGAAAGCAGCGGAGACTGTGTGGGCGTGTCCACGCTCTCTTCAAGCGCCTGTTGCAGGATGTGAGATGGCCAGCAAGGGGACAGACAGCATGTCTGTGATACCGATGGATTCTGGATTTGTTTTCCAAGAGACAAAAAAAAAAGGTCGTTTGTGTATACATTAAGTGTGCATACATTAACATTAGCAACACGCAAACACATGCACAGCAAACAGCACCCTACTTCTAGATTGATTTTTAGACAAAATTTGGCGTGATTTAGATTTGAGAGGTTAGGCAGGGGAGCGGGGGGGGGTAGGTTGTTTTTTTTTGTTTGTTTGTTTTATTTTGTTTTTTGTTTGTTTTTTTCTTAAAGCGTACCAAAGTTTTCATAAGTTCATAGAAAGTTTGTTAATGACTGTGAAATATTAAGCCGTTGAGTACTGGAATGTTGCACGAAATTTGTTAAATTTGTTTCTTTGTTTCCTGCATCTTAAGATTTAAACAAACGCCTTTCCCCAAATGCCTCAGGCGCAGTCGGTAACCTTTACTCTCCCAGTATCACCACTGCATTACACACACACACACACACACACACACACACACACACACACACACACACACACACACACACATGCACGCGCGCGCGCGCGCACCGTCTACCCTTTTACTATCTCAAGTGTCACCATCCCCCTGATTCACCTCGACTCCAATAACAGTCATGGGGTAATGTAGGATTGGGACACCCACAACCCCCAACCCACCTCTCTACCCCCGCCTTCTATTCTTAGTCTGCAAAGTTAAAGTTTGTGCGTAGATATTGATGCCAGAGAGAGAGAGAGAGAGAGAGAGAGAGAGAGAGAGAGAGAGAGAGAGAGAGAGAGAAGTACATCATTCAATGACTGAGACACACGCCTCCCGCCCTGTCTGGAATAGTTGGGCAGTTGCAATTGAGGACCAACATAAAAGACGCCAGAAGTTCTCAAATGAAGAATTCTGTCAGGATCAAAATGGGGGCGAAAAGGCAAGAAGGGTACAGCATGTGTTTGTCAAGAAGGGTCCTGTCGCATGAAATTTGCAAGTAGCATGCTGTGCCAAAATACCCGTGATTCTCGTGTAATCCATCTACGTCTGTTATGACAGCACACAGAAATAGCTCCTGCCTCTCTGTTATAACAGCACACAGAAATAGCTCCGACCTCTCTGTTATGACAGCACACAGAAATAGCGCCTGCATCTCTGTTATGACAGCACACAGAAATAGCTCCTGCCTCTCTGTTATGACAGCACACAGAAATAGCTCCGACCTCTCTGTTATGATAGCACACAGAAATAGCTCCTGCATCTCTGTTATGACAGCACACAGAAATAGCTCCGACCTCTCTGTTATGATAGCACACAGAAATAGCTCCGACCTGTCTGTTATGACAGCACACAGAAATAGCTCCTGCCTCTCTGTTATGACAGCACACAGAAATAGCTCTGACCTCTCTGTTATGACAGCACACAGAAATAGCTCCGACCTCTCTGTTATGACAGCACACAGAAATAGCTCCGACCTCTCTGTTATGACAGCATACAGAAATAGCTCCGACCTCTCTGTTATGACAGCACACAGAAATAGCTCCGACCTCTCTGTTATGACAGCACACAGAAATAGCTCCGACCTGTCTGTTATGACAGCACACAGAAATAGCTCCGACCTCTCTGTTATGACAGCACACAGAAATAGCTCCTGCCTCTCTGTTATGACAGCACACAGAAATAGCTCCGACCTGTCTGTTATGACAGCACACAGAAATAGCTCCGACCTGTCTGTTATGACAGCACACAGAAATAGCTCCGACCTCTCTGTTATGACAGCACACAGAAATAGGTCCTACCTCTCTGTTATGACAGCACACAGAAATAGCTCCTGCCTCTCTGTTATGACTGCGCACAAAAATAGCTCCGACCTCTCTGTTATGACAGCACACAGAAATAGCTCCTGCCTCTCTGTTATGACAGCACACAGAAATAGCTCCGACCTGTCTGTTATGACAGCACACAGAAATAGCTCCGACCTGTCTGTTATGACAGCACACAGAAATAGCTCCTGCCTCTCTGTTATGACAGCACACAGAAATAGCTCCGACCTCTCTGTTATGACAGCACACAGAAATAGCTCCGACCTCTCTGTTATGACATCACACAGAAATAGCTCCGACCTCTCTGTTATGATAGCACACAGAAATAGCTCCTGCATCTCTGTTATGACAGCACACAGAAATAGCTCCGACCTCTCTGTTATGATAGCACACAGAAATAGCTCCGACTTGTCTGTTATGACAGCACACAGAAATAGCTCCTGCGTCTCTGTTATGACAGCACACAGAAATAGCTCTGACCTCTCTGTTATGACAGCACACAGAAATAGCTCCGACCTCTCTGTTATGACAGCACACAGTAATAGCTCCGACCTCTCTGTTATGATAGCACACAGAAATAGCTCCGACCTCTCTGTTATGATAGCACACAGAAATAGCTCCTGCCTCTCTGTTATGATAGCACACAGAAATAGCTCCTCTCTCTCTGTTATGACAGCACACAGAAATAGCTCCGACCTCTCTGTTATGACAGCACACAGAAATAGCTCCGACCTCTCTGTTATAACAGCACACAGAAATAGCTCCGACCTCTCTGTTATGACAGCACACAGAAATAGCTCCGACCTCTCTGTTATGACAGCACACAGAAATAGCTCCTCTCTCTCTGTTATGACAGCACACAGAAATAGCTCCGACCTCTCTGTTATGACAGCACACAGAAATAGCTCCGACCTCTCTGTTATGACAGCACACAGAAATAGCTCCGACCTCTCTGTTATGATAGCACACAGAAATAGCTCCTGCATCTCTGTTATGACAGCACACAGAAATAGCTCCGACCTCTCTGTTATGATAGCACACAGAAATAGCTCCGACCTGTCTGTTATGACAGCACACAGAAATAGCTCTGACCTCTCTGTTATGACAGCACACAGAAATAGCTCTGACCTCTCTGTTATAACAGCACACAGAAATAGCTCCGACCTCTCTGTTATGACAGCACACAGTAATAGCTCCGACCTCTCTGTTATGATAGCACACAGAAATAGCTCCGACCTCTCTGTTATGATAGCACACAGAAATAGCTCCTGCCTCTCTGTTATGATAGCACACAGAAATAGCTCCTCTCTCTCTGTTATGACAGCACACAGAAATAGCTCCGACCTCTCTGTTATGACAGCACACAGAAATAGCTCCTGCCTCTCTGTTATGACAGCACACAGAAATAGCTCCGACCTGTCTGTTATGACAGCACACAGAAATAGCTCCTGCCTCTCTGTTATGACAGCACACAGAAATAGCTCCGACCTCTCTGTTATGACAGCACACAGAAATAGCTCCGACCTGTCTGTTATGACAGCACACAGAAATAGCTCCGACCTCTCTGTTATGATAGCACACAGAAATAGCTCCTGTCTCTCTGTTATGACAGCACACAGAAATAGCTCCGACCTCTCTGTTATGACAGCACACAGAAATAGCTCCGACCTCTCTGTTATGACAGCACACAGAAATAGCTCCTCTCTCTCTGTTATGACAGCACACAGAAATAGCTCCTCTCTCTCTCTGTTATGACAGCACACAGAAATAGCTCCGACCTCTCTGTTATGACAGCACACAGTAATAGCTCCGACCTCTCTGTTATGACAGCACACAGAAATAGCTCCGACCTCTCTGTTATGACAGCACACAGAAATAGCTCCGACCTCTCTGTTATGACAGCACACAGAAATAGCTCCGACCTCTCTGTTATGACAGCACACAGTAATAGCTCCGACCTCTCTGTTATGATAGCACACAGAAATAGCTCCGACCTCTCTGTTATGACAGCACACAGAAATAGCTCCGACCTCTCTGTTATGATAGCACACAGAAATAGCTCCGACCTCTCTGTTATGATAGCACACAGAAATAGCTCCGACCTGTCTGTTATGACAGCACACAGAAATAGCTCCTGCCTCTCTGTTATGACAGCACACAGAAATAGCTCTGACCTCTCTGTTAATACAGCACACAGAAATAGCTCCGACCTCTCTGTTATGATAGCACACAGAAATAGCTCCTCTCTCTCTGTTATGACAGCACACAGAAATAGCTCCTCTCTCTCTGTTATGACAGCACACAGAAATAGCTCCGACCTCTCTGTTATGACAGCACACAGAAATAGCTCCGACCTGTCTGTTATGACAGCACACAGAAATAGCTCCGACCTGTCTGTTATGACAGCACACAGAAATAGCTCCGACCTCTCTGTTATGACAGCACACAGAAATAGGTCCTACCTCTCTGTTATGACAGCACACAGAAATAGCTCCTGCCTCTCTGTTATGACAGCGCACAAAAATAGCTACGACCTCTCTGTAATGACAGCACACAGAAATAGCTCCTGCCTCTCTGTTATGACAGCACACAGAAATAGCTCCGACCTGTCTGTTATGACAGCACACAGAAATAGCTCCGACCTCTCTGTTATGACAGCACACAGAAATAGCTCCTGCCTCTCTGTTATGACAGCACACAGAAATAGCTCCGACCTCTCTGTTATGACAGCACACAGAAATAGCTCCGACCTGTCTGTTATGACAGCACACAGAAATAGCCCGACCTCTCTGTTATGACAGCACACAGAAATAGCTCCGACCTCTCTGTTATGATAGCACACAGAAATAGCTCCGACCTCTCTGTTATGACAGCACACAGAAATAGCTCTGACCTCTCTGTTATGATAGCACACAGAAATAGCTCCGACCTCTCTGTTATGATAGCACACAGAAATATCTCCGACCTCTCTGTTATGACAGCACACAAAAATAGCTCCTGCCTCTCTGTTATGACAGCACACAGAAATAGCTCCGACCTCTCTGTTATGACAGCACACAGAAATAGCTCCGACCTCTCTGTTATGACAGCACACAGAAATAGCTCCGACCTCTCTGTTATGACAGCACACAGAAATAGCTCCGACCTCTCTGTTATGATAGCACACAGAAATAGCTCCGACCTGTCTGTTATGACAGCACACAGAAATAGCTCCGACCTCCCTGTTATGACACCACACAGAAATAGCTCCGACCTCTCTGTTATGGTGACACACACATATACCTCCTGCCTCTCTGTTATGATGACACGCAGAAATAGCTCCGACCTCTCTGTTATGATGACACACAGATATAGCTCCTGCCTCTCTGTCCTGCCAAGGTCCTGGTTGACCCTGCAGCCGGCCCAGGGGCAGTCTCCCCAGCAGCAGTACAACAGTCAGCACAACAGCCGTCAACGGACCTTCTTCCAGCCCACCAGAGCTCGGGGACAAGGGCGGCCATCTGCTGGTGTCTGAGGGGGCGGGGTACCTAATCATGTACCCTATTCCTTTCCCCTTTGGAGAGGGAGTCAACGGGCAGCTCGCGCACAGTCTCAACATCTTCTTCAACGATCAAGGAACGTAGCAGCAGAAGCAACGCCAGCATCAGCCCGCTCAGCAGCAGCAGCAAGTGGTGAGTTGGTATGGATCTATCGTTTGAGCTTAGGCCTCAAAAGAATAGTGGTGGGTAAAGTGATCTTGTCGGATGAAAAGGATTGTTAGGTGGGCATGAACTTTTTTTGTCTGTTTTGTTGTTGCTCTTTTAAACCTTTCGTGATGGCAGACACTCGTAAAAGCTGACACTCAGCTGCAGTTTCAGACACCCAGTTTGTATTTTCACATTGTGCCTGTAGCAGTGTAGTCTACTGTCACTGACATCTGAAGTGAAAGAGTTATCATGGATCCGTACATATATGTCACTGACAATACAAGTGGTGATATGCATCAAAATTTTTAAAAGCCTTTAAAGGGTGTTGTCAGACTGTAAAATTGTAAATATCGCGCAGCTAGCACCAACGCCGGTATCTTTTATCCATAGACATCGTGTCTTTAGAATGAATCTGGCCAAACGTTCGGCGACATTTTTTCCCTTTTTGTGAGAAAGAAAGTGAGAGCTTTGGATTTATCCCACTGGGCTGACTCTAAACAATATTCCTTGCAGACAAAATCTTTCTCCAGTTCTTATCAGGCTAACTATTCATTATGTCCACAGTAAGCACATACTTTCTTTGTTTCCAAGTAGTCTGACCAAGGGCGCGATTTCATTTGTTCATTTAGGATTATGGTTATGGCATCTATTATCGTGTGTGGCAAACCTTTTCTTGTTTACTAAGTTGGCGGTTACACTGTACAGAACTGCGTGCGTTATAGCACAGAAAGCTGTCTCCATTTCCTGTTCTTTTCCTTTCAGTCATGGATGACTTCACGCAACACTGTAACCATTTTTGCAGACATTCTGTGGAATGTAGTCGCTGTAACCTGGGCTGACATTACTGATGCCTTCCAAGCTCTGACCAGTTCCTGTAGCTGTTGTGTCTTAGGCTTTGCCATCTTACTCGCTTGGGAACGACTCCTCGCCTATTTCTGACGTTACTTTTTCAGTGTGAAAAGTTAAGGGCACGAACAGCCAAGAGAAACTGTGAGAACGAAAGGAGTGTCACCCATTCATTAACCTACATAGTAAGGCATCCATTGCTGTTCGCTATGGTCAAGATAAACATATCCAAATGGACATTGAAAACTCCCAGTAACTTTCGAGGTCACTTTCACACAGTGATCTTCCTCTAGAAAACTACAAACACTTCGTCCACACGCATTCAAACTAGTATGACAATGGTACCTTCAGCACAGTGCCTTTCAGCAATACCAGCTGAACAAAGAAAAGATTCCCACTCCTCAAGTGATTTATCCGTGGGCTAGGGTCCTTCCACCTTTACTGAACAAGTCTCGACTGACTTAGCCCACAGCACCACACATAATGCTCTGAAGTCTGAGTGTACAATTTGTCCCTCTTGAGTATTAACGGTTGGAACTCTAGAATTCTCCCCACTTCAGATTTTTACTGTCAATGGCCAATAATTACCCAACAATTTCAGCCCCTCTTACGCAGCCTGAAGGTCTTCACTAGCTGAAATTACTGCTACTAGCTGGCCAGTTTTTCTCTTGTCTATCACATTCTACTCTGAACATTGTCATTTACAGCACTTATGACATCCCATGAGGGTTGCTCCTATGACAGATGTCCACCAGCAGCCAGTGATGACCTTCCAGCATCCGATGATGAACCAGCAGCCAATCATGAACCAGCAGCCAATGATGAACC
>CM031608.1:73982587-74017587 GCA_018398815.1 Conus ventricosus
TATTATGGTTTCAAAGTGGGATAACTGCCGGTGGAAAGCGAAGCAAGAGCAAAGACAGAATGACTGCGCCGCCAAACTAAACAAATTTCAAAGCAAACAAAACGCGTTTTGACCTATTTGGTATTCATAGGCAAGACAAAAAATATTCAAGACAATGAAAACGAAGGACAAATAGACAGTCACTTACCTCTTCCCAACTGAATGGGAAAAACAAGATGCAAAGCATATAAACGTACTCCCAGTTTATCTTCCTGAAAAACGTCACAATCAAACGTGTCATAATGTATTTGACGTCACAATCACACATGCGTCATAAAGAGATTCCACAAAAAAGAAAAACCGTTTGGGGCCGTTATACCCGTTAGTAATGGTTATTCTGGTAAAATAAAACATCGGGCATCATCCATGACCCATAATGAACATACCTACAAATTTGCAGAAAGATCGGTTTAGAAGTTTTGTCTGGAGCAGGTGGAACACATTTTGACCACGGACAGACAGACACACAGAAAGACACACGGACAGCATTTCTTCATTCCCATTGTAAAGTACTCCCTGTTCTATAAGAACCGAGGCTGAATGCGAGACAGTACGGTTTAAAACTGTCTTTTTGCACCGAATTCAAAACAATCAGTTGGTTTGATGCTTGCTACGCGGTTGGCTGTATGTTTGTTTTTTGTTTTGTTTTGGGTTTTTTGTTGTTGTTGTTGTTGTTGTTGTTGTTTGGATAGATGAATGCTTGGTAGGTTGGCTGGATGGTCGTTTGTCTGTTTTGCTGATTGTTTTTATTTTTGTAATGACTGATCGGATGATTATTGATTTGCTTTGCTGATATTTTTAATGACTGGTTCAAAAGCTAATGGATCATGATGAAACGCATGCAGTGATGTATACACACACAAACTGTCTCTTTGTGACAGATGAATGGAAAGAGCACACAGTGGCCGGTCACCAATTGCAGGTGAATCTGGTAGTGCGGGACGTCTATGGGTGTCAGGTCACTGTCACACAGGATCACGTGGAGGTCAAAGTGGGTCGCGAGGTCATCTACAGCATCATGCGGGATGAACGGTGGCGGAACAGTATCCTAAGAAAAACGCTGATTTATGTAGAAGATGCGGTCTGCGTCCGTTACTTGACCACAGGTTACATTTCTGTCTCCAAGCTGGCAGCTGGTTCGACGTTACATCCCTGGCGGTGGAAACTGTTTGTCATTCGCATTCTGAACGACATGTTACGTCCATTCAAAGCTGCGTTCCCCAGAGCTCCACTTGACGTCAGAGACAGGTGCATCGAGAGGTGCAGCAGCAGGTCAGTGCAGAGGTTGTCATCACCTGACTCCAAAGACTGCCAAACAGACGCCATCGTTGAACTTGACGCCATGTCTTTTGCCCTGGTCACCAGAAATAGGTTCTCCATGAAGATGAACATAATGTACCCAGGAATGCAGTCTACCTGTGATACAGAAGACTTCAAACTGATCCTGAGTGGAGAGGGTAACGCAGCGGAGAAGGCAGCTAAACGCGTCGTAAACTTGTCAAGGGACACCATCCCTCTGACAGACACACAGGCCCTGATGATGAAGAAACTCGACGCACAAAACTGGTTTGAAAGGGTACTGAACCGCCATGACATCGATTGTGCGTGGAAGCTACAACAGAGTGATACACCATGGCTGGGTTTGTCAGTGTCGTCTACAACACCGGAATCGGAGTCAGAGGAATCAAACTCGGTCATATCAGTGCTTGCTTCTGCGTCTGATGTTCAGCAATTTACACACGTATTTCAGTTCTGTTTTCAGACAGCAGTGGTCGTTCTTTGCAAGAGTGAGGTCGGGTTGTTGCAGTCCGACACGTGGAAGCAGTTTGCAGATGACCTGCAGAAGCCTCGTATAGGAAAAGTAACACCAGTGCTCAAAGTCCGAGGAGACAAGATCAGTATCTGTGACGTCACGTCAAACATCAACTCTACCCGCAGAGCTGTACATAGCTTTTTCGTGGCAGACAAGGGGAGACAACTTTTTAACCAGTACTCACGAAGCGCACGGCAAGAAGACAAACAATTGCAGACAGAAGATGTTAAAGCAAGTACAGCTGATAGACAACAGCAAACAGAGGTTCAACACCATCACAACAAAGAGCAGCAGACAGATGCCATTCTCACGGAAGACAAAGGGACACGTTTATACATCAGAACGGACGAGAAATCAGCCCAGACAGAAAAGCACGCAGAGAGAACAGAAGGGAAACAGACGCAGGCCTTCGCCAGTCGTCAACACAACAAGAAACACCAGACAACAGAAACACCGTTACAGAGAGATGAACTACAGACACAGACACGGATGCAGACACAGACCTTTAACAGTCACCGGCTCTACAAGGGAGAACAGTCGACGGGCGCAAAGTGGCAGGCAGGAGAGGCACGGGCACAGGTACAGACAGAGGTCCACGGGGTGAAGCGACAGGTACTGCAAACAGGTGAGGACAGTGTGGAAACAGATGGTAAAACAGAGCGAAGGTATGTCAACAGAAGCAATATTACCAACAGGATACACAGAACAGGACTGTAGCCTCCTCAGGTGACACAACATTCAACAGGAGAGGACCACAATCTCTCAGCAAATAACGCAACATTACACACAACAGAACACCACATACACCTATACAGATAACACATTACGCAGAAGAGGACATAAAACCGTGTACCTCCACAAATAACACAACATTGCACAGAAGAGGACATAACCACACACCTCCACAGATAACACAATATTACACAGAAGAGGGCATAACCATACACCTCCACAGATAACAACATACATTGCACAGAAGAGGACATAACCATACACCTCCACAGATAAAACACAACATTGCACAGAAGATCAGAGGACATAACCATACACCTCCACAGATAACACAATATTACACAGAAGAGAGCATAACCATACACCTCCCACACGTAACACAATATTACACGGAAGAGGGCATAACACACACCTCCATACATAACACACCATTAAAAAGAAGAGGATATGACATACACCTCCACAAGAAATGCAACATTTCACAGAATAGGGCAAAACCATACAGCATTCACACATAACACAACATTACACAGAACAGGACTATTTATCTTTACACCTCCACCAGACAACACAACGTTGAACAGAACAGGGCTACAATCTTACACCTCCACACATAACACAACATCAAACAAAAGAGGACATAACTTTACACCTCCACAAATAAGACAATTTTCTACAGAAGACATGCCCATACACTTCCACAAATAAAACAGTGTTAAAGAGAAGGCATAACCATTACACCTTCACAGATAACACAATATTAAACAGAAGAGGGCGTAATCTGAATCTCCACAGACAGCACGGTATGAAAAAGAAAAGTACAAAGACCAGACACACACCTCCACAGATAAAACACACCGCTCAGAAAAGTAAGCAAACTATACACTTCACAAGATAACAGAGCATGGAACAGATGAGAACTATAAACCATACACCTCTACAGATAACAAGCAGCAGGGAGAAAAAAACGTACCAATACAGCTTCACAAAATGCCACAACATAAAGCAGAAGAGAACAAATAACCATGCATCTTCACAGATGACAAAAACAACACTCAGAAAAGAAAACTGACCAGCATCCAATAGATAGCAAAACATTAAACAGAAGACAAACAATAAACATACTCCACCACAGATTAACCCACACCCCCTCTCAGAAACAAACTGACCATACACCCTAAATAGATAGACAACGTGAAACAGAAGAAGACAATAAACATACTCCCACACACCACCTCTCAGAAAAGAAAACTGACCTACACCTCAAGAGATAGCAAAAAATGAAACAGAAAGGACGATAAACATACCCCACCACAGATAACACACCACCACTCAAAAAGAAAACTGCCACCAAACAGCTCCACAAATAGCAGAACATTAAGCTGAAGGGACAATAATCATACTCTTTCGCGGATAATACAAACACCACTCAGAAAGCAGAACTAAATATACCCAAATTCACACAGATACAGAACATCACAAAGAAGAGTATATAGGCAAATTCCTTCGCAGATTACAGACAGCCACGCAAAAGAGGATTTAAGTATACAACGTCACTCAGAAAAGAAAACGAACCATACAATTTCACAGAGAAACAGAACAATGACAGAGAAGAGAACTATAAGCAAACTCCCTCACAGAGAACAGAACAATGACGAGAGGAGAACTAAAAAGCAAACTCCCTCCACAGAGAACAGAACAATGACAGAGAAGAGAACTATAAGCAAACTCCCTCACAGAGAACAGAACAATGACAGAGAAGGAACTAATAGCAAACTCCCTCACAGAGAACAGAACAATGACAAAAGAAAGAGAACTATAAGCAAACTCCCTCACAGAGAACAGAACAATGACAGAGAAGAGAACTATAAGCAAAACCTCCCCCCACGAGAACAGAACAATGACAGAGAAGAGAACTATAAAAAAGCAAACTCCCCCACAGAGAACAGAACAATGAAGAGAAGAGAACTATAAGAAAAACCCTCAAAGAACAGAACAATGACAGAGAGAGATCTTTTAAAAACAAACTCCCTCACAGAGAACAGAACACACAAGAAGAGAACTTTCAGTTACACAATATCACTCTGAAAGAAAACGAGCTATACGCACAGATAACAGAGTAGAGGAGGACAGTAACTATTTACCTCCGCAGGTAACGCAACACCACTCAGAAATGAAAACTTTCCCACGAATTCACAGATAACAGAACATTACACAGAAGATGACAACAACCATATACTTTCACACAGAACAGATCATCACACAGAAGAAGACGACAATAGCCATACACCACTGCATGTGATAAAACTCCAGCAGAGGAGGAATTATTTACTTTCAATGTTCTTCAATATTTAAGTTTTGTTAGGTGATTTTGATTTAATACCGTAGTGTGTATTGCGAATTCTTGCTTCCCCTAAACACACGGAGACTCATTTGTTCCTTCACGTTTGTAGGAGACTTGATTAATTCACTGACTGATATATTTGATGTCAATATAATTATAGAATCTTGCTAAATCGCATAGTGTGTTTTCACTCCATACAGAGGCAGACAGACAAAACAAAACACAGATAGACAGACAGATGCCATATTTCCGATCATTTACGTATGATGTGTTTGTGAGTAGTACATGGGTTGTTCCTGTAAATGATTTGTCGTGCATTACCTTGTGGATGATGCTGTTCCTGTAACTGATTTGTCACGTATTACCTTTTGGATGATACATTTAGGTGATTGATAAATCTTATAAATATAGACTGTTAACATGGATTTTGGCCACAATTTACCATACGCCCGACCATACAGTGATGATGTACATTTTCTACTTTAAGTATGCGTGTGTGTATGAACACAGTGCCACATACACATCCCCATATTGATACACACAGGTGCCAGCGATCAGCCTGATACAGAAGACACCGGGGAAGGAGACCTACCCTGGATGTTGCTGAAATCAGCCGTCATATCACAGGTATCTATGTGTTTCAACCTTACCTTGTTTACCTGTTGTTATTGTTGTAGCTGTTTTGTCGTCTTACTGACTGTCACGTCATTTCACAGGACAATTAGGGGAAGGGGAGATAGGCAGCACAGCCATATCTGTCTCCGCTCCAAGCGTCCAGTTGTGTGGGGGAGAAGCATACAATTGGCTTCAGAGTGAGGTAACTGCAGGTGGAGATTGAAACAGGGGCAAACACAGAATTACCACACAGCCAACGTAGGAATAAACAAATTACTAAACAAATACAAAGCATCTGGAATAGTGTTGTCTTTTTTTTTCAGTCAAGACGAATAACATTCAAGACAATGACAACGAAGGATGGACAGCCACTTGTCTCGTCGATCCAGGTGCTAAAGTTGCTCTTAGGTGAACGACTAATGCAATGGAACGGAACTGGGGTCCAAGGGGAGGCAATGCGGGTTAAAATGATAATACTAACCATGAAAAGAATGAAATTGAGAACAACAACAATGAAAAATTTTAACAACAGCGACATCAATAACGACAGCAACAAAAACAACAACAACAACAATAACAACAACAATAATGATCATGAGAAGAAGAAGAAGAAGGAGGAGGAGGAGGAGGAGGAGGAGGAGGAGGAGGAGGTGGAGGAGGAGGAGGAGAAGAAGAAGAAGATTAAGGATAATAGTCACGATGATGATGACAAATAATGATTACATAGTAACAAAAACAAAAATGATAATAGTAACTATAGTAATAATAATAATAATAACGATAATAACGGAAGAAGGGGAAGGAGACGAATGAGAAGGTGGTTAAAAAATGTGAATTCTGCTCAGAGCTTGATATGTAACAGTACCTGATGTCAAAATGGGGAGTTCGTTTGTTTGTTTGTTTGTTTGTTTGTTTGTTTTGTATTTCCATGTTTGGTATTTTGCTTTTTGTTTTACTGGCTTCGTTTGGCTGAATATACTTACCATGGCAAAAACAAATTCCCTGTGCATGCTGCCATGGCCCACAGAGGCCTCCTTTTGGAAGCTGAGCCAAAGGATGAGGAAAAGGAAACGAAAGCCGTCGTGAACTGGAAGTGTGGTGATGATCACATTTCTACCATTCATTTGTCGCAAAAGTTTGGCCAAACAGAGCACGCAACCTGGTCCTAGCTTGAAAAAGGCGAGGTTGGCTGTGTTTTTTACTGTGTCAAGAAAGAACCAACTTCTTATTCGAATCTACATCAATTTTGAAAAGCCTGTAAATGATTCACAGACATCTGCAAAAAACATTGACTTGCTGTGGTTACGCACACAGCAATAAATTTAATGGCTGGATTTATGACTGCTTTTTTTTATTATTTGAATGATTGAATTACGTCTGAAATGTATTTTTCAAGCGCATTTGAAGCGTTATGGCAAACAAAATTAATGTCTGCAGTATCCCTGTCAGTGTAAGGGTTACCCAATCCGTTACTAGCTTCTGAAAGTCTGTGACATAACATACTGTGTTGTACATACTGTCTGTATTAATACTGACGTTATACACCATGTTCATACTGACAGTCATTACTGTTGCTCTAATCATGACGCTCTGTGTTCATATCCACAGTCTCGTACTGTCACTGACATGACTTACTTTAACTACACTGATATTGTGGAGTGTCATTTGATTTAACGTCTGTGTTGACGCGACAGTCTGTACATCATAACTCTGTGTTCACACTGACAGTCTGCATCATCACTGACATCAAGATACACTGTGTTCACTCTGACAGTCTGCATAATCACTGACATCAAGATACACTGTGTTCACTCTGACAGTCTGTGTATATTACCTTTGACAGGATGACAGCAGCTCACAAGCAGCCTCTGACGACAGCGATAGAGGCACAGCATCATCACGCCACAGCGATGACGTCAGTGATGGAGACACGGGGTCATCACACCGCAGTAGTGACGTCAGTGACAGAGGCACCGCGTCATCAAATAGCACTGACGAAGTCCGTGAGGTAGCCTTCAGTGCTGGGTCACTGAACATCACAGAAAATCAACACATCACAAAAGAGACAATTTCAAACACAGGCAATGTCCTGACGAGGGATGACCACCGCTGTATTCTACCTGTCAGTCTTAGGACGGTGAAACCTCTCTCACCAAACGCATCCGACTCTGCCAGCAGCAGTTCAGACAGCCCTTCTGTGAATTCTTTGGGGACATCGGCGTCCTCTCGGACACTGGCAAAAGAACTAGAAGGACGGAGGCAACAACTCACACCGCAGTCACACAACGGCACGACCTCTTCCGGATCTTCTCCAAGACTCCGGAGAACTCGCAGTTTGCATGAGCCGGCCACACAACAGCCCGGAGGATCCACAGGACCACGCACCAGAGTAGCACCTGCACCACGTGTTTTGCAGGGTCACACAGAGAGGGGGATGAACGGCACTGTGTACGAACCACGTGCTGATGATGGCTTTGCTGGCCGTTCACCAGAACGAGCACAGCACTTGGGGAACCCCAGTCAGAGACATGCTCCTTCAGCCGCTATCGGGAATGTGTCTGACAACAATGCAGGAATGTATGTGGAGCAGAACAGCAGATCATCAGCAGAGAGAGGCACTGATCCTCGATCCCGTCCACAGAGCCAGAGACATCGTCACGACGGAAGAATGCCACTGCAGCAGTCAACTCATGTTGCAGAAATACCACACGATGACATTAGTGGCAGCACCACCACCAGAAGCACCGGCTATACCAACAGTCACTACATTGACTCCAGCAACTATTTCCATCTTAGCCTAGATTCAGCCACACTGGCCAGACTGTCTCACTTGGAAATCCGATTGTCCCCCACGGATGGAGAACGTGCCCGCGAGCCCTCAGTCCCACTGGAGACCCGGATCATCCACATGCAGCATCAGCTGGATCATTTAACGCAGAGGCGGGACAACAGTCCTCGGCAACAACACGGCAGTCACTCGGGTGGGTTGGTCATCGGCAACCCTTCAGCCTCACACTCTGCCTCTGCCTCTTCTTCAAGGATGTCTGGACAGCAACAGCAGCAACAGCAGGGGCAGTAGGCCACAACAACAACACTGCCGCGGCAGCAGCAGTATCGTCTATAGTTACAACTATAATACCATCGAAGTCAGCAGCAGCTGCAAGAATAACATCAGAATCAACAACAACCACAAGGAATGCAATGGCCGCAACAACAAAGCCAGAAGGATCTGACGCAGTCTGAACAACAGCGCCAACAGGAGCAACAACAGCGACAACAAAAACGTTAATGTGAATTGATCAATGGACACATTTTCTCTTCTTACGACAGTGATAACAAAGATGGTGTGAATGGACCAATATATACATTTCCCATACTAACAAGAGCGATAACAAAGACGGTACTGATCAATGGATACATTCCATGTGCTACTGATAATGATAACAAAGGCAATGTCACACATTCCCTGTGCAACTATCTGTGAGAACAGACAGTATAGCCTATTCAAAGGGCACTTTCCTGTGATTACTAGAGCTGGCACGTCAACACCATCGCCCATCTTTTGCCTGTTCAGCCACCGAACACACTTCTGACAATGACAACAGTGCTGGAGAAAAGGGGAACAAGAACACAAGAGGAAGAAAATGGAAAAAAGGGAATGAATAACGCGGAGCAGGAGCAGGAGGACCTGTTAACATTTATTTACGTATTTCTTTCTTTCTTTATTTATATATTTATCTCTCTGTTTATTTTGTCTATTAATCTATCGTTTTATTTACTTACTTATTCACTTATGTATTGCTTTATTTGTGTGTTTATTCATTCATTCATTCATTCATTCATTCATTCATTTGACTGTTCGTTTATTTATTTATTTATTTATTTATTTATTTATTTATTTATTTATTTAATTGTTTTGCTCAATTTTTTTATGTTTGCTTGTTTATTTATTTATTTTTGTGTTATTCTTTCACAAATCGTTTGTGGCGATTTGAGACAAAACACACCTTTATTTCATTATGCATAGCAGCTATGCACCATAGTAGGGCTAGTTATCTGGTGGAGGGAAATCAGTTGGTGTTTTCATTTTCACAGCTGTACAGAACATTAGATAATCAGGCACAATAACAGCCGTGAGTTAGACATTCTAACTTTCGTCCTATTTTACTGCAATACTTACAAAAGCTTACCAGAACAGTGTCTATGTTGTCAACTGATTACCATATATCAGTTTAGGTGGGATGGGGGGGGGGGGGGGGTGAGGGGGTTCGATGGGATTCATTAAATTAAATCCCATGACATACGTTAATGTTTTACACAGAAGTTGTTTTTGCACAGTGTTGATACCAACACCGACATATACGTCTGGATTTAAACATCGCCTTGACGTAACATTGCTGTACTGTAGCATCACAAGTGTATGCCACTGTGTGGTTTGACGTGACACTGGTGTCATCCGAGAAAAATAATGCTGAGAGTTCTTTTGAATATGCTCAAAGGGATAGTTTCAAAAATAAATGGCAGAAGAAAAAAAAAACAAGCATGTTTCTCACCAAAAAGCAGTGCGACAGAACAAATCTTCAACGTTAGACTCCCAACAGAACAGATCTTCAACATTTGAATCCTCACAGAAAGGTACCTACAGCACCAACGTGAGATGTACCATAATTTCATCGACTTTAACAAACCATTTCATGTTGCTCTGGGGTTATTTGATCTTGTTCGGGCTTGATTTGATTTGTGTGGGTCGGGTTTGCTTTAGGTTTGGTTCTATTTTCTTTGTTTCGATTTCAATAGATTTGAATCGATTTCATTTTTGCAATTAACTTTCATCTCATCTAGTTCGGTGTGTGTGTGTGTGGGAGGGGGGGGGGTAATTAATAACTAACAATGGCCATTTTTCAGATAGGTTACATGATTTTTGCTCCTTTTTTATGTTAGACAGATTGTAGCTTTTCTGTCTTTACTAATAAAACGCTTAAACTTATCTGTTGTGTTCTTGTTATTGAAATCTGTTAGTAGTATACTGGTAACTGTGTCAGTGGAATCCACAGGGAGCGAAAACCTGGCCTCCGTACACTCGTGTGTTGGCCATCACACACACACACACACACACACACACACACACACACACAACCTACCGACCCTTCCTTCACACACCCACCCCCACCACACCCCACCCACAACCAATCTCCCTGGTGGGGGGTTTTGTTTGTTTGTTTGTTGTTGTTGTTGTTGTTGTTGTTGAGGGGGGGGGCTGCGGAATGGGAGATGTAACCGTAACCACATGTCTTAAGCCTTAAACACATCGACGGACAATCTGGTAAAAAAAAATATGCATAAAACATATGTGGAATGTTAATGGGTGCCCATTAACGGCAACAGAAGAGGCCAAAAACAATGACGTACTTCATCAATTTTTTTCACAGAACACGTGCACTGATTCACGGATTAAGAAACAGTCGGATGCGTAAAACGTGTATAGCTGTTTGGGGATGACTGAAAGCAGCCAATTCTGGTAGACATTGGATTTTGACTGGTTATGGGAGAGCAAAAACATACAGAAGTGAAGTACATGTGAGCTATTCGTTAAACACGTCGACAGTTACATGCATAAAAGATGTGGCTGTTTGAGCAAATGCCCCAGAGCAGTTCATATTCAACTTTGGCACATACAGGTCTAAAATGACTTTAGGAGATGCAACAAATGGTAGTACAATATATGGCCTAGTTGTAAAACACGCAGACGCACATGCTCACAAAGACTGCTTTGATGTGTAACCAACGCATATATGTTAGAAACGATGCCCCAAACATGACATAATCAATGTCGATTATTGATCTCAAAATGTGAACGAGAGATTAAGCTCCAATTCAGCTTAAGCTTAACTGTGTATGGCCCCTTCATCAAATACTTCAGCGTACACGTTGATAACAACTTGGTGTATGCCTGAAGTAAAAATGTCTGTTGTTTTCTATTGTGTGGCTGCAAATCATATCATACACTGAAAACGAGACAAAGAGATCGAACTCGGCCCAGAGTTTGCCGTCCAGATTAGGATCAATGCTTGTCAGGAACTGTACCCAAGTTCCTGGTCGTTTTGGTATGTGCATGTCTCTGAAAAGAAAACGTCGACAGAAAATGTAAATCACTGAAGCCAGTGACCGCAAAGATAAGAAGAATGTTTAGGTCTTGTAATGACTAATCTCTAATCTCCCCCCCCCCTCCCCCATTGTGCTCTGACCCACCTAGTCATGGAAAGCGTGCTGTTAATTGGACTTACTACATGAAGTGAGCGAATAAACATGGAGGATGGTCAGTTGCTTCAAAGAACAGACTGGACTGTCGCCGTACGTCGAGGCCTTGAAAGAGTGCATGCCTCGTCGTTTTTCTTTTCTTTCTTTTTTTTTTTTCTTTTTTTTTTTTTTTTAAATACTGGGGGTGTCATCGCTAAATGTCACACCACGACTGGCATATATTACAAGCATAGCAAATCTCCAGGTAGGCTGCCCTGAAACGAAACGAAAAGAGAAAAATTCTGAAAAAAAATACAGGCTTTGTTGAGTAGTTTTTAACACAAAGATTAATCCATGTTGCATTTTCTTTTTAGGAACTTACCCCAGTTAAAACTTGTTTTTTTTAAACTCAGAGACACACAGGCACTGAGTAGATGTATTAAATTCGACACGATTTCGCGGTGATGATGACAATCTTTGTGGCATTGTCGAGTCCAAACTGAAGAAATAACAACCGCTTCATTGATCCACGAGGCCCGGTGCATTTCTGTATTTTCAAGGGTTTTTTGGTGCCATCGGTTTGGTGCCTATTTCAGTCTTGTAAAATCAAATGCCAGTCCGTGAGGACCTTGTCAAAAGACTGTATTGAAGACGTGTATGTTTGTTTGTATGGTGTAGCTCTTGGCGGTGTGTCTATACATTACAACCGAGAACGGTGATAAGAAAACCGGTTGGCTGTCCTACTTCAGAAGGCATGGCCTTAACCCTAATCCAAATCCTAATCAGACCCTAACCTAACCCAATCCGAACTCTTGCTTAATCCCAACTGCAAAAGAAAAAAGAACACACACACACACACACACACACACACACACACACACACACACACACACACACTCGCACGCACACGCACACACACTTCGAAGACAAATAATGGTGTTGGCAGTGTAAAGGGAGTGGAGTTGTCTTCTCTTTTCCCCATCAATAAGAGAAAGAACTTCAACCGAAGCAGTCAGTTTGATGGCGGGCATCACACGAAAGAAGAAATTTATGAAAAGACAGAAGAGATTCAAGGCAAATTGTCAACAATCCAGTCTCAGGTTCACTTTATTTCCGTTTATTTTCAGTCCTGTATAAACACACAAGACAAATATTTCTTCAATTTTTAAAGGTCAGGGGAAAATCTGTAATTATACATGTTTCTTTTTCATCTCTGGCTGATCTTCACACGTATTGGAAACAAAACGTTCCAAGTGTAAAATTTTGCAGATTTGAAATTAAACAATCAGCTTGAAATTAAAACAACTCTGCGTCACTAACGACAAAGGCTGTACTTGAAATTAAGCGGTTATTGAAACTGCGCAAAAAGAAATTATTCTTAACAGTCAAAAATGATTAAATACAAGATCACAGCGTACATCTCCATTCCTGAAGCCAAGAGAAGATAACCTGCTGAGAAAAAGGCTCAATTCATTTGGCTTCTTTCCGTGGTGGAGGTTTACGCCACTGGTCTAGGATTTAACCAGAGAAAGAGTCTCTGCGGCTGGGACATCCGAGAAATTTGAAACTATCTGCATATTGAAATTACCCAGCATTTCTACACAGCTGTTTTCACTGTAATTATACACACCAAGCTGCAACAAAACAGTTGATTATGGTATTGTCATTCTTAATGCATAATAAACATATGAAGAGCAGTAAACATATCAGCCATTTCACTCCATGTTCCATTTCCAGGTTGAAACAATTGTAAAAATCAAAAACACAACAGTAGTGACACCAGTACTTGCACACACACACACACACACACACACACACACACACACACACACACACTAAAAGTATAACCGTACCACCAAAATACCTGTTTAAAAAAAAAAAATTTTAAAGACCATACTGGCAAACAGACAGAGCAGTTTACTATTTCAGTACTTAAGTCACACACACACAAAGATTTTTAGATTTTCAAAGATTTAATCCTGTGACCCCTTTTGTGGCATCGAGGACTTGAAACAAAATAAACAAATGTAAATGAAACACATCAAACACCCAAAAATTTTCCTCATAATTAACACACCGGATATAATGTTACACAACTTTACTAAGTTTTAAAAACTTCGCTAAGTTTAGCAACACTTTTTTATTAGCACAGAGCAAACAACAACAGTTGAATACGGACTTTATACATGTAAATTGTTTGGGTATAAACTTATTTCTAATATCATCATATTTGGTGCATTTCATTACAAAATGAAATTCGTCGCCAAGGTCATTCTGGTCGCAGTCCCGACAAAATCGTTCATCATGAGGTATTCCAAATCGTCTGCCAATTTCGATCATGAGTTTATGATTACCACAGCGGAACCGAATTAGAGGGTATATATAAACATCAGTCAACATTTCAATATATTTTTCACGGCAAAACTCTGTTTTAAAATTCCTATAAAATAAACACTTATTACTAGATTCTAAAGCATCGTTCCATGCACGTATGTAAACATCTTCTAATGAATTACAAACATTTCTACAGATACTGTGAACAGACGAAAACTTTTGTGTCTCCCACACAAAGTCGAATCCTGTTTCGATGAGGATATTCCTTATACACATCAACCACCTAGATGTAAAACCCGGATTTCTGTACAAATCATATAATACTTGATACAATCTAGATGAATATTTGTTTGTTTGTGGTGAAAGTATGGATGACCAGAATTTTTATCATTCGTGCATATACTTGAACTGAAACAGGATACATTCCTAGTTCTCCATATATTAGTTCTGTTTTAGTGGAACGATTTAAATGAAAAAGATGCTTAAAAAATTTAAGCTGAAAACTTTCCATCAGCTTTAAATCGCTATATCCCCAAATTTCACAGCCATATAAAAGTACAGGCAGAACCATTGATTGGTATAAGTCCAGTACAATGTTTATAGGCAAATTTTGAAATCTTGCAATCTTTAGTAAAGAAAACATTGCACATTGCGCTTGGTCATACAAATACTTCTTACATTTATAAAAATTTCCTGTTCTGCTAATGATTATACCTAAATATTTGAAAGTGTGTACTATTTCTATGGACTGGTTTTTGAACTTTAGTTTTTTTCTAGGATTATTACGTCCATTAAAGACTACACCCTTTGTTTTTGCTAAATTAACATTAAGCTTCCATGCACTACAATACCTCGCTTAATACATCAAGAGTATGCTGTAAACCACAAAAAGAATCTGCAATAACAACAATATCATCAGCGTATAAAAGTAAAAGTAAACTAATGTAACTTAATAAATCTGAATCAGGGAGATTTAAATCAATATTCAAGAAAGCACAGTTACGATCTGTGAGATATAGTTCAAGGTCATTCAAATACAAAGAAAATAGCAAAGGTGAAAGATTTTCACCTTGACAAACACCTCTAAAACTGCCAAAATATTCAGATTTTCTCCCATTTATAAATATACAAGATTTTATTTGCTGATACATATTCGTGATTACTTGCAAAATCTTTCCATTTACACCTTCTTTGATAAGCTTTTGCCATAATCCCCGCCTCCAAACTGAATCAAACGCTTTTGTGAAATCAACAAAAACACAAAACAATTGCTTTTTACGACTACTGAAAATATCAATTAAACTTTTTAAAACAAATATATGATCTGTTGTAGAATGATTTCGTCTAAAACCAGCTTGATTTTCCGAAAGTATGTTGTTATTCTCAATAAAATCTGTCAAACGGTTATTCAAAATTGTTGAATAACACACACACACACACATACTGTACAAATTTCCATTAACACACACACACACACACACACACACACACACACACACAATACTGGAAACAAAACCCTCAAATTCATTTATAAATATTAGTGTCATTCTATCCCAGCCCAGCCAAGAAGCAAGTCCCTTTCAGAGCTGCCACTATGCAGACAAGGAAGTCTTATCACAGAACACAACACAAAAAAGAAACCTTCACTATACAAACATTACATCTATGGACACCAATTCAACACATAACCAAATACTAACACCCAGATCAAACTGAACCACGATAGGGGCTTCAGCCATTCCGTTTGATTTTCAACCCTGATTTAAAAAGAAAATTAGTATCAAAAATATTTTTCAAAAAAAGAATAAGAGGAAGTCATCAAAACAAAAATGCTTCCTCCTAAAACGAAAAGCGATATTGGTAAACAGATAACTGCAAAGCGGACACTTAGTGCCCACTCTCTGGGGTTCCTCTGTTGTCCGAAGCAAGAGGCAGTCAATACCATCCAACGCAACAGGCCAGTAGTCTGTATTCTGATGTCATTCCAGCCCCTGTGTACGATCTGGAGATCACACTGTACGGTCCACTCAAGACGGTGTTTAAGGTCCGACATCAAGTTACCGGATCACGACAGATAATTTGATGACTTACCAGATCAAAAAAAAGGAAAAGAAAGAAACTGTGAGATTTTAGAACCAAGAAAGGTGATTAGGTCTTAAAGGTTAAAAAAAAAAAAAGGAGGGGGGGGGCTTAAAGAGGGGGGGGGGGGGGGGGGAGCAGAGCTAAAGTGGGTAACAGAAAAGGGTAAAAATAACGATAAAAAAATATCCAGAAGGAGGAGAAACTAAGTGAAAGACCCTCCTCCCATCACCCCCACCCCCATCGCCATCAGGTGTGGTGGGGAGAAGG
This sequence comes from Conus ventricosus, assembly GCA_018398815.1. Classification (NCBI taxonomy): domain Eukaryota; kingdom Metazoa; phylum Mollusca; class Gastropoda; order Neogastropoda; family Conidae; genus Conus; species Conus ventricosus. The sequence goes on from CM031608.1 coordinate 73,999,051, forward strand.
GAAGAAGAGGGTGGTGAGTAAGTGGATGGGGACAGAAATCCATGTCAAGAACAGCACTTTGAAATTCTTCACTTTTATTTTTAAATATTGGGATGAATATTTTACCTCAAAAAAGAAAATAATGTGATCACCCATCTTTTCTCATTCTTTTGGAATTCAGGGAAACAAATGTCTAGGTATTTGAATCCAGAATTTGTGGAAGCCACCGCACCGACTTTCTCCCATGATACCATCACTGTTTGTGTTAGTGCCAGAGCAGCCCTTATAAAGCAAACATTCTTGGTGCCACTCCCAGTCCTACACACAGGCAGCAACCATGAGTGGGCCTTTTTCTTTCCAGTCACTTTGGTGAAGCTTTTCAGCGTGGTTCCAGACATCCCACTGGACCCCAATACATACTAAGTTCTGGGAAGGACTTGATCGGGACCCGAAATCTCCTTTTTTTTTAAAATGCCACAGATGTGAGTGAGTGAGGTAGTGTGTTTATTGTAAAGCGCTTAGAGCTTGGTCTGTGACCGAGGATAGGTGCTATATAAATACCCAGTATATAATGGGAATCGAACCGACAACCTCCAAGCCTGCCACACTCACCACAGCTCTACAACGGTTATGTGTATACAGTGAATTTGATGTTTTCAGATGCTGCAAGTGATGAGAAACCCACATTCAGCAGGACACTGTACACTGACGTGAGCTTTCAGCCCATCCCAGTACGGACATGAAAGGAAATCTTACATTCAGTAGGAAGACGTAAATAATCAATAGCAATAAAGGGAGGCAACTGTTGCTTCTTTGGTTATAGTTGTTTCCTCGGTGGAAACAGACGTAAATAGTGAATAACAATGAAGGGAAGCAACTATTGCTTCCTTGGTGAAAGTTTCTTGCCCATCACTCCAAACTGAAGCTGCTTACGGCACCTTTAGTGGAGTCATTGCAATTCATGCCAGATGTCAAAGGTCAAGGTAGCATAACACAAAAGCACACATTTGATTAAGAGAATTTGTGTCATGTTATAGAGCGCCGCTCTCTGTAAAGAATCACCAGTGTGTGATGCATAGTTTGAAAATGTGTTAACGCTGACAGCAAATTAACAGATCAACAAAGGCAACAGGATTTAACAGTAAGGTTTAAAACAAAAAGAAATGGGTAATGAAACAAAATAATGATATTCAGGAGAGAGACAGAAAAAAAAAGGCAGGGGAAGAAGGTATGCATGCACCTATTTTTATTACATTTCACAGCAACACAGCTTCGAATATTATTTTTAAGACATTTCACAGCAACACAGCTTCGAATCAGAACAGACACATATTATCTTAGTTCATATTCTAATGCAGCGATTTAACAATATCAACTTCAGTCAAACAGATTTTGCGATACATCACAAAGATACACTTTCTTTTTTCAGACATAAAAATTAAGATTTAGAAGAAAAAAACAAGCAAACAAACTCCACACACACACACACACACACACACATGAAATAAACAATACCAGTGAAAGAACATTCTTTAGTAAAACATCGATAAAATCTGTACATACATGGCTCTCTGCAGAGGCAGCAGTTAAACCTTCTCATCATATATCAATAGACCCGAATACACGATTCTTTCAAGTATTAAATTCATGACAACGAAATCACAAGAAAATAATACAACAAAACTTCTAACAAACAAAACGAAATGCATGGCTAACTTAAGCACAAACTGAGTAGGAATATCATCACCAGAAAAATGATAAGAATAATCATTATCAGCAGCAGCATTACGTAGTTAAAGCAAAAATAATGCACCCTACATTATTTGGTGTAATGATATTGCTACTTTTGCTGCTTCTGTAATAAACCATCATCATCATCTCTGAATCATGTTTAGGGTTTGATGGTGACTCAGAAGTTTGAATTCATTTATTCAATGCGCGCGCACACACACACACACACACACACACACACACACACACACACACACTTAAGAGACTTTTTCTCAGTGTTTAATAAAATTCCTAACAGAGGTAACAGTCTTTCAACGGTTCATAGCAGCGGTCTAGCTTTCACCCTCACCCAGCAAACCAACTGCAAGATCTTGCTGGGCAAGTCGCACTTGTCCTGCTAACATTTTTCTTTCTAACTGCTCAACTGCTTACTCTGAATTCACTGTAATCATGAACTTTTTACACCGGCCAGACTCTTGCATTCTTTTCCCTGCTTTTACAGTAACGATGTGATGTATCACAGACTGCTGTATTTATACTCTGTACTTTTAAGTAATCATGCAAATTACCCCTGCCAGTCTGCTCCATTTATTTAAAAATAATCATGCAGTTTACCCATACTAACTGGCTGCATTCATTATTCCGTGTTCACAGTGATCCTGCAATTTATTCTTGCTAGTCTGTTGCAATTGTTATTCTTTATTCACTGTTATTTTTTGTGTGTGCAGTTTTCACAGTCTGCTGCATATTGTGTATTCAAGGTATGCCATTCATTATAACTATTCAATGTACCACTCAGTGCTAGTCTGCTGCAAACATTATTCTGTGTTCAAAATAATCACGCAGTTTATCTATACTAATCTGCTGCATTCATTATTCTGCATTCAAAATAGTTCTATAGTTTACTCTTTTTAATCTGCTGTATTCTTTAACCTGCATTCACAATAATCATGCAGTTTACCCCTTCTACACTGCTGTATTCTTTACTCTGTATTCACAATAATCATGCAGTTTACCCCTTTTAATCTGCCTTTTTTTTTCACTCTGTATTCAGAATGAATACACAGTTTATCCCTTCTTAGTCTGCCATATTCTTTACTCCGTACTCCCAATAATCATACACTTTATGCTTGACCGCTGTGCTCATTATTCTCTTTCCATGACAATTATGCAGTTTACTCCTGTCAGTGTGCTGAATTCTTTTCACCATATTCGAATTACTTCCTGTGTATGCTGGGTTTAGTTGTAGCACAATATTCCCTATGTCCAGGGAAAAAAAATTACATGTGTCAGTTGTAATATGATTTTCTCATGTTCAGGAAAACAAATTACACGCATCTCAATGTGGAGACGATGGAGTAAAATCAGTATGTATGGCAACATAGAAACATTCAGTAAAAGTGATATAAACTGCAATATGAACGCATGCAGTAATACATACATACATATATACATATATATATATGTGCGTCATTGGGAGCCCTGATATATATATATATCAGCCCTGATGTGGCCCTTTGCGGTCGGCTGGGCTATAAGCAACATTATCTTATCTTATATATATATATATATATATATATAAGATAAGATAATGTTGCTTATAGCCCAGCCGACCGCAAAGGGCCACATCAGGGCTGATATATATATATATATCAGGGCTCCCAATGACGCACATATGTGCGTCTATGACGCACTATGAGCGAAAAGGACGCACTAACAAAACGTGTAGCGAGTCCTGCGGGACGCACTACAAAATCAGGCAAACCCCAAAACGTGCCGCGGTCAGTGATCAAAGCTGAGCACACCACAAGCTTCGCGCGCGATTGCCTGCCATGCCGTCAAATTCAGGACAGCGTGTGCCCGCGAACGTACAGTAAGCCGAGAAGCTGCGCATACACTGATAGAGCCTATCAGTGTATGCGCACGTCACTGAACGGTTACTCAGTCGACCGGCTGACTTATTCAGACTGTGGCGCCCGCCGCCACTAATTAAGCAATTCGATGACTCACAAGTTGTAACAATCGCGTGCACAAGCCTAGGCGAACGAAGCAGAAGGGAAGTTCACGGCTATGGCATCTCGCAAATATGTTGTTGCGTCAGTGGTTGGGCGCTCCTAAAAAACGCAAAGAAACATCTTCTGAAGATTCTACAGACAGTGAATCGTCGATTCCTAAAGAAATATCTACAGCAACACCACCTCACAAGAAATGTTTTTTTTAACCTTTCCCGTACGTCGCCTAAAATTTTGCGCGCTGTACTTCGTGGGTGTGCAGAAACCCATGCTTTCTAAGAAGGAATAACCCCTCGCCGTACGCCGTGGGTGTACAGTAACCCATGGTTTTTGTGTAGGAACGAACCCTCGCCGTACGCCGTGGGTGTACAGTAACCCATGGTTTTTGTGTAGGAACGAATCCCTCGCCGTACGCCGTGGGTGTACAGTAACCCATGGTTTTTCTCGAGGAAGTAAGACCTTGCCGTACGTCATGCAAATTTGACTTCTATGAGATGAGTCTTGCTACTTGCGTCAAACGGTTGTTCGTTGTTGTTGTTTCTCGGTGAATAACTGTGCACAGGCGGCCGCATGAATGTGCGTTTATCTGTGTGTGTGCATGTGAGCATTATTGCATGTTTGTGCGGAGAGAGAAAGAGAAACACAGAGAGAGAGAGAGAAAGTGTGTGTGTGTGTGTGTGTGTGTGTGCATGCATGGAAAGATATATATGAGCTATGCTATATAATACACGCGCACGGGCCCGCGCGTGTGTGTGTGCATTGGTAAAACATTAGAAATACTTGATCCTCTGTCAGTATGACGTTTCCTAGAATGTGCAACATACCAAGGCCAACGTGGTTTTTTTTTGGTTTTTTTTTAAATACGTAATGTTACTTTGCATCATTTTCATTATGACGTACATTGCCCACACTTGGCAGTAAGCGCCCCGCTCAGGAAGAAAGCTGCAAGGAATTTCTTACCAACGCGACTCTTATCTCCCTGTAGCAAGCACGCGTGACGTCACATCCATAGCGTGTGGCGCGCAAGCTTTGTAAGTATGGGTGGCCCCACACCCACGGCGTACGGCGTGCAAGGTTTATTCTTTGGTAGTATGGGTGTTCTCACACCCACGACGTACTGGGACATTAATTGTTTAATAATTTCTTTGTTTATGTATAAAACAAAATAATTTTCAGTTGATATGTAGTATAATATATTAGGGACAAAGTCATGAAATTAAGTGGAAGTGGCTTCAAAATTACTAGAGTTACAGAGCAAAAAACACGTGTCTGGGTGATTTCACACCCACGGAGTACGGGAAAGGTTGTTAAAGAAATGTTTTCAGAGAGAGAGAGAGAGATTCATTTACTCTGAAATGTTCAGATTATCAAGCCGATAATTAAAAAAGCAAGAAATACTACATTAACTGTATTGGTTAATTTTGTTCATGGGGACTCTCTATACCCCCTCTGGGACCCTCTATAGCATCAGTGAAGGAGTCCCTGGGACCCCCTGTCTGTCAGTACAAATGGTAGCCCTGTATAATATATATATATATATATATATATATATATATATATATATATATATATATATATATATATATATATGTGGCAATGCACCAACATGCTATAAAGTTTATATGTATGTGGTCAAGTGGTCGTATGCACCCTATAACATGTATACCAATGTGGAAACAATACAACAAAAATGAATGTATTTATCACAAAGTGAAGCAACCAACGGAAAAAAAAGGCCATCTGTCATTATCTTAAACCATGCGTTGGTTGTAAGTTTACACACACACACACACACACACGCACACACACACACCACACACACATACTTGGAGTGCAGAATGATTGAAGCTGCTTTAAAAGGGAAAAAACTCTCAGATAGGTACAGATAAGATAAGATAATGTTGCTTATAGCCCAGCCGACCGCAGAGGGCCACATCAGGGCTGTAGATAGGTACAGAAAGAAATACAAGAAATGAGATAATCGAAAGCAAAATGTAAACAACTTAAAGGATTTAGATTTTTTTTCAAGTTAAAAATCTATAACTGACAACATGCAAAAGTCTTAACCAAATCATGTTTTCTATAAACAGCACGCACATGCACATAACCCAAACATTGTGTTGGATATTCACAACCGGTTGCAAATAGTAGGAAAGTAGACTTTATACAAAATCTGTAGCAAACCACTATCAACCACTGGCTCCTTCTCTTAAACTCTGCATGTCTGTCGACCCGTTTGAGTAGTACGTTTATTTCCAATTGTCTCTTCATGCATTTCAGATCCAGAGTGTACACTTGGATAGCACATAGCACATTATCAGAGTCACAAAACTTTGTCAATGAAGTTATCATGGGCCAGCCCATTGCCAAACGAGAAAACACCAAACGCATATTGTCTTATGAAATGTTCTCTTTTTTTTTAGTGGAAGTATGAGAAAGAAACTGGTAGCCACAAAGAAAAGTTTTACTGGTCCACTTTTGAAATTTTCTTTCACTGATGTTGTTGGGGTTTTTTTGTTTTTGTTTTTGTTTGGGGGGGGCGGATGCTTGACATTTTTACAATAATTTCTTCAGTTGTTACTCATTTTTCCTGTAGAAAATTTTGTTTGGATATCCAAACAAAAATGTGCAATTTCTCAATAACAATGCAAGCAAGCTGCATGCAGCATTAATCACTCTTCGAGTCACAGATTTATGGAGTAGACTTCAGGATTAAATCATAAGCAAAGGGGGAAAGGTCTAAAGACTTTACATGATACAGTGTGACAATTTTTTTCAATATATACTGAAACCTACTGAGGGACAAAAACCAGAACATTCTTTATTGAATGAAACCTTTCATTTTCATTCTTACTGCAGTTGTAATCAAAACAACTTTTTCATGATTATGCAGGGTTTGAAATTCAGTCAGCAAATAATGCAAAGCAAAATGTTCATTCAGTAATATATACATATATTCACATGCACACACACACACACACACACACACACACACATACATACATACACACAGGAGGCCCATAGTCACATGGTTAGAACCACTTGTGGGGCTGAATGTGTTCGGCTTAAAAACCCTCACAATCCACCTGGATGTAAACTAGTAACTGATTCAAATCAGGGACTAATAAAGGCAGCAGAAGGAAAGCGACAGGCTGTACCTGCTATTATGTCGCCCCCATGACATTTTGAACCTCTGACAGTTTACAGTCCTAATTGTCATTACGCTACAGGGGGGCGTTAACCCTTTTAACAAATTCGACCTTCGTTCATTTTCAAACACAACAGCCACCTCAACCAAACTTTTCCATCCGCACTTCATCTGTTTTTCACTATTTCTTTCCATTGTAAGGTCTACAAAATAGCGCAGTAGTAGTCATCATACCGCTCGCGGTCATGTTGTCCGTGCTGCCGTTGTTGACGTTGTCGTTCACACGATGCCGTCGAAGGCAGAGACGACAAAGAATCTGTGACCGAACTGTTTTGAATCGTGAACAGATTGGAGGCATCATCAGTCTCATTCAGCTGGTGATGAAGTTCGCCTACCATCTGTGCCATGGTGTTTAATTGTTGCTGCATGTTGAGCATCACACTGCCCTGAAGAGGAGTGTCCTGTCTGTTTCTTCTGGGCTCCCTCTGTTCTCTGGTGGTCTCAGATTGAACATCTGTACTTCTGTGTCTGTCCATCCTCCTCCTCTCCTCCCTCTGCGTGTTTCTGTCTTCAAGCTGATACAATCTGTCCATCTGCTCATGTCTGTCTTCAAACTGATTCAGCCTATCCAGAATCCTCTGGGCCAGTCTGTCTTCAAGCTGACACAGCCCGTCCAAGACAGAATTTGGCTGAGCTCGGAGGCCTTCTTCCCTCTGGCGTTGTCTCATTCGTCTCCGCAGCCTGAAACGCCGGTATCTTTCAAGTTCGGCTTCAGAAGACGAGCTGCTTAGCTCACTGTCACTTTCTTCCACAACTTGAACCACGTTTCGTGGCTGTCTTGTTCTCCTGGTGCACTTGCTGTGGACCTCTTCACGGAAGCAAAAATCGGTTTGTCCCTCTGCTGACCGCCCCCTGTGGCACAAGGAAGCAGTAGCGTTCATGTTTGAAATATCATATACTTCTCCTGTACACGGATTTCCTCTGCTCTGATTTCTTGCGGGCTGTCCAGGGCCAGCGCTGTTCATGCCCTCTCTGTGTGAGCCTCTGAGACATACGGCGCCGATGCCGCTGTGGCACACCCAGGCTGTTGCATGGTGGCCGAGTCCATGGCACTGTGAGCTCCCTGAAGTTCCTGAGGAGGAGACTGGGAACAAGACATCCCGCACTCTAACTGTGACGTCAGTCGTTGTCCTCCTTCCTTTCGTTCTTTCTCCAGAGTGAGAGAGGAGGAGGAGGACCTCACTGAATTCAAAGAGGGACTGTCGCTGGAATCTGAGTGAGCGGCGAAATCGAAGGCGTTCAGGACAGGTTCGACCTCTCTTAGCCTAAGAGGGTGAATGAAGCGGTGGTGGTTGGCTGTCACGTGCTGTCTCACAACATTGTTCATGTGCTGACATCCAGTCAACAGCAGATGTTGGTCAACGGAGGAGGAGGAGAAGGCATCAACGTCACTGCCATGAAATGACAGGTTGTCGACGTCACTGACCGAACAGGAGAATGGGTTGACGTCAACAGCGTTCCCGTGGACTAGACTCCTCTGGCAAAGACTGCAATCATAAAGATCTGTGTCAAGTCCAGTGGTTGATATCCTCTCTCTCTCTCTCTCTCTCTCTCTCTCTCTCTCTCTATATATATATATATATATATATATATATACAGGGTGTGTGTGTGTGTGTGTGTGTGTGTGTGTGTGTGTGTGCCTGCGTGCGTGCGTGCGTGCGTGTGTGTGTGTATGTGTAAGTCACATGGTTTAGGTCATGTTTATATTTCTATCTATGAATTGTAGACTATGTATGTATAAATATATATATATATATTATATATATATATATATATATATATATATATATATATATATATATATATATATATATATGTGTGTGTGTGTGTGTGTGTGTGTGTGTGTGTGTGTGTGTGTTAGTTGCATGGTTTAGGTCATGTTCATAGTTCTATGTATGAGTTGTAGGCTGGATCGTGTTCATGCAGCCTTCCCATGCATAAGCCACATGGCTTGGATAAGTTATCCACATACCTGTGTGTAAGTCGCATGGTTTTCATCATATCCATATCTGTGTGTGCCTCACACAGTTTGGTTATTTGCCATACACACGTTCATTTATGCATGTGTGAAAGTCTAATGGTTGTGTGTGTGTGTGTGTGTGTGTGTGTGTGTGTGTGTGTGTGTGTGTGTGTGTGTGTGCATGCGAACCTGCCTGCCTGCTTGCATGCGTGGTGTGTGGGGAGTGGGGGGGGGGGGGGGGGCACCAGAGATCCAACACCACAATCAGAAATAATACTCTATGTCTTTTCTTAATGTGTTTTATGTGATTCCAAAGCATTTCATATGACCGTGCCACACCGTACTACACTAAACCAATACCTTATCAAAGCCATATCCTGTGCATGTTCAAGCCACACCCGACCCACACCGTAATACACAATCCTTACCAAATTATACCACACATCTCTGGTATCAAATGTTTCACCATTCTGAACTACACCCACAATGATCCAGAGAGTGTTGTATTGCATCGTTGCATTGTATTATGAGGTAGTGTTTTATAATGGATAACTTCATAGCAGATTTTTTGGTGTCAAATGCAGGCTGTTCTCCTTCAGAATAGCAGACTGCTGTAGCACAGTGCCACCCAAGTACTGGTCTGTACCTCTCTGTTTCTGTTGGCCTGCCCACATGGTGCTTCCTGAACAATATTGCGAGGGACAGCTCCTTTGCTGACATGGGTTCTTTTTCGCGTGCTGACAACATGCTGAACAGGGATCTAGGGTTATCTTGTAAACTGATAGGTGGTACTTTGACCCACCATTCAACCTTTACGCCACAAGATGTACCCAATTTCAGTATTTCCTGAACGCAAGTACTGTTACAAACAACTGTTTAACCTCCGCGCCATCAGGTGTATCCAGATTCATGATCTCCCAAATCAGTATACTGTTACAGACTACCATTTAACCCTCACGCCACCAGATTACCAATATTCAGTATTTTCCGAACTCAAATACTGTTACAGACCACCATTACCACTTACACCACCAGATGTACCCATATTCAGTTTTTTTCCTAACTCAAATACTGTTACAGACCACCATTTAACCTTTACGGCAGCAGATGTACCAATAGTCGGTATTTCCCAAACCCAAATACTGTTACAGACCACCATTTAACCCTTACACCACATCTACCCATATTCAGTATTTCCCAAACCAAGACACTGTTGCAGACCACCATTTGACCCTTATGCAGCCAGATGTACCAAGATTTAGTGTCTCTCCGACCCAAAAGCTGTTAGCCATTTTACTTCATCCCTTTTTGAAGTTGTTCTCTCCCTTAAGTCAAATCAAGGGGAACAATTGTAGTGTAAATCTGTGTGACAAGTTTTCTGTTCTTCCACCATCTTCCACGATCTGTTACAAAGCCTGACAGAATGGGGGCAGACACAGGCATCAATGCTAGACCCTTCTGCGGCACTTGGACTACATTCAGCGCTGAAAAATAGTTCAAGTCCAGTACGAAAGGGGAGACAAATAAAACCGCCATGATTAAGCTTTGAACTATAGACTCTATAATCTTTTTAGTACGTTAACCACTACACAATTACTGCGCTAACTGTGAGAGAGATTAGAAACTAACCCCTGATACAAGAAATTCAGTACTGTATGACAGAAAGACCTGTTAATATATATCTGGTGCTGTGTGCTACAATTCCTTCAGAGACCTGTAGACGCATATCTGTTGAAAAACACTGCAATTCCTGAATACACTTGTTGGCAGACATCTACGGATGTACACCACAATTCCAACATTGACAAATCAAGTAAACATCTAACACCTATCTATATAATTCCTGCACAGACCAGTTCACCATGCATCTGCCACTGTGTACTACTATTCCTGGACACACTGGTTGTCATGCACCAATCAGTGTTCACTTCAAGGAATTCACAGACTAATACTTGGTTGACATGCTGCTTATCACTGCATACTACGGTGAACACACAGGCTAGGCTGGTATAGCCAACAAAGCAAAGCTTTCACCTGGAGTGCGCGCGATGCTGGGGAGGAGGACTGGCACTCTGGGAGGTGGGGTCTGGTATCTGTGAATCCTCTGTCAGCATGGGCGGCAGGTCGAGGGGAAGGTTCAGGTCACTGGCAGAGATGGTGTTGTGCGCCGTGTCCTGTGTCCTATCCTCCTGTCCGAGACGATGCAGGATGACTGTCAGTGTGTGTGTGTGTGTGTACGTGCGTGCATGTGTGCGTGCATGCATGTGTGTGTGCATGCGTGCGTGCATGTGTGTGAACATGTGAGTTTGACACTGCTATCAACCACTGTACAAATAATACTGTCAGTGTGTTCTGTGTGTGTGTGTGTGTGTGCACTGAGTGTCCACGTGACAATTTTACACAGCTATCAACCACTGTGCAGTCTGTGCGGAAGATCCACCCAACAGGTGTGGAATTATTCTGGCATACAGATCAGTTTCAGTTTCACCAAGGAAGCATCACTGCATGCAGTCGAGTGGATAATTGCTACCCACAGCTGCTAAGCCAATCAAATGAATTCAATGCCACAAGCATCTCTGGCTGAATTCAAACACAGTTACAATAGGGTAAAACATATCTATCTGGTGGAAAGAAATCATCACACTGTCTTACTACAAAGGCTGCCCTACTCTGGTTTAGTGAATCAGTCTTTTCTGAGCTACAGGGAATTTTCTGAATACAAAATTACTATTTTATGTATAGCTAGGAATTCATTTACATTTCAAGAGATGCTTCTGGTGATGGTGTAATTCTTTATCGCCATCGTTTACATTGACGTGTGAAGAGTTACCCATGCCATTTTGATTTACTCTGTTTTAACTTCTTTGTTTGCTGTCGATGGAAAAACAATGACGTTTGACAGCACTTAAAATATCTCTTGCTCCCCATTTAACAAGATGAATAATACATTCATTACGAATTATCCTAATATTCATTATATGGGCAAGTGCAACATTTCTTTTTTCAATGAAGCATCTCTTGCCTTTTCATGCATGTGCTTTAGGACATAAATGACAGATCGGAAACTCTGCATGAAACATGAGGACTGAGGGGAGGAAGTCATGGTGGAGAGGGAGAGCACGGATCAACGGGAATAATACCTGTTCAACAACAGTTGGTTTCAGTAGCGTGGAAGATGAACTTTCATCCAAGGTCTGCTCTGGTCCCGGTTGGTCAAAAACACCTGTAAATCAAGGTAAAGACATACACCTTTGTATCAAACGTAGGATGGTGGTAATGGTTGGTCAAACAAATGTGAATAATTATAACAATATACGCTTGTGTGTTATGTACAGGATAATGTTGAGGGTTGGACATAACATCTACATGTCAACCAATACAAAGATGAACATATAGGATGATGATGAGTGTTGGTCTCAGCATCTCTTTATCAACATAAAGATACACACATTTGAGTTACATATAAAACAGTTCTGAGGATTGGTCACGACATCTGTGTCTTAACATTACGATATACATCTTTGTGATAATCACAGAATGGTGTAGAGGGATGATCACAACCGCTACGTATCAACATAAAAATGTGTATAGGCACTTGTATTATTAAGCACAAGATGGCGTTGTGGGTTGGTCACAACATCTGTGTATCAACAATAACATATATACATTTGTATCAATCACAGGATAGAGTTGAGGGTTGGTAAGAACACCGGTGTATCAATATGATAGACGGTAAGGTAAGGTGATGTTGCTTATAGCCCAGCCGACCGCAAAGGGCCACATCAGGGCTGTCACTACGTTAAAATCAACCCACAAGTCATCTTAAAAAAATTTTAAGAAATAAATAAAATAAAAACTTTCACACATCTCTTTAAATTACATCTTCTACAAACACACCAGAAACGTCATTAAAAATCTTTCTTCCGTAAAATCTTAAATCAGATGAAAAATGTTAATCTCTCTCAAAAACTCAAAGATCACATCAGGTGGGACATCTCTGAACAGGGTTTTCATGGACTCTGCTGTAAAATGTTTATGTCTCACATCGTACAAGTCCCAACAATCTAAAAGAATATGTTTCACTGTGAGTGGCACATGACATGGAATGCACCACGGAGCTTCCTCACTCTTTAAAAGGTATGAATGGGTAATGATAGACACAGTTGCGTTAAGCACAGAATAGTGCAGAGTGACCTGCCATATAAGCACAGAATAGTGCAGAGTGACCTGCCATATAAGCACAGAATAGTGCAGAGTGACCTGCCATATAAGCACAGAATAGTGCAGAGTGACCTGCCATATAAGCACAGAATAGTGCAGAGTGACCTGCCATATAAGCACAGAATAGTGCAGAGTGACCTGCCATATAAGCACAGAATAGTGCAGAGTGACCTGCCATATAAGCACAGAATAGTGCAGAGTGACCTGCCATATAAGCACAGAATAGTGCAGAGTGACCTGCCATATAAGCACAGAATAGTGCAGAGTGACCTGCCATATAAGCACAGAACAGTGCAGAGTGACCTGCCATATAAGCACAGAACAGTGCAGAGTGACCTGCCATATAAGCACAGAACAGTGCAGAGTGACCTGCCATATAAGCACAGAATAGTGCAGAGTGACCTGCCATATAAGCACAGAATAGTGCAGAGTGACCTGCCATATAAGCACAGAATAGTGCAGAGTGCCTGCCATATAAGCACAGAATAGTGCAGAGTGACCTGCCATATAAATCAGATTTGCTAGAAACCATGAGGACAGACAATTTCGTAATGAATCTCTTCTACCCTGAATTTAATCAAGACAAATTAAATCAACTTGGTCATTTAAAGCTCAAGCAGCGTAGCAGTTCACACTAATCACAGTTGTTGTTTTTTCACTTGAACCGTTGGAGGTCATAGGTTTAAACCCCAACAAAATCTACAGGTTCTAAAGAATTCCCTGTTCGGTTGTTCAGTTCCAAACGGGCTCCATCTAGCTCCCACCACATCTGAGTGTATGACAGATCAAACATCAGTTGAGAATATTATGACCAGTACCAATCAGACAGCAAACTGAGACTGTTGCTCATATTTCCTGATTTACATCACATATATCTGAATATCCCTCGGTTCTTAAACTAGTTCTTGTCTAATTGCACAATAGAAGTGAAGCTGAAATCTAAAATAGGTCATGAAAGAACTTAACTGAACGAGTGTCATGTACAAAATGAAGTCTCAGGCAAACTAGATGTCAACTTCGTCTTCATCATCATCACCACCATCCCTATGATCCTGCTTATTAAAAGTCTCTAAATTTGTAGCTACTCAAGCTCTGCCCTAATCAGGCGTCTTTTGCATGGGACACAGACAACTCTGACACTGCATTACCACAAAATTGAGGGCATGAGTCTGGGTGATCTCCCTTTGTTTCAGCCCGCTTCAGCTCTCTCTTTCTCTGTGTATGATTTCTGATGTATTCTGTTCACTTAGTGAATGCATCAAAGACATACAATAAATTTTTCTGCTGCTGAACCTTGTCCTTGTTCATCGCTGATTGTACACTGGCTGTGAATGCAGTGTATTTACAAGGAAGGTGTTTCTTGGTAGGTTAAAGCAGAGCTGTGGTGATCTGTGCATGTTCCATCACAACAGGCACCACCCAGCCCCACCAGGTGACTCAACAACAGGGCAGGGTCTTCTCTTTGGGGTGGCTGCACAAAGGCTTGACGATAAGTTTTCCTATGGAACAGCAGAGCAAGGACTCTGGTGTGGCTTTGTTTGGGGGAGTCGTAACGCGCAGTGTGGGAGTAATGCCACTAAAGAGCAGTATAGAACTGAGCTCAGCTGCCTGCTTGTTCTACTTCTTCATCAAATACTTTTGCAATGAGTTAATGACACTAAAAGACAGTATACAGAACTGAGCTCAGCTACCTGTTTGTTCTACTTCTTCATCAAATACTTTTGCAATGAGTTAATGACACTAAAAGACAGTACATAGAACTGAGCTCAGCTGCCTGCTTGTTCTAATTCTTCATCGAATACTTTTGCAATGAGAGACACTAAAAGACAGTCCAAAACTGAGCTCAGCTGCCTGCTTGTTCTAATTCTTTATCGAATACTTTTGCAATGAGTTAATGACACTAAAAGACAGTATAGAACTGAGCTCAGCTACCTGCTTGTTCTACTTCTTTATCAAGTACTTTTACAACGGATCAGCTCATTACTCCCCCGTATCGTTACTCCCCCGGCTCTTTACTCCCCCGGTTAGGGTTAGGGTTCGGGTTAGGGATAGGGTTAGGGTTAGGGTTAGGGATAGGGTTAGGGATAGGGTTAGGGTTAGGGTTAGGGATAGGGTTAGGGATAGGGTTAGGGTTAGGGTTAGGCGAACCGGGGGAGTAACGAGCCGGGGGAGTAACGAGCCGGGGGAGAAATGAGATGCTCCCCTTTTACAATGAGTATATCAAGAAAACAGTCAATTATTTACCTTTTGTGGACAGAAGAGGAAATTCATGGTCCCCCGATTGACGGAAAGTGTGTCCCGTCCAATCCCGTGTCACTTGTGGGTCAGTTTGTGTGGTGGACAGCCTTGGTCTGAATCCTTGTACCACTTGGAGAGACTGGTTGTCATCTGTGTCTCCCTGCTCTGCTTCTGTTTCTCCAGGCCTCTGCCTTGTCAGTGTCTCCGAGATGTCTGTCTGTGCCTCTCCCGTCCGTAGCTGTGTTCCCGTTGTCTGTTGTTCCCTGTTGAGCTGGTGCGTAATACAGGTCTGTGTCTGTTTCTCTACCTTTCTGTCTGTGTTCTCTTCTCTTTGGAGTGTCTTCACTTCTGCTGTGACTTCTGGTTGAACCTGTTTTCCCTCTGCCTGTTGCTCTGTGCTTTGACGTTGGTGTGCTTGCAGCTGTCTGTCAGCTGTTCTTTCCTTCGTGTCTTCTTTCTGCAGTTCATTTGTTTGCTGTCTGTCTTGTGACTCGAGTCTAGATTGCGTTGTTTCAGTTTCAATGTTGAAGATGTGTTCCAGTTGTTGCATGTCGCTGTGGTGAGCACCGATGACCAGAGCTCCCTGCTGCACATGCCAGTCACACAAAATACCTTCCCTGTCCAACTGATTCTGGACACGTTCTCTGCTGGCCAGCAGCTGCAGCTTGCGTGTTGAGGCTGCTGTTAGTACAATCATCTTCTGTGAGTATTCTGCCATGTATTTCAACAAAACACTGACATGTTTGTCCACCGCATGAAATGGGGCATGGACGGACACAGTTCTGTTCTCAGAGTCTACCGATATATTCTGCTGAAGGCATCTGGGAAGCTGATTCCTGGCTCTAGCTGTTTTCAGGACATTGACCTGCCAAGGCTGTAGATTTGTGATGGTCTCCTTTACAGCATGCTTGCTCAACTCACGATGGGATGCCATCAGATTCTGGTGAAAAAACTCAAGCACGGCTTTGCAAGTGCTGCCAATATTTGATTCTGTGTCACATATAATGATCTTGTCTTGCTCTACCTCAAACAACGGGGCAATATCGTCTTTTTCAGATCTTTGTAAATCATCCAGAAAGTCTTTCAGTGTGTTGGACTGCAGCAGTGGAATTTGGCTTTTGTCAACAGTGAGTTCTACTGTCTGGAAACATGACTGAAATACCTTCAGTACTGTCTGGAGATCGGACCTCGGAGCAATGACTGAGACAGCTTTGTTACTATGTTTTGGGGCTTTGGGTCCTGGATGATGTAGGGAATGGGACACCACGTGCATGGCAGGACTGAGATCCCAGATACAAACCACCTGTTGACAGTCCAGCGACTTCTGCAGCCAGCGCTGGGCGCCTTGGGTCTCCAGCATTTTGGCCTGCAGTTCAGTAATCCAAGTGACATCCAGGGACAGGTTCTTGCTGTAGGTGGAGACGAGTTGCGCCGCTTTCTTTGCTGCGTCAGCCGCGCCACGGATCTTCATGGCTTTCCTGGCAGGAGGGAAGCTAGTCTGAAGTTCTGGGTATTCGGTCTTCAGCCTCTTGAGGAACACTCTATTTCGGACAATAGTGTAATTGATGTAGGTTCCAAAGTGAAGAAAAATATCTTCGTGACAATTGTCCAGACTCGTGGCGGACAAATCCTGAGTACCTGCAACACTGCCTCTGTCTAGGCATCTGTCTCTAATGGAACATCGCTCTGCCGGCAAGTCTCCTTCGAATGGATGCAGTAGCTGGATCAGGCTGTTGACAATAAAGAGCTCCCACTCCATCTGTCCATAGAGATATTCTGTTGCCACGAGCATGATGGCCATCTTGCCCTGTCTCCCATACTTCACAGACACCGTGTCACCAAAGAGATCAACAATCATCTGAACAAGCTTGTCTTCCCACTGTCTGTCACCTGTGATGGTGTTCATGACCTCCTCACCCACAGTGACCTCCACATGGTGCTCTGTGACGGTCACGTGGCACCCGTAGACGTCAGGAAACACCAGGTGCACCTGCACGCCATGCCCGTTTATTGTGGGCTCTTCCACCTGGAAAGGCTTCAGCAGGCCTGCCACAGAAAACAATCACTAAGTCAGATATAAGGTGAAAATACAAACTCCCCCCCCCCCCCCCTAAAAAAAAAAAAACATACACATGTGATGGTGTGGAGGGGTAAGGGGTGTGCAGGTGAAGACAGGCAGATGGTGATAAGTGCAGGAACCAAGGGACAGCAGCCAGTCAAGAAGACACAGTGGACGAAGCAGAGTTTTTCTCCTTTTATTTGCCTTCCATGATAAGCTCAAACCAGGAACGCAGCCCTGGGAGCAATCCCTCTCGTACAGCACTCGGCGCACTGAGCACTCTCTCTGCCTCTCACGCCAGTCGCTCACATCATGGAACACTCTGGGGGAACACACTCATCCATTCTCACACAGCGCGGCCCACTTATATACACCCTGACCGGACCGCAAAGCCAGCGCCACGAAGCCGAAGACGGAACGAGCCTCGCGAGGCACGGCAGTTCTGACTGCTGCATTAAGTCGCTTGAGTCAAAGTCTTCAATAGCGTGAGACGGAAAAAGCAGAAGAAACAAATTGTGCGCTGGGTCTGTTTACTGTTAGCGGTCTTGTGTCCGACCAAAGACTGTACGGCCTATGGAACCGACACCCTGGAGTGTCAGAGATAAAAGTCTCGCACTAGTACTGAAAGCATGGAGAATAGCGAACTACACACTGCTTTGGTGTCTGTATCGCGCTGATAGCTGACCAATATTTACACAACGACTGCACACAGCCAAGCCCTGGTACACGGAGAAAAGTGGAATTGTCTTTGTCCACAACACGCTGTGAGCTATTTTCGCGTGCCGGAACGAAGTATCTGTTTCTAAGCGCTTGAATTCTTACACATACACGAACACATACGCGTGCGCGCGCGCACACACACACACACACACACACACACACACACATGCGCACACGCATGCACACATGCGCGCGCACTCACAATATGTACATAAAAGCAGAAACTTACCGTCAATACCCTCATTATGATTTTTAACATTACAGATGTGGGTTTAGGATGAACTTTTAAAGCCTGACTAATGGAAAAAAACAAAAAAAAACAGACCAGCGCTTGACGAAAAACTGCTGCAACCCAAAGTCGAGTGTGTGTGTGTGTGTGTGTGTGTATGTTGGTGTGTGTGTGTGTGTG
>CM031608.1:74020087-74097587 GCA_018398815.1 Conus ventricosus
ACTCACAGAGAAGACTGAAATGCCAGCTTTTGTCACCTCTCAAGTATCACTGCGCCCTTGCTTTCATACAGAAATTATAGTTAAAAAACTCTGTACAGTAAATATAACTTAAAAATGTTGCACCGTCTCGAAGCGTCCAAAACACACACGCGTCTGGCGTTTCGGTGGTGACTCGCTCGGCCCCGCCAGAGTCAAAAGGCAAAGCGTTTGAGCGCACTGAATGCAGTGGTCTGAGTGTGGCGGCGCCCCCGTGGAGGCCGAACCAACAGAATTTTGTGTTTTCTATGGCAGCTTCCGTGTTGTCGGCTCGCTGTTCGTTCAAACTATCAACACATATTTACTATCGATGAAAAACCCCAGAACACAAGGATAAAAGCAGTAAGTCACATTTGACAATTTTGTTCCCTGTACAAATCATTGCTGATTATGTCCCAGAGTGAAGCCACTTTTAACAAGCTTACGTCATATTTTCCTTTATTTCGATGAAAAATTTCCAACAGCGTGAAAAAATTTTGTAATGAATAAAAGCTGGCATCTCGCTCTTTTCATACATATAAAATTCATTTTTCCCAGACAGTGTCTAAGTGGAGATTTCTGTTGTTAAAAATTATAGGAAAAAAACAGCTGAAATTTTACTTCGCTGGGCGTCGCACCCACTTTTGACACAATTTTCAACTGAAAAATACTCTGTTGAAACGGTCTGTTAAATAATAAATTCTACACATTTTCAGTTGTATTCTTAACAGAAATGGTAGTCATTAGCACGATTTCGATCGGTAAGTCCGAACTTTCGTAGCTGAAAAATTTGGATCAAACCTCCAGACAGTAAACAAAAGAAGGCGAGTCGCTAAAGGGACTCGGGCTCTGTCAGTCATTTTCGTATATTCTCAAGCTTGTACAAAAAGATCATAGATCATGCTATATACTAAATGAAAGCTTATGGCTTCTTTTAAACAGCCAATCTTCAGATCTCCGTTTTTCCTCGAACTTTGTAAAATCACGAATTATTCAATAATTTCATTCAGACAGCCAATTGACAATGGCGCCAAGATATGCTCGGCAAAAACATTAGACAGAAAAATATGGGCTTTCTCCAGCCCAGTACGGTTGTAAGAATCCAATTCATTAATTTTGTGACTTTAGTGACGTAACCTACAACTATGTAAGGTTCTGAGGTATTCATGATTTAAAGAAATACGCAATAAACAATAGATACGACCAAGGGAGGTAAGGGAAGATAACTCTCGAAGCAGAAACAAGAGAACAGTAATATGCCAATCCTAACTCACTTATCGCTTTCGCCCTCACCCCAGTTTTCGGCGAAAGTTCCCTAGGATTGGCAATTTTCCTGATCTCTGACAATAAGACTTCAATAACCAAAATAACGCGTATCTACAAACAAACATACTACACAAACATAAAGTCAAAAATCCTGCTTAATCTAGCGAAATTATGTATGGCTTGATCGAGACACTGTGCATCTGCGCACGCAGGCCTACCAGGGTTCGTGATTGAGGCCTGGCTTACTCAGTTACAGTGTTCGTGCGGATCTCCTGTCTGGTAGCTAGCTAATTAGGCCACGGGGCGGGCGTTGCCAGTTCTCTAGTCATGTTTACTGCGACCAAAGCCTCTATCACATCAAGTGCCGCGCTTACCATCACTTGAACACTTTGTGTTGGGCCCACCATACACACGCCGCCATTTTACATTCGACCGGGTGGCTGAAAAGACGATTCAGAGAGAACTTGTGTGTTTTAAAACATTGCGAGTCTCAAGGAAGTATAGTTTCAATGCCTTTCTGATCAGCTGCGACGGAAGTGAACACTAAAATTACTCATAACCATAGCATATAAGTGTTGTTATCTTCGCAAGAAAAACTTTCGATCAACAGACCGATCTAGTGGAAAAATACATTGTTATTCATGAGGCCAGGGCAAAGTTTTTTGACCAAAGACAAATTGAGTGGCGAGCCTTGGTTCTTCTCCCTCAAACCAAACAGCGGCAAGCATTTTGTTACTTGTATCTCAACAAAAAAACGTAACTCCATAGAACGATCACTGACAAAATCTTTGACACACAACTGCTTGTGAGCGGCCTTCCGATCCATTTTGACTGAAACCCAAACCATATACACAGTTCAAGCAATGACCCCATCTATATACCCGAGCACCGGGGCTTGTATACTCAGTGAAAGATAGTGACACAAGAAAATCTTTTTCCTCAGGCACTTATTTTAGTGCATTGGCTTCAGAAAGCAAAGACAATATTTGAAACAGTCAAAAACAAAATACTGGAGTCCTATCTGAAAGAACGATTTTGCTGGTTGAGGCCCAACTCGTGTAAGAAGACTAATAGCCTAATTGAAGTGTCATTTGTTTCCCCTATTCATATTCAAAATTCACAACTTGCGCGCATATTTTTTCAGACGAGTTCTACAGCAAACGAAAACTCATTTTCTGAAATACATCCAATCCAACCCCAACTTAAAGCATTCTAGCATGACTACACAAGACACGTGTTAGAACCTGCATTGCAGGAGTAATTGATCCACTTCCCCAAGCGGTAGGTTTTACACTACACGCCCAACAAAACTAGGCCAATCGCATGACTTTGCCGCTTGACACTACAAAGCCACCTCTACCACGCACCCGCCTACTGGAAGCGTCGGGTTTGTTTAGAGTCAGGGTTGAGTGGCGTTTTTAACAACAGTGCGCGCGCCTGTAACCCACTGCAGTCCAACCACTGACGAAGATCTATTTTTATAGGATACCGCTCATGCATCGAGCGTTCAGGTTTTGTTTAGAGTTGGCATGCTTTAGCAACAGTGCGCGCGACTGAAAGACCAACAGCAGGCCTACCACAGACGTAAGATCTATTTTTAGATACCGCTCGTGCAGGAGCGGTCGGGTTTGTTTAGAGTTGACTGCCTTGCAATTTCCCACCCAAGCACTTTACATGACTTTGTATATATTGCTGTGGATTACTAGCTTCACTGCTCGCTTCAACGTCCCAACTTTTTTGGCTGCCTATCTCGGGCGCCACAGAAAGTTACTTTATTCAACTGTCCTTGTTTATTAAATCAAAGCTTGTGAAAATGCACTATAGGTGGGCTGCTTTGAATAATCTTCATTGTAAAGGATTACCGGCAGCACATGAATTAACGCGCTTAAATCGCCAACCATAAAACCCTTTCCCATTATCCCTATGCCAAGCACTTCCCTATTTTGTGGTTACAATGTTTGTAGACGGGTGTGCTGTTATTTGTTGTTGTTTTGTTGTTTAACTGATCAACAAACTACTAATTTATATTTCTGAACTTTCGATTCTTATAAATACGCAACAGTGCGCGCACACCACACGCACACGCACGTCCCCCCACCCCCTACCCCACGCAAACTCACGTCCTCCCACCCCCCACCCCCCTGTGTACACCCACACACTCCTTCCCCAAGTCACCCCAAGTTCTTAATTAAGTTTTTTAATTAGTCACCCCAAGTTCTTAATTAAGTTTTTTAATAAGTTACTTCAATTCCTAATAAGTATTCTTGATCAAGTAACTTTCTAAGTCTTGATTAAGTCCACCTCAAGAACAATAACTAAGTCATCCTTAAGTACACCAAGTTCTCTTATTCAAGTTATCTTAAAAATTTATCAAAGAAAATACGAAGCTATGTTTTTATCTTAACTAGATAAATGCCTAATATTAGTACAACACACAGCCTCAAAAAACGTGTCATCGTATGAAATGTCTTGCTCTCGTTCTCTCATAGATCTTACTTAATGAAGTTCAACATCCTTAAGCAACCGCATTGATTACACATTCATGGTCAACCCACGGAAATGTCTTTTATAGAAACTGACTTTAATTAATTTTGACTTAATCATCTTAATTAATACGCCATGATTCTAATTTTATTAAAAAAATTTAAATTAAGTCGTAAAATATTATTCCATCTGAAAAGGATCAGATGCTATCTTTTTGTTGTTGCGGTTTTGGGGGCGTGCAGTTGTCTTTTTCTGTAATAGAGTTGCAGATTTTTATTTATTGCTATTTGTTTCTTCTGTTGCCATAGTGTATAAAATTTTATAACCGTAATAAAGCCCCCAGCAGCAGCAAGGGCCCAAAAAATGGCAACATGTTTAAGTTCAATATACCATGAAGACTTCGGGCCCTTGAACTCACATTGCGATTTTTATACACTCAACCCGAGATGTGCATCAACTTGTGCTGGCGTTGGCGTGTTATGTTTTCATATTAGTCATATCTGTAACATTATTTTATTTTTTATGTCTGTTCCACTCTGCTTAATTTTTTACTGCTTCAACACGCCCAGGCATTTTAATGGTCTCCACCTATTCAGCGTTTCCTGCAGATTTTTCTGGCTTGTAGTTTACATTTCTCCACCTTGAATTCAGTGTTTTCTGATTCGCTGATTTCCAGCTCGTCCTTCATTTGAGGGAACAATTCTATATACTTAAAAGTTATTACAATCCATGATTATGCTGATAAACAATGTTCCAAATCTTACTACAGATCACACCTAGACAGACTCTCCTGACTTTGATAAAACCGCTCTTGCGTTAAACAAACTAAGAATCCTTGTACACAATCAATGGGAGGCACATCCACGGACTATTTATGTGTACAAACAAGAAAACCTGTTTGCCCCACACTTTCACCATTCTAGACGTCCCAGCTGCGCTTCATACCTGTTAAGATACTTTATGTCTTCGGCGACATCTGTTGATCTGTTCATGCGAATTCATTTCCGAGGAACAGCTTTTGTTTTTCCACATGCTGCCAAAAGATACAGCCTCTCCTTTTGGGCATAATTACAGCTTGGACCACCAACGTGTCATTCATAATTTCAGGAAGGTTTAAAGGCCACCATGTAGCTGTATTAGATCCCAACAAAGTTCATGTTTTTTAAATAATTATAATTATTTTATTTTATAAAGCACCAGAGCACCGAAAAAACGTGTTGCTACACCTGTATACCACTCTCTGACTGTTATGGCGGCCTAAGTGTAGATACTCACATGCTTGGTAACAGCTTGGTTTAAGAATAAAACCAGACAGATCTTGTCAACAGACTTTGAGACTCAGCAAAGCCTAATTGCTATCCTAGCAGCTGTTCAGTCTTGCTACCTACAATATTTCTACAGTTCTAACATGCAGATCCATTCCGCCAACTATAAATATGAACGCAAAAAATACATTTATAAAAAATGGCTATCCCTCGAAATGATGATACGGCGGCGCTGTGGTGGAATGCGCGTCTTGCTTTTTCAGCGGAATGTAATTTCCGCATTAGTTAAACAGTAGCGGGATACGGCGAGAGAACAAGACATCAACAAAGCAATGGAGGCACAGCAGCTGCACAAGACCGCCTATGAAAATGCAAGACTTGAGCCGTTCGATGTTAATTAACTAACACACTAAAAAACAGGCGCATGCAGCTTAACACATTTAAAAGATTTTAGACCAATGCCGATCAAAACAATATAACTATGTAACAGGCAACCAATCAGACCATTGCCCCCGACCAAAATCAGTGACTTTTATCAACCATCAGAAAAACAAACAGATGCAAGAACCTCCGGGTTTATTGTCGTTGGTATGTGATCCGTTGTTTACTTTTTGTTGCGCATACTATTTGCTGAAAAAAAAATGAACAACATCTATATCGCCAAAGAGAAATTGGAAGGGAATCGCAGCAATTCAAAGCTAAGCCAAGCAGCTGGGGTTAGTGAACAAAAGCACAAGAATGGTTAATCTCAAACAAGCGATTGGCAAATTTATTTACCAGCGCCTAGCCCGAAGTACAGAGAACCACCACTTTGTTTAATACACTCCCAACGACACCCATCAAATGGCTCTTCTATACAATACCCTCGTGATAGGATTCGACGCAAAAGAGTTAAGTACGCACTCACAGTCATTGACATAGCTTCCAGATACAAACAGATGCGAGAACCATTCACAACACAACAAGTGCTTCTCTGCTGTTGCTGATCTGCTACACAACTAATCTCCCCCCGGGTTCCCTTAACTTATCCTCTGCATGATTCCAGATCGATGATGGAACAAGATTTAAAGGCAAGTGAATCAATATTGTGAAACAAGAGTAAACCATAAAAAGTGGCATTCCGGTAGATTTCACAGATCACAGCTTATTGAAAGCCTTTCACAACCATTAGCCGAAAGACTTTTTTCTACAGAAATCACATCGAGCTATTGACAATTCCCGCAACACAGAAATGGGTTAGAAGACTGCCTCAGGGTTTTTTTTTGCCGCAATGATAATGAATTTAAATGGGCTAAAACCATTACAAGCAACAAAATAAAAACAATAAATGGTTGTTGAAGGAGAGACTTCATACGGCAAACTATTACCATTTGGTTTGAAAGTAAGGTACCTATAATTTACCGTGGGAAGCGGAAGGGACACTCGCATCAGGGCAGACCGATCCAGAATTGGAGTGTTGATACCATCTGACATAAAAAGAATTGTAAAGATGAAATCCGCCCATGTATTATTTACGAGAAACTGGCACAACAAAACAACCACTCCTCAAAGAATTCTTTTGTGAAGGAAGACCTGCAGAATAATCCACCAGACACAGTTCCGCTTTAATTAATTTACTGTTTTCAATAATGACATATGCATATGGAAAACTCTGATTAACAACACAACTTTTTAGTAGTTTGTTCTATCTAATAAGACTTCTTTGTTACAACTGTTTGTGTTGAACTCATGTAGATTAGATCGCAGTTTTTACGTTTCATGATGGACAGTCTTATTGCCAAACAATGCCTCTTTGTAGTTGTCATGTGATATGTTTGCCTGCACAAACGCTGCGAGATATTCCCTTTGGCTTTCCTAAGATTTTCTTCCTGGCTCGAAATACTGTACAGTATTGACCATAACCCCACATACTCCCTTGATTACCTTTTCCAGATAATTCCCACCCTTCATCTTTCCTAAAAACCTTCTGTTTAGTAATTGAATGAAAAGGCTAGTCTTTAGGATAATCGTACGTGTCATACCATCCTGCATGCCCTTTAGCCACTTCGGTTTCATCGTCTTTATAGATGTCTTCAGTAGGATATCTATAACAAAACAATCTGTATCCTGTGTAAAGTACTTCTGACTCAAGGATACCGCCCAGGGCTTAAAGTAGTCCTAAAGAAACACTAACCATCAAAAGCTTGAATAATTCCAAAACAGTAAACCCAAGAATACGGATTGTCTAATTTGACTTTCTTTTTTTTCGATCATTATGGCAAAAATCTGATCATGAAATTTTTCTGAAGTCCTGATAATTAGGTTTTGAAGTCAGCTTAATTGCTTCTCTCTTTGGTGACTAATCTGACACTTTGGCGCTTGTTGCGGATTTCACCATAGTCCTTTCCATAAACAGCTGTTGTCATCAGCTTGAAAAAGTCTTTTTTGAAGCATCCTGTGGATTTAGTTTCTGAAGATAAGTTTCTTCATGATGTATGGTTTCATGAACTGTACTTGATCATAAGCAATTATGCGATGACTGCTGTCAATTTCCAACCATATCTATAAATAAAAATTGTAGAATCTCTGTAATGAACACATAATTTTTTTTGCCTCGAAGAATTAGGCACAAGTTTAGGCGGCTCTCTTGGATCCATTCTTTAGACTTTCTTCTTGCTGCTAATGGATTAGTCATTATGGCAGTCCATGCAGATCATGAGGATATTCTAAATCAACTTTCTAGAAGAACCAACGCGCTGATTCAGGCGTTAAACGGCCCAACCACTTTTAATCTTTTTGAATATTATGTCGGATCGCCGGCCTGTTGTACATTTTAAAGTTGCGTACGAAGTGATTGCGCCATTGCCCAACCATACAGATGTTTTGCATCTAATACATGAGCCAGATTAACTTTTACTAGGAATCAGAGGGTCGTCCAAGTAATTTGTTGTTTGCTTTACAGTAATGATGCGACTCCATACTAATTCCTCCACGCAATTCGTTTTCAATCATCTGAATCATTGGCAAAATCAGACCAATAAAATCAAACTGTACTCCTGTAAACTTTAAGAAAGCGTCCCAACTCATCCCGGGCGCAGAAATGTAATGCGCGGGATCCAGGCTAATAATGTTTCATGCAGGTCCTTTCTATAATTTTTCAAAGACGTCCGCAACCAACATACACAGCCATCAAGTAGGAATCATGATAGTCTCCATCGTTTTACCACTAACTTCTGCCAACGCATCTTGAGCATGCTGGTAATCAGAATCCCGATGTCCTTTCTCTAAGACTAGAAAAGAACGCTGCCTTTAGGGGGAAGTGTGTGTTCGTCAAACTTTTCCCAACTGTTCCATGTACTCAACGGTAAACGCCCTTTCTAACAAGCGTGGGTCAAAATTTCTTCCGTTATTGGCAGAGACTTTAAGGACATAGCCACGCCTCTTAATGAAACCCATCATGTGCCGCATAGAGTCATAAAAAGACATGTTATGTCAGATTAAGGCACATGTACTTTTTCTTGATTGACTGTGCAATGCATGACACCCGAAGGCATCGTTCCCTGCTATCATATAAGAAAAGTCGTCACCACGCAAGTTATGAAAGAGATACAGTACAGCTTCCATGGCTTTGGTTCAAACTTTAGTTGAAGATTTGCATTAACTGTGCGCGCTCCTCTGAACTTTCCGCTAATGGTGATCATGGTCTCTTATCCGCTGGCCCTAGGCCAACCTTTGGATTGGCTCCTCACTGAGTTCTAAACCACAATCCCAACAATGTGTGGCTGAGTCATATCTGTTTGTTGGTCTTCAGCGACATTTAAGATTACAGATAAGTTTAGATTCTTAGAATAAGGATGGGGCAGTTATTACGCACTTGCTGCATGCTTCTAAGAAAGTATTTTGCAGCATCTGGCCCCTATACAATTCTGGTTTTCGATGGGCCCCCATCCGACCTACAAAGATGAAAGCAAATGAACAATCCTGATGATTACTCATTAAGACAGAGTTTCGAAGTATTTGTGGCGTGGCCCTTCATAAGGAACAATGAGCGATTCGAAGTCTGCGTAAACAACATATGGAAATGTTTGCAGTCTTTTGTCCAGTTCTTAAAACTAACTTTAGATACAGGTGGGGGCGTAATTAGTTTCTGTATTACAGTCAACTGCCGATACAAATGGTTTCATATGTTCGCTTTTGCGGCTTGAACAGATGGCATTCTTGTTAAACATTTTCTGCAGAATTCTGTTTATGCCCATTCTTTGAAGCATGCTGCATTAGTTTAACCATTGTTCGAATCATGGTAATGCGGTAGCCCCGCTGGCGAAAGCAACAGTAGTAAGTCAACTTGATTTTTGTCTGGTTCGCCAATCGTTTGACTGTTCTTGACACTTTCATCGGTCTGTAGATTTTGTTTCCCTCATCCCATGTGTAATATTGACAGTGATTGGTTTGTTTTGCTCTTCAAACTGGATCAATTTGGTCTACACTAACAGGAAAGGAACACCCACTAAAGTTTAAGATCATTGATGTACGGTGATATTTAGATACTCTGCTCTGCTTTTTAGCAACCGTTATGCAGCCTTGCGAGAACACATCACATAAAACATTTGTTGTCCGTATTCCTTATGTTTAGACTGCTCTTTTTCGCTACCAATGCTGGGAGTCAGTGGAATGTAAGACTTGCCAACAAAACGGTGCACTTCTTAGCCTTTTTAAAATCTGATCTCTAAAACTTCGCCCTCTGAACCAACCAGAGCCTCTCATTTTGCTTCTCACGGCAATCGTCAAACAGTGTCAAGCAGTTCGTCTGCCCAACCGGGTGTTAAGTCGTTATGATAAAGAATAGTCTGTGTTTAAGTTAAGACCCAGACTTCAAGATTTTTCTTCATTTATTGTTACATAGTCGATAAAACGCTAACATTACTTTAACGGTCGGCTATTGTTAGTTACCTGGAACTTGAGAAAATGCCTGAACAACGCTTGCCTTTGTACGTTTTTGATCAATGACTTCTAAATCAATATCATTCAGTGCTCATGATAAACTACGCTCCCTCTCTCAAGCATCACCTTCAAACACTTCGTCTGTACTTCATAATATCTTAGCCATGTGATTTTCTTTTTCCTAACTCAAATATTTATTTAAATTAAAAATAAAATACTTAATCATAATCAATATCAACGGTCTTTTTGTGCATGGACACATAAACTAAAGTATAAACACCCTTCGTTGTTGTTACTGTGAGCCTGTTTAGAACAGAGTTTAATGTCTCGTTTTAACTTTTTTTAAGCAGTTCCTTTTTAATCTTCTCGGGCGTCTGGCTGTTGAAAAAAGTTGTCCTCGCCTTTCTTTGAAGATCAAACTTTAGTCTTTTTTTGTAGTCATCAAAAATCGGGCCTGTAAACGACTAAAAAAATTCATCATCCCGTGATGTTTGAGGGTCAGCTAGTGCTTTAAAAAATAAAAGAAAAAATTTTTTTATTGTCATTAAACACTAAGTTTAGCCTTTTAGTATGAACCTAGCTGTGGGTGCATTTGGAGTTTAGGTTTTTATTTTTTTGCCAGCAGCACTTACAAGCTCATGAAAACACAGGCCGGAGCTAAAGACAAACCTCCTAGAGGTAAAGCTGCGGGTTGCGCCCTATGCCCGTTGCTAAGAGAACCACACTCGTTCCTGCAGATAGAGCACTTATAGTTCCATGTCCCAGTATACCAAATGTAACACATGAAGGCAGCAGAATAACCTTCGTTTTGGTTTTAGCTGTATTTTTGAAAGGTCTTGCTCGGTACTTGCTGCTTTGCGTAATGTTTGTTAATCTGAAGTTTTTATGCTAGGGTTTTCTAACTATCTCTTCTCTTGGCGGCGCTGTAGCACGATTTGATAAACCTGAACAGACATGCTTATTATAAAATAAAAATAATTGTGTATTGTATATTTTTTCTAGAATCCCTTATCTTGATATACAGCTGCGCAACATATATTAAAAACAACTCTATTCACCTACAAGATATCTAAAGTATTTTCACGCCTTATTCGGGCCACCTTTTCCTTTATCAATTGAATGTTTATTATGTCTCTAAAACCTTTCTCCCTGCTTCCATGTAACTGATAATCCTCCGAGAACTTAGGTCAATCCAATAAACCGTATTTCGTTTTTAAATAATGATCAATCTAACAGCTGTGAAGCATGTAGATGACTTTAACACAAGTCAACTGTTTGGATTTTCTAACACCTCCCCCTCCAAACAGTTTTTCCCCCCCCCCCCCCCCCCACCCTTATTTCATCCAAAATGCTGATAAGGTTTATAAAAGCCCGCTAGCAGTAGATTTGGTTATGACTGCCCTCAATTGTACATTGCACTTTTCGTTATTTTAAGGATTAACCAAAAATTTTCAGTTTGGCTTTGAAATGGTTTCTCTTACTTCTTCGCACAGCAATAAGAAAAAAAACACCTATTAAGCGATCTTGCTGTGGCACTAAAAACTAAAAATTCCATATAGTGTCTCCCCCTTGCATTTAGGATATTTAGAAATGATGAAACACTCTTTCGTAAAATATTGCTAATTGAGACTGATAATGTTTTGCTCAATCAAGCCTGCAAAGTAAGTTTCGCTAACGACGTCAAACATAAACGAGATGTCCATAAAATGCTGTACTTTGCTCCGGCGACTGTAGATATAATAACATTTGGTGTCATTTAAAAGTTAGTTTCATAATACAATCTGTCTTTTTAATAATCACCCTTGAACGTATGAGCATGCGCCTCTAAACAACTCCAAATCCTAGGGGTAATGAAAAAGCGATTTCCATACGCATAAACTTACGGCTACAACTTTTGCCGTCTTTAGCATCTACTTCAGCGCCCTATTCTAATGTTTTAGTGCATCTCCTTCCATTTTCTATTCCTTGAAACGCAAGATCAGCCCTTTTCATATTCGCGGTAGCCCTAGATCAGAATGTTTTAAAAATATGTCTGCATTGTTGTAAAGAAAATATTTCTTGCCCCTCAAGTTTTATAGAATTATTCTTCTTAAACGATTGCCCGTCCCAGATTCTTTCTGGACAACTGTCCTGTTGGGTCCGTTGTTGAAGCGAGTTCTATTTTGTTGAAAAAAGTAAGACGTGTAGAGCCTGGCACAATCACTTCAATCCGCTCCTAGGTTCGCGGAAATTAAACAGTAAAATTTGATCCGCATCAATAGTAGATGGATTATATGAACAGTTAAAAGTCCCGCATTTTATTTCCCTCAAAGCGCCTAAGGCTTTTTTCAGGCTTCTATGGCTGGACCAGAATCGAGCCATGATTTCCCTTGCACATTTTATTATGAATCAAAATAAAAGGTTAAATTATTTTAAAACATGGCAGGAATTGAAGCTTAAGAAGATGATGTTTTATTTATCGTGGAGACAACATGAAGTGAAAATGAATAAAAAAAAAAAATATCCCTTTAAAACCAACGGCAATCGGGCTCAATGCACTCAATGCGTCGAGAATTAACAGCAATTACGGGTTTTCCAGCATTTTACAAAAGTTTAGGCCAAGAACCCCCCGAATATATAGACCCACCCCAATGATTTTGAATTAGAAGATTGGTCAGATAATGTACTGTAAAAAACCTACCAAGGACACTTGTTCGGCCTTAACAACAAAACCAACCCATCAAAGTTTTTAACCAAGAGTACAAATAACAAGACCAGTTGTGAAAGAACAAAATCGCCCTTGGCATTTCAAAACCAAAAAATTAATAAAGGATGCAGTTGCTACACTTCAAAAACAACACTGCAGAAACTCCCAACAGCTAACCAAATACAAAACATGGAACTAAAAGATTAAATCAATCGGCAGATTAATATAATAAATGCAAAAGAACAGAAACCAGTTTTTTTCAGAAGAAACAAGCATTAAAGAACTATACGACGACTCACCGCTACCCCAATGCGAGAAAAAACGGCCCATTTGAACATGCTTTAGAAGCACAGAGGCGAATTAAAAAACAATTTAGCAAAACAAGGTGAACGAGATGAGCATGATAAAAAGAGCTAAAAAAGAAAAAACTCGTTGAGGGCTGAAGAACGCCAAACTTAGGGCCTGATAAAAAAGGTAACAGATATACCCAAAAGACTAAAAGAAAACATTAACAAGAGATATCGGCAAGACTAGAAGTGTTTGTCAACTAACCGAGAAGACTTACCGAACTCAAGTGAGCAGATAAGATAAACTATTCAAAGGAAATTTTTTAAAATTTAAAGAAAGACACCACGCTAGCAGAAAGAATAACAAACACTGTTGAGGGAAGTAGGGGGGAGGGTAGAGAGCAAGTGTACACATAGCAAGCGTTATAACTGCCTATATGATTTGCATAAGTACACTGGGTTGTTGGCTATTACAGGCGGCGGGTGGAGTCAAATTCCAGTGCCGTTCCGCCCACCATCGCCACCAAACCTTAGAAATCATTGGGTAAAAAAACAGCTGATCATCTTGGCGAGTTTAATTAAAAAAAATAGCTGTAAAGCATAGACTCTTTACCAACACCTGGTATAAGCAGGAGGTATTGTTATCTGGCATTTGTTCTTACAGCAAGAAAGTAGTTGGGCTTTATTGCCGAGCACATATGGACATTAGTTCCTTAATAGTTGGGTTAATTTTTAGTAAGATAAAGACCAAGTAAACCTAGGAGGCCAGTTAATCCCAGAACCGCGCTGTCTTTTCATAACATGGCATTATATTTTTTGACTTCGTGGCATCAACGGCCCTTTGGGCTTTGGCCACGGGGAAATGGAATGACATAATCATGGGGGTCATCTTGTTTATTTACTGCTTGTAATATTACTGGCTCAGAATTAATGTCGTTATTTCCCAACCTACAGTTC
Organism: Conus ventricosus; assembly: GCA_018398815.1. Classification (NCBI taxonomy): domain Eukaryota; kingdom Metazoa; phylum Mollusca; class Gastropoda; order Neogastropoda; family Conidae; genus Conus; species Conus ventricosus. Next base: position 74,033,968 of record CM031608.1, read on the forward strand.
ATTGCCTGCTTTAAGAATTTCATTATTATAGTTATATTATTGTACTAATCAGGAGTCCTGATGTCAGAAGGCAGCATGAATAAACCAGTGCCAACAGCAAAGGTCTACTTTCGATCTTGCGTATTGTAAAAATGTTTTGTACCTTTGAATCACATGAAGGGTAAAAACAACTGAAATAATTAATGGCGACCTCTAAATTTTGCTAAGTATTGTTTTTGTGCGTCAAAGCCCATAGAAAGATCATTATGCTCGATCTCGCCTGTGCTTGCGAACCTAGCAAACACCAAACGTAAGTAACGCATAGAGTCGTTTTATAAATCGTTCTATACCTGCTTTAAAGTATAGGCCCCCTTAGAATGTCTAAGGATAAATGTTGTCCAATGCTGTTTTTATTATGCCTTGCAGAAGGACCCGGGCCTGAACAGTTGGGCCAAAAAAGAAAAAGATTTGAAAGGAGGATGCCAGTCCATATTTATACTTTCCTCTTCTGTAGAACGTGCCCCCGAAAAATAAAGGTCTCCTAGGGCCCAGGATTTAAGAATCCAACTTTTGTCTAAAGACTGTCTTAAACATTAATAATAGAATTCGTTTACAGATTCTTTTCAAAAGCCTTCATGTCTATTTCTGTTGCTGAATAGGATTAAACGGTTTGTTCAATTTGGTAATGGCGCTTTGCAATTCAGCCCAAAAATACGTCTAAATGGAGTAAATAGAAATGAAATCGTACAAAAAAAAACTGACCTCACCAAAGCGATCATGGAGATTTACTGTTCAGCATACGCCACTCTCCAACCCCGCCAGTTGATGCGCAAAACACAGCAAAGTTAACTGGTTATCTGATAAAACTGGCATCGGATGACAAAACCACTCTTTCAATATGAGGGTGTTTTCAATAGGGGGGTTTAAGGAAAGCTCTTCAATGGAGTCCTCCACCATTTTATAGAAAAGAGGCAGTCTGGGACCCAGCAATGACAAGAGTAACAGTTGCTAAAGATATTTTTAAGGATTGTAGTGCGGCCCAACAGAATATTTTGCATCATTTCTATAGAATGCAACTCATTAATTAATATGTTTTAAAAAATGTTTGTAAACAATAACAACCCAAGACATTCCTTGCGTTTTAAAGAGACATGCTATTATAACATTTGCGGAACCAGAACGGTCGCGCTCCATGAAATATCTAACAAAAGTCAATGGTTTAATATAAGCAAAGCCAAGAAATAATAAGATAAAAATTTAAATAAAAAGCCTATTAAGTATAGGCCCAGTTAACCATACCTGAAGGTAATTATAACGGGTTTTGCTCGCAAAAGAAGCAAATGAGGTAACATCAACATTGCTCCAAACATAACAATGCAAATCAAAATAAACAATGTTGGCCCAACAAACCAGAAGAAAGAAGAAGTAGTTACCATTTCAGATAACAGAGCAAGCTAAAAAGTTAGGCCTTTACAACTGCCCAACTGCCCCTTCAAATTTTTTAAGATTGCAGCAAAACAAAACTACTTTATGAGGGATAAAATCCTCACGATCTTGCATTACAGTCATTACTCAATCTATCAATAGGATGAGCTAAAGCACTGATGAAACCTTATATTGATGGAATACCCCACAACTGATATAAAAGAGCTCTTTCCGTCGAGGGAAGCTGCATATAGCGGATTATGAAATTTAAACAATTCCCTAATTTACCAGTTTAAAAAAAAAAAAAAAAGATTAGTTTGGGAGGGTCGGATCATTTAATATAAAAAAAAATCAAAGACCAAAGCGGGGAAAAGGTTGTGAAATGTGATAATACCTGCACCATTGATTTGGAAATAAAATAATACTTACTAAATAAATAATGTCGCGGGGCCAGAAGAATCAGGTATTAACAACATATTAGCGCCTGTACGGTTATAAACTTAGAATTAAAAGACCATGCAGATGTTGCGGACTTTGAACAGAAACGTGAAATAGGCGCATTGTATTGTTTTGAGTACACTAAAGATGGGTGATTATAAACGCAAGAGAGGTTGGCGACAACAAAAAGTTTCCTAAACTCGAACAACTAGCGCAAATCTAGAGGCAAATAATGTTGGCCAGTATGAATATACAAACATTCGAAAACCAGACGCTCAATGGCAACTATGGGGGGGGGGGGGGGGGGGGTGGGGGGGTGGGGGGTGGGGGGGGGTGGGGGAGACCCATATTTAAATGGGTACCATAAAATTTGAATTCATAAGCCCATTTACATATTTTAGCGCGTCAAAAAAGTTTCAGAAAAGCATTTCAACTCTGGCCCTTTACATGTAAGTCTTATGCCGGACGACAATAGTCGGAAAGAAATTGAGAAAAAATAATCCCGTATGGGGGAAAAAACAGATACATCCTCCACAGAAAAGAAAGCAGTTGTAAAAAAGCTTCTACCAAATAAAACATTTCTTTCCAAGCAGAAAATTAGTAAGTACACGTCACAAGAAATTTGAAAAATTTCTGTACTTTAAAGATGTGGAGAGGGATGGGGTTGTGGGCGTTAGTTGACTCCATATATAACGGAAAATTAATAAAAAGGCTGTCAAAACTTAGACTTAAAACGCCTTAACGATGTTGTCGTCGTTCTTCACAATGGTTAGGAATTAAGATCAATAACAACAAGCAACAAAATCAAATGTTTTGACTTAAATAGACACACTCTTACAGAACTAAAATAGGATTAATCATAAACACATTTAGGCCTCATAGGGTTTTATTTTAAACTTGAACAAGTTTAGAACATAGAGCAATGTAAAAATTAACTGGAATAGATTAAATTCCGTTATAAAACTTACTATGGCGCAGTTTAAACTTTATGAACCCAACCCCTCATTGTTCATTAATTTGTGGAAACAAACATGGTTGTGGAAAAACAATATATTATCTCTCGCACCTGTTACAAACAGTCTATCCGTTATAATTTTGATCATATTGCGGTTTTTCTGTCCAACACTTAAATGGAACAAAGCATATCATGATAGAAGGTTTATATGGCCAGAATTAAACATAAATTTAGATGATTCCAAGCAATAAACGAGTGAGTGATTAGAACAGTTTTAAAGACTGTTTTGAAGAACGCATACACTATATTTATAATAGATGACTGATTCGGGGCAGAAAGAGACAAAAAAGTTAAAAAGAGAAACACTTTTAACAAAACGATTGCTTTCAGTGGATAGACATGCAGGAAAAAGTTGTGTGGATGTTTATGCCAAAAATATAACTCAGTTTAAAAAGACTTTAGAGAACAGTTAAAGAACTGTAGTTTTATTACACATGAAAGACCGAGAACAATGATGAATGTTTGACGTGAAAATGAAGTTGTTTGAAAAATGGATCATTAAAAACATAGGATAATGCAAAAACAAGCCTCATGCGCATTTGCTTTCATAAAAGAATTATAGTTAAAAAACCTCTGTACAGTAAATATAACTTAAAGATGTTGCACCAGTCTCGAAGCGTCCAAACACACACAGCGTCTGGCCGTGCGGTGGCTGACTCGCTTCGGCCTCGCAGAGTCAAAAGGCAAAGCGTTGAGCGCACTGAATGCAGTGGCTCTGAGTGTGGCGGCGCCGCCGTGGAGGCCGAACCAACAATTTTGTTTTTCTATGGCAGCTTCCGTGTTGTCTGGCTCGCTGTTCGTTCAAACTATCAACACATATTTACTATCGATGAAAACCTCAGAACACAAGGAAATAAAATGCAGTAAGTCACATTTGACAATTTTGTTCCTGTACTAAATCATTGCTGATAATGTCCCAGAGTGAAGCCACTTTTAACAAGCTTACGTCATATTTTCCTTTATTTCGATGAAAAATACCAAACAGCGTGAAAAATTTTGTAATGAATAAAAACTGGGCATCTCGCTCTTTTCATACATATAAACTTCATTTTCCGAGACAGTGTCTAAGTGGAGAATTCTGTTGTTAAAAATTACTAGAAAACACAGCTGACTTTTCACTTCGCTGGGCCGTCGGCACCCACTTTTGACACAATTTTCAACTGAAAAATACTCTGTTGAAACGGTCTGTTAAATATTAAATTCTACACATTTTCAGTTGTATTCTTAACAGAAATGAGGTCATTAGCAAGATTTCGATCGGGAAGTCCGAATTTCGTAGAATGATAATTTGGATCAAAACTCCGACAGTAAACAAAGAAGGCGACTCGCTAAAGGGACCGGCGCTGTCAGTCATTTCGTATAGTCGCAAGCTTGTACAGAAAAGATCATAGGCATGCGATATACGAAATGAAAGCTTATGGACTTTACTTTTAACATGCATCTTCAGATTCTTCGGTTTTCCTCTTACTTTTGTAAAATCAAGAATTATTCAATATTCATTCAGCAGACAATTGAAAATGGCGCCAAGATTGCTCGTGCAAAATACCAGTTTAGAGAAAAATATGGGCTTCTCAGCCCAGTACGGTTGTAATGAATCAAATACATTAATTTTTGTGACTTTAGTGACGTACATACAACTATGTAGGTTTCTGAGGTATTCATGATTTAAAGAATTTACGCAATTAAAAAATGAGATTCGACCAAGGGAGGTAAGGGGAAGATAACTCTCGAACAAACAAGAGAACAGTAATATGCCAATCCTACTCACTTTCGCCCTCAAACCAGTTTTCGGGCGAAAGTGCCCTAGGATTGGCAATTACTGTTCTCTGACAGTAAGACTTCAATAACCAAAAATAACGATTATCTACAAACAAACATACTAAACAAACATAAAGTAAAAAATCCTGCTTAAATCTAGAAATTATGTATGGCTTGACCGAGACACTGTGCACTGTGCACGCAGCCTACAGGTTCGTGGATTGTGGCAGGGCGTATCAGGTTACAGTGGTTCGTGCGGCTCCTGTGGGTGCTTGTAATTAGCCACGGGGCGGCTTGCCAGTTCTAGTCATGTTTACTGCGCATAAGCCTCTTATCAAATCAAGTGCCGAGCTTAAATCACGTGACACTTTGTGTTGTGCCCACCATACACAGCCGCCGCCATTTTACATTCGACCGTGGGCTGTAAAGACGTTCAGAGAGAACTTGTGTGTGTTAAAAACATGGCGAGTCAGGGAAGTGATGTTTCAATGCCTTCTGTCAGTGCTGGAAGTGACACTAATATTACTCAAGAAATGGCTGAAGTGTTGTTATCTTCGCAAGGAAAACTTTCTGACAACAGACCGATCTGTGGAAAAATACATTGTTTATCATGAGGCCATGGCAAAGTTTTTGACAAAGAAATTGAGTGGCGAGCCTTGTTTCTTCTCCCTCAAAGCCAAAAGGAAGCATTTTGTTTTTGTTTCCTCAACAAAAAACGGAACTCTCAGTTGAAGATCTTGACAAATATTTGAAAACACAGCTTTGTGAGCTGCCTTCCGATCCATTTGATGAAACCAAAACCTTTGAAACTGTTCAAGAAATGACCCCCATCTTACACCGGGCTTGTTACTCAGTGAAAGATAGTGAAAAGAAATCTTTTCTCAGGCTCTTTTTTTTAGGGCATTGGCTTCAGAAAGCAAAGACAATTTTGAAACAGTCAAAAACAAAAAACTGGGAGTCCTATCTGAAAGAAGATTTGCTGGTTGACCAACTCGTGTAAGAAGAACTAAGCCTAATTGAAGTGTCATTTTGTTTCTATTCTTATTCAAAATTTCACAAACTTGCGATTTTTTTCACGAGTTATACAGCAAACGAAAACTCATTCTGAAATACATACAATCCAACCCCAACTTTAAAGCATTCTGGCATGATACACAAGACGTGTTTAGAACCTGCATGGCAGGAGTAATTGAGCCACTTCCACAGCGTAGTTTTACTAGCGCCCAACAAAACTAGGCCAATCGGCAGACTTTGCCGATTGACCTACAAAGCCCACCTCTACCCCTACTGGAGCGTCGGTTTGTTTAGAGGCGGGTTTTGTGTGGCGTTTTAGCAACAGTGCGCGCGACTGTAAGACCACTGCAGTCCTACCACTGACGTAAGATCTATTTTTTAGATACCGCTCATGCAGAGCGTCGGGTTTGTTTAGAGTTGGCTGCTTTAGCAACAGTGCGCGCGACGTAAGACCACTGCAGGCCTACCACTGACGTAAGATCTATTTTTAGATACCGCTCATGCAGGAGCGTCGGGTTTGTTTAGAGTTGACTGCCTTGAATTTCCACCAAGCACTTCATGACTTTGTATATATTGCTGTGATTACTAGCTTCACTGCTTCGCTTCAACGTCCTCAACTTTTTTGGCTGCCTTCGGCGCCACAGAATGTACTTTATTCAACTGTCTTGTTTATTAAATCAAGCTTTTGATAAATGCACTTGGTGGCTGCTTTGAATAATCTTCAGTTGACAGGGAGACCGGCAGCCATCTTGAATTTACGGCGCTTAAGCGCCAACCATAAAACCCTTTCCCATTTCCCTATCAAGCACTTCCCATTTTTAAATGTGTTGTGCGTGTGTGCTGTTTATTGTTGTTGTTTGTTGTTTTACTGATAATAACTATATTATATTCTGAACATTCGTTTCTTATAAATAATCAAAGGTGCGCGCCACTACACACGCACGCACGTCCCCCCACCCCCACCCCACCACGCACCCGTCCTCCCACCCACCCCCCTGTGTACACCACACACACACTCCTACCCCCAAGTCACCCCAAGTTCTTAATTAAGTTTTAATTAAGTCACCCAAGTTCTTAATTAAGTTTTTAATTAATTACTTCAAGTTCCTAATAAGTTCTTGATCAAGTAACTTCTAAGTTCTTGATTAAGTCACCTCAAGATCATAACTAAGTCATCCTTTAAGTACAACCAAGTTCTTATTCAAGTTATCTGATAATTATCAAAAAAATACAAGCTATGTTTTATCTTAAATAGTAAATGCCTAATATAGTACACACACCCTCAAAAAACGTGTCATCGTTGAGAATGTCTTGCTCAGCGTTCTCTGCATAGATCTTAATGAAGTTCTTACATCTAAGCAACCGCATTGATTACAATTCTGGTCTATGGAAATGTCTTTTATAGACTCCATGTCTTTATTTATTGACTTTATCATTTTATAATACGCCATGAACTATTTTTATTAAAAAATTTTAAAATTAAGTTCTTAAAATATTATTCCATCTGAAATGGATCAAAATGATCTTTGTTGTTGGCGGTTTTGGCGTGCAGTTGTCTTTTTCTGATTTAGTGGTTCAGATTTTTTTTGATTGCTTTTGTTTCTGTTGCCATTGTGTATATATTTTAAACCGTAATAACAGCCCCCAGCAGCAGCAAGGGCGCCAAAAATGGCAACAGTTTTAAGTTCAATATACCATGAAGACTTCGGGGCCCTTGAATCACATGGAGTTTTTATAGCTGGCATTGAATCAACTTGTTCTGGCGTTGCGGTGTTAGTTTTTCATGATGAGTCATATTCTGTAACATTAATTTTTTTTGTCTGTTCCACTCTGCTAATTTTTTTCCTGCTTCAACACGCCCAGGATTTTTAAGTCTCCACCTGATTCAGCGTTTTCTGCTGATTTTCTGGCTTGGTTACTTTCTCCACCTGATTCAGTGTTTTCTGATTCTGCTGATTTTCCAGCTCGTTCATTTTGAAGGAAACAAAATCTATATGATTAAAGTTATTAATCCCATGATTAATGCGATAACAATGTTCCAAATCTGTAATACAGATCACACCCTAGAGACTCTAATGACTTTGTTAAAACCGGATCTTGCGTTAAATCATACGTAAGATCTTGTCAGAATCAATGGAGCAAATCACGACTAGTTTAGTGTACAAACTAAGAACCGTTTGCCCCACACTTTTCACCATTCTAGACCCCAGCTGCGCTTCATACCTGTTATGAATACTTTATGTCTTGCGGCGACATCTGTTGAATCTGTTCAATGCTGAATTCAGTTCCGGGAACTGTTTTGTTTTTCCACATGCTGCCAAGAATACAGCCTCTCCTTTTTTGGGCATAATAGCTTGGTCATCAACTTGGTCATTCATAAGTTCAGGAAGGTTTAGGCCACCTTGTAGCTGTAGTAGATCATCACTGTTCATGTTTTTAATAATTATAATTATTTTATTTTATAAAATGAGCACCGAAAAAACTGTTGCTAACCTTGTATACCATTCTGCTGTTATTGGAGGCCTAAGTGTAGGATACTCAATGCTTGGTAAAAGCTGTTAAGAATTAAACCAGCAGATCTTGGCAAACTAGACTTTGAGGATTCAGCAAAGCTAATTGCTATCATTGCAGCTTCGTTTGCTACGAAAGATTTTCTAGTTAAGCAAGGAATAATTCCGGACAATATAAATATGTAAGAAAAAATACATTTATAAAAAATGCTTCACTCTAATGATGATAGGCGCGCTGTGGTGAATGCGCTTGCTTTTAGCGGAAGTAATTTCGCATTTAGTAAACTGCGGGATGACGGCGAGAAAAAGACATAACAAAGCTATGGAGGAACTAGCAGCTGCACAAGACGCCTATGAAAAGCAGAGACTTGAGCAGTTAGATTTTATTAATAACACACTGAAAAAACAGGGCATGCAGCTTACACATTTAAAGATGTTGACCAAGCGATAAAACAATATTATCTTGTAACAGCAAACCAATCAAGACATTGCCCCCACCAAAATTCAGTGACTTTTATCAACCATCAGAAAAACAAAAGATGCAAGAAATCGGGTTTATTGTCGTTGGTATGGCCGTTGTGTATTTTGTTGCGCATAATATTGGCTGAATAAAAAATGAACAAAATCTATTATTCGCCCAAAGGATATTGGAAGGGAATCGCAGCAATTAAAAAGCTAAGCCAAGCAGCTGGGTTAGTGAACAAACAGCAAAAGAATGGTTATCTAAACAAGCGATTTGGCAAATTTATTTACCAGCGCCTAGCCGAATACAGAGACCACACTTTGTTAATACAACTCCAAACGACACCCATCAAATGGATCTTCTATATTTACCCTCTGATAGGATTAGACAAAAAAGATTTAAGTACGCACTCACAGTCATTGACATAGCTTCAAGATACAAAGATGCGGAACCATTAACACAAAAGAGTGCTTCTGCTGTTGCTGTTGCTATACAACTAATATACCAACGGGGTCCCTTAACTTATCCTCGCATGATTCAAGTCGATGATGGAAAAGAATTTAAAGGGCAAGTGAATCAATTATTGTTGAAAACATAGAGTTACCATTAAAAGAGCATTCCGGAGTTCACAGATCACAGGCTTTAGTTGAAAACTTTAACAAACAGTTAGCCGAAAGACTTTTTTCCTACCAGTATCACAGAGAGCTGATTGACCAATTCTCGCAACACAGAATGGGTTAGAAGACTGCCCTCAGTTTGCGCGCAATGAATAATGAATTTAAAGGCTAAAACCAGTACAAGCAATCAAAAGAAAAACAATAAATGTTGTTGAAGGAGAGACTTCATCCGGCAAACTATTACCATTTGGGTTTGAAAGTAAGGTACCTTTATTTACCGGGGAAGCGGAAGGGGACACTCGCATCAGGGCAACCGATCCAGTTTGGAGTGTTGATCCATATGAAATAAAAAGAATTGTAAAGATGAATCCGCCCGTGTATTATTTACGAGAAACTGCACAACAAAACAACCAGCTCCTCAAAGATCTTTTGTGAAGGAAGAACTGCAGATAATCCCACCAGACACAGTTCCGCTTTAATTAATTTACGGTTTTTATAATGACCATATGCATATGAAAACTCTGGATTAACAAACACACGTTTTGTGTTTGTTCTATCTAATGACTTCTTTGTTACAACTGTTGTGTGATCTCATGTAGATTAGATCGCAGTTTTACGTTGTCATGATGGAAAGTCTTATTGCCAAACAATGCTTCTTTGTAGTTGTCATGTGATATGTTTGACTGCACAACGCTGCGAGATATTCCCTTTGCTTTCTTAATGATTTTCTCCTGGGTCGAAATACTGTACATTTTTGACCTTAACCCCACATACTCCTTGATTACCTTTCCAGATAATTCATCCTTCATCTTTCCTAAAACCTTCTTGTTAGTAATTGAATGTAAAGGCGAGTCTTTAGGATAATCGGACGTGTCATACCATCTGCCCCCCTTTAGCCACTTCGGTTTCCCTTCTTTAAATGTCTTCATGGGGTATCATAAAAAAACTTTGTATCGTGTAAAGTACTCGGGCTAAATACGGGGGTTAAATAGCATAAAAAACTCAACATAAAAAGTTTTAAAATTTCTAAAACTAAACCCAAAAATACAGTTTTGTCAATTTGACTTTTTTTTTTTTCATTTTTATCCAAAAAGCTGATCATGAAATTTCTAAATCCAAAAATTAGTTTTGAATCAGCTTAATTGTTTTCGTTCCCCCTTTGTGCAATGACACTTTCCCCTTTGGGCTTTCTCCATAGTTTTTTCCCAAAACAGCTTTGTTCATCAGCTTAAAAAAGTCTTTTTCTGAAGCATCTGGGATTTAGTTCAATATTTTTTTCATGATTTGGTTTCATGAACTTTCTTGACAAAAGAAAATTAGCGATAATCTGTAAACTTAACCCCATTCTTAAATAAAATTGAAAGCGTAATGAAACAAAATTTTTTTTGCCTGAAGTTAGCACAATTTGGGGCCCTTGGGTCCTCTTTGACTTTCTCTGCTAAGGGTATCATTATGCAGGCACTTATGGGAAATTTCTAAATCAAATTCTAGAATAAACCCCGCGTCGGCTTTTAAATGCCCAACCACTTTAAGCTTTTTGAATTTTATTCATCCCCCGCCGGTGTCATTTTAAATTGCGTAACGGAAGTGATTGCGCCTTGCCCAACCATACAGATTGTTTGCATCAAATTCATAGCTAGTTAATTTTTTCTGGATCATATTTCCCCCCAATATTTGTTTTTTGCTTTACATAATGTCACGCCAACAATTCCCTCCACGCAATCCGTTTTCAACTCTGAAAATGGTAATCGACAAAAAATCAATCTTTCTCCTGAAACTTTAAAAAAACCCCAAAACCATCCCGGGGCCAGAAATGTATGGGGGGGATCCAGGCAAAATGTTTCATGCAGGTCTTTCTATAATTTTCAAAGCCGTCCGCCAAAAACTACATCCCTCAATAAATCATGATAGTCCCCCTCGTTTTACACTCAAACTCTGCCACGCACTTGAGCAGCGGGTAATCAAATCATGATGCCCTTTCCTCTAAGCAGAAAAGAACGCCCCTTGGGGGGGAAGTGTGTTTTCGTCAAACCTTTCCCAACTTTTCATTACTCAAAAGGGAAAACCCCCTTTCAAAAAGGGTTGGGGGTAAAAATATTTTTCCTTTTTGGGGCAGGACTTTAAGGACATCCCAGCCTCTAATAACCCTCATTCGCATAGATAAAAAAAAGCGTTACAGTTTTAAGCACATTCTTTTCTGTGACGTAAAGCTAACCCTAAAGGGCATCGTCCACTGCTTCATTAAAAATTGAGTCGTAACCCGCAATTATGAAAAATACACAGCTTCCATGTTTTTGGGGTTCAAACTTTAGTGAAGATTGCATTTACTGTGCGCTGCCCTCTGAACTTTCCGCTAATTTTTCAGGTCTCCCCCCTGGCCCAAAGGCCACCTTTTGGGTTTGGCTTCCTCACTGAGTTCAAAACCCCAAAAACCCAAACAAGTTGGGGATCAAATGTTTTTGGGCTTCAGGGCACTTTATTTTCAATAATTTTTTAAATTTTAGAAAGTTATTACGCACTTGCTCATGCTTCTAAGAAGTTTTTTGCGCATCGGGCCCCTATACAATTCGGTTTCGAAGGGGCGCCACCGACCTGAAATGATGAAACAAATGAACAGATTAAAATTTACTCTTTAAACTGTTTTTCGAATTTTTGGGCGCTGGCCCTTCATAAGAACAAATGAGCTTTCGAAGTCTGCGTAAAAAACATAGGGGAAAATGTTCAGTTTTTTCCATTTTTAAAAACTAATTTAAATCCGGGTGGGGCAAAATTTAGTTCTGTATTAAGCAACTGGCCGAAACAATTTTTTATGTTCGCTTGCGGTTGAACAATGGCATTCTTTAAACATTTTCTGCAGAATTCTTGTTTTGCCTTTCTTTGAAGCATCTGCATTATTTTCATTGTTCAAACAATGTTAATGCGGTGCCCCGCGGGGCGAAAGCATCTGTAAGTCAACATGGGGGGGGTTCCCCAAATCTTTTGGACGTTTTTGACACTTAAGGGCGTAGATTTGTTTCCTCCCCATGTTAATATGACAGTTTTTGGTTTGTTTTGCTTTTAAAACTGACAATTTGTCTACACTAACAAAAGGGGACCCCCCCTAAAGTAAGACTTTGGTGGGGTGATAGTTAGAACTCTCTCTCGTTTTGCAACGGATGCGCCTTCAAACAACCAATAAAACATTTGTTTCTTTTTCCTTTTTTAAACCTCTTTTCGCTACCAGTGGGGGCAGGGGAATGAAATTTCCAAAAACGGTGATACTTAGCCTTTTAATTGTCTCTAAAATTTCCCCTTTTGACCAACCAACCTCTCTTTTTGGGTTTCTTCGGGGCGCGTCAAACTGTCGCATTGTCTCCCCAAACCCGGGGTTTTTAATCTTGAAAAGAATGTCTTTTTTTTTGAGACCCAGATTTTCAAATTTTTCTTCTTTTATTGTTACAAGTCATTAAAACAGCAACATTCTTTTAAGGGCGGGTCATTTTTATTTACCGGGAACTTAAAATTGCAGAACAACCTTGCCTGTATTTTTGTTGATAAAATACTTTAAATAAAATTTCATTCGGGGCTCTTGATAAACGCCTCTTCAAGCTTCCCTTCAAACAATTCGTCTTCCTTCTATACCCTTACCAATGTAGTTTTTTTTCTAACTCAAAATATTTTTTTAAATTAAAAAAAAATCAATCAGAATAAATATAAACTTTTTTTGTCGGGGGCTCAAAAACAAAATTTAAACACCCTTTGTTGTTCGTACTTTTAAACAATTTTAATGTTTTTTTATTTTTTAAGCATTCCTTTTTTATCTGCCGGGCTCTGTTGAAAAAAATTTTCCTCGCCTTTCTTTGAAGATCAAATTTTTGTCTTTTTTTTAATCAATCGCCTGTAACGACAAAATTTCTTACCGTGATGTTTGAGTCAGCTATGCTTTTTTTAATTGTCGTTTTAAACAACAAGTTTAGCCGTTTTTTGAACTAGCTGTTGTTTGGGGTTTTATTTTTTATTTTTTGCCACACACTTCACTAATGAAAAAGGGGCCGAGAGCAAAGACAAACCTCCTAGAGGTAAAGCTGCGGGGGCCCTATCCCCCGTTGCTAAAGACCAACACTCTTTCCTGTATAGAAACTTAAGTCATTTCCGTATTCTATTAAAAAATTGAAGCAGCAAATACCTTTTTTTGGGTTTGCTGTTTTTTGAAAGGTCTTGCTCAGAAATTCCATTTGCTAATTTTTTTTTAATTAAGGGTTTTTTTCTGGGGGTTTTCTACATCTTTCTCGGGCGGCGCTTACATTTTTGGGATAAACCTAACAGCCCTTTTTTTAAAAAAAATAATTTAGTATTGTATATTTTCTAATCCTTTCTTGAATTACAGCTGCCATCTATTTAAAAAACAAAAACACATAAGTAGTTTATCCCCCTTTTTTTCTTATCAATTTGATTTTTTATTATGTCTCTAATTTTCCCCTTTCCCAGTAACGTTTATCCCCCCGTTGATTTTAGGTCAACCCAAATAAACCTATTTCGTTGTTAAAAAATTTTAAAGTCAAACCGTAAAGATTAATTTAGAACACAGGTCAATTGGATTTCTACACCTCCCCCCTCCAAACGTTTTTTATTTCAAAAAAATTTGGAAAATTTTAAGCCCGCTAGCGTGTTTTGGTAGACTGCCCTCAATTGACAGCACTTTCGTTTTTTTAGTTTAACAAAATTTCTTTGTCTTTGAAAGGTTCTTCATCTTCGCACACAAAAAAAACCCTTTTAAAGCGATCCTTTTTGGGGCACTAAAACAAAAATTCCATATTGTCTGCCTTGCTTTTGGATATTTAAATGATGAATCATTTTTTTTCAAAAATTTTGCAATGTATGATATTGTTGCTCAATCAGCCTTGCTAATAGGGTTCTAACAACGTCAAACTCAAGGATGTAGAAATGCGTCTTTCCCGGCCTGTAATAAAAACATATTTGTCATTAAAAGTTGTTCATATGCAATTCTTTTTAATCTCCTTGAAATATGGAGCATGCGCTTTTAACAACTCAAATTGGGGGAAAAAAAACTTTTTCCATACCAAAACTTCGGTAAAACCCCTTTTGCCTTTTTACATCTTCACCCTATTCTTTTTTATGTTTCCCTTCTTTTTCTTTCCTTGAAACGCAAGATCACCCTTTTCATTCGCGGACCATAAACAGAATAGGTTAAAATATTCTGCATTGTGTAAAAAAAATTTCTTGCCCCCAAGTTTTAAAAATTTTCTTAAAATTGCCCTCCCGATTCTACAAATGTCCCGTTTGGGCCTTGTTGAAGCGGTTCTATTTTGAAAATAAGCTGAAGCCCGGGCCCACTTCAAACCCCCCATCGAAATTTTTAAAATAAGAATTTGACCCCATCAAAATAGATGGATTATTTGGGAAAAGTAAATCGCTTATTTCCCTTCACGCCTAAGGGCTTTTTTTGGGTTCTTCGGGGCAAAATCACAAATCTGGACATTTTTTATGAAAAAAAAAAAAGTTTTTTTATTTAAAAAAGGAGGGAAATTTAACTGAAGAAGTGAGTTTTTGATGTAGACAAAAATAAATGACCCTTTAAAACGCATCGCTCAATGCTCTCAAACCGTGAATTAACAAAAATACGGTCGGGGCTTTTACCCAAAAATTTTGGCCAAAAACCCCCCAATAAAGCCCCCAAAAGATTTTTTAATTGAAGATGGTATTTGTCTGTAAAAAACGACCCAAGACAACTTGTTCGGGTTACAACAAACCAACCCATCAAAGTTTTTAACCAAAGTACAATTAACAAAGACCAGTGTAAAAATCAAAATCCCTGGCATTTTAAACCAAATTAGATAAGGATGCAGTTTTCAAACTTTAAAACACCCCCTGCAGGGGAAACCCCAAAACTAACCCCAAAAACAAAACATGGGAAATTAAAGAATTTAAACCCGGAGGAAAAATAAAGCAAAAGAAACAAAAACCAGTTTTTAGAAAAACAGCATTAAAGATTACACACCACCGTACCCTCGGAAATAAACCCCCTTATCAGCTTTAAGAAGCCAGAGGGGAATTAAAAAAACAATTACAAAACTAGGGGAACTAGAGAGCATATAAAAAGAGAAAAAGAAAAACTCGTTTAGCGATGAGCCAACTTACCTGATATTAAAGAAAGAAAAACCCCAAAAACTAAAATTCTTTAACAGAGAGACGGCAAGACTAAATTTGTCTACTAACCCAAAACTTTCGAACTCAAAGGGGCAAATAAGAAAAAATTCAAAGAAATTTTTTATGAAAACACAACGCAGCAGAAAGAATAAAAACACGTTTAAGACAATGTCACTTCAACTTATAACGCTTAATTTGCAAAAGTACACGGGGTTGGGTATTACAGGCGGCGGGGGAGGCAAAGTCCATGCCCCCCACCACCCTACCATAAATCATGGGGAAAAAAACACTTGATCACTTTCTTTTTTAAAAAAATTAGCTGGGGAAACTATAACTTTTACCTGGATAGTAGGGGTATTTTTACTGCTTTTTTTTACACAAGCAAAGTATTGGGTTTATGGCCGACATTTGGGCATTATTCTCTTAATAGTTGGGGTAATTTTTAAAAAAGACCCAAATAATCTCCATTAATCCAAGAAAACGCTGTCTTTTCATATTATTCATTATTTTTTTTGGGGTTTGTGGGCTCCGGCCCTTTGGGGTTTGGCCCGGGGGTTGATGACTTATTCTTTGGGGGGCATCTTTTTTTTTTCTGCTTGTAATATTACTGGTCAGAATTATGTCTTTTTCCCCAACCCCCGTTTATTGCCTCATAAAAATTTCATTTTATTTTATTTTTTGTACCTATCTGGGGGTTAGGTCAGAAGCACATGTATAAACATCCAACAGCAAAGTCTACTTCGATCTTGCGTATTTTAAAACTTTTGGGACCTTTTAATACTTGAAGGGAAACAACTGAAATTTAAAGGGGCCCCCTAAATTGCTAAGTATTTTTTTTTTGCCAAAGCCTTTGAAAGATCATTTCTCGATCTCGCCCGTCTTGCAACCTACAAACACCAAAAAAATACAATGGTCTTTATTCGTTTTATTTCCCTTTAGTTACCCCCTTTGAAGGGCTAAAATAAAATTTTCCTGCTGTTTATGCTCTTTCTGTAGGGGCCCGGGCTGAAAATTGGGCCCAAAAAAAAGTTTTTAAAAGGATCCATATAGTTTTTAATTTCTGTGCTGCCCCAAAAAAAGGGGCCTACCTGATAAATCCAAATTTTGTCTAAATCTGTTTAACATTAAAATTTTAATTCGTTACGATTTTTTCAAAAGCCTTTATTCTATTCTGTTCTGAAGATAAAATTTGTCTTTGGGAAAAGGCGCTTGAATTTTACCAAAATACGTAAAAAGGTTTAATAAAATGAAACTTACAGCCTCACCAAAGGATCAGGTATTTAAATGATCACTCCCACTCCCCAACCCCGTTTAAACGCAAACACACAAATTTAACTTTCATAAAAATGCTCGGATGCTAAAACCCCTTTTTTGTGGGCGTTTTCAAAGGGGGGGTTTAAAAATTTGCCTTTATGGGTACTCACCTTTTTTAAAAGAGGGAGTCTTCACAGCAAACAAGAGTACATTTTTTATATTTTTTTTAATTTTTCGGCCCAACAGAATATTTTTGCATAGTATATTTGAATCATTTATTTTTATTTTTTTAAAAAAAGTTTTAAAAAATAAAACCCAAACAGTCCTTCGTTTTTTGAAAAATGTATTAATAACAATTGCGAAACCCAAACCCGCTCCTAAAATTCTACAAATCATTTTAATATAAGCAAAGCCAAAAATAATAAATTAGAAAAAAATAAAAGGGGCCCATTTTAGCCTTAACCCTACCTGATGGGTTTTTACGGGTTTTGCTCCTAAAAGAAGCAATGATAACTTAACATTGCTCTCAAACTTAACAATGCAAATCTAAAACAAGTTTCCTTCAAAACCCGAAGAAAAAAGTATTACCTTTTTTAAAACTAGCTAAAATGTTAGGGTTTACAACGCCCATCCCCGTTTTATATTTAGATGCAGCAAACAAAATACTTATGAGGGAAAAACCCCGTCTTCATTACATTTATTACTCTATTTCATTTGATGACTAAGCACTGATAAAATTTTTAAAAAAGACCCCAACGTTTAAGAGCTCTTCCTCAGGGAAAGCTCATATTCGATTTGAAATTAACAATCCCTAATTTTCAGTTTAAAAGATTTTTTGTGGAGGGTCGGATCATTAATAAAAAATCAAAAACAAACGGGGGGAAATTGTGAAAAGTGATAACCCACAGTTTTGGAAAAAAAATAATACGTTACTAAAAATAATGTCGCTGGGCCCAAAAAATCGGATTACATTAGCGCCTTAAGTTTAAAACCTTAAATTAAAAACTTGCAGGTTGGGACTTTGAACAGAACGTGAAATGCCTTTGTAGGTTTTGATACACTAAAATGGGGATTTTTAAAACCAAAAGGGGGGGGGCAAAAAAAATTTCCCAAAATAAAAACTCGCAACAAGAAATATTTTCCTTGAATATAAAAAAATTCAAAACCGACCCCCAAAACATTAAACCATATTTTAAAGGAATAAAATTTGAATTCATAACCCTTTACATATTTTGCCTCAAAAATTTCAGAAAAGCATTCAACTTGGCCCATTACATGTAAGTCTTATGCCGGACGACAATAGTCGAAAGAAATTAAATAACGCCGATGGGAAAAACATACATCCTCCAAGAAAGAAACATTGTAAAAAGCTTCTACAAAATACAGTTCTTTCCCGAAAATTAGGAGACCGTTCACAATGAATTGAAATTTCTGTCTTTAAAGATGTGGAGGAGGGGTTGGGCGTTAGTGACTCCTTATAAAAGGAATTAAATAGCGGCAAAATTAGACGTTAAACCTTAAGTGTTGTCGTCGTTCTTCACATGGTGAGGATATTAGATCATAACAACAAGCAACAAATCAATGTTGACTTAATAGAACAATCTACAGAACTAATGATAATCTTACACATTTAGGCCTCATAGGGTTTTTATACTGAACAATTTTGACAGAGAGCATGATAAAAAAACTGGATTAGATAAATTCCGTTATAACTATGAGCATTAACTTTTGACAAAAACCCTATGTTCTTATTTGGACAACTGGTTGTGAAAAACAATATTTATCCTCGACCTGTTACAAACAGTTTATCGTTATAATTTTGATCATATTGCGGTTTTCTGTCCAACACTTAAATGGAACAAAGCATATCATGATAGAAGGTTTATATGGGCAGATGATAACATATATTTAGTTGATCCTAGCAATAAACTGAGTGATGTGTTAGAACAGTTTTATAGACTGTTTGAAGGAACGCAGACACTATTTATTATAGATGACTGTTCGGCAGAAAGAGACATAGTTAAAAAGAGAAACACTTTATCAAAACTTGCTTTCAGTGGAAGACATGCTGGAATAAGTGTGTGGATTTTATGCCAAAAATATAACTCATTTTAAAAAGACTTTAGAGAACAGTTAAAGACTGTAGTTTTATTTCACATGAAAGACCGAGATGCATTTGATGAATGTAATGCGTGAAAATGATGTTGTTGAAAATGATCAGAAAAAACATAGATTAAGCAAAAACTGAAATCTGAAAAGTTTAGTAAATTAGTTTTGAAACGGATAACCCTGCACAGTATAGTTTGTTTGTAGATAATCGTTATTTTTTGGTTATTGAAGTCTTACTTGTCAGAGAACAGTAATATGCCAATCCTAGGGCACTTTCGCCCGAAAACTGTTTGAGGGCGAAAGTGAGTTAGGATTGGCATATTACTGTCTCTAAACATTTTCATCCACGAAAAGTAACCAAACGAAACACTGTTAGCACCCGCTACATCCCCCCCTACTCTGTCACAACCAGCGTCCTCGCTGGCACAAAAATGACATAAAAATGGCAGAGTTATCAAGTAGGAGTCAAATTCAATCAATGAAAAAAATGAAGCATCAGCTATCAAGTCTTTAGAGGCATGACTACCCCAAAACAAAACACATCAATGCATCAAAACATCTTGTTCTCCCTCTCATTCTTTGCATTCACATTATTCCGACTATCAAGGCTTGCTCTTTTAAACAAGGCGTCCGAAAGCCAGATTCACATTGACTAAAATGGACATGTATTTTAAACAAAAATTCCAAAAAGTCAAATACAAAAATGACAACAAAGGATTCCTTTCAAGAACAAAACCCGGACTTTGGGTACATAAAGTGACTAAACTGGACTTGATATTTAAAACAAAATTCCAGGAGGTCAGAAGAAATCATTAGGCAAAATGTGTTAAAACCCAAAGCACTGGTTAGGTACCAAGTGACAATAATGGACTTATTGTTTCAATAAAATTCCAAAATGTCGGATACCAAAATGACTTGAAAGAATTTGTTACTTAAACAAAATTCAAAAAGTCAATGCCAGAAATGACTGGAAGAGAAATTCATGAAGATCCAAACAGGTACCAAGTGACAGTAGTGGACTAGTTTATTAAAACAAATTCCAAGATGTCAGGTACTAAAAATGACTTTGCAAGGATTTGTTATTTTAAAACATTCCAAGAAGGTCAGGTACAGAATATACCTGGGAGGATTTATCAAAACTCAAAACACGGGTGCCAACGTGATCAATAATGGACTTGCATATTGAACAAAATCCATAAAGTCAGACATAGCACGATAAAAGTGAGAAAAAAAGGATTTATCAAAACTCAAACACTGGTGCCAACGTGACAATAATGGACTTCCTATTTGAACAAAATCCATGAAGTCAGACATAACATGATAAAGGAAAAAAAAAAGGATTTGTTATCAAAACCCTTTTGAGTTAAGTCCCCAGGTTATGAATTTGGACAGTTTTAGCACTTGAGGCAGAATCTCAGCAAAAGTCACTCAACTAAAATCCTCTTTTATGACTTCTGGTGGCTAAAAGAGGGGTTCCCATCATTACAAACATGAAAACAACAACATACTGGTGGCTAAAAGAGGGTTCACATCATTATCAAACATGAAAACAACCAACATAGACTAGCTTGTGGAAAAAAAACCACAATGAACAAATGAACTGTCTGGCAAACGGTCCGCAACACCTCTTCCTAAAAAGTGTTCGCGATCAATTGGGGAATATATACAATCTATAACTGGTTATTTGAACCAAAATCCCAGAGGTCAGACATAAAATATACTCAGAAGGATTCCTTTAAATCCAAAGTATTGGTTACCAAATGACAAAATTCCATTAAGTCAAATATAAAGCGGCAAAAACAGATTTTGCTATAGACTCCTTTGTGTCAAGTCCCCAGGAAGTATGATTGGCTGGGTTTTGTCATTTTGAACAAAATTTCCCCAAAAGTCAAACTCAACCTGTTCCTTCCAACTACTGTTAGCACAAAAAACAGGGCACATTGGTAGGCACCGAGTGACAACAATGGACTTGTTATTTGAACAAAATTCCAAAATGTCAAGTACCACAATGACTTAGAGAGGATTTGTTATTTAAAACAACATTCCAAGAAAGTCGGGTACAAAATATACTTTGAATGGATTTTTAAATTCCAGGGCATTGGTACCAACGACAACAATGGCTTGTTATTTGAACAAGATTCCATAAAGTCCGGTACAAAATGGCAAACAGAATTTGCTATAAAATCCTTAGCCAGTACTGCTGGCTTCTGAAAACCCTGGCATACATTATCCAACCTGAAAAACAAACATATATACTAGCTTGTGCAAAAAAAAAAGACAAATAGTTGGTTAACAACCAGTCCACAGCACCTCTTCCCAAAAGGAGGTATTCAGCAATCATAAATCAGTCCAGGAATATATTTACTGTCTCGTGTAACATCCAACCGAGTCAGTTAAATGAAAGAGTTCCTGGTCATCCAGGCAGGCACTGAGGTCATACCTTTTTGTTGCTTTACCGCGTAGGCCGCTGTGGGTCTGGCGTAGGTGGGCCAGTGGCACCTTGAGAACTGGGAGAGCAGCGCGATGTGGTCACCCCGGCTACAGCGTCTCCCACCAGGCAGCAGGGCCAGGACGAGACCATCTCTGAGCATGGGTCCCACCTCCAGCACCTCCGGCGGAAAGTCAACCAGGCTGGGGATGGACCACTGCCAGCAACCACAACCCAGGACGCCCTCACCCGTGGCCCACGACAAGCAGCACTCCGCAAGGATGTCCGGTATTTCGTCCGGAACCATCCCACCACCACCCCTGAAGAGGCCAGGAAGGAAGCCCAAAGGTGGATGCAGGACTGCAGAGGTAGTTGTGCTGGCCATGGTGTCCGGTCTTCTTGGCCTGTGTCTCCTTGGTCCCTTGTCTTCAATCCTGCTCGCAGCGCCAGTTGTGATGGTGTGGAGGGTAAGGGGTGTGCAGGTGAAGACAGCAGATGGTGATAAGTGCAGGAACCAAGGGACAGCATCCAGTCAAGAAGACACAGTGGACGAAGCAGAGTTTTTCCTCCTTTTATTTGCCTTCCATGATAAGCTCAAACCAGGAACGCAGCCCTGGAGCAATCCCTCTCGTACAGCACTCGGCGCACTGAGCACTCTCTCTGCCTCTCACGCCAGTCGCTCACATCATGGAACACTCTGGGGAACACTCATCCATTCTCACACAGCGCGCCCACTTATATACACCCTGACCGGACCGCAAAGCCAGCGCCACGAAGCCGAAGACGAACGAGCCTCGCGAGGCCGAACCAACAGAATTTGTGTTTTCTATGGCAGCTTCCGTGTTGTCTGGCTCGCTGTTCGTTCAAACTATCAACACATATTTACTATCGATGAAAACCCAGAACACAAGGAATAAATGCAGTAAGTCACATTTGACAATTTTGTTCCTGTACTAAATCATTGCTGATTAATGTCCCAGAGTGAAGCCACTTTTAACAAGCTTACGTCATATTTTCCTTTATTTCGATGAAAAATACCAAACAGCGTGAAATAATTTTGTAATGAATAAAAAGCTGGCATCTCGCTCTTTTCATACATATAAACTTCATTTCCGAGACAGTGTCTAAGTGGAGAATTCTGTTGTTTAAAAATTACTAGAAAACACAGCTGACTTTTCACTTCGCTGGGCCGTCGCACCCACTTTGACACAATTTTCAACTGAAAAATACTCTGTTGAAACGGTCTGTTAAATAATAAATTCTACACATTTTCAGTTGTATTCTTAACAGAAATGGAGTCATTACAAGATTTCGATCGGGAAGTCCGAATTTCGTAGAATGATAATTTGGATCAAAACTCCGACAGTAAACAAAGAAGGCGACTCGCTAAAGGGACCGGCGCTGTCAGTCATTTCGTATAGTCGCAAGCTTGTACAGAAAAGATCATAGGCATGCGATATACGAAATGAAAGCTTATGACTTTACTTTTAACATGCATCTTCAGATTCTTCGTTTTCCTCTTACTTTTTGTAAAATCAAGAATTAATTCAATATATCATTCAGCAGACAATTGAAAATGGCGCCAAGATGCTCGTGCAAAATACCAGTTTAGAGAAAATATGGGCTTCTCAGCCAGTACGGTTGTAATGAATCAATACATTAATTTTTGTGACTTTAGTGACGTACATACAACTATGTAGGTTCTGAGGTATTCATGATTTAAAGAATTTACGCAATTAAAAAAATGAGATTCGACCAAGGGAGGTAAGGGAAGATAACTCTCGAACAAAACATTTTCATCCACGAAAGTAACCAAACGAAACACTGTTAGCACCCGGCTACACACATATAAAAACAGGTGCCAAGGTGATGCATTTTCAAAGCTGACATCAGTGTCCTAAACTTTGACTAAAAGCAAATGATAATCTACCTCACAACCCTAACAGGATTGAACTGACCTACGATATGACCAACCCCCATGTCACAAGTCGCACATGAGAAGTAACAGGTTTGAACGTCATCAGACTTAGGTACTTTTGTAGGACTTGTCAGCTCCTGCCAGTTGCTACCTACAGTTGTTCAGCAAGCCTGGGCTTACATGATGAGGACTGGAACTGCACAGGTGAGTGTCATGCACTTCAGCAGTTAAGGGATGGATCTCTGAGAATAGTGCTGACATTTCATGACTAACATGGCGGATGACTGTATCTCCTAAGCTTGTCGATGTCAGGATGTATCATGAAAGGAAGCGTAAAGTACAATATTGTAATACACCGATGCAGCCTCGGTCCAGACTGGACCTCTACTCCATCATCCTCATTCTCATCGATCTTCACAACAAATTTACAATTCTGTAGCTATTCATGCCTTGACATAGTGGTGACTGCAGTTTTCTTCTCCCTCTCCCTGTGTATGCAGAGTTAATGTTAAAATCTTCACTATCAGTCAGTTCATGGGCAGACTGAACAGACATGGTGGCGATCCTTCTCTACAGATGGATGTTCATGCACACTGGTGCTATGACTGGGCAGTTATCATCATCTTTACAGGACATAGTCACCGACATCCTTCAAACGCTTGATCAGAACAGGCAGTACTTGAGCATCACCACAATGACTCGGTGAGCAATGCAGTGTCCCCTCTGGTGGGATGCATCTTGAAGACCTGATATTTTCTTTCACACTGCTGGTGCTGGTTGCAGGTTTTGCGAGAGACTGGAGAAGGGTGGGCTGGTGTGGGACCCAGGTTCAACAGCATGGGATTAATGCCACGGTGAGGGTACAGAATCCTAATGGCCGTAGGGTCTGTGAACCGTGAGAGGTTGACCATGTGCAGGGCAAGACAGTATGAAAGCCAGAACCCATCCCTCTCCTTCCTCCGTCTGAAGATGCCTTGACATAAATCAGATGTAGGTGGCTGGAGAGTGTTTTCAAAGCTGTAAACATCCGACCCCAAAAAAGATTCGAACTCATGACCATCAGCTACCTTAGCAAATGCTCTAAGAATTCGACTGCAGGCCCCTATGTGATCGTATCTGATCCAAGAAAAAAAAGTACCATATGTTTCCTTCTACGATAAAGACGTTCATGCCAGCTAAATATATGTCTGCATTCTAATGCATTTTATATTTTTTAGCCAATGCTCTGAATACCAGTCATTCAACTGACAAGACCACATTCCATCACCCCAACCCATTTCCATTTTTAATATGTTGAAAACACTAAGAAAGTGCTTTGCTGAAAAGTAAAAGCTCCTCTTTTTACATTCACATTTCTGCCAGTGAAATGAAACACTATATCCATAAGACACCCCTTCCTCAGATTTTTTTTTTCTTTTATAATCCAATGTGTTTTTGTTTCTGTTTTTTTTTTCTATCTAAGCTAAAATAAACAGATACACGTACGTACTGCAAACTTTCATGAGTTTACCTGGCCTCATTCCAAAAATACTTTTTAATTTGTTTAAACTGTCGAGAAAGCACAGTCTGGTTACAAACAGTTGACAATTAGAGAAAAAAATTGTAAAAGCAGGTCAGCAATTTTGTAAGTAGTGAGCATAATAATATGCAGGCTCTTCTTCAGTATCATAAGCATTACAAATGTTGTCAAGAGAAATTCATCACTTCTGCAACATATCAATACATACCATGCAAGACAGAAGAAGGAGAAAAAAATCGCAATAGTTTACATGAGCATTTTACAAACCACACAAAATAACATTTCACAGTGATTATGTAATTACAAATAATGCCCATACAAATGCACACACACACACATACACAACACACACACACACACACACACACACACACGCACACGCATGCACACATGCACGCACGCGTGCACACACACACACACACACAAAGCGTGCACAAATCCATATGAAGACAGGTTTTGTTTAAAGCGTGGGGGGGGGGGGGGGGGGGGGGGGGGGTAGGAGGATGGGGTTTGGGTAGGTATGAGGCAAAGGGGTGCTACAAGCATGCAAAGTGCAAGAACCAAAACAGAACACCCATTTGCCCTGAGATCAAAGGTATTGATATTGCTGCAGAAAGTTTAGTGACAATTCACTTTCATTTGGTGGAAAATGTCCTTTTAAGTCATATGGATATTAAAATGTCTCTCGTGATCATACATTTCAGTCAACATTGTCCATGTTCATTTTAAAAGCTGAATTCATACCTAACAAGCTCTTTCCCCCTTCCCACACACCCACACAATCCCATCCTTCCTCCCCCCCCCCCCCCCCCCCCCCCCCCCCCATCCAACCCCCACCCCTGTCAACTTCTATTTAGAGAGCACACCTTATTGACTTGGGACTGAGGATATTTCACACACACACACACATTTTTTCTTTTCTAAATGCAAGATGTGCAAAGATAGAAATCCAATTCCATAAAAAAAGAAGAAAAATGACAGAAAAAAGCTGTGATCTACTGTTCAAAATATATGCAATCTCTCTCGCCAATATTGTGCAATATGCAATAATAATGGAATTCCACTTAGCAAACATTATGTGCAATATTCAAACAGAACAAATTGCACTTTCACACACTTTATGTGCAATATTCAAACATAATGGAAAACCTATTCGCAAACATTATGTGCAATATTCAAACCTAACGGAATATCCTTTAACAAACATTATGTGCTTTATTCAAACATAACAGAATATCCTTGCACATATTGTGTGCGTGCAGTATTCAAACAACGGAACACCTTATGACAAACATAATGCAAAATATTCAAACATATAACAGATTACCCTTTAACAAATCTTATAAGCAAGACCACCTAACCAACAATAATGTTGAGTATTCAAACATAACGAAATACCCTTTCATATATTTCATGGGCAAAATTCAAACATAATGGAATACCCATTTACAAACATGGCGCACAATATTCAAATATTACACTTTTACACATTGCGTGCAGTATTCGAACATAACAGAATAACCTACCACAAAATTCATGCACAATATTCAAACATAAAACATTGCCCTTTAACAAACATTATGAGCAAGATTCAAACAATATGGGATAGCATTTAATGTACATTATGTCTAATGCTCAAACCTTGTGGAATACCTTTCAACAAATACTTCCACAATATATTGCTGGGATTTCACACCTTCACAGCATATTCCACAAACTCATTTTGTCAAATGCTACATGCCAACAACTAAGTCTAAATAATTTCTGACATTTAGGACATTTATTTTCACTTCAGATACATGATGAGCTTACACGAAACTGTAAATGAACATACACGTGTTTGTGCTGGGTGAATGTTTCAGGATATACGTTCTATAGTCTGAGATGAAACTTAATTTTTTTTTATAATATTTTTTTTTTAAAAACAGTGACAGATAGATCATGACAGAATGGAATCAAACACTGCACGAAAACATTGGGTGAGGAAACAAGAGAGAACACAGACTCTGAGAAGAAGAAGAAAAAGAAGAAGAAGAGAAGAAGAAGAAGAAGATGAGGAAGAAGAACAAGAACAAGAAGAACAAGAACAAGAAGAACAAGAACAAGAAAAAGAAGAAGAACAAGAAGAAGAAGAACAACAACAACAACAACAAGATGAGAGAGAGGGAGAGAGAGAGAGAGAGAGAGAGGAGTTCAGGTGGCAGGAATAGCCATGAATCAGAATCCGTTACCTCTGAGTATTCTGAGGAGGTACCGCACTTTCTGGTTTGTCACAGTTGCTCGGAGCGAGACAAGGACGCCCTGCCCCATGTCCCTCACACTGTCCACAGTCCCATACTGCCTGAAGTGCTGCTGAAGAGAGGTGACATCTGGCAGCTGCTCACTCCCTGACTCCGAACTGCTCCCTCTGCTCACCAGGTACTGCACCTCCAGCTTCTCTATCATCAACGCCATGGCTGCTGCTCTGTTCTGAAATGAAATAAATGATAAGATGTAGGAGGGGGGGCAGGAGGGGGGGGAGCTTTCTTAGGCTTGACCATGTCACTACAAAAGGATGTGTACAATCAACCAGACATGTCCGCTGTCCTGGCGTATTACGAAGACCAAGTTCTTGATCTATGTGATCTGAATGGCATTTATTTATATTGGTACAGTATGCAGCCTTGGTATTTCGAAGCCCGTGTACAGGCCTGTATCATTTATATTATTCTATGTCATGGATGTACATGCCATGCAGCCTTATGTGCTCACAAGAAATGGTTGCTAGAAGGGCATTCCAGAGAATGCTCATCTGGGTCAAGGTCAAACTGATCCTGGATCTGCCCTTTGATGTGGATCCACACCACACCTACATGTATTTGTAAAAACCAATACAGCACGCCCCCTCCCTTTCTCCCCTTTCCCCAACACACACACACACACACACACACACAGTAATATTTAGTACAGAATAGAGAAGGTGAACAATTGAACAATGCCGCAAAGTAAAGACTGTTGGCCTTTCTTCTGCTGACATGTAGCACAACTGTGAATTTAAACACAACACTCTTCCAATTCTAATTCCTCTGGAAACCATGCTGACTCTTAGAGTGACGTGGCTTCACTGTGAATTTGAATATAAACTCTTACCGATTCATACTGGTATGTCCACCAAGTAGGCACTTAAACTGAACCTGGTGCATAACACCACCACGACTTAAAACTCCAGTTTCACCTGTTCAGGCTCTACTGACCACCATAATGGCATTTATAGAAGCATATAATGCATCACTGAAGTCTTTAACAATTTGTGCCTGTTCAAGTTCACCTGTCATGTAGACTGTCTCTCACCTCAAGGTAATCTGATGACCATGTTGATATTTGTTTGCACTGGTACAGAACCATGGTGAATTTAAATTTGTATTCACTCTCACCCACTCAGATTCATCTGACTATCATGTTGACATTTATTGTGGCTTACATACTACATAGTGACACTGTGAATTTGACATTTATTGTGGCATACATAGTGACACTGTGAATTTGAATACCTCTCACCTGTATAAGATGATTTGTAAACTACATTGACATTCACAGAGGTATAGCATCGCAAACGAACCTGGCCTGGAAATCTATGCAAGTAATTTCTACCTCCACGGCTCTGTCCTTCCCTGGCATCTTCCTGTATTGCCCACTGTTTTCCTCCCATTTGTGATCTGCTCTCCAGTCTTTGTTCTGCAACCTCTTTACCGCTTGTTACAGATCATTACATACCCACTTCTCTGCTGTGATTTGGCAATTTGGATGTGAGACTGTAAGCGCTGATCATAATAAACAATAACGTTCAGTCTGCAGTGATAATTTCCACATGTAGCCTGCTTGGATGTACTCTCTATGGCTCAGTAATATTTTGATCGATATTTCCTTTGCTTTTTCACCTAGGATGAGCCATCAAGAGGAATAACTCTTTTAGTTTTCTTTTCTTTTTTAATGACGGTGACAAATTAGGTGGAACTGATAATCTACTTTTCTAAGTGAGGGTGATAACATTAAGTGAAATTGATACTTCATTTTCTTTCTTAACTGATGGCGATACATTATTGAAATTGATAACTGCTTGTTCTTAACTGGTTTTCTTTAAATGATGGTAATAAATTATGTGAAACCGGTATTTCACTGCTTTTTTAACTGTGGGTGATAAATTAACTGGAATCCATATTCACTGTTGTTGTTTTGTTTTGTCTTTTAATGAGGGTGATAAATTAAGTTGAAATAACATTTTGCTTTTTTTCTACCTAAAGATGATAAATTAAGCGGACTTGATTTTTCTCTTTCCGCAACAGAGAATAATAGACTAACTGATCGCCCAGGACCTCAAAACAATCCAGTTTTTTTCTGCTTTACGATCGCCAATAGTTAGCTATAATGCTATTCATTAATTATGTGAAAGACTTTGCTTGGTTTTTGTTTTATTTCCTTGGCTGTGGATGTTATTCTTGATGATGAAATTTTTTTCAAAGTGAAACAGTCTGTTCTATGCAGCGACACCCTGAAAGGGCCGAGTGTGTTCCTCTGGCCCTTAATTAAACTGAAAATGACAATAACTCTCACCTGGTCAAGTTGATCTGATCACCATGTTGAAGGTCAAGGTCAATGGGTGTCCTCGGCCGCACATGTCATTACAGGTTGAAAGATGGCCACCATGAGCAAATGCAATGATCTGCCGCACCTGTCAAAACAGGTTGAATGATAGACACTTGCACTGTTATGGCAAATATGTAGGCCTGTCTGTCTTCCTGTTACTTGCTGAAAGATGGGCATGAAATACAATATGCTTGCAACGTTGCATGCATGCACCCACACGCGCACACACACACACACACACACACACACACACGCATGCATGCATGCACACATGCACGAACGCACGCACACACGCATGCACACTACCAATAAAACACACACACACACACACACACACACACACCACCACCACCACACCACCACCACCACCACCACCACCACCACCACCACCACCAATACACATGCACTCACGCACGCACACATGCATGCGCGTGCACGCGCTCACGCACATATGCACACAATTCGGCTATGGTCCTGTCATTAACACAAAGCAGAGCTCCCTACTTTCACCATCACAGCTTCAAAATACCATTAAATCTTACAAATACATCAACAACAAAATCTCTGCATACTCCATTTTCGGAACACAAAATTGACACCAAAAACACATTCCGCCATGAGTTTTGACTTTGTGCATAGAATAATGGGTCTGTCTTCCCATCTGAGCCACAAGGTTTGCAATAAGTCTCTTATACTTCGCAACAATTATCTCTTTCGATATAAATGTGTACACAGTAACAACAGTTGAAACTACTGCTGGCAGGCTTCCAGATGCAGAAAGACTCCTGTACGTTTTGATTCTGAACATCAAAGTATCACTAAGCATACTAATTTCTTTCCAAGTATCTAGTAAATACTCAGAGTCTGTGCATTTGTTTACAGTACATCACAGTGAGTTTAATAGGCTCCCTCCTGAGGCAATTCAATCAGCCTCGGTGGTGGACTTTCAGTCCTACCTCTGATTTGCCCCCCCCCCCCCCCCCCCCCCCACTCCCCGCCCCCATCTCCCCGACCCATCCCCTCCCACCCCATGCCTAGAGCACAAACCCTTCCTACCCACTCCAAAGTAGGGCCTACCAAAGTATGGTTAGAGGCCTGAAATAGTGAGTGTGGTGACCCCCACTTCCCCTGTCCATGCAGTTAGGTAGTGAGCACTGGCTGCATAAACTGACCCAAACTCCCACAGCAAACCGGAACCCCCCTTGTTGATGCCAGAATCTTCAACTCGATGAAGGCGGGCAGATAACAAAGAAGAAGAAGAAGAAGTGTCGATTAAAAGTCACTCTGCAACCACCTTTCGACTGAGAACATCGGGCAGCGCCCAAGGTGGCCTTCGGTGCACCAGGAAATGAATTGTAACGGGTGGTGTTGGTTACTATTTTTAATATTTCATACGGGTAGGCTGACAAGCCATGCGCGAAGTCCCATGAACATTGCCAGGTAAGATGTCACATGACATGCATTTATTTATAGACTTTCGGAAAACACTAGTGCTCTTGAGCAAGCAACACACAGTTCTGCTCCAACAGACGTGTGCAAAGTATCCGCGGCACACAACATGAAGTTTTTTCGGGTTTTGTTGTTGTTATTGTTGTTTGTTTGGGTTTATTTTTTGTTTCTTTTTTTTTTTTGGTTGGATTTGGGGGGGGGGGGGGGGGTTGGGGGGGAGGGGGGCTGTTTTTTGTTTTGGTTTGGTTTGGGTTGGTTTTTTTTTTCTTTTTCTTTGCTTGCTTGTTTTGGTGGAGGTGGTAGTGGTGGTGGTGGTGGTGGTGTGTACGCTGGATTCTGTACATTCATATTTCGGTGTACTGAAGGATATTTTGGACTAAAATTCTGTGACCTTTGATTGTGTCGATTAGACCAGAGACGTGAAAGAAACATTTTTCACCTCCACATCAGTATTACTCACTTGAAACAATATCGCCATTGGCTTTTTTTTTCTTTCTTTCTTTTTTTTTTTTTTTGTCTTTGTTATGAGGTGGTGGTATTTACCCCATGGCTTTTTGTTTGTTCCCACCCCCACCCCCGCCCGCAATTAACGTAAGTTGACAAAAGCCGATCTTTATGAAGTTCGATGTCCACCCCTCTCCCTTCTCCCCCAGACCCTCCCCTCCCCCTCCTCCACCAGTTTTTAGGGTTTTTTGGTTTGTTTTTTACACGTTGAAAAAAGTAATGATCTCCGTCAATTATGATGTCCGAATGTCCTCATGATAAATAAATGAATAGTGTGTGTGTGTGTGTGTGTGTGTGTGTGTGTGTGTGTGTGTGTGTGTGTGTGTGTGTGGTGTTTCCTAGCTCGATCATCCTATCTAAATCAGTATGGCAAAACGTTATGTTCTGATTATTGGTAGGTTGGTCTTTCAACGTTGATCATTCGATGGTACCTGTGTCGCTGTAGAAAATAAACAAGTTTTGGCGTAGTTTGGGTTTTAATTTGCTCTTTAATCATGATCTATCCATAGTAGATTGTTGTATCTGTTAACCATGACAGTTTCAGCCGCGGTGTTGCTGTTAATGCTGTTGCTGTTGTTGTGCTTGCTTAATTGCTAGCTTGTTAAAAGAACCTCCGAGTCCAGCATTAGGTTTATATTGCACACAAGTCTTTGCCATCACAACACAAATTCAGCTCAGCCATCTGTGCATTTTATTTTCTGGGAGTCAAAATTTACATACAATTTGATATGTACAGATTTATGGGGATGGATATTGCTCTGTCGGCTGTGCAGAGTTGGTGATAGAGCAATCTTTGCCAGCTATCCATGCTGCTTCTCAACTCCTACTCCCTTCTCACCCGTATCCCTTCGTGCCAATCTCCGACCTGCCTTCTAAACTCTGTACCAGCTGTAGCTTCTCGATGATGAAGCTTCGCCTGGAGGCTTGTGGAAACTGAAAGTGACAATTAATTGACGACCCATGCAAGCGTCTTGTTTGAGTGTCTCTTATTTTACTCTGTCAGTCCGCACCAGCTTCACTTTCATGGGGGTGGGGGCTGGGGAGGGGGGGGGGGGGGGGGGAAGCGGGATTGTCACTTTGGGAAGAAGGTGGGTAGGAGAGGAAGAACCCTCGAGTATGGTAAGAGAATGGAAGTGTGTCCAAACAAGGTACTAAAACGAAAGTACCCAGTTCAGCGTGTTGGCACCTCTATCCCCAGGCTGTGGATATCAGTCAATCAATCAGCTGTACGTTCCTAGCACAAATTTTCTTTTCTAGATTCGAACTTTGTTTCTAACCCCGTACCCCTACTCCTATCTCTTCCCCTACTTCCTCTTTCCCTGTTTATCCCCCTATCCCCTTCTCTTCTGGCTCCCCCCCCCCCCCCCCCCCTCTCTCCACTTCCCGCCCACCCCCACCCCCTCACCACTTATCCATCCTATTCTCAACTCTGTCTCCCGTAGAATATGGCAGATATGGGTTTCAAACTTGTTGACCATGAATGTTGTCGAGTACACGATAGAGATGATATAAATTGCCAATCTTTGATCAGAGGAAAAACTACCATGCGGTTGGCAAAACGTAAATGAAACAAGAAAGAAATGTGTGTGCGTGAGTGCGTGCGTGTGTGCATGCGTGCATGTGTGCGTGCGTGTGTGCATGTGTGCGTGCGTGTGTGAATGTGTGTGTATGTCTGTGTGTATGTCTGTGTGTATATGTGTGTGTGGTTGGGTTTTTTTTTTTTTTTTTTTTTTTTTTTTTTTTAGGAACAAGAAAGTCAGATAAAACTGACACAAACAATTCAGTTGGGGTTGGTTATTAGTTGTTATATAATTACATTTGTCGGTTGTTGTTGTTGTTCGTCTTCTTCTTCTTTCTTCTTCTTCTTGTTAGCGTACACATAATTGTGTGCATGTTTCCCACGTTTTCATTTCTCTCGCAGGCATCGTCAAGTTCCGGCCGACCCCGTACGATCAGTTCGGTATTTTCAATCAAGTGCATTTCAAGTGTTGACAGCATGGCCGAAGCCGGTGAGGGTTTCTGTTTAGGCAGCGTGCGCACGTGTGTGTGTGTGTGTGTGTGTGTGTGTGAGCGCGCGCTCGCAATTTACTACTCCCGTCCTTCTAAAAATCTTCTTCTTCTTCCTTTGTACGACCAACATCATTTTGCTGATTGTTTTGTCGTAGTTTGGGGAGATTGCCGAAGATTGCGCTGTTGTGAGGATCTGAAGGGAAACCTGGGTTCTAGTGCTGGGAGGCCAGCCTGGAATTGAAACAGTCAAGTGACTCAGCAGTCACTGGACTGCTTCAAGTAGCAGATGTAACACGTGACATTAACCAAGTACACATCGTACACAATCATGCACAATATTTACGATCCCTGCACTTCCTCTTCCCTGTTCCCCTTGGCTAACTATGATAAAACTCGAGGGCACAACTTCAAACTTAAAAAGACCAACTTCGTAACTAACCAGTTCCACAGGTTTTTTTACTAATCGTATTATTAATCTGTGGAACAACCTTCCATGTGATATCATTAATGCATCATCAGTTAACGCCTTCAAAAATCAAATTGACAAAACTTTTAAGGACCAAGTATTTTCCATTGATTTAAATCTTTAATGAAGCGGTAATAAATGTATACACTATGCCTGATTTAACCAGATGATACTAAGATTTACAATTGTACATCAAAGAGTACTTGTATTCAAAACGATATCTACAAACTGCAAGAGTGGTCTGAGTCGTGGAATCTGTATTTCAACATGACCAAGTGTGGTGTATTGCACGTCAGGAATAATAATCAAAATAATGAATATAAAATGATGGAGAATGATGTTTATCACCAAGTAAAGGCTCTTACTGAAGAAAAAGACTTGGGTGTTACCTTCAATAGCAGGTTGTCATTTGACCCTCACTTACAGAGAGTGGTAAATAAAGCTAACCAGATGTTAGGTATCATAAAAAGGAGTTTTACTTATTTAGATAAAGATACTTTTTTGAAATTATACAAAGCTTTTGTCAGGCCACATTTGGAGTATACTAATGTGATTTGGAGCCCTTTTTTAAAGCGTCAATCAATAATGTTAGAAAGGGTTCAAAGACGAGCTACCAAATTGCTGAAGCATTGCAAAAACTTATCATATAATGAAAGATTGAAATATTTGAATCTGCACTCGCTGAGGGGAAGAAGGATCAGAGGTGACCTAATTCAAGTTTATAAGATATTTAATGGCTATGATGATATCGACATTGAGACATTCTTTTCTGCTGCACAAACTTCGAGTACTAGAAACTCTGAAGGAAAGATCTTTATAAAGCACTGTAACACTAATCAACGTAAATTTTCATTTTCTTATAGAGTTGCAAACCACTGGAATGAAATACCTACTACCATTAAATTTGCACCTGATATTAATACTTTCAAGAATTTTCTAGACAATGATTCAAAATTTAGAGAATTGTTTCATGACTATGATGGATTGCAATGAAGATATTAATTGTAGCATGCCATATGACCCAAAAAGTGAAGAAATTTAGAGGGGACACATGATAGACCGCGAGGTCTAGGCTAATGAAGCCAGTCCCTACTACTACTACTACTACTACTATAAGGGACAGTCACTGTGTAGTGATCCAAAAGCATATTAATGGACACTAATAATGAGGGCACAAGGCTTTTAGCCTATATAGCCAAACATTTCTGTGATTTCATTCCTGTGATTTTTGACATACTGATGTGCTGATCAGAGAAATTGGAGGGAAATACAACCTGGCAGTCGCTGGTTGAGTTTAACATCCTTGCAGCAAACGCTTTTAGGGATAAGTTATGTGCTGCAGTAAGCTGCTGCACGTAGAATCAGTTGTCTGGTGGTTTTGGAAGCTGGCAGGCTTGGGTGAAGTCTGTACCTGCGTTGGAGACGACTATAGTACTCAGTTCCCTGAGGCAGAAACCAGTATCAAGTTGTTTGCTCATAGGTAGTTGATGTTTTCCTTCTTTCCTAGTCAGTCGTGATGATTGTGTCTTCCTTGTGTCTTCCTAGGCCATCATCAGATCTACCAGCGGCCGTCTTCGTGCTGTGTGGCAACGCTACTGTGCCGCGTGAGGCCAACTCGTGAAACGTGCAGGACAGAAGTCGCCAAACTGCTGTGCATAGGTCGATGTCCACTCTGCGTCCATGAGGGACATTTCCATCCTTCCATCTCCCTAGGAGAGGGCCCTACTAGTCGTATAGGTCAAGACACTGAACTGCCCCACAGGCTTGAGAGCCCTTCCCTCCCCACCCCTGGTGATACAAGGTGGACTTGTCAAGACTGCTGATGCAAGGAAGGTTGCCTGTGCCTCCCCGTACCAGTCTGCCACCTTCACACCTTCCACTGGTAATGCCACCACCCAGCAGGTATGGTCGATAATGACAATGATGACATGAAAACACTGGCCTCCTGAGAATCCATCCATTCATACCTGCTTGGAGGTGCCATGTCCAACAGAAGGCACCCAAGTGGCAGATATGTGTAGGGCAGCACAGCCTACCTCCCTTGCATCAACAGTGATGACGAGTCTAGCTTGTGTCGCTGGATGGTGACTCTTGAGGCAGTTTGGCAATGAAGCGCTGCCAGCCTGCAACTTTATTTTAGCCTGCCCAACCAGCAGGGCCCTCCCTTGGGGAAGGGAGTAGTGGGAGCATCCCTCACAGGCGTAGACAAACATGGATCTTCGTGCAGCTGCTTGGCAACTTCTGCCCTTTTCCTTTCCTGAGTTGGCCTCATGCGATACAGGATCATCGCTGCTCAGCATGAAGATGGCCGCCAAGTAACATTGACAAAGGCTTTGTGGTGAGGGCAACAAGGAAGACACCATCAACACATCTGACCAGGAAAAAAAGGAAAATACTGACTACAGACAAATGAATAACTTCACCCAGGCTTCTACTGGAGGGGATCAGCTACCCTGGGTGCGTCCTTCCCAATATAGACATGAACTGCAAACAAGCCTGCCAGCTACAAAGTCCACCAGACAACTAACTCTACATGCTGCAGTTAGCTGCAGCACACGACTTGTCCCTAAAAACCATGCTGTGAGGACATTCGATTTAACCATGACGCAGAATCCTTTCAGTTTATGTCACAACAAAGTCATAGCTGGCTGGGCATGTCACTCACAGCTTGAGATTATCAATCATGTGCATTGTTTTGTTTCATCATTTTAATCGCAGCATGTCATCTTTCCAAAACAACAGCAACTGCCACATGCACAAGATACGAGTATGGTCATTTATGCGTACAAGGACGAAATGAAATACATATTTTAGTTGGCAGCACTGTCTGTATAATCTGCAAGTAAGTGAAAGAGATTTTTTTGTCAGTGGAATCGGCAGACAAGCATGCAAATGACGGAATCAAATATAGTTATATTTTTGTTGGCAGCACTGTCTGTATAATCTGCAAGTAAGTGAAAGAGATTTTTTTGTCAGTGGAATCGGCAGACAAGCATGCAAATGACGGAATCAAATATAGTTATATTTTTGTTGGCAGCACTGTCTGTATAATCTGCAAGTAAGTGAAAGAGATTTTTTTGTCAGTGGAATCGGCAGACAAGCATGCAAATGACGGAATCAAATATAGTTATATTTTTGTTGGCAGCACTGTCTGTATAATCTGCAAGTAAGTGAAAGAGATTTTTTTGTCAGTGGAATCGGCAGACAAGCATGCAAATGACGGAATCAAATATAGTTATATTTTTGTTGGCAGTACTGTGAGTAGAACTATAAGCAACAAGCAGGCAGTCAGTTGTCTTCTTTTTTTTTTCTTTTTTTTTGCAATATGTACAAGTAGTGAATGTTACACTCTATTTCCATTACATCAGTGTGTGTATGCGTTTGTGTATGTGTGGCAGGGGATATTAATGAACTTTAACAAACCATTTCGGGAATAGATCTGATAGTTCCAAACTGCTGGTGCTGGGTGACAGACTGATCATGAATGTGACTATGGTGGGGAGGTCGGTATATATTCATTTTTATTGTCATGGAGAGGGAGCAGAATATGGGACAGCAAAGGAGACAATTAGATACTTGTTAATGTGTACTAGTGAACAGTCCAGTATCCCTGAGCCTCGTCACCTGTTAATGTGTACTAGTGAACAGTCCAGTATCCCTGAGCCTCGTCACCTGTTAATGTGTACTAGTGAACAGTCCAGTATCCCTGAGCCTCGTCACCTGTTAATGTGTACTAGTGAACAGTCCAGTATCCCTGAGCCTCGTCACCTGTTAATGTGTACTAGTGAACAGTCCAGTATCCCTGAGCCTCGTCACCCTTTTCCCATTCCACCCACCCACTCTCACCCTTCCTACTAGTCCCCCTCCATCCCCCTTCTCCATCCACACTCCCTGCATCTGTTTGTTGTTGATAGTGCTTCACACTTGAATGCTCTGGGTTTGCTGGATGTATGTTCAAGAAACATAACTTTTATAGAAAATGTGCAGATAATTTTCACTTAACAAATTATGTTAAATGTAATCATGAAGAAAGGTTTAAACTCCATAGAATTCACCAGCGTCAAGTTCAGTATCAAAGAGGCGACATGATGAATATAAGTTTTCAGAATTATGATAATGATGACTTTGATGAGGAAACCACCTTAGGACATGATTGAATTTACCTGAATAAAAGAAAAAAAATCCCAGAGGACATTTTTGTGGAGTTAAATAAACTTCCAGTTAAAGCTAATGTATGTGCACTTTCTTTTTCATTGTTCACTGTCATCATGTCAGAAAATAGCAAGTCTGACCGCAAACCCAGTACTTTAGCTTTGAGCCAGGCAGACAAACCTTCCAGTTCCCGTGGACAACATATTACCTTCGCCTTTTTTTTCAGTAGACTGTAGTGTAATTTTGTTGCTTCTGTATTTCATTTAGGAAAGACTGGCCCTTTAACAGATTTGAGTACTAGATATAATGCAATAATTCTGTACAATACTCTGCAAATATGAAAATGAATTATGTCTTATAATTATACATTTTACAAGCTATCAGCCATCAAACCAACATTTCAAAAGACGAAAGTTAGAAACTTGTGCATTTCTTTCCTGTAAACTTTGCATGTCATGGATTTAGACATATATGTGACTTTTAAGCACATTTCTGTGCAGATCTGATGCAGATGCGCCCCATTGGTTATCTCCATAGCGTTTTCCAGTTTAAAAATGGCACGCCTCGGCAGCCTTCGCTGTGCTGCACTGCTCGAGGGTGGCTGACGGTGGAAAAGACCATTTTCAACAACCCTGAACATGCGTTGGAAGGACTGGAGCAGTTTTCTCATGCCTGGTACCTGTTTCTCTGTCTCTCTCTCTGTCTGTCTGTCTGTCTGCGCTCTCTCTCTCTCTCTCTCTCTCTCTCTCTCTCTCTCCTCTCTCTCTCTCTCTCTCTCTTTCTTTCTCTCTCTCTGTCCCTTCACATTGCATTCTTATCAGTTCAGTCATTTGGTCGATGATGTCTTTCTTGTCTTTCTGCTTCTGTCTTAGTGTCTGTTCAGTCACAGCTGCTGTTTCTCTTTCTCTGTCTGTCTGTCTCTCTCTCTCTCTCTCTCTCTCTCTCTCTCTCTCTCTCTCTCTCTCTCTCTCCTCTCTCTCTCTCTCTTTCCCTCTGTCTGAGACTCTCTGTATCTGTCTTGGTGTCTTTTTCTCTCTGCAACTGAAAATGGATAGACTACATATTCATCGAGCTGTCTGTGTCAATATTCTTTTTCTATCTATCCTCCTTCTTTTTGGAGATTTTGCTCAAGAATAATTTCCCCATCACAGCATGGAAGAAAATGTTTTTGAAAATATTTTTGTTTTTTTATGTGTTTTTTTTTTCCTCTGGCTGTCACAAAGGGTTGTTTTTGTGTAGATCTGTTGTATGGATGTGTGTTCAAAAAGCATCAAAATGGCTCATGTTCATAAAGATGGCCAGCAATGAGGAACACAATAAGGTTATGTCACACAGCGGGTCCAGACCGTGTTTCGTGCCCAAATAACTTTGCAACATTATCATGAATAAGCTGCTGTGTGTCTGTCTGTCTGTCGGTGTGTCTGTGTGTGCATGTTCACAGCACAGGAAAACTTTGGTATTCTTGCTGTAAGTATTTGCATGTTTGAAAGCGTGTGTGTGCACATGCTTGCACACATGCATACATGTGTGCGTGTGAGTGCTGGCTTTATGATGCATGTTTGTAATTGTATACATCCGAGTGTACACATGAGTGGGCATTGCATACATTTTACTTCACAATAGTCTACTGTTTTATCTGTTCGAGGGTTACACGCTCCCTGAGCCCCATCAAGACAGAAGTCTAGTAGTATCTCTGTTATCAACGTAACACAGGGTTTTCTGTTTCCAATGTTGCACTTATTCTTATGATAGTTTCAGTGCTATTGCCATGGATGTTTTCATTTTACAGCATGCCATAGACTGGTGAAACATTTCGTGTGGACTCCAAGAGAGCGGGGTGGGAGGAGGGAGGAGAAGTAGGAGTGGGCTAGGTTGGGAGGGAGGTGGGAGTGGAGGGGTTCGTAGATGTCATTCTTTCCAGAACTACCCGCAGGGAGAGGATAGGGATGCTGTTGAGAAAGGGAGACAACCACTAGAGGGCTGATAGAGCTGGACCAGTTCATGGTGGTTTGTCTTCAACATCACCGTTGTTTATTTTACAGAGCTGATGAGACTTAACAGAAAGTTATTATCATGGTTCAGTATTTACCTGTGGTAATTGGGTGGGGAATTTTTTTTTTTTAAAGGGGAAACAGACTCGGTTGCATGCAGAGAAGGGTAGCGGGGAGCAGAGTGAGTGATTGTGATGCAATTACATTTTCGACTGAAAAATTATGACAGATTGACCCACAGTTGAGTTTTTTAAAGTATGTAGTTGATGTAAGAATTTAAAGACCTGCTGTTCAGTGAGTCGTGTGTAATGTTTCAGGATCGTGTTTGTATTCCACAAGAACCGACCTGGGCATACTAAAGCTAAAGTGAAGCCACCCAGACTGAATGGGAAACGAACGGGAGTGTTCTCAACCCGATCTCCTTACCGACCCAACGCCATTGGCCTCACGCTGGCTAGAATAGAAAGGATATCTGGTATGGGTCATCAGATACTGTGAACAGATAGCATTAAAATGTATTTACAGCAGTTTAAACAAGTTCTGTCTCAATCTATGAGAATTTTTCTCCAAAATATAAGTCTATAATGGAATGAATATTTACCATAGTAGTCAGCTTTTAAAATGCAAAGTCCGCACTCTTTCATCTTTTTTATTTTTAATACAAGCTATTATTTTGTGAATGAAAAGGATGCTTCCAATTTAAAAAGAAGTCACGACTTTTGCTGTGTATTAACCCAGTCTGTAGCAAGGCTGTGCGCATGAGATTATACCAGGTCTGCTGACAAGACAAGAATTACTAAATAATTATTTTTAAAATTTGCTAAAAATGATGAAATATTTCAAACGTTAAAATGAACTCAAACTACAAAATCAATGTAAATTTGAAGAAAAAAATTGCCGCTAAGATCCAATTAAATCATGCTCTGGTATAATCTCATGAACAAGTGCCAATAGTCACTTTTGTTTCCATCTAAGCCAAAAAGTTGACATTTTATTTCTAGGATTTTCTTTAGGATCAGTTTTCTACTTTGGAAGGAAAATATGAAAAGATATTTTACACAGACATGTTTGACTAGTAATGTAAAATGGTTTACATCATTTTTAGAAATACCGTCAATGGTCACAGTATGTTGAATGGATGAAGGTTTGAGTAAACAGAAAAGTGTTTGAAACATGCCAATCTTTTGTGTCGTTTCCCCTCCGGGGTTGCGACCTTGCCGTGGTCGGAGGGCTTGCGCGGTCCAGTGATCCCTTAGGCTTTGCTGGCAGGGGCATCAATACTTGGGGATAGGCTGGTTTTTTTCCAACTGCTTCTAGGCCTGTGAAGTTGAGATGCTGCCTGGCCTACCATAACGTGGTAAAAAGTTGATGCCCCTGGTAGGGCTTCCCATGTCAGATAGGCTAAGGGTGAGGATCCTGACTAAGAGTAACCCGCCTTTCTCCTTTTCTTGTTTTCTGCCTCATATTTGGCCCTTTTCTATCTTCGTCTCCCCTTCAAGTCTTCTTTTCCACACTCCTTTTCTCTCTGTGGTCTCCTTAAGATCCGCCGCGTTTGCCGTGCGGTGCGACCTGTGTCGGAGGGGAATGAGATCCTGGTGATTGAGAGAGCCAGTGCTCTCAACACGTCACTTTGGCTCGGACCTCTCCTAGACAGGGAGTACACTTTGGCCCGGGTGTACTAATCGGCTCCCCTTCTTGGGGTTGGGTCAAGACAGACAGTTCCCCTGCTGGCCAAGTAAACCCCTGCAGTGCTCAGCTCTCTGTCCCCGGGAGTTGAGCATGATCAGGGGGATAGGGTTGGTAGTTTCTGTTTGTCATATATCTCTCCTGAAGCCTGGGAGGGGTCAAGACATTGTTTTCTTGGCCCTGGCCCCTTAGTTGGACTCCAAGGTGGGTGGGTAAGGGAGGGATGAAACATAATACACTAAATATGGCTTTTTCCAAAAACATTCCCCCCAAAAGGAAGAGGAAGGCAGCATCCCCTATTTCAGGGGATTGTCAAACAGACAGTGATTCCGATACAGAAGTTAGACAGAAGACAGGTTTCGGGGCTTCCTGGCTCGTCATGGAAGGGACGGAGCAGGAAAGACCCCTTTCAGCTCTGAGCCCTTTTGCTATCCAAAAGGGCTTTCAAGGTATAGCAGGTGACCCTCGGTCCATCAAGAGGTTGAAGAATGGATCGTTTCTTATTCAATGTAAATCTCAAAAACAATCTGAACAGCTGCTGAAGGCAACTAAACTTGTGGACAGGGAGATCAGGGTAACTCCCCACAAACAATTGAATTCATCGAAAGGCGTGATTCGCTGCCGGGATTTATCTGGTGTCTCAGAGGCAGAAATTAAGACGGAGCTGGCGTCCCAGGGTGTGACGGAGGTGCGCAGGGTGACGGTAAAGAAAGGTTCAGAGAGAGTGGCCACCAACACCCTCTTTCTGACCTTCTGCAACCCTGTGCTGCCTCCGGTCATCAAAGTTGGTTTACCTGAATGTTCATGTTCAGCTGTATGTGCCGTCCCCATTGAGGTGCTTCAGGTGCCAGAGGTTTGGCCATGTCAGGGACCGCTGTTCTGGGCAGGAGGTGTGTGGTATTTGCTGCAAGGCAACCCATGATGGGCCGTGTCATGATCCAGCACATTGTGCTAACTGCGGTGGAGACCATCCCTCCTCTTCACGAAACTGTCCTCTTTGGATTCAAGAATCTGCTATACAACGCGTCAAAACGGAAAAGAAGATCTCGTTTTTTGAAGCCCGGAAACAGGTTGTGGGCAGTCAGACGCCGACGGCCTCTTC
The DNA here is from genome assembly GCA_018398815.1 of Conus ventricosus. NCBI lineage: Eukaryota > Metazoa > Mollusca > Gastropoda > Neogastropoda > Conidae > Conus > Conus ventricosus. The sequence continues at coordinate 74,076,545 of CM031608.1, forward strand.
CTATGCTTCGGCTGTAAAGAAAGTTCCCACAGTTTCTACTCGGTCAATCTGCTGCCAGACTGATGAATTCATGTTTTCGAAGACATTGCAAGTAAGATCTGTCAGTTCTGGTGGTAGCAGGTCCACCACCTTCCAACCCAAATGAATGCCCCTGGTGGAGGCAAAAAATCCGCCACCCCTCAGACTGCCCAGCAGTCTACAACATCTGCTGCTGGGCAGATTAAAAAACCAGCACCCCAACCTCGAACTCCTCTGTCCAGTGCCCGTGCGGGCAAGGGAGTTCAACCCAGTGTGGAGATGGTGGAGATGAGGAAGAAACCTCCACCATCTCCCAAATCCAGACCTTCTTCGCCTGTTGGCAAGTCTGCCAGCAGGTCTGTAGACCAACACACTCCAGTGAAACTAAATAACAAATTCACTCCATTGGAAGCAGACGTTGAGGAGGAGATGACCTGATCTCTCTCCTTTCGCCCTCTGCACCATGGATAGTACAATATTCCATTGGAATATCCGTGGACTAAATTCCAACTTCGAGGAGCTGCAGCTTCTGTGTCAATCTATAAAAACCTTCCGTCGTGGCTCTTCAGGAAACCCAAATTCAAAGCCAGAAGACCTTTACTCTTTCTGGCTTTAATATTCTTTCGAAACCTGCACAACCATCCACGTTGGGACTGTCGGGCGGTGTTGCCCTTCTCCTACACAAAACTTTGTTGTATAGTCCTGTCACTTTGTCTACCTCCCTTCAGCTGTAGCTGCGAGAGTCACTCTCCACAAGACTGTGACAATCTGTTCCCTTTATCTCCCACCTTCTGTCCCGGTTTGTCGTCAGTACCTTGTCAGTCTGATAGGAGAACTTCCTCGACCTTTTTTGCTGTTGGGTGACTTTAACGGTCACAATCCTCTTTGGGTAGTGCCAGTACGTCATCCAGAGGTCTGCTGATTGAGGATGTCCTTTCGGATTTGGATTTGTGTTGTCTGAACAACGGATCTGCAACTTACCTCCACTCTTCCACAGGTTCACTTTCGTGTTTAGATTTGTCGGTTTGTGACCCCTCGCTGGTCCTGGACTATGAGTGGTCTGTCCATGACGATCTGCACGGAAGTGACCATTTCCCTGTCCTTCTACAACCTGTAATAACTGAACACGTCTCTGTCTCTCAGCATCTAAATTATAAGAAAGCAAATTGGGATCTATTTGCAGCCACTGTTTCTAAGGAGTTCCAGGACATTGATTTTCTTCAGAGTCCGGACCCAGCAGAATCACTGACTACCACTGTGATCAAGTGTGCTAAAGCTTGTATTCCAGTGTCTTCCGATAAACTTCAAATGCCAAAAACAACCCTGGTTTGATTCAGACTGCCAACAAATTTCCAAAGTTAGAAAACGGGCTCAGCGTCAGGTGTACCAACGACCTTCGGGTCCCAACGCTCGAGCCCATCAGAAACTCCGTGCCAAATCGAGACACATTTTTAAAATCAGTAAACGTCGGTCCTGGAGAAGCTTCTGCTCCAGGCTGACATCTAAAACTTCTAAGAAAAAAGTTTGGAACATCATTAGAAAAATCAAAGGGAAGAACACCAACCCCTCCATTCATCACTTGAAACTTGCTGATGCTCTGATCACTGACAAACAAGCTGTTGCTAATCTGTTGGCCTCCACCATCCAACAGAACTCCTCGTCTTCAAATAAATCTGCAGTCTTTTTAAGAAACAAAGAGATTAGAGAGAAATCTTCATACAATTTCACATCAGACAACTCTGAAACCTATAATCTTCCTTTTTCAATCGTTGAACTCAAATTAGCTTTACAAACCTGCACTGATTCTGCCCCTGGTCTGGATGACATTCATTATCAGGTTGTGAAACATTTTCCAGAAAGCTGTCTCCAGACTCTTCTCCAAGTTTATAACCATATCTGGACCACAGGGTCCTTTCCGCCCTCCTGGCGGAAAGCCCTGATCATTCCCATTCCAAAGCCTGGAAAGGACCTTACCAACCCTTCCAACTATCGCCCAATCGCTCTGACCAGCTGCCTCTGTAAGCTGATGGAAAAGATGGTCAACTCCCGTCTGATGTGGAAGCTGGAAACCGATGGTCTTTTGGCCAGTGAACAGTGCGGTTTCCGGAAGTACCACTCGACGGTTGACCATCTAATCCGTCTGGAAACCACCATCCGCAACGCCTTTGTTAACAAGCAGCATGTGGTTGCTATCTTTTTCGACCTAGAAAAGGCGTACGACACCACGTGGAAAGCAGGAATCCTCATGGACCTGCACAGACTTGGTTTTCGGGTCACCTGCCTCTGTTCATTCAGAACTTTTTAGCCGATCGACAGTTCCAGGTGCGTCTTGGCACCACACTCTCTGACATCCATGGGCAGGAGTTGGGTGTTCCTCAGGGAGCATCCTTTCTCCAGCCCTTTTCAGCATTAAAATAAATGACATTGTCCAATCGGTAAGCCAGGGCACTGAGTCCTCTCTGTTTGTTGACGACTTCGCGCTGTATGCAGTTGGAGCTTCTTACGCCAGCGTACAGCATCGACTCCAACTTTGTGTCAACAGAATACAACAGTGGGCTGAGGAAAGCAGGTTTACCTTCTCCCGTACCAAAACTCAGTCAATTCATTTCCACAATTTTCGTCGATTCTTTGCTGATCCTGAAATTCGTCTGGACAAGTCCACCATTCCAGCTGTAAAAGAAGCCAAATTCCTGGGAGTTATTTTTGACCAAAACTCAACTTTCTCAGCCACATCAAAAACCTCAAACTTCTTGCCAGAAAGCTCTGAATATTCTGCGGGTCGTAGCGCACACCGACTGGGGCGCTGATAAGAAAACTTTGCTGAACCTCTACAGAGCCTTGGTCCGTTCCAAACTGGACTACGGTTGTGCTGTCTACGGCTCTGCAAGACCCTCTTACCTCAAACTCTTGGACCCTGTCCACCATCAAGGGCTTCGTCTCTGTCTTGGAGCATTCCGCACCACCCCTGTGTACAGCCTGTACGCAGAGGCGGGTGAACCTTCACTGTCCAACCGCAGGCTGAAACTGTCTTTGAATTATTATATCCGACTGTTCTCAGAACCGCAAAATCCTGCCTATGACTGTGTCTTTGACCCTCCGTTCCAAAGTAAGTTTGAAAACAACCCGAAATGTATTCTGCCGTTTGGTCTTCGTATGCGGCCTCACGTGCGGAATGCAGGTCTAGACCTAGGAGTTATGTCGGATTTTTCCAAGTTTCCGGATCAACCTCCATGGACCTTCTTCACACCAGAGATTCGTTTCGATCTTGCAGCTTTTCGCAAAGAGTCTACCAGCTCTCTGGCGTACAAGGCGTTGTATGCTGAGCTCTGTTCCAAATTCCCATCCTATCAAAAAGTTTTCACTGACGGTTCCAAGTCTGAAGATGGAGTGGCCTGTGCAGCCTACTGCCCTGGGGCTCCTTCTCAGATACTGTTGGAACATATATACATTCCGATGCTTCTGTCTATTCTGCTGAACTTACTGCTCTGGTACTGGCTTTGAAGATAATTTCACATTCTTCGAAGAGGGACTTTCTGGTTCTGTTGGATTCGCTGTCAGCTTTGGAGGCCATAGCTGGCCGCAACCTTCAGCATCCAGAACTTTTACTTTTTTTAAAAACTTTTTAGCAAGTTGAAGGCGGACGGTTACAACATTACTCTTGCTTGGGTTCCTGGCCATGTTGGCATCAGCGGGAACGAAATGGTTGATCGTTTAGCCAAGAACGCCACAAGAGAGAAACTGTCCAACATTTATATCCCCTGCTCAGACGTGAAACCCAAAATTAACGATTATGTGAGAGACCTCTGGCAGGAGGATTGGAACTCACAGACGAGTAACAAACTCTTTCAGATCCGTCCAAACCTTAAGGACTTCCTCCCATCTACATCGGGGGGTCGTAAAGAGGAAACGGTTCTGTGCCGGCTGCACACCGGCCATTCATATTTTACCCATTCGTACCTTTTAAAGAGTGAAGAAGCTGCGTGGTGCATCCCATGTCATGCGCCACTCACAATGAAACATGTTCTTTTAGAGTGTTGGGACTTGCACGATGTGAGACACAAACATTTTACAGCGGAGTCCATGAAGATCCTGTTCAGGGATGTCCCGCCTGATGTGATCTTTGAGTTTTTGAGAGAGATTAACATTTTTCATCTGATTTAAGATTTTACGGCAGAAAGATTTTTAACAAAGTTTCTAGTGCGTTTCTAGACGATGTCATTTAACGAGATGTGTGAAAGTTGGATTTTTTTTTTTTTTTTTTTTTTTTTAATGACTGGTGACTTGTTTTTAACGTGGTGACAGCCCTGATGTGGCCCTTTGCGGTCGGCTGGGCTATAAGCAACATTATCTTATCTTATCTCGTGTCGTTTCAACCGTTGTTTTGGTCATTACTATTCACAGGAGCAAGGGTACACTTGTCAGGCATTGACATCATCGATGGTACCCCAGTGCTGGACATCAAACCCTTCATCCCACAGTATGATGTCCCACACTGCCGAAGGGACTCGGTGATCCAGGATGACCAGTTGGCTGGCGCCGATGGAAACGCTGCCTTCACTGTTGACTCAGATCCACAAACTTCTGACATGGACGTTAAGCCGCTGCCCTCTGATCTGCAAACTAGTTTATTCAGTCAAGATTTTTGCAGCACAGTTACCGAATCAGAAATGGTGTCAGGAAGTGCTGGAGCGGCCGAACAACACAGAAGATGTTCAGCGGTAGTTGAAACTGGGAATGCTGAAGCTGAAAGTGACTTCACCCAAAGGGATGAAGCAACAAGGAAAAGTGGTGATGTAGAAGCTTCATTTCTGGCCTCCCAAGAATGTGTTTTGAAGTCATGTTCACAGACTGAAGGTCCAGCGTCTGCTAGTAGCAACGTGGTTCCAAGTGATATTAACACTGTAAGACCTTCAGAGGGCGACAGTGTGCTCGGAAGTGGAGAGGAAAGAAGACTACAGCCTGCAGCGAACCCACAAAGCCAGAGCAAAGACAATGCAGGACATTCACTCGGCATTTCTAAGGGGAACTGCCGCGTCACAGAACAGAAACAGGCCTCTGTGATCTTGCCCCCACCCTACGCACAACAAAGAGACTTTTCTTCTTCAAATGCCACAGTGGCTCAATGGCTGTCTTCTCCTCCTGTCGCCAAGTTGCACGTGTCCTTCACACCGACAGCTGAGGGGCAGCTTCAAAACTTCAAAACAGCAAACTCTTCCAACACAGACTCTCCATACAGACTGGAGTACCTGTGCGGCGCGGAAGACGTGCGTACAGCGATAGTGTCCATGCTGGCGGAAGACCCCAGGTCGGTGTACAGGCGTGAGAAGTGCTGCAATTCTTTGTACTTCTTCACGGTCGACCAGGTGCATGTCACCTGTTGGTTCGATGACAAGGAGAATCGGGCTGAAGTTGTTCGGCTACAGCCTGTGTCCTTTGTTGAAAAGTTACTGGTCAAGGAGATGTGATGCGGTGGACAGATATCTGTGGCTGCAGTCAGGGTGGGTTTGTGGAAAAGTTATCTTAAAGGAGCTGTGATGCTATTCGTATAAGTTGTTTGACTGCAGCCTGTGTTGTTTGTTGAAATGTTAAGTACTGGTCAAGGAAATCATTATGACTCTGAGAGCAGATGTTCATCTGCTGCCCATGTCCATTGTTGAAAGGACAAAAAAAAGGATAGAAACAGACTGCAGTGTTTCTGAGAACAAACCCAAATGCAAATAAACAGGCAAAATTTGTTTATTTGTATTTGGGGAAGTACTGTCTTATGTATGTTCATTTGTATTTGGGGAAGTTCTGTCTTATGTGTGTTTATTTGTATTTGGGGAGGTTCTGTGTTATGTGTGTTTATTTGTATTTGGGGAAGTTCTGTCTTATGTGTGTTTATTTGTATTTGGGGAAGTTCTGTCTTATGTGTGTTTATTTGTATTTGGGGAGGTTCTGTGTTATGTGTGTTTATTTGTATTTGGGGAAGTTCTGTCTTATGTGTGTTTATTTGTATTTGGGGAAGTTCTGTCTTATGTGTGTTTATTTGTATTTGGGGAAGTTCTGTGTTATGTGTGTTTATTTGTATTTAGGGAAGTACTGTCTTATGTTTGTTTATTTCTATTTGGAGAAGTACTGTCTTATGTGTGTGTGTTTGTATTTCGGTGAAGACTATGTGTGTGTTTTTTTGTGTGTGTTTTTGCATGATTTTGGCGTACTTAGTTGAAACGTATTGTTAAGTACTGGTCAAGGAAATGTATGCAGAAATTGTTTAGGAACAGCCTGTGAAGTTTGTTGAAACTGTCATTTGACCAATTGAAGGAATGAAAAGGAAAGGGACTGTAAAGAAAGGGAAGGCAAACAACCTCTGAGTAATGCATGGCATATGAAAAATAAAATGCTCATGTGTACATGCATGTTTGTGTGTGTGTGTGTGTGTGTGTGTGTGTGTGTGTGTGTGTGTGTGTGTGTGTGTGTGACATATCATTAGGGAAGAGGGTGTAAGTTAAATGTTTTCTTTCAAATGTATTGCAAACACTTGCTAGTTTTCATGATTTTTAATGATTGTTCACTCCATTTATCATTTCAGTGGTGCAGAATACTTTCTTTCCCATATTCTGGCATGTACTTTCTGCAAACGTTTGTGCTAATGAATGCTACACTTCATTTATTGATTGCTCTATATTCCAGGCTTCTGCCTACACTTCATTTATTGATTGCTCTATATTCCAGACTTCTGCATTATTAACCATATCATTCTTAATCTGTTCCTTTTTTTTTTAACTTTGGCTGTGCAGGATCAAGCTGTGCATCCATATGGCTATGCATTTTTATGATTGGGAGCCGGAATAGCTCTGTTGGTAAAGCGCCGGACTCGTAATCTTGGTGATCCTGGGGTTGCGGGTTCGAACCTCCGCCGGGGCGTTTCGGTACAGGGGATTTTTCCCTCGGAGTTAACATTGGTTCTGACTCCATTTCCCATACAGTCCTTCAAATGAGACTATAAACCGAGGTTCCGTGTGTGAACGCACGTATAACATCTTGCACACACGTAAAATCCCATCACCAACTTTCGGAAGAGTAGGCCAGTTTGGCCAATGGTATGGATGACATGTTACACATAGCATGCACCCTGCGTGAGAAATGGAAAGAATGAAGGAAGTAAGGAAAATGAGTGATCGCTATTGAACGATACTGACTGGATGACACGGGAAACGACTGAATGAAGCGCCAGCTGGCAGTACCTGGTAGGCAGCCTGTTCTGTAAACGAGTGTTGATTGTAAAGCGCTTAGAGCTTGGTCTCTAGCCGAGAATAGGCGCTATATAAGTATTCATTATTATTATTATTATTATTATTATTATTTATTCTTTGGTTATGTTAACATTGGAATGATGCAATGTGAAAATAAAAGCTGGATATTACTGTTTGCATTTTTGTTGTTGTTGTTGTTGTTAATTTTAGTGTGCATGTGTGTGCAAGTTTTGCTGTTTTTGTAAACTGAGCTATTGGGAAAGATGACCAGTACACATTTTGCCCAGGTAAAACACACACGCACACACACACACACACACACACACACACACACACACACACACACACACACTGGCACACATACACTGGCACACGCATGCTACCAATATGCTCGCATGCATGCTGCTGTGCTGCACCGCACCCATGAACCCACACACAAACCAGTGAACAAGCTGAGCAGAAGGAAAGAAGCCACAACACACATACTGGTGTCCAGTTTACTGCAGTAACTTTCACAAAGAAAAATGTGAACACAACATTTGAAATCATCGTATCTTCTCTTGTTTATTGTCCATTGTGATGACAAGACATACAGATAGAATGTGGCGGTCTTTCACCTCTCCTTACCACGCTGCCACCCTCTCCTGGCTGTTCATCCCTCCCCCACCCTGCCATTTGATTGTGGTAAGGTCTGTGGCCATCAATCGTTGTGCCCACATTTCCCCTTTCTCCTCACTTCTCCCCATCTGCTCCCTCCTCACCTTTCCCTTCATCTTGTTTCTTCACCCTGCTCTTTCATTTGTAGTCATCAGAGTTTGTGGGACTCGGTTGTGGTGGGTGTAGGCTCCTTAGAATGAACACATCTCAATCATAGGAACTGTTCAGTATGACCCACATCAGAGCGTACATGTCAATGTGGGATTTTTCAGTACCAACAATGGTAACGTTCAGGTAGACAGTGCCCATGTAAAGAAAGGATATAACTTGGCATAACCACGTATGGCTTTTCTTTGGTGGAGATTAATGGCAAAACACAATGAAACTGAGTGACTACTAATTGTATCCAAGCTGACAGCACATAAATGTAACATTCAGATTTAGACAAAATATGCCTTGCAGTACATGGCCACACTCACACTTTGATTTTTTTCTACACAGATCTGATAAATTCAGATGCTTTGGTTGAAGGTGTAAAGTTCTCTCTCAGGACCAGACAGAAGTGGTACAAACTGGAGAGTTTAGAGCACAAACAAATACCAAGTATGTGTGGAGCTACCAGATCACAACCACTTTTCTCTTTACACATATATACATCTTTGGTTTTAACCTGCACATTGTCAAACCTGACACAGTTGAGGGTAGTGTTAAGCTTCCATATCACTCCCCCCCCCCCCCCCCCCCCCCCCCCCCAAAAAAAAAAAAAGGCAAAAAGAGAAGAAAAAAAAAAGGCAAAAGAGAAGAAAAAAAAAAAGCTTTTTGTAATCAGCTACCTAGTGTACACAACGAGGCTGGCCAGTTTTCCTATCCGACAACATTGAGAGTTCCTCCTTGCCACTTGATGGAAGTTGTACATCCTTTACCTTGACTGGACCAGATCTTTCAGAGTATAATTTTGTGAGTTATGCAAATTGTTAGATGGATCTCCTGTTCTTCCGGCCCGCAAGAACTTTCACTGCACTGGCCTTGCTATTCAGTTTTTTTTTTATTTTTCCTTTTTTTTTTATTTTTTAAAATTTTTTATTGCCATTGTTGTTTTAGTCTTACAGTGTTTGACTTCCCCCACTATGTCGGTGTCAAGTGGCTGCCTAGATGTGCCGCTTCCTTATGATGCAGCTTCCTCCTTTCACCAGTGAAGTTCCATCAGCGACTGACTGTCGACCCATTCTTCTTTCAAGGGTTTCTGATAACTGAGCAAGCTCACATACGCTGACCCTGTGGGCTCTTGAGATTCTTCATTCCGCCACTTGGTTCAACCACTTTAGGCTCTGCCAGAGCATCGAATTGATTCTGAATGGTGACCTTGAACTTTACACTTTGTCTGCTTTTTGGTGACCTTGAACCAACCTTACACTTTGTTTGCTTTCAACCTGGCAACATCAAACTTCCTGGGTCATTTAGGCGAGCAGGGTGGCAGCAAAAAAATGTGGGCCTACCTATCAGTGTGCTCTTAATGCCAGTTTTTGTTTCTTAGATGAAAAGCCACTCTGCACTTCTGAGATGAAGTGTCATCCAGTAGGTGTCACTACAAAAAGATTAGTCCATAGGCATTTCACCACAACTGGTAAGCCATGACACCACAGTGTGCAGGGGTACAGATTAAACACTGATAAATATAAGAGGAAGGAAAATATGAAGAGGGGCCCATGGGTGTGACCAAGCAGATGTCTAACCAGTGCATGGACTGAACACAACAGCCAGCATAGTGAGGCTTTGGAGGCCTGGCAAAAACTAACTAGTCTCTGTCACAACTATTGGGGGTGTGTGTGTTGGGTGGAGGAAAGGGAGGGGAGTGGGGTGGCGTGGAGAGCAGGGGAGAATGTGTTTCTTGGTTTGCTTAATTATCATTGGTGTGTGCATGTGTTTATTTGCTTATGGTGTGTGTGTGTGTGTGTACAATATGTGCTTTTGCTTATCTGTGTGCATGCAAATATCTGCACATGCAGATATGACAGAAGCGTCCGTATAGACATTGCCTAGTGGAATGGTTGTTCAGATGGCGCTGGTTATTATTCAAAATAAGTTGAAAGAATTTAAGAAATAAGATTTATAAGAAAGATTATAATGCTGTCAAACACTTTGTGTTGTGATTTTTTTTGTTTCTTTCCATTTCTAGCATAGTAATTTTTCTTTTATGTTGTTTCAATTTCTGCCTGCAGTAACCTGGCTTTGCAGTTGATCATAACATGTTAAAGGAAACAAAAGTATTGCAGTCACATCACTTTGAAACTGAAAATAAAATGTTAAAGGAAACAATGATATGGGTAAGAACACCTATACATAAAAACATACCAGAGTTGTATGCTGTTTGCAGATCACAAGTTTTAACATAATGTGCTTTAAATATATACCTGTTATCTGACTGATAGTTTGACAAATAACATCAATAATACGACCCATGATTGTGTGCCCCCCTCCCTCCCAAAAAAAAAAAAAAGATAAAAAAGAAAAACTGCGACCGGAAGCGGGGGGGAAAAAAAAGGTCGTCCCTGGGTGGGCTCGAACCACCAACCTTTCGGTTAACAGCCGAACGCGCTAACCGATTGCGCCACAGAGACAACTGGTACCAATGGTTTCTGCTACGGTACTTGAAAAAATTTTCTGCTGACTCGCTCTTACCCTCTTTCCTCCTCCACCCTCTTTCCAATCCATAATGCCCCAGCCCTGGTTAGTTTTTGTTATTGCACATGCATGCCGAAAGTTTACACTGTCTTTGCAGTCCCTCTCCCTTCGCCCCTGCTCCCCTGTTCATCACTTCTCACTGAAAGAGGAACCTTTTCAATCTGCGGATGTCTGCGGTCATGCTTACTCATTTCAAGCTGACAGTAGGGGGTGGGGGGGGGGAGTAGGGGGGGGGGAAGAGTTAAACGCGCAGCATCTGGTCGCTCCGTCGCGTGCGCACTTCATCGTTCACACCACACACACTCTCTCTCTCTCTCGAGACATGTAATTATGACACGGCAGATCTTCACAAATGCTACGCAACTTCACATGCGAACAGACACTGCCTTATTTCGACACACCCACACCGCCAACGTCTTACCCAGCATACTGTAGGACAACACACACACACACACTGGCGCGCGCGCGAGCGATTTGTTTGCTTGTTTGTTTATTTGTTTGTTTTCCACAACTCTAAGTCAAAAAAGTGTTGGGTGGGGCCCGTTGGATTGGCCATGACTTGCCGCCGGTGTACACCGCCATTTGTACTCACGCGAAAAAGATTCCTACAGTACATTTTGAGTATGGCACGCTCGAGTAGAGGCCCACGCGAAAAGTATACTTTGCTCACGCAGAAATTATTCTGAACACACACGCATAAAGTTTCAGACCCGAAATGTATCCCATTTGCTGCCGCATATGGAAGTAACGAACACAGTAGGCCCTAAACCTACTTATAGAAGTTATCAGTCAGTCAGTCATTCCCCTGACCGCTAGAGTCGTTGTGGGGACGTGATGAGGCAGCCGCCGTTTCTCTCCAGGCTTTTCTGTTATAGAAGTTACACTAGAGACTATAAGTCATTTGTCAGATACTGTAAACTATTGTCACGTGGAACTTAAAGCATCCAAGATGATGTACAGATCTCAGTCAGCAAATGATAACAAGCGCAGCCTAGTGTTAAGAATTTTATTCGAGACAGCAAAAATGGAGGCAACCCCTGTAGGATTCTCTGGACAAAAATCTGTCAAAAGTTACGTTCTTCTTGTTTTGCTTGCGGCCTCAATGCTATCAACGGATAGGCTTTGATTTTCGTGTCAGACAACGAAAACATCTTCGAGAACTGATAAGACCTGTGTGTGTGTGTGTGCCCCAGATTATACGGCACACACACATAGAGATGAATAATTATGTGCACGAAACCCACACACCGTGAAGATGGTAAAAGACCGAGCATTTTCTGCGTACGCGAGATTTACGCGAGAAGGCAAAAGAGCACATTTGGCGTACGCGAAAAATATTCTGACGATCTGCGTACACATAAAAGGCACACGGCATCATTACTTCTCGCGTAAGTCTACAAATTAATTGTGTGCTTCACTGCGTCACCTGACCCTCTCTCTCTCTCTCTCTCTCCTCTCTCTCTCTCTCTCTCTCTCTCTCTCTTCTCTCTCTCTCTCTCTCGCTCGCTCGCTCGCTCGCTCACTCTTTTCAAGACCATCTGAAAAGCAAACAAGATGCAAAGCATATAAACGTACTCCCAGTTTATCCTGAATACGCGTGAGATATTCCATAAAGAGGAAAAACCGTCTTGGGCTGGTGTAACCGTTAGTAATGGCTATTCTGGTAAACATCGGCCATCGTCTGTGACCAAAAATGGACATAGGCCTACTTACAAATTTTCAGAAAGATCGGCCAAGAACTTTCTGAGATTTTCCATAAAGAAGAAAACCATTATGGGCCGTTAGTAACGGCTATAACGGTAAACTTAAACTTCAGGCATCATCCGTGACCCATAATGAACATACCTGCAAATTTTCAGAAAAATCGGCCACGTACTTTCTGAGATATTCCATAAAGAAGAACAGCGTTACAGACCGTTACAGCCGTTAGTAACGGCTATAACGGTAAACTAAAACATCGGGCGTCATCCGGAACCCATAGTGAACATACCTGCTAATGTTCACAAAGATCAGCTAAGTACTTTCTGAGATATTCCATAAGAAAAGAAAAACGTTACAGGCTGTTACAGCCGTGAGTAATGGCTATAACGGTAAACTAAAACATCAGCATCATCCTTGATCCATAATGAAGATACCTGCTAATTTTCACAAAGATCGGCCAAGTACTTTCTGAGATATTCCATGAAGAAAAACAACCGTTACAGGCCGTTACAGCCGTTAGTAACGGCTATAACGGTAAACTAAAACATCGGGCATTATTCGTGATCCATAATGAACATACCTGCTAATGTTCACAAAGATCGGCCAAGTACTTTCTGAGATATTCCATAAAGAAGAAAAACCATCAAAGGCCGTTACAGCCGTTAGTAACGGCTGTAACGGTAAACTAAAACGTCGGGCATCATCCTTGACCCATAATGAACATACCTACAAATTTTCAGAAAGATCGACCCAGTAGTTTTGTCTGGAGCGAGTGGAACACATTTTGACCACGGACACACAGACAGACAGACACACACACACACACACACACACACACACACACACACACACACACACACACACACACACACACACAGCATTTCTTCGTTCCCATTCTAAAGTACTCCCTGTTCTTTAAGAACTGGGAGTACCAAAAAAAGCAACTAAGTTATGATTTGTAGGTGCACATCAAAAGTTGAAAATCGTGCACGATCTGTTATTAGGCCTGCAAAAACGCAGCCTGTCAAGGCCTTTTCAGTCTCCACACAACCCAGTCGCTAATTAGAGAAGTGCTCAAGCGCGGTGTGTGTGTGTGTGTGTGTGTTTGTGTGTGTGTGTGTGTGTGTGTGTGTGTGTGTGGTGTGTGTGTGTGTGTGTGTGTGTAGAGATGGGTGGAGGAGGTGCAGGTGGAAGATAGGGGAGGGGTTCGAGTAAGCAAAAGGATAAGAGAAAACCGGTGGAAAGCAGCTCCAGGGGGAGTGACGGGAGAGCAGGTGGGTGGAGACCGACTCGGTCGGAGAGAAAGGTGAGAGGGAGGAGACAGTGAGGAAGGAGTATATGGTGAGATTTACGTCCTACCCGAAGTTTTGAATGGCAAGATGTCTTTCTTCCTGGTCGCTTGCTGGCCAAACGATCAGTTCTGTAAGGGTGATGAAAAATACTTCTCTCTCTCTCTCTCTCTCTCTCTCTCTCTCTCTCTCTCTCTCTCTCTCTCTCTCTCTCTCTCTCTCTCTCTCCATAGTGAACAGGTTTCAGGTCTTAGGCGATGACAGTGATGACACTATTCAACAGAAATGTGACCAAAACGATTCCAGTATACTTAAGGGTAACACAGGTACTGATCAAAACCTTCACCTTCAATCAGTCACTCAGGACAAGTCTCCAGTGCAAATTTTACGTGATATAAAGATTCCTGGGTATTTTTCTTCGGTCCTCATAGGTGACTCTGTCCTGAGGTATATCGATCCAAGACGTCTTGGCAGTGAGAAAGACAGGGTATTCAAACTGTGTGTTCCCGGGATGACAATGAAGGATTTGATGCAGTGGCTAGGCACAATACCAGACAAACTCACCCACATCCAGCATGTGATTGTTCATGTAGGAGTCAACGACTGCCCCGCTGGCCCTGTGCCCGTGACACAGTGGACAGAACTTATCAATCTCTGCAAGATCTCCTTCCCTTCAGCTGTCATCACCTTCAGCTCCATCGTCCCAGCACGAGGACGTCAGCCTTTTAACAACTCGATCTTTCCCTCCAACAGAACCCTGCGTACAGCCTGCATTGCTGCTGAAATCAACTTGATCAACAATCATGATACATTTATTACAAAGAATGGTGCCCCAAGACGCGCATATTACAAAGATCCTTGTCCAGGACGGGGGAAATCGTGATGGTATTGCTTAAGTGCACTAAGTTGATGTATTATTAGTCAGGCTTAACACACCAAGGTAATCTTTGCACTCATACACGCATATGCACACTCATGCGCCCATCAAACATTCACCTCTCTCTGGGAATGGGATGTCACGCATTCGATTCTTTCCTAACACGACTGAGAACAAGAAATACAATTTCTATGCTACTTATAATTAATCATGAACAATCAATCACACACAATGAAATATCAAAACATAAAGATCAATACTTCCTAATCCCGGGTTATAAATAAATGACTTCTTACCTGGCCAGGTTTTCACACACACAACCACGCTTTCACACCACACCACAGTTCTTGAACAAGTTTCTTCAAGTTTTCTTCAGCACTGCTTGATGGTGATGCCCTTGGTTGACTGGCTCCAGGTTTCAGGACTGGGTCTTCGTGGTCGTCTCTGGGATCTCGACGTAGAACTCTTCTTCTTCGTCTCCTTTACCCACCTCTGGGTTCAAATTCAGTTTGTCTGTCTTCACCCACCTCTGGGCTTCAAACTCAGTTTTCTTCTCTTCCAGCTTGTCTTCAACCCTAAGACTTAGCTGTCTCTTCTATCTCCCAGACCACGTTTCTCTCGACCCTTTCTCTGTCCTGCTCACTCCTCTCATCTCTCTCTCTCTCTCCTCTGCCTTCTCTTCTCTCTCTCTCTCTCTCTCTCTCTCTCTCTCTCTCTCTCTCTCTCTCTCTCTCTCTCTCTCTCTCTCTCTCCTGGTGTTATTCTCCCCTCACGTTGTTCTCCCTCAGTTTATATAGGGATGGAAACAAAGGATCCCCCTTCGGGCCATGCCTTTGTCCATGCTGCTTCTCAAACCCCTAGTTCACAAGTACCCTGAATTCTCCATTCGCTACATTCTCCCACACATCAGCATTTACACACATCCCTACCTAATTGATTAGCAAACAAACACTTAGCACCAGATGGACATCGAAATTTCCCGCCGACTTCGGGGGTAACTTAACACAGTAATTATCTTAAGGAGGGCTACTACAACCTCCACACGCATTCAGCCAGCCTGACAATAGAACCAACACAGTGACCCACGGCAATACCATCCGAACGAATCCAAGACTCCTGCTCTTCACTGACTGTTTACAAAAAAACCTCAGCTGACTGAGCATTTAGCGCTCACTTGGAGCACCGAGGTCGTAGTGGTTACATCCCTTCCTCCTTTCGCCATCGGGCAGGTCTGAACTCTCTACTACCTTAGGTGCCATCTGTCATCTGACCACTTCGTCCTCCTTGACACAGTTCGGCCGTGTGCGATGGGTAAGGTACCCTTGTTAATGGGTCTATTACCTATTTGTATACTACGTACAACGTCCCTTTGCCTCCAAGCGTTTAATGCTTTTTGTGAGAGGTTTCACGCCCCTTGACAATCCTGTTCACATCAGTCTTAAAGGTACTGCAAAACTAGCCACCAATTTTATGCAGTTTTTGCCACGTTTCTCTCGTCAGACCAACAGCCAACATGGTGAAGGTGACCTTTCGTCACAGCGACAGCCCGAAAGTGATGGGCAAATGGAGCAGCGGCCAGATGCTTTTGATAGCACCCAGCACGGTGGCAGGGTAAACTCACGCCCAGAGTTTGGTCAGTGTTCAGGACGTGGTGGCTATGCAGCTGGCGCCCCCTCCATCTCTTCCATGATCCACTACCCCATGGCCCATGCTGCCGTCCCAGAGACGGGGAGGATGGACCGACCCCAGGCTACACCAGGCTCAACCTGAGGACGCTGTCTCCTTTCGACGTGTTCCGCAGCAACAGCGTTACGACGCCGTCGAGGCCTTTCAGCCTCCCATCAACAGAGAGCCTGGTCCCTCACAACAGCGTTACGACACCACTGAGGCCTATCAGCCTCCCTTCAACAGGGGGCCTGTTCTTTCACAGCAGCTGTATACCGACGTGGGCGAGGCCTTTCAGCGTTCGATCACCAGACGGCCTCAGGACAACAGGACTGCCCCAGTACATGAAGCCAGCCGTGCTCCCTACCCCCTATTCCCCAACCAGTCCCAGGCCTCACTCCAAGGACCCTGGTGTCCCTCCGTTTCATACCCACCTCCCACTTCTCAGAATCCCCTTCTAGCCACAGAGGGCTACTGGAAGACAGTCCCACCAAGCTGCCAGCGAAGCTTCCAGAACCCAGTGGCAGCTGTGCCTCCCCTACCACCTGGTGTGTTGGAGGTACGTCCCAGCAGACTGGAGAGTACGCCTTCCAACTGCTGAACATGGCGTCACAGCTCCTGAACCAGTCCAGTCTTCAGTAGTTTTCATATGCACCCCCTGATTATATGATTGTCAAAATGAGAATGGGTGGAAACTGTGTTGTTTGTGGTGTAGTTGTGTGTGTGTGGGGGGAGGGGGGGGGGGGGGGGGAGGGGGGGAGGGGGGCATGCATGGGTGTCCACTCGCGCATGCGCACATGCGCGCACGTGTTTTTGTATGTATTGAGAAAAAGTTAGGGGTGGGGGTTGAACGAGCGGGGACGGGGTGGAGCGGGAGCGGGTATGGGGAGGGCGAGAGAATGAAGGAGGAAGAATGGTGTTCTATCAAATTTTAAATAAAGAGAATTGTAGTAACCATGTGAAATTCATCAATAAATCGGATACTTCCTTGTTTCCATTGTATGATTTGGTAGTAACAAAAATGATTCAAATGTCACCGAGTTAAAAACATGTTCATCGATATGTTAACAGTTAAGGATGTTCATGTATGCTATGAGAGAGAGAGAGAGAGAGAGAGAGAGAGAGAGAGAGAGAGAGAGAGAGGAGAGAGAGAGAGAGAGAGAGAGAGAGAGAGAGAGAGAATAAGAGAGAGTGGGAGGGAGCATGTGTGATGGTATGTGAGTGCGTATGTGTATGCGTGGATGTACACGTAAGTGTTAGCGCTCGCGCGAACGCGCGCAGCCACGTGAGCGAGGTTGAATGATGTTGATACCGGACCCTGGTAATCGGAATGGACAAGTGAACTCTATTCTGTTTCTGGTTGACGGCGTTTGTATTTCGTCCCCGGATTGCTGATATCGTTATTTCTTGCTGAGTTTTGCCGCATATTGTTGTAGCTATAACATAATCTTTCTTGATTTGTTTACGGCAGCTGATCTTTTTCTGCCTTTTGTTGTTGTTGTTGTTGTTGTTTTTGTTGTTGTCGCTAATTTGCTACAAACTGGTGTTCCTGCTGTTTGACTATTATTCTGCTTGTTTATTTGCAGTGTTGTGTAATCCGTAGTTTATTTGTAAATCAGTTTCATCTATAATGAATGAATGGTTGTCTAAATTCGGCAGTCATGAAATACGGGCTGGTACACCCATGGGGATGCTACTTTAAGGCTGTTATGAGCTGCATCCTGTAGTCTAATTTACCTCTGTTCAGGAGCAGTTATGTTCCTTAATATCTTAATGGAGTGTCCTGCGCGTGCCTGTACCCCTCGTCAACACAGCGCAGGCCTCCAAGGGTGGTACAGGACTGCTCTAAAGGCAGGTGAAGACAGTGCTTCTCTGGGTCCTCCCCAGCACCTTCGGGTGTTTCTTTTTCTTCTTTGCCTTAACTAGGCTGACCCTGGAGAAAGGTCCAGTGACGGTGAGGAAAGACCCACTGACCACAGGGAAAGTCCTGTTGACAGTGGGAAAGACTACAACTTTGGATTCTCTCTTGAGGGCACATAAGACCGTATGGCGAAAGCTTGGCTGTGTCTGGAGTGGCACTGTCTCCATCTGTCCGTGGGCAGGGGTGGTTGGGTCTGTGGGGTGTGCTCGGCAGCTGGAGGGTGGTGTTTTTCGCCGGTGGGCTCTGCAGTCATAAAATACGGGCTGGTACACCCATGGGGATGCTACTTTAAGGCTGTTATGAGCTGCATCCTGTAGTCTAATTTACCTCTGTTCAGGAACAGTTATGTCCCTTGATATCTTAATGGAGTGTCCTGCGCGTGCCTGTACCCATCGTCAACACAGCGCAGGCCTCCAAGGGTGGTACAGGACTGCTCTAAAGGCAGGTGAAGACAGTGCTTCTCTGGGTCCTCCCAGCACCTTCGGTGTTTCTTTTTCTTCTTTGCCTTTACTAGGCTGACCCTGGAGAAAGGTCCAGTGACGGTGAGGAAAGACCCACTGACCACAGGGAAAGTCCTGTTGACAGTGGGAAACACTACAACTTTGGATTCTCTCTTGAGGGCACATAAGACCGTATGGCGAAAGCTTGGCTGTGTCTGGAGTGGCAC
Organism: Conus ventricosus; assembly: GCA_018398815.1. Lineage (NCBI taxonomy): Eukaryota > Metazoa > Mollusca > Gastropoda > Neogastropoda > Conidae > Conus > Conus ventricosus. The sequence continues at coordinate 74,095,257 of CM031608.1, forward strand.
TGTCTCCATCTGTCCGTGGGCAGGGGTGGTGGGTCTGTGGGGTGTGCTCGGCAGCTGGAGGGTGGTGTTTTTCGCCGGTGGGCTCTGCAGTCATGAAATACGGGCTGGTACACCATGGGGATGCTACTTTGAGGCTGTTATGAGCTGCATCCTGTAGTCTAATTTACCTCTGTTCAGGAGCAGTTATGTCCCTTGATATCTTAATGGAGTGTCCTGCGCGTGCCTGTACCCATCGTCAACACAGCGCAGGCCTCCAAGGGTGGTACAGGACTGCTCTAAAGGCAGGTGAAGACAGTGCTTCTCTGGGTCCTCCCCAGCACCTTCGGGTTTCTTTTTCTTCAGTGTTGTGTAATCCGTAGTTTATTTGTAAATCAGTTTCATCTATAATGAATGAATGGTTGTCTAAATTCGGGTTGAAAATAGGCTATTTAAACGTGTGTCATCTTTTAAACAAAATTTCTGGCGTGTCCAACATTTTATCCAATTCCAATAACTGTTTCCATTGTTTTTGTTTTTCAGAATCTCGACTTTCCAATATAGTACCAGATAATTTAGTTTCAATCCAAGGTTATAATACTATAACAAGAGATCCAAAGACAAAGCTTGAAGCAGGTTTAGTGACCTATATTCATAACTCAATTAATTATAAACAGATCAACAGTATGGATAAATATAACATAGAATGCATATGGATAGAAATCTATGCGAAGGGTACTAAACCGATTTTGCTAGGCTGCTTATATAGAAATCCTAACGAACGCATTGAATGGTTCGATCGTTTCGAACATATGATGGAAGATGCCTCAATGCGTTCGTCTGAGATTATAATTTTAGGAGATTTTAACATTGATCTACTTAAACCACATGATAAATGGAAACGGATTTATGAATTACAGAATTTGACACAGCTTATTAACACACCGACAAGAAAAAATCTATCCTCCGAAACGCTAATTGATCACATATACGCAACAAACCCATCTAATATTATAGAAACATCAGTGCCTCTATACGGTATCAGTGATCACTTTCCAATTTGTCTAACATGGTCCAAAAAGGTGTGTTAAAATTCCCAGAAATGTTCACAAATGTATATCTTTTCGAAGCTATAGAAAATTCGATACTAACAATTTCTTGTCCGATTTGTGTAACGCAAATTTTTCTGAGGTATATCAGCACAATGACCTGATGGAGCACTGGCTGCTTGGTATGACATATTCATCTCTGTCTTTAATAAACACGTGCCATCGGTAACTAAACGTGTCAAACCAAGGGGTAAGCCACCGTGGTATGATGAAAAAATCGATAAGGCCATTAATTTACAAGATACTCTATTGCAAACAAATGGTAAAGATTATAATTTTAAAAAGCAAAGAAATAATAAGGTAACCGATATGAAAAGAGCCGCCAAAAAGAAATATTTCGGTGATATTATTTCCCGTAAAGAAGATTCAAAATCGATCTGGAAAGCTATTAATGAGCTCTCCGGTAAAACCTTGTCATCTAGCGCTCCTTCTGAGAGAACCTTGTCTGCTGAAACTCTTAAATGATCACTTCACAACTGTTGCAGAAAAGACGATCAAAGCTGACTGTTCAAAAGACAATGACCTATTTGAGCTAAAAGCGTAATGTGTATCGAAAAACATAAAATCTAATCTTCAAATCGAGTTTATTGGTGTACATGATGTTTATAAGGAATTGTGTTCATTAAATCAGTCCAGTTCTCGAGGTTTAGATGATATAGATGGAAAAATTTTAGAAAATTGCTGCTCCGATTATATCAGAGCATCTTACATATATTTACAATCTTTCCATTGATAAAGGTGGTTATCCACAACCCTTCAAAGATGCTAAAGTTTTACCCTTTTTAAAATCTGGTGATCCCACTGATCCTTCTAACTACAGACATATCTCTATCCTATCTATTCTATCTAAAGCCCTTGAAAAACACATCAAATGTAACATCCATAAACATTTCATGAAATACAATTTATTACATTCTAATCAAAGCGGATTTAGAGAAAATCATTCTTGTCACACCTTGCTCACTAATATAATTGAACAATGGCATTTAAACATAAACAATGATCTCTTCACAGGAACAATTTTTGTCAACTTCGCTAAAGCATTCGACACTATAGATCACAATCTACTGTTAAGAAAACTAACATTGTATGGTTTATCCGCTGAAGCTCTTAAACTCATTTCCTCATTTCTCAACTGTAGGCGACAAGTAGTCTTAAAAAATTCCGCTACTTCCTCTCTTATGCCAGTAAATTATGGCGTTCCCCAAGGGTCAGTCCTGGGGCCTAACTTATTCTCAGTTTATAT
>CM031608.1:74102587-74115087 GCA_018398815.1 Conus ventricosus
CTTATAATACCCTTTATTTTTTTGCACCCCAACCCCCACCCCTCAAGGGACTAGTTGATACCAGTATGTCCTTAGAATGCAGGACCAGTTCAAAAGACTTTTTTTTAAATCACACACACACACACACACACACACACACACACACACACACACACACACACACACACACACACGCACATGTGTGCACACACACACACACACACACACACACACACACACACACAAACACACACACATGCACGCACGCACACACGCAAGCATGCACACACGCATGCACACATGCACACAGACATACTCAGAGTTCATAACTAGGACTCTTTTACCCATTCCAACTGTATCTGAATAATGCTAGGTGGTACCATTGGCTTCCATAGTTAAAAGGTACCTGTAATTCTTTCTACATGACATTAGGTTGTATTTATTATACAATGTCACACTGTCCCTCCTTTTTTTTCTTTTGAATGAGCGAAGACATGTTCAGCTATTACTTTTCCTAGTTCAGGAGGATTTGTATTGTCACTTTTCATCCATGGTGCATCATTGTAAACAGTGATAGTGTAGAAAAAAAAGACCATGGTAAATTACCATTTGATGGTGAGTTGATATATACTAATAACATGCAGACATTAATAACTTCTTTCAATCAACCTCTGAATCTTTTCCCCCCCTTGAATGCTTTCTGATACTATGTTGGTGGGATAATGACAAGAAAGATGATACTATTTTATTGCACAGTGATCCCATCAGTTTAGACTGGGCAATGGAGGAAAAACATGCTATCACAGTTTCAGATCAGTGGTGCAAACACAAATCCGGTAGCTTGTGTATGGGTAACAAAATGGCACTGATTAGTTCTTTTATGAATCATTTTGAAGCCAGAGTCTGCTGTCTCATTGCTTATTTTAATTGTTTGACAGATTGACAGCTTCAGTAATTTGTCTGACAGATCATGTTCTGGAATAGTTAAGATAATGGACAAATTTGCTTTTTGAGTGCTACTTGCACAACTGAAGTGAACGGTGCTCATGTTTTATTGGGCATATCTCCGCCCATGTTTTATTGGGCATCTCTCCGCCCATGTTTTATTGGGCATCTCTCCACCCAGTAACATGCATGTGCATACACAGGCAACAATTTCTCTCAAAAAAACAGAGCATCAGGGGTTTTCGTTTTTTGTCTGTCCCATTACTAAAGTAAACGGAGAAAAACCTTTGATAATTTAGTATTATTATCAGCTGGTGTTGATTTGTTTTCTACAGTGAAAAATTCATATCATACCATGTATGATATTTGAGAGTAGAAATTGATAATGTAGTGATTTTATCCAAGATGTTGAGTGAATTTCACGAAAGATATGTGAAACTAGGTTAAAAGTTTTACATGTCAGAGTCATACGGCCCCTTATGGCCATAGAGGCGGTAAACTGGAAGGGGTTCATAGCGTCTCGGGCACAGCTTGATGGAGGGCATCGCCCATCCCGCCCCTTTCACTGTCTTTACCAGAATCAGATACCCATTTACTGCAGTGTGGACAGCAAAGAGTTGTAAACAAGCCATGAACATCAGACTCCATAAGTAGTTTGAACTGATGACTGTCATTCCGTTGGCAAATGCTGGAACAGTCTGTAAACATTTGACTATGGGATCCTCTAACGAGGATCCAGGTGGAGGTACTGAAATTGATTTTTCAAATAGTCATTGGTTAATGCTTTAACCAAGGGTGTTTTGATGAACTTGTCAGATTCCAGTATGAGCCAGAAAATACTAGATATGTTTAGGAGATGTGTTGGATAATAATGGAGAGATTAAATTTAGGAGTTATCAGCATAACAAGGGCTTAACTCAACGAGACTGTTTGTTTTTGAAATGAAACATTTTAATGATTTGATTTGTGTAACATTTTATAATTTTGCAAATGAAAGCTTTGATTCCATGGAAATCCCTGTGAGAATGTTCAGAATATTTCTTGTTCATAGTAATGCTTTTGAGTTACAGATTCATGTAATAATTCATAGGTGGTCTTGTTGTTGTTGCTTTTTTTGTTTTGTTTTTGTTTTGTTTCTGAAGGCAGCATCATAGTATGTGGACTGGACTGTGCCATATCCAGTCTGTGCACCCTATGTATTTTTTGTTCTTATCATTATGTGTTGCAAATAAGATACCTAGTGTTGCTCACTTGAGCAATATCAATCGCAAAATGGAACTGTATGTTCCCTGTGTAAAATAGGGCAATAAGAAGGAAAAGAAGACAGGGGAAAAGACATTGAAAGAAAACGGACTGTTCAGAAAACGTATATATAACTGTGAGATCAAAGAACAATTCACAGTTCACATTTAAACCTATCCTGACCATCAGTGTGCATCACTGGGATTAACACTGGCTCCCCCACTGTGGAGTTTGAGTGGTCTCGAACTTCAAAACTGTGTGTACATTTGTATTCATCTTTATGGAATCCAGTAAGGACCAAGAACAGTGATTTCTGCTGACTATGGTGATGCATTGCTGCTAGGAAGTTTGGATACCATTGGCAGGTTTGCTGGAAAGGGTCGCGGCTTGAAAGACTAATGGAATAAACTTCATTGCAGGCAGCCTTGATGGAAAGGGGAATAACTATGAGACTCAAAGCACAGACTTTTCCATAATCAAAATAGGCTGGAAAGGGGAATAATTGTGGGATTCAAAGTGCAAACTTCACAGAAATGTTATGCAGGAAAATATTTGTTTTTAAAAAAAATACAAATATACAAGATCATGATCTTTTTGGCATTATATGCTACTACAGAAAAAGACTTGAACTTAAAAAAGCATGAATGATGCTCCGAGAGCAGTGACGTTGATGTCGGTGTTCGTCACATCAGCGCCTCATCCCATTTTGTTTTCGTTTTCTGAAAGGAAAATGACCAGGAAATTATCTCATTGAACCTGACATGGAATGAGAAAAACATGGCCGGATCAAGATTCTTATGTGGAGATTTGTCGTGCCAACTATTAGTCACACATTTTCATGTGCTGGAGGTAGGGTGATAGTCATGACTGTCTTTATAGCTTGTCAGGAAAGGATCAGACGAAAAGTTCATGCATAATTTACCCAAAAAAAATGAATGTAAAGTTCCCATTCTTGCCATTCTTCCTTGCTTTTTGTGTAGAAGACTGAAGAGATCTTCTTGATTCTCTACTCTTGCACATGTGGGTACTTTTTTTCTGTGCTGCTTTTTTTTTTTTGCACCCAGATGGTGTGTGCCCCGTCAGGGTGTTGCTATCTGTGTGTCATGTTGCCCCGTGTCCCTTCACTTGCAGACGTTTAAGTCGTACATCAGTGATTGTCTGGAAGACAATGACGATGGAGAGAGGAGAGAGGAGGAGGATGTAAGTATGGCTGCCTGCTTGTAGACACGTCTTTTGGTTTGACAGCGGAGCTAGCATGACTCCTCTCACAGTTTGAGTTGCAGTTGTTTGCCGAATGCTACTGCTCTTTATTTGCTGTGACCTGTAGGGTTGTGTTTAATGATGTTTGTGGGCATCAGTATGACACTGTCCGGTGTTTGTGACTATGCTGATGAGGTCAGGCTGTTGTGCTTGTAGCTGTACATGAACGGTACTTAATCTGTCTGTCTGTCTCTCTCTCTCTTTCTCTGTGAAGGCACCAATATACAGGCTGTTTCAGCCTAATCGTTGGGACAGGCAGAATGGTTATGGTCTTAAAGTGAATGATACCTTAGCGCTGCTTCATGTCTGAAGCAGCGGAGAGGGTCGTATTTGTTCCTAATGCAGCGTGTTGTATTCTGAGTAACTGATGACTTCTTTTAAACTTTTGTTACAATCAAGAATGAAGAAATAAATTGTGGTTTCCGACTTCTTTTAAACTTTTGTTACAATCAAGAATGAAGAAAGAAATTGTGGTTTCTCGTTTTCTTGTACTGTTAAGTTCACTGTACTTTTCCACTGAGTTTCCTGCTAAGGCCGACACTCAATCTAAGATGTCAGTCGATTCAAATACTATGCTCTGGAATTTAGGTAGACGGGGAAGAAGGGGGTGGAGGGGGGGAGGGGAGGTTTGAGAGCCCTCCAGTAGACATGTAATCATGTACCAAGTCATAACATCTTGTTGGAAATTTATTGAAACTTGAAAATAAGGATGGTTCAGCTAAAGATCCCCCTCTGTTGAAGACTTTTTTTTTTCAGGGGGTGGGTGGGGGGATGTTCTGTATAGTGCTTCATGTCTGAAGCAGCGGAGAGGGTCGTATTTGTTCCTAATGCAGCGTGTTGTATTCTGAGTAACTGATGACTTCTTTTAAACTTTTGTTACAATCAAGAATGAAGAAATAAATTGTGGTTTCTTGTTTACTTGTACTGTTAAGTTTACTGTACTTTTCCACTGAGTTTCCTGCTAAGGCCGACACTCAATCTAAGATGTCAGTCGATTCAAATACTATGCTCTGGAATTTAGGTAGAGGGGAAGAAGGGGGTGGAGGGGGGGGGGGGGGTTGAGAGCCCTCCAGTAGACATGTAATCATGTACCAAGTCATAACATCTTGTTGGAAATTTATCGAAACTTGAAAATAAGGATGGTTCAGCTAAAGATCCCCTCCTGTTGAAGACTTTTTTTTTTTCAGGGGGTGGGGTGGGGGGGGGGGGGGATGTTCTGTATAGTGACTATCATAGATTTATCTCCCTAGAAGGATTTTCTCCCTTCAGTTTTCAGCTCAGTAAAGATCCAGTGTTTGGTAAGGATTTCTGGAGTCGGTCATCGAAAGATTCGACGTGTGCAAAGAACTGTTAGTCACATCACAGAAAGGACTCCCCACTGGACTTGCTTTCAGTCATCTTAGCAGCCTTCAGCTCTGACTCTTTTCACAAGGGAACAGAAAATACAATATACTTTGAGTGGATACTTTGAGTTTAAAAAAAAAAAAAAAAAGCGTTCATTGAATTCTAAGGGAGAGCAAAAATATCTGCAGAGGCTACACACCTTCATTTTAGGTCCTCCAGAAGAAATGTAAGGTGTATGATTTTAAGCCAGAGTAAGTGATGGCCATATCATCCTGGAAGCACTCTTTTGAAATGTTCACCCTGGTTAGCAACCACACGTGGTGTATCTCCTTACCTGGACTGCCCAGTTCCAAGCATCAGAAAAATCCCACCTGCAAGTCAGCTTGGGTCGCAAGTTGTGGCAGAAGACTCGTTCAGTAGACATCGAGATGGATTAAGTAGCACCAGGTACTTATTTCTTGTATTTGTTAAACTAAACACGTACATCCCAAGAAAACAAACAAACAAACAAAAAACAGAACAAAAAAGAAAGAAACCAAAAAAGAAAAAAAGAGAAAAAAGAAAGGAAAGGAGAAAAGAAAAAAAAAAATCGAGAAAGAACAAGAAAGAAAAGAAAACACAAACGACTGTCTGCAGATTTCAGTGCCACCTGCCTCAACTCGAACACTTTTATTGCATGGTAAAACAGTCGTGTGAGGACATTGATACTGCATGAACCAGAACACTTGTCAGCTTTGACTGGTAGGACTGACAGGTCTGACTTTGTGGGCAATGTGCGGGTCTTGACAGTCCCTGCCAGCAGTTAGAAGTGGGTCAAGACACTGCTTGACAAACTGTGGAGCAGGACTGATCAAACCTCATATGGCCAGACCTCTTTGTGGGAAAGGTCTGTTCTGCCAAGACGAGGTCATTTAACGAGATGTGTGAAAGTTGGGGTTTTTTTTTTTTTTTTTTTTTTTTAATTTTTTTTTTTTTTAATGACTGGTGAGTTGATTTTAACGTGGTGACAGCCCTGATGTGGCCCTTTGCGGTCGGCTGGGCTATAAGCAACATTATCTTATCTTATCTGTTCTGCCACATGAAGAAACCAAGCCCCATGGCCTAGTAACGGGCTGAGAACGGCGTGTGGACCGCCTAAGCCTGCATGTGTGACAGCTGGAAGATCAGCCACAGAAATCCAAAGACCTTAACCAACATGCATTCTGCTTCTTGTCCATCGAATATCCCACAAGATGTAGTTTGTGTGTGAACGTAAAGCTTGGCTGGAAGTTTAGTCTTCCTGGCTTGGGTCAGCGTTAGGAGCGTGAGGTTTATGGCAGTCTGTGCCTGTCAGCCACTGGATAATGGGTAGGAGGGATCTGCCCTCCCTTTACTTACCAGCCTGCCAAAGAACAGCAGTGCAAAGACCACGGGATGATTCTGATTCTTCTGCATGCCTGGCGTGCAGCAGAGTTTTGAAGTTACTTGTGAGAATGATGAACCACGCCTTACAAGGGCCTCAAACAGCATACGAGTGAAGGTCAAGATAATGTGAATATTGTCAGAACCATATTCAGACCAGGTGTCAGCCAATGCTTTTTTTTTAATTAAAAAAAAAAAAAAATCATGGGTCATGGTCTTGATAACAGTTGATTATTGTCAGGGGGCTGATGATTCCTCCATTCTCTGTTGTGCTTTGTGTGGAACAGGCAGGTTAAAAGGCGTGGCCCTTGCTCTTGTCTAGTGTGTGGCTTTGGTGACACAGAAGTTGTTTACTGTTTGGGGGTTCATGCTGTCCTCAAGGGTAGGGTGACAATGGCGTGTGTTTCTGGTGCCTTCACTGCCTTCTAATGAACTGAACATAACATAGCAGCTCTCTTTTTCCACTCTCACAGTTGTGTTTTCCTCTCTTGCTTTTTTTTTTTTTTTTTTTTTTTTTGGCATCGTGTGTTGAGTGAAGTCTTGGAAGTGTACCTGTATTTATTGGATGGAGCGGCTCTCGGCACCTAATTTTGCACTGTTTGACTCATTCTGAGCATGCTGTATAGTATGTAATCAGGAAACTTTTTGTTTGTGTTTGGAGATTGTGCTTTTTGACATCGCTGCAGATGATTTATTTGTTTGCATAGTAGTCTTTATTTTTTTCATTTATTTATTTATATTTTGGTGTTTTACTTTTCTAGAGAGTTTTCTGTTTTTATGCTTTCCATTTGAACAAAGACTCCCTGTGTGTGTGTGTGTGTGTGTGTGTGTGTGTTGTGTGTGTGTGTGTGTGTGTGTGTGTGTGTGTGTGTGTATTCACACACACACACACATTGTGTGTGTGTGTGTGTGTGTGTGTGGTGTGTGAGCTCACACATGTGCATTCAAGTGCACATAAGAACTGTAATTGTGGGTATGTGTGCATGAGTTTGTATGTTGATGCATGTGAGTGCGCGCCCGCGCGCGCGCGCGCGTGTGTGTGTGTGTGTTTGTGTGTATGTATGTGTGAGTGTGTGTGTGCATGTGTGAGGGGAGGGAGGGTGGTATATATTCCTCTGTCTTTATCACCAGTTCATCCTAGCTGCCCTATTTCCTATTCCTATTACTGGATTTATTTTTTCTGGTATGACTCATAAACAGTGTCATGTCTCAGTGGTGTGCTTTGCCATTTTTGTTCAAAAATTGTTCCTGCATTCTTTGTTCTTTCGTTGTTGCTGTTGTTTAATTCTTCCAGTGCTGTATTTCTCTCAGACTATTTTAGCAGGGTTTTTTTTCTTTGATACTTTCTTTTCACTGCCATCTTCAAAATGTAACCAGCACTTGTATAATTTCTGTATAATTTCTGTGCTATGTTTGAAAACTCTGTTGCACTTTTGTTTTGATACTGTCATTTTGAGATCGCTTGATTTGTTTGTTTGTTTTTCTTTTCTTTAAAAAAAAAAATTCATTTATTGTTTTTGTTATGAGCATGGAATGACCGATGTAACCATGTACAGGAAAGTTGGTATCCTGCTGGCCTGAGGAATGAAAATGGGTGGGGGTGGGGGTGGGGGGGAACCTTCAAAGTTCTTTGGAATCATAGGGCCAGTGTATTAACTCATACAGTGCTGACACAGCACTGTACAGACCGTTGGATTGGTCATTGTGGACATTAGCAACCAGCTGTGTGACAGTGCTGTAGGGGTGATAAGATACCTGTCATAGGCAGAGGAGAAAACCAGGGTCGGGTGGTTGGTTGGTTGGTTGGTTGGTTTTAAACTGTTGGGGTTGGTCACTGCTTGGTCAAGTCGGCCTGAAAATGCTGAATCATTCAGTGAAATTTAAGACTATGTGAAATACAGTATTTTCTGTGGTGTGTGTGTGTGTGTGTGTGTGTGTGTGTGTGTGTGTGTGTGTGTGTGTGTGTGGTCACTGCTTGGTCAAGTCGGCCTGAAAATGCTGAATCATTCAGTGAAATTTAAGACTATGTGAAATACAGTATTTTCTGTGGTGTGTGTGTGTGTGTGTGTGTGTGTGTGTGTGTGTGTGTGTGTGTGTGTGTGTGCGTGCATGTGTGTGTGGCTCAGATGGGAAGATTAGACCCTTTATACTATGCTCACTGTCAAAACTCATGGGCGGAATGTGGCTTTGGTGTCAGTTTCGTGTTCCTAAAATAGAGTATGCTTAGATTTTGTTGTTGATGTATTTGTAAAATTTAATGGTATTTTGAAGCTGTGATGGTGAAAGTTACAGGGAGCTCTGCTGAGTGTGTGTGTGTGTGTGTGTGTGTGTGTGTGTGTGTGTGTGTGTGTGTGTGTGTCTGTGTGAGTGTGTGTGTGTGTGTGTGTGTGTGTGTGTGTGTGTGCTTGAAGGGAGGGAAGGGGGTGGGGAGGAGTGGTGGTGATGGAAAGATTGGGACTGGGTATGGGTGGGTAGTATGGCCAAACAGCAGTCAGATCAATAAATCATTCTAATATACAACTAATTTCAAACTCATTTGAATTGAATTTCAATCAGTAGACAAAAAATAATCCACACTAAAATTGTTTCTTTGCCAGTAGGTAATTATATGCTTGAACAGTTTACCATACTTTTGTCACACAGTCTCAAAAAATAATCCACACTAAAATTGTTTCTTTGCCAGTAGGTAATTATATGCTTGAACAGTTTACCATACTTTTGTCACACAGTCTCACAATTTCACTGCCCTTCCTCGGTATCTTGTCGTGATCAGATTTGAAAACGAGCAGAAGATGATATACTTATGCCCTGTTACTGTGTCTAGACACATGAATTGTCCAGACGTATAAAGTGCCTGTTCCTGTTATTAATGGAAGATCTTCATCATAATGATGGTGTGTGCCTCATGATCTTGTTGACAGTCACAGTCAGGGGCTTCTAGTGTTTCGGCGCCACCCACATCAGGCAATGTATGTTGGATGGTGTGAATGTGAGCCCACAGCGTGGGGTTGATGTTGTACTGCCTTGGTACTGTGGGTGCTAGTCTCTCTTTTTTTTTTTTTCCTGTTGTCAGCTGTGAGGAAAGACATGTTGGGTGGGCATACAACTCTCTCTTTCTGTCTCTTTCTGTGTCTCTGCCTCCGTCTCAGTCTCTCTCTCGCTCTCTGCCTCTGTCTGTCTGTCTGTCTGTCTGTCTGTCTCTCTCTCTCTCTCTCTCTCTCTCTCTCTCTCTCTCTCTCTCTCTCTCTCTCTCTCTCTCTCTCTCTCTCTCTCTTGTGTGTGTGTGTTTGTGTGTATGCATGTATGTGTTGAAAAATATTTTTATGCATGAGTATGAAGTGTACCGTTGTACAATGTGTGTGTTCATTTTTGTCCATATATATAGGTGTAGGTGTTCAACTACATGTGTATTGGATGGTTGTCCTCGTGAGCTGAATCTATATCTGCTCGTACGCCAAAGAAGTTATGGACCATGAATAGGAAAAAAAAAAAAGACAGAAAAAAAGGAAGAAAAAAAAGAAAGAAAAAAAAAAAAACAGTTTGATACCGTCAAAACTGGTAGGACCCAAATGTTTAAAGTGCATGTCCTCGAAGTCACCGGGCAGGTCTGTGTCTTCCTGTTTATGGGCCTTGGGTCGGCAGAAGAAAGTTGAAAGAAGAAATCTGTAAGAACCCAGCCACAGTGAGGACGCTGGAACAGACTGAGGTCATCAGATGAGCAGGCCATGAAGGGCATCAAAATCAGTGAGGATGAGGACGATGAAGATGCTGTGGAGACTTTCAGTCTGGTGTGAGGCTTCAGGGTATGGCAGGGCGGCAGTTGACGCCCCCTTCCATGAAATAGCCCTACATCAAGAAAAGCTTGCAACAATGTGGCAGGGCTGTATTCTACGCTTTGTGCACTAATATAGCCCTGCATCAACAAAGCTTGTTGCAACATTTTCGAAAAATTATTGATAAAGCTCTGCCGAAAAACGTTGACTAACAAATCACGAGACAAAACACGACACGTTTCAACCTCTTAGGTCTTCTTCAGGCAAGATACACAACACTCACGACAACGAAAATAATCTGCTATCACTTATCTTCATCCAATTCGGCGCAAGATGGGCGTTGATTTTTGTTGTCCTGAGTGTTGTGTATCTTGCCTGAAGAAGACCTAAGAGGTCGAAATGTGTCGTGTTTTGTCTTGTGATTCGTTTGTCGGTGTTTTTCAGCAGAGCTGTATCAATAATTTTCAAATTTGTTTAGATTTCCTCACCTGCAGTCACCTCACTTTGCAACTTGTTACAACATGGCGGGCTGTATTCTACGCGTCCTTCCCTAATATAGTCCTGCATCAACAAAACAAGTTACATCGTGGCGGGGCTGTGTTCTCCATTACCTCCCTGATATAGTCCCAGCATCAACCAGGCCTGAGAGATACAGACTCCTGCAGTGTGCGCATCTCAGACGCGCATCCAGCACGGGGATGAAACTGGATTGTGTGGTCCCCATACTCTCCTTTCTCTGAGCACATTTTATACCCTTTCCTGAGCATGATTCCTGAATTCAGGTGGTAAGATCCTCTTTTGAACGGTCATGCATGCCACCGACCATGATACGTTTCACAGCATTGACTATTAACTTGGTTTGGACAAATCTGACTAGCGAGCTGTAACTAGTACTGTGGTTTCATCATTTGAGAATTAGTGTGTATACACACTAAAGCATCGACAATTAATACATTTTTAGGTGTGTTTTTTTTAAAGGGGGATGGGGTGGGGGTAGGGGTAGTGATGTTTGTTCATCAGTCTGAAAGATGCACAAGTGCAGTCAGGAACTGTTTATTCCAAACGGCAGGGAGAGAAATTTTTTTGTGTGGATCAGCTGAAGTTTGGATTTATTTAATTTCAAGTTAGCCAAACAGTACAGTGAAAACCTGTCAGTATATTCCTGTTAACCTGATCTAAAGCCCACCACAAACAGTGCTGTTGGAATCTACTAGTTGATTCCTGTTAATCCAAATTTAACCTTCTCCATTCGGGAGAACGTGTATTTGACTGTATTTGTCAGTGTATGTCCGAAAAATGGTCCATAACTTTTTTGGAATTGGTATTATTCCATTTGTGAAGGATGTGGGTGATAGAACTGATGGCTGCTGACCTTTGTCAGAAACAGAGATGACTTATACAGCTTGATCTTTCTGCCATCTCCACCAAAAGGGGGTGATGTTTTCACGCATAACCCTTGGCTGGCCTCTTTAACTGGTTGTCAGCAAGTGTGGACAGTTGCTTGACAGCGTCGTTTTGGGCCGGTGAGCTCTGCAGTCATGAAATTTGGGCTGGCGCACCCATGGGAATGCTCCCGTGAAGGTTCTGTTGTGTCACATCCATCGGCCATTACACAATGGCATCTGCCAAGGAGCAGTTATGTCCCTTGATGTCTTAAGGGAATCCCCTGTGCGTGGCTGCACCCTATGTGAACGCAGCGAAGGCTTCCAAGGGCGGTGCAGGATTGCTCCCAGCTGGTTTGTTTGGCAGTTGAGGACAGTACTTCTCTGGGTCCCACCAGCACCCACCTTCGGGTGTATAGTTTTATTTGGTTTTCTTGCTTGGACCCAGATGTAAGGAAATTTGGTGGAACGGTGAAATGCAGCTCTAGGACAACACCCATGAACTTTTGTTGAGGATCTGGCTAGAAGGATGGATCCAGGTTCTGTTTGAGCGTGGTGGAGGTCTTTGTTTTCCACGTTGTCCATCAGTTTGTTGTTTTCCACGTTGTCCAATCAGTTTGTTGTTTTCCACGTTGTCCAATCAGTTTGTTTGTTGTTCATGTTAGTGAATCATGCTTGTTTTCAGTGCTATCATTTGAAGGTTATTGCAAAGTTCTTTTAGGGTGTTTCAAAGGGCTAGAAGGGCGTGATAGGCCTTTATGATTCACAAGCTATAGTTGTTGTTTAAGTGTGTAATGAGTGTTGTTTTAGTTGTTGTGTGTGTGTTGTGTTGTTGTTGTGTGTTTGTCAGTAGCAGAGTTTGTGTCCTAGTTGTGTTAGTTGTGTGTGTGTTTGTGTTTCGTTTTGCTATAAAACCATCTGTCATAGTTTTTAGTAGATAAAGGGTTTTCTGATTATTACACTGTCTCTTTGGTTCCCATTTAATCAGCAGTGCTTGTATCAATGCCAGTTGCTTGTGTAACATGTATGCCACAGTAAGCTTGCAGCATTTTCCTTTTTAAAAGAAAAAAAAACCCACCCGGCAACAACAAACATTTGTGTGGCACTTGTATCAGTGTGAGAGAGGGATGTCTTTCAGAATGATTTGTATCCTACCCATCTGTCAGTTTTTGTG
>CM031608.1:74122587-74222587 GCA_018398815.1 Conus ventricosus
TCTTCTCTTCTTCTTCTTCTTCTTCTTGATATTTTCTCAGTTTCTGTGTGTCCTCCCATAGATATTGCTCCCTAGCTGCTCGTTCTGGCTTTTCCTTCACACCCATTCCAAGGCTTGTTGTTGTTGTTGTTGTTGTGTTCAAGTGTCAGTGTCAGCAGTTCATTTGCAGCTATCAGTATGTGACTGCCATGAGGCAACCCACCGGAGGAGAAACTGCACTACTCCTGAAAAAATGATGAATAAAAAAACAGTCACCCGAATTGTGAATGGTGGAATGCTGTGGGAGAAGCCAGGTGTCCGAAAGTCTGGAAGCTTGCTGTAATCAACGGAGGAGAAATTCATTACAAAATCTGTTTTTAAGTGGGTTTTTTTTATGCCTTAGTAACAAAGAAGCTGTTGGTTTTTGTTATATTTCGGAAAAAGTTTTTTAAAATGTGTATCCGGTATTATACAGTTTACTCCCTGATGAAGAGTTTCACATGCCTTTAGTTGCAGAGGACAGTTGAAAGGAGGAAGAACAGATCACAGTTTACTCCCGGATGAAGAGTTTCACATGCCTTAGTTGCAGAGGACAGTTGAAAGGAGGAAGAACAGATCAGTTTACTCCGGATGAAGAGTTTCACATGCCTTAGTTGCAGAGGACAGTTGAAAGGAGGAAGAACAGATCACACAGACTGTGGTCGGAGTGTCTCAGGAAAGAATTTCATTTCATCGTGGAGTGCGCGAAATCTGATCTGCTTTTTCTCATGAAGGAAATTGCCAGGGTGGAGTTCACCAGGAAAACAGCCCCCCCCCCCCCCCTGTTCCCCACCCCACCCCTTCTCCACCCCTGCCACTGCACTATCTCCCTGCCCTTTCGCTGTCCCCCCCCCCCCCACCCCTCCCCCTCCCCCTTTCCACTTACCTCCACCCCCCACCCCCCACCCCCACCCGAAGTGTTCATGGTTTGTTTGTTTGGGTTTTTTTCCCCAAAGGATCCTGTTTCTGTTCAACAGCGTTCTGGCCAGAAGCATTTACGGCATCCAGTGGTCATTATTGTAGATGCCTGACTTTCTGACATTCATGCTATCATGGATCATGGAAAATATGAGCGTGTGAGTTTCCATTGAAGAAGAGGATGATGCTGGGCCTGTTGCTACACTAGAGTCATTCCTGATCTCCAGCCGTTACTGTCGCATTGCTTACTCATGAATGTGTTCACTGACTGATGTCTTATTTTCTGTTCCGTCTCAGCTAGCTTGTAATTCCCCAAACCACTCGTTCAAGATTTCCCTTATGTAGTAGCCACACCCAAAATGGCTCTGTCACAGTCTCAACCCTGGCAGTCCACGTGTAGAGCCCGTCTGTTAGATCGGCAGAAGGTAACCCACAGGAGAAGACAGACACCCGTTGCTGCTGTAATTCCCAAACCACTCGTTCAAGATTTCCCTTATGTAGTAGCCACACCCAAAATGGCTCTGTCACAGTCTCAACCCTGGCAGTCCACGTGTAGAGCCCGTCTGTTAGATCGGCAGAGGGTAACACACAGGAGAAGACAGACACCCGTTGCTGCTGAGCAGGGCAGTTATTGGCAAGGTCCAAGAAGCTGAGGGTACAGCGGTTAATGTGTGACTGACCTTCAGTGTGCATACGCGCATGAAGCGGGTTCTGACCTTCAGTGTGCATACGCGCATTAAGCGGGTTCTGACCTTCAGTGTGCATACACACATGAAGCGGGTACTGACCTTCAGTGTGCATACGCGCATGAAGCGGGTTCTGACCTTCAGTGTGCATACGCGCATGAAGCGGGTTCTGACCTTCAGTGTGCATACGCACATGAAGCGGGTTCTGACCTTCAGTGTGCATACGCACATAAAGCGGGTACTGACCTTCAGTGTGCATACGCGCATTAAGCGGGTACTGACCTTCAGTGTGCATACGCACATGAAGCGGGTACTGACTTTCAGTGTGCATACGCGCATTAAGCGGGTACTGACCTTCAGTGTGCATACGCACGTGAAGCGGGTACTGACCTTCAGTGTGCATACGCACATGAAGGGGTACTGACCTTCAGTGTGCATACACACATGAAGCGGGTACTGACCTTCAGTGTGCATACGCGCATGAAGCAGGTTCTGACCTTCAGTGTGCATACGCGCATTAAGCGGGTTCTGACCTTCAGTGTGCATACGCGCATTAAGAGGGTACTTACCTTCAGTGTGCATACGCGCATTAAGCGGGTTCAGTCCCTGTCATGGCCTCAGGTTGACCAGGGAGATGAGAGAACATTCCGGCTCTGAACTTTACCATTAGGAGGTGTGATGGGAGGGGGGGGGGGGGGGGGAGGTGGGGGGGGGGGGGGGTAGAACCTGGGCTCCTCAGATTGAGAAGCGAGTGTCCTGTGGGTTGGAACGTTGCTTCAGGACATCTTGTAACATGTGGAAATGTCAAACAAACAAAAAAAGTCTGCTGTTGTGTCCTCATCAGCTGCTGTGTGCTGAATAACCTTGATACTGTTGTGTGACTCTGAGAGCAGGAATTAAATCCAGCGTGACGTGTTTCGGTCTCACCTGTCGCTCTGTTTTCCCTGTCGGGGTTGTACTCCTGTCTAGGTCACTTCTTTTTGTCTGTGTCTGTCTGTCTGTCTGTAGTTCATCGTTACATCTGTCTGAATCTCATTCCCTGTCTGTTTTTAATGGTGTGTGCATGTACATCTGTGTCCAAAAACATAATTTATGTGTGTGTGTGTTTATGTGTGTGTGTGTGCACGCGCGCATGCGTATGAGCATTCGAATGTGTATGCATATGTGACTTGCATGTAATGTGTCTGGTTGGCTAAAAGATAAGCAGTGTCTAAGTCCCATTTGAGAGTGTGCATGATCATCATCATCATCATCATCATCATCATCATCATCATCCCTTATTGGATTCGGCCTCTGTTACTTAACTGTTGATAATAGTGAATTATTACACAGTTAGAAGGCCTCTCTCTCTCTCTCTCTCTCTCTCTCTCTCTCTCTCTCTCTTAAAGAAACAGTTTTGTGCCGTCTGCATACAGGCCACTCGTTTTACACCCATTCTTATCTTTTAAAAGGAGAAGATGCCACGTGTTGCATTCCATGTCATGTTCCACTCACAGAGAAACATATTCATTGAGAGTGTTGGGAGAAGATGCTCCGTGAGGTGCATTCCATGTCATGTACCACTCACAGTGAAACATATCCGTGGAGAGCGTTGGGACTTGCAGGATGTGAGACACAAACACTTCACAGCAGACTTCATGAAAACCTTGCTCAGTGTTGTCCCACCTGATGTGACCTTGAATTTCTGAGGGAGATTATAACATTTTTCATCTGATCTAAGATGTTATGGAGGAAAAGATTTTTTTGAAAAATTTCCGGTGTGTTTTTGGAGGTGTGTTCTAAAGAGTTGGGTGAATGAGGTGGAATTTTTTGGGTTTTTTTTTTTTTTTTAAGTGACTTGGGAGTTAATTCTAACGCGGTGACAGCCCTGATATGTCCCTTTGCGGTCAGCTAGGCTATAAGCAACGTTACATTACCATAACCATAACCATAACCATCTCTCTCTCTCTCTCTGTCTCTCTCTCTCTCTTCTCTCTCTCTCTCTTTTCTCTCTCTCCTCTCTCTTCTTTTTTTTTTTTTTTTTTTTTTTTTGGGGGAGGGGAGGGGATTCAAAAAATTCAATATGCAGTTGCTATCAGATTTTTTCTTGATTTTTTTTTCCTTTTTTTTTTTTCAAATGAAAGAAAGGAAACAATAAGGAATAACAAACAAACAAGCAAGCAAACAACTACAGAGAGGAAACGAACTGGAATGGGGGTGCTCGCAATTGGTAGCAGTTTTCTGTAGCCCGTTTAGCAGCAGTATCTTCCTTCAAGTTCACAAACAAGGAGCTTCTGCTTTGGAGAGCCACACCAACTGACTACTGCCCTTTTTCTCCACAGCAAAGCCCATGCCTCCTCTCTCTCTCTCTCTCTCTCCTCTGTCACTCTCTCTCTCTGTCTGTCTGCCTGTCTGTCTGTCTGTCTGTCTCCCTCTCTCTCCTCCTCCCCCCTCTCTCTCTCATTCTCTCTCTCTCTCACTCAGTCTGGCTGTCAGTCTCTGTCTCTCTCTCTCTCTCTCTCTCTCTCTCTCTCTCCAAGAGAGGCTCCGGGACTAGGGTTGTTTTTTATTTCCACATTCATGGGCGGCTGTGTTGACATTGACCAAGGAAGGGGACTCTAAGCGGTTAAGGGAGAGGACAAGGAAGGAATTTCAGGTCCTTGGCAAGGTTCCGCTGCCCCGACCCCCTACTGCAATGGATCCATCCCATTGTGGGTGCAGAGGGGTGTCCTTTGGCTTGCAGGCTGAGGAAGAGTCTAGTGGTTGTGCTAGGGGGAAACGGTTGAGTTGGAGAGTTTGATTCTTGTGTGTAATGTGTGTGTGTGTGTGTTTGTATGTGTGTGTAGTGTGTGTGTGTGTGTGTATAATGTGTGTGTGTGTGTTTGTATGTGTGTGTATAGTGTGTGTATGTGTGTGTGTGTAATATAATGTGTGTGTGTGTGTGTGCGGTAGTTTAATGTTGTACTGTGTGTGTGTGTGTAATGTGTAGTGTAGTGTGTGTGATGTGTTTGTGTGTATGTTTTGTGGTTTTAATGCTGTACATTGAGTGTGTGTGTGTGTGTGTGTGAGCATGTGCGTGCATGTGTGTGTGTGTGTGTATGTGTGTGTGTGTGTGTGTGTGTCATGCACATGTGCGTGTGTGCATGCATGTGTGTGTGTGCGCGCATGTGTGTGTACGTGTGTGTGTGTGCCCGCACGCGCGCATGTGTGTATAAGTGTGTGTGTGTGTAAAATGGGATGTGAGTGAACATGCAGAAACTAATGTGTGCTGATGTGCAATAACATGAGCACACACAAAAACAAAGGGAAGTTTGTGTGTGACAAATGTACTAAAAATGGAAGCAATATATCTACATCTTTGGAAGTGATAAGGGGCTTGATTGCATGTGTGCACAGGTCTTTGCAGACGTGGATGTGTGGTCATATGTACATGCAAAGAGAACATGTGTGTATAATATATGTGCATTCATTGCATGTCTGTATATGCATATATGCATGGTTGTATGCTTGTCCAAGAAAATGCTTGTAACAGAAGTGTAGTAATTATATGTATCCCATAAACTAAACACTGTATATTCATGTGAGGTGATGTGTTGATACTCTTTATAAGGAAAAAAAACCCAGAAACTAACAAACTGCATATTGGACTCATTGGTCTGTATATCTTAATATTCAGTACTTTATGAAAATGATATACACGGATGTCATGGTGTGTAGCCATACAGATATATCTTTATGAGTATCGTACCCATGGTTTCTGTGGTTGTTTGGGTCCTCGCTTACAGAATAGATTACAATGTTCCTTTTTTTTTTTTTTTTGCCTTTCTTTTTTTTCTTTCTTTCTTTTTATATTGTGAAAGTGATTCTTTTCAGAGTGTAATAACTATTCGAGTGCATTCTACATCAAGAATATTGAATGCAACATCCGAATTATTGAAACCCCCCCCCATCCCCCCCCCCCCCCCCCCCCCCCTTCCTTCCTTCACCCTTCTCCACCCCCTTCACACACACGCACGCACACATGCACAGCACACACGCACGCACGCCACACAGCACACACACACACACACACACACACACACACACACACACACACACACACACACACACACACACACGCACACACTTCTCTTCATCTCATCTCACCTTTCTCCTCCGCCGCTGCCCCCTTCCCTTCACCCATGCCTAAACACACTTACTCACGCAAATGCGTAAGCACATCAAAACAAAAGATATGCGTGTATTCACATAGATACAAATGCAAACCTTTAGATATGCCTCGGAGTTGACATACACATGCGTTGATACGTGTTCGATGAGTTTGGAATAGTTTACTTTTTTTGGTTTTTAAACCAAACCAGCCAAGTGTTTGCATGGGAATGCACGCACACACACACATACACACACACACACACACACACACACACACACACACACACATACATGCACACACACACACACACACACACACACACACACACACACACAACACACACACACACACACATGTGCATGCACAGACACACACACATGTGCATGCACACACACACACATGCACACGCATTCACATGCACACACACACACACACACACACTCTCTCTCTCTCTCTCTCTCTCTCTCTACACACACACCACACCACACACACACACACACACACACACACACACACACACACACACAACACACACACAAGCTATCTCTCTCTCTCTCTCTCTCTCTCTCTCTCTCTCTCTCTCTCTCTCTCTCTTTCTATCTCACTAGGTCATTGTGTGAAATGGACTGTTGCTTGTTATATAAATGTTTGTTGTGTTGCATATGATCCTATAGATAAATGTTCAGCACTGTGTGAGGTATACAATTACATCCCTTAAGTTGAGTAAGATATTAAATTAAATTTCTGACATTTGCAGAAAGTATTTAAAAACAAGTGATATTTGTGTGTTTGTATTTCTCTAAATCAAATTCCTTAAGTGAGGTATACAATTAAATTCCTTAAATTTACAGAAAGTGTTTAAAAACAAGTGACATTTGTACAACAAATTGTATTTGACATACGTAAACATACAGAATATGTTGATAAACAAAGTGGTAGATGCAGAACAGATTATGTTTGACACATGTAAACCTACAGAATAAGTTGATAAACAAGGTGGTAATTATGCAACAGATTGTATTTGACATCCTTAAACTTGCAGAATCTATTATAAGCAAGAGACAGACTAAACAACAGATTTCGTTTGACACACTTTGATTGACAGTTAAATATACAGAACATGTTGATAAACAAGTGATGCATGTACAACAGATTTGACTTGCTTAAATATACAGAACATGTTGTAAACAAGTGACACACTTAAATATACAGAACATGTTGTAAACAAGTGACACACTTAATATACAGAACATGTCGGCAAATAAGTGATATGTATACTACAGATTTTATGTTCTTACAAGTACAGAACATGTTGGTAAACAAGTGATACAAGTACCACAGATTATATGTGACACACTTAAACTTACAGAACATGATGATAAACAAGCAAGTGACAGATATGCTACAGCTTTTTTGTTTTTTGTTGTTGTTTTTTCTTTTCGCCCTAATGTTCACCACATGTTGATGAACAAAAGTGGTAGATATTCTACAAATTTTTATTCAACACACTTCATTGCACAACACATGTTGGTAACCAGTGATAAATGAACATGTACAACAGTTGTTGTTTGACACACTTAAAACATACAGAACATGTTGGTAAACCAATAAATATGTACTTCAGTCTTCATTTGACAGACTTAAACTTGATGCACGACAGATTTATTTGACACAGTTTAACTTTTAGAACATGTTGATGAACAAGTAATGTATGTACTCTAGGTTTAATTTTACACATATACGTTTATAGAACCTGTCGATGACCAAGCAATGGATTCATAACAGACTGTACCTGACATATAAACTTGTAGAAAAGAATGTTCGTTTGTCCACATTATTCGATGGAGTCATAATGATTGCTTAGAAAATTTGTAGAAAATAGTTATATATAGATGGTAGCTGAACGATAGTATTCCACATACATATTAAAACTGTGAATGCATGTGCAACAGCTAGAAAGAAACTGAAACAACATGTGAATGAACAGGAGATGGCATGTTTCAAGTGCACTTATTTATCTTATTTCGATACATATATATTGATTTATATCTGTATTAGTAACTTTACATCATGCATCATTGTCTTTGCTATTTATTTTATTAGTTGTTTTTTTAATTTGATACTTTATTTATTTTACTATTTTTATATTTTACTATTATTATGTATTGATTTTTGTATCTATTTTGATTGCATTGTTATTTGGTTATTCGTTTTACCTATTGATTTTGTTTCCGGTTGTGTTGCTTAGGAGGAGGTGCAAAACAGTGCATCTGCGTTCTTTGATAACATGATGCATCCCAACCTACTGGCCGGTAAGTGTGTTCTGAGGGTGTGTGTTCTGTGGGTGTGTTCTGTGGGTGTGTTCTGTGGGCGTGTCCTGTTGATGTGTTCTGAGGGTGTGTCCTGTGGGTGTGTTCTGTGGGTGTGTTCTGTGGCTGTGTTGTGTGGGTGTGTTCTGTGTGTGTGTTCTGTGGGCATGTTCTGTGGGTGTGTCCTGCGAGTATGTCCTGCCGGTATGTTCTGTGGGTGTGTTCTGAAGGTGTGTCCTGTGGGTGTGTTCTGTGGGCGTGTTCTGTGGACATGTTCCATGGGTGTGTCCTGTGGGTGTGTTCTGTGGGCCTGTTCTGTGGACGTGTTCCATGGGTGTGTCCAGTGGGTGTGTTCAATGGGTGTGTTCTGTGGGTGTGTCCTGGAGGTGTTTCCTGTGGGTGTGTTCTGTGGGTGTGTTCTGTGGGCGTGTTCTGTGGACATGTTCTGTGGACATGTGCTATGGCGTGTCCTGTAGGTGTGTCCTGTGGGTGTTTCTGTGGGCGTGTTCTGTGGGCATGTTTTTTGGGGTTGTGTCCTGTGGGTGTATTCCATGGATGTGTCCTGTGGGTGTGTTCTGTGGCTCTGTTCTGTGGGTGTGTTCTGTGGGCGTGTTCTGTTGATGTGTTCTGTGGGGTGTGTTCTGTGAGTGTGTTCTTGGGTGTGTTTGTGGGTGTGTCCTGTTGATGTGTTCTGTGGGTGTGTTCTGTGGGCGTGTTCTGTGGGCGTGTCCTGTGGACGGGGTTCCATGGTGTGTCCTTGGGTGTGTTCAATGGGTGTTTGTGGGTGTGTTCTGTGGGTGTTTTCCTGGGGGTGTGCCCTGTGGGTGTGTTCTGTGGGTGTTTCTGGGGTGTGTTCTGTGAGTGTGTTCTGTGGGTGTGTTCTGTGGTGTGTTCTATGGTGTGTTCTATGTGTGTTGTGTAGGTGTGTTTCGTGGGCGTGTTCTGTGGGCGTGTCCTGTGGACGTGTTCTGTGGACGTGTTCTGTGGGCGTATTCTATGGGTGTGTCCTGTAGGTGTGTCCTGTGGGTGTGTCTGTGGGTTGTTTGTGGGCGTGTTCTGTGGGTGTGTCCTGTGGGGTGTATTCCGTGGGTGTGTTCTGTGGCTGGTTCTGTGGGTGTGTTTGTGGCTGTGTTCTGTGGGTGTGTTCTGTGGCTGTGTTCTATGGTGTGTCCAGTGGGTGTGTTCTGTGGGTGTGGTTCTGTGAGTATGTTCTGTGGGTGTGTCCTGTGGGTGTGTTCTGTGGCTATGTTCTGTGGGTGTGTCCTGTTGGTTGTTTCTGTGGGTGTGCCCTGTGGGTGTGTCCTGTGGGCGTGTTCTGTGGCTATGTTCTGTGGGTGTGTTCTGTGGGTGTGTCTGTGGCTATGTTCTGTGGGTGTGTCCTGTAGGTGTGTTCTGTGGGTGTGTCCTGTGGGTGTGTCCTGGGGGTGTGTCCTGTGGGCGTGTTCTGTGGCTATGTTTGTGGGTGTGTTCTGTGAGCATGTTCTGTGGGTGTGTTTGGTGGGAGTGTTCTGTGGTGTGTCATGTGGAGTGTTCTGTGGGTGTGTCATGTGGGCGTGTTCTGTGGGGTGTTCTATGGGTGTGTTCTGTAGGCGTGTTTTATGGGTGTGGTCTGTATGTTCTGTGGATGTTTTTTGTGAGTGTGTTCTGTGGGTGTGTGCTGTGGGCGTGTTCTGTGGGCATGTTCTGTGGGTGTGATCTTTGGGTGTGTTTTGTGGGCATGTTGTGTGGGCATGTCTGTGGGTGTGTTTATTGGTGTGTTCTGGTGAGGTGTCTGTGGGTGAGTTCTGTGGGTGTGTTCTGTGCGTGTGTTCTGTGGGCATGTTCTGTGGGTGTGTTCTATTGGTGTGTTCTGGTGATGTGTCTATGGGTTTGTTCTGTGGGTGAGTTCTGTGAGTGTGTTCTGTGGGTGTGTTCTGTGGGCATTTCTGTGGGTGTGTTCTGTGTGTGTATGCTTTGGGTGTGTTCTGCGCCCGGGCAAACGTGGGGAATCTTTCGGTATCCGTGATAACCCACACCTTCTGGAAATTCTCTGCTGATGATTTCCCCCTTTTTCGTCATTCTCTATGAGATGGTCAGTTTGACTCGCAAGAGTTAAAAAGGAAAAAATGTGTCTCTGTAATCACTGTATTTCAGTTTTTTTGTTTGTGCTTCAGTTTTCTGTTCATGCATCACTTCTCTCTCACTCTGTGTGTGTGGGGTGTTGTGGCGCGTGCGCTGGTGTGTGTGTGTGTGTGGTGTGTGTGTGTGTGTGTGTGTGTGTGTGTGTGTGTGTGTGTGTGAGAGAGAGAGGAGAGGGGGAGAGAGAGAGAGAGAGGAGAGGGAGTGCAGAATAAACTTAACCGTTGACATTGTCATGGCAGTTTCAATCTCTGATGTAACTGAATATTTCTAGTCAAGTCAGTCAAGTCAAGAACATTTAAATTTTCTCCAAAGAGAAATTAAGACGACCATAAAAATTATGTCTATGGATTGATTTAACAATCAAAAATCACACCCACCCATCACTCCCACCCATACACCACTCGTTTCCTCCCCAACTTTTCACTCCTCCACCTCCCCCCTCTTTTGTGCCATACACCCACCATTCCTCGCCTCCGTGTTGTAGTGTGGTGTGGGTGAGCAGAGACGAGGGGCGAAAGCCACGCATAAGACCCACGCAGTACGAGGCACGCTGCAGCAATAACCTACCTTGACATCTCAGGCCATTACAATCCTGATGTAACTGACATATCACCACCCAGTCCATCCCATCCATAAACACCCTACCTACTCTCCAACCATACACCCACATTCCAGAACCCATAAAATGTCCACGGATCTCATTCCACCAAACACTCCACCACAATCACACCCCACCCATCACCCACCCATCCACTCCCACCATACACCCACCCATCCACCCCCACCCATACACCCACCCACCCACCCCACCCATACACCCACCCACCACCCCCACCCAACACCACCCATCCCCACCCACCCCCACCCATACACCCACCCACCCCACCTCCCACCCATACACCCACCCACACCACTCCCACCCATACACCCACCCATCCACCCCACCCATACACCCACCCATCCCACCCCCACTCCATCCACCACCCACCCACCCACCCCCACCCATACACCCACCCACCCACCCCCACCCATACACCCACCCATCCCACTCCCACCCATACACCCCACCCATCCACTCCCACCCATTACACCCACCCACCCACTCCCCCACCCATACACCCACCCATCCACCCCCACCCATACACCCACCCACCCACTCACACACTGAGAATAATACACACACACTCATATATGATATACAAACAAGTTTTCTGAACCGGATCTCATCAAAAGTTCAGTTTTGTTTCAGGGGTTTGATGGAGTAACAGCCCTGATGTGGCCCTTTGCGGTCGGCTGTGCTATAAGCAACATTATCTTATCTTGATGGAGTAGGGAACAAAACTGTTTTAGTTCTATTTGTTTTGAATTTTGGAGTTTTGGTCCAGGTGGTAGAACATTGTAGTTTTTTTTTTAAAAGACCTGTCGGCAGCAATGTTCACAGCTTTACGTGTGACACCACATTCATACAATTTATCTGACTGTCCTTGTTGATTTTTACCAGTAATCTTTCCACATGAATTTACCACTCTGTTGAAAATGTTTTCACACTAAGATTTCCTAACCAGCATGAAAAGCCAAAGGACAGCACTGATTCTACAAAACAACGATAAAACATATTTAAGATGTCCTTTTGTAACAGCAAGAGACGGAAGTTTCAGAACAAGACAAACTGTCGAGACCTTTCCAACCTTCCCCTGCATGAAGATGTCATAGGGTAATAAAAAATTTTTAAAAAGCTGTCAATCTGCGAACATTTTTACAGCAAAGTTTTTTGTTTTAAAAAGTTGATGACTTTTTATAAGTTGGGATCAGTTAAAATGACTGCTGTTCATTGATACTTTGTGTGAATATCGTTACAAAGATAAAGTTAAAAGCTGTGAAGATCAGGTCCTTGTATGTGATGCAGACCTGTTTACCCTTACGATTTTCCCATAATTTTTACGGGGAAAAAAATCTAAATTATGGGAATTACGCCCCCCCCCCAAAAAAAAAAAAAAAAAAAAAAAATTATGAGAAAAAATTCAAAGAAAGAAAATTGTTAAAGTTTCGTCTGCTATCATTTTGGTCAAAAGCAGTAAGAAGACATTTCCCAGCATGCGTTGCGTCTTTTACCGTGTCAAAGATGGCGACGAAGCTGTCTTACGCGCCAACAGCCGGCTCTTCCAAATCTTCAAAAGTTGCGAAAGTATTGCGATTATTGAAGATTACAGGTTGTTTTTTTTTCTTTCAAATTACAGGTTTTTGTCGGAGATATTACAGGTAGACAAATTTGGGGTATACAGGTCTGGTGACGTCTGCAAGACAAATTTATAAAAAATTAGATACATGTGTAATTAAACGTAGAATTAAGTCATGTATGAATTCATCTTCCCAGATATAGTTTAGTTAAGTATGAGAGTGAATCACACTCACAGATATGAATTCCATTTCCTTTTTAGGGACAGGGAAGGTACAGCGTGAGAGAGAGGAGGTGGGCATGGTAAAACTATCCCAAAGAGAGCACAAGTTGGTTGTTTTAACGGCTTTTAACACCTTTATCCGCAACGATGGCTTAGCTTATGTAACAGCCAATCACTGTAATGATCATGTTCGCTTACCGATGATGTACTGAGGGGATGCAATTTCAGAGGCTGTGAATCTCACCTGGTTTCTTCACTCTGAACGGTTTTGAGATTTTTGCATTTTGCATGACGGATTTTTTTTGTTTTTTTTCCCTCATAACATTCTGCGCATTATTCTAAAATGATAACATTTTTATGATGAATGTGTCTAATTCGGGTTTTTTTAGGTGATGTATTGCTTTCAGATAACAAAAATGTGGTTTTAAATACCATAATTCCGGGAAGAAAACTGATCACTGAAATTCAAGGGAAAGAACTGAAGAGGTTAATGGAGTCAGCACTAATTGTGTGTGTCAACAAACGGTAATTTCAAGATAAAAGTCAGGTAACCAAAGTTCTTCGTTTCTTCCACCATCATCCGTTCAACAAACAGGAATGGTAAGGATAATACTCAGACAGTGAAAGGACTTTACCACTTCCACACATCTTCCTTTTGAACAAATAGTAATTGGTGAGGAGGAAAAGACAGGTAACCAGAGTTCTCCATCGCTCGACCATCTTCTTTCTATCAAACAGTAATTGTCAGGATAAAAAGCCAGATGATGAAAGTTCAAAGCTCTCCCACCATCTTCTTTTGAAGAGCAGTTGTCAGGATGATCATCAGGTAATGATAGTTCTTCATCTTTTCCACCATCGTCCTTTCAAGCAAACATTTAATTGTCAGGGTAAACATCAGATCACAGAAGTTCTTCATCCCACCATGCTTTTCCAACAAATAATGGTGAGGATGAAAGTCACATCATTAAAGTCTCCTTCCCACCATTTCATCTCACATGGACTGACTGAGTTACCACTTCCACCAAGTATGTCTCAGGGTAAGGGAGAAACCCTGTCTGTCGGTTGGTCTCTATGTCATCAGGATAAGGGAGAAACCCTGTCTGTTGGTTGGTCTGTATGTCATCAGGATTAGGGAGAAACCCTGTATATTGGTTGGCTGTATCACAGGATTAGGGAGAAACCCTGTTCGTGGGTTGGTCTGTCTGTCATCAGATCAGGGAGAAACCCTGTCTGTTGGTTGATCTCTGACATCGGGATTAGGGAGAAGCCCTGTGTGTTGGTTGGTCTGTATCACCAGGATTAGGAAGAAAACCCTGTCTGTTGGTTGGTCTCTCTGTCATCAGGATCAGGGAGAAACCCTGTCTGTTGGTTGGTCTGTATCACCAGGATTAGGGAGAAACCCTGTCTTTTGGGTTGGTCTGTATCACCAGGATTTAGGGAGAAACCCTGTCTGTTGCTTGGTCTCTCTGTCATCAGGATCAGGGAGAAACCCTGTCTGTTGGCTTGGTCTCTCTGTCATCAGGATCAGGGAGAAACCCTGTCTGTTGCTTGGTCTCTCTGTCATCAGGATCAGGGAGAAACCCTGTCTGTTCGGTTGGTCTCTATGTCATCAGGAAAAGGAGAAACCCTGTCTGTGGGTTGGTCTGTCTGTCATCAGGATCAGGGAGAAACCCGTCTGTTGGTTGGATCTCTGACATCAGGATTTAAGGGAGAAGCCCTGTGTGTTGGTTGGTCTGTATCACCAGGATTAGGGAGAAACCCTGTCTTTGGGTTTGGGTCTCTCTGTCATCAGGAGTAGGGAAAAACCCCTTTGTCTGTTGCTTGGTCTCTCTGTCATCAGGATCAGGGAGAAACCCTGTCTGTTGGTTGGTCTGTATCATCAGGAAAAGGGGAGAAACCCTGTCTGTGGGTTGGTCTCTCTGTCATCAGGATCAGGGAGAAACCCTGTCTGTTGGTTGGTCTCTATGTCATCAGGATAAGGGAGAAACCCTGTCTGTTGGTTGATCTCTGACATCAGGATTAGGGAGAAGCCCTGTGGTTGGTTGGTCTGTATCACCAGGATTAGGGAGAAACCCTGTCTGTTGGTTGGTCTGTATCACCAGGATAGGGAGAAACCCTGTCTGTTGGTTGGTCTGTATGTCATCAGGATTAGGGAGAAACCCTGTATATTGGTTGGTCTGTATGTTATCAGGAGTAGGGAGAAACCCTGTCTGTTGGTTGGTCTGTATGTCATC
Source organism: Conus ventricosus (assembly GCA_018398815.1). Lineage (NCBI taxonomy): Eukaryota > Metazoa > Mollusca > Gastropoda > Neogastropoda > Conidae > Conus > Conus ventricosus. The sequence goes on from CM031608.1 coordinate 74,137,405, forward strand.
AGGATTAGCCAGAAACCCTGTAGTTGGTTGTATGTATCATCAGGATAAGGGAGAAATCCTGTCAGTTGGTTCGTCTGTATCATCAGGATTAGGGAGAAACCCTGTCTGTTGGTTGGTCTGTATCACCAGGGTTAGGGAGAAACCCTGTCTGTTGGTTGGTCTGTATAATCAGGATAAGGGAGAAACCCTGTCTGTTGGTTAGATCTCTGTCATCAGGATTAGGGGAGAAACCCTGTCTGTTGGTTAGTCTCTGTCATCAGAAGTAGGGAGAACCTTGTCTGTTGGTTGGTCTGTATCACCAGGATTAGGGAGAAACCCTGTCTGTTGGCTGGTCTGTATAATCAGGATAAGGGAGAAACCCTGTCTGTTGGCTGGTCTGTATAATCAGGATAAGGGAGAAACCCCTGTCTGTTGGTTGGTCTGTATCATCAGGATTAGGGAGAAAACCCTGTCTGTTGGCTGGTCTGTATAATCAGGATAAGGGAGAAACCCTGTCTGTTGGTTAGTCTCTGTCATCAGGATTAGGGAGAAACCCTGTCTGTTGGTTGGTACATGGTCTGTATCATCAGGATTAGGGAGAAACCTTGTCTGCTGGTTGGTCTGCATCACATCAGGATTAGGGAGAAACCTGTCTGTTGGTTGGTCTGTATGTCATCAGGATCAGGGGAGAAACCCAGTCTGTTGGCTGGTCTGTATCGCCAGGATCAGGGAGAAACCCTGTCTGTTGGCTGGTCTGTATCGCCAGGATTAGGGAGAAACCCTGTCTGTTGGCTGGTCTCTCTCCCAGCAGGATCGGGCCCAGAAACCACAGAAGTGGTTGCAGCAAAGTTTGGAGGAAAGCTGGAATGTATGCCACAGACTAACCCGTGAAGTTTGCATGTGGATTCATGGTGCAGATCAGGATCAAAGGGCGGATCCACGATCAGTGCAAAAATCGTAGAATGGATGTTGACGAAAATTTGGTGATAAAAGATGGATTGTGGAGCAAAGGTGGACCCATGATGTTTTGGTGGAAGTCCAGATCAAAGCAGACCCAGGTTCAGCATCAAATCAAATGTAAGGATGCGCAGGGGAGGGAAGTGGTTATGCTGAAAGTTTTGTGGACTGTAACAGATGATGTCTGGTGCTTCATGCGCAGGGGAGGGGGTGGTTACGCTGCACGTTTGTGGACTGTAACAGATGATGTCTGGTACTTGGTGCGCAGGGGAGGGAAGCGGTTATGCTGCACGTTTGTGGACTGTAACAGATGATGTCTGGTACTTGGTGCGCAGGGGAGGGAAGCGGTTATGCTGCACGTTTTGTCAGCTGTAACAGATGATGTCTGATACTTGGTGCGCAGGGGAGGGGAGTGGTTATGTTGCACGTTTTGTGGACTGTAACAGATGATGTCTGGTACTCGGTGCGCAGGGGAGGGAAGTGGTTATGCTGCACGTTTTGTGGACAGAAGGGATGATGTCTGGTATTTGGTGCGCAGGGGAGCAGGTGGTGACCCATGCGGAGAGCGCCCTAAGGTTCGCTCCTAGCTCAGACCGAAAGCAGGGCATTTCAGGGAACCTGTTTGTCACCAACTTCAAATGTCCTTCGTCACAGCTGACAAGTCTTCCTACGCCCTGCAAAAGGTGTGTGTGTGTGTGTGTGTGTGTTTTGGTGTGTGTGTGTGTGTGTGTGTGTGTGTGGTGCGCGCGCGTGCTAGTGTGGTTTGTGTGTGTGTGTGTGTATGTGAGTGGTGTGGTGTGGTGTGTGTGTGTGTGTGTGTGTGTGTGTGTTGTGTGAGTGTGTTGTGTGGGGTGTGTGTGTGTGTTTGTGATGGGGTGTGTGGGGTGTGTGTGTGTGTGTGGTGTGGTGGTGTGTGTGTGAGAGAGAGAAAAGAGAGGGGGAGAGAGAGAGAGAGAAAAAGAGAGAGAAAGCGTGTGCATTGCGTGTGTGCGTGCGTGTTTGTGTGTGTGTGCAGGTGGATGGGGTGTAGAGTGGGTAGGTGGATGAGTGGGTGCATGCTTGCATGCATGTGCTCACACATCTGCTTGTTTATGTTTGTGAGGAGGTGTGTGTATCTATGTAGTGTACTTGTCACTCTGAATTTGTAGTTTTGGTTTTTTTTCTGTTCTTTAATTTAGAACGTTTCACTGTATGTATTAATGTGTTGTCAGTGTGTGTGTGTGTGTGTGTGTGTGTGTGTGTGTGTGTGTTTTGTGTGTGTCATAATGTGTTACTGTATTAGTAAATATGTTTGTGAATAAATGTGTGTGTGAGTGTATTGACTTTGTGTAGTGTGTGTGTGTGCGTGTGTGTGTTGTTTGTGTGTGTGTGTGTGTGAGAGAGTGAGAGAGAAGGAGAGAATGGATGTATGAACATTGCTTACATATGAATGAAGATTCATTATCATTATGTATAAACAAAAGTGTAATGTTTGATCATGTTTGTTTTGTGAAAAAAGAATACTGAATATTGTTTAGGCACTTTTGACCAGTTTGCGTTTCTCCAGTGTCCGGTTCGCCTTTTATGGCATTTGCAACATAACATATTAGGAGTGTAAGCTTAAGAGCTTTCTAGGCTGCTCTGTTTGGTTTAGAGTGAAAGTAGATCCACTTCTGGGGATATTGCAACTTGCAAACTTCTCTTTTCATGTTAAGAAATTTTTGGAAGCAATATCTTTCCAGTGCTTTCTAAGCTTGTTTTTCTACATTGTTGAGCATTCCACAGTTACAATAGTACTGGATAAAAAGTTTAATGTTAATTTAATGTTCATGGATCTAGTAAGTAAAGTGTGCATAGAGATCAGTTTTAACCAACTATTTGCCTAACGTCCTTGGTTGACCTGTAGTCTTGGAATTGTCATGTGGAAATAGATGACTTGGAGTTCGTTATGGAAGAAGCCATGTAAATTTTTAAAAGATCATATGGTATCACCTCTGAACCGTTTCCTTATGACATTTACTGTATGCCTCTCTCTGCCTCATTTCAGATTTCCTTTCTCGTCAGTCAAACTGAGGTTTCCTGTGATTTTTTTTTTTTTTTCTGTTCTAGTGTGTGTTCTGTGTGACAATGGTAAAGATCAAAAGCCTTGGGTCTGTCATGAAAGAGTGTTAGTTTGTGTCTGCTGTTTAATTTTCAGTTGTCATGGCTGTGTGCATGTATTAGCTTAACGTATGTTGGCGGGCTGTGGGGAACTATTTTTTTCTCTTTTTCTTTAATGTGTGTTTGTTTGTTCTGTGTGTCTTGGGTCTAGATTTGTGCCAGGCTAATTGGTGCTTCAAACAGCATATGTTTGGAGTTATGGTGACATAATGTCCCGCCTTGGGAGCTGAAGTTGTCTCCTTGGTTTTTTGGGTCACTGGATTTGCATCCACACAATGTACGCCTCACATGACGTATCACGGCTGTCACGTGCGGATCGTATTTGCATTTGATAGCCGCTCAGTTTTCCCACTGCTGCATGTAATGCTTAGTCGTAAATGCTCAAGAAATGTAAGTGAAGAGATTGGGATAGGGAGCGAGAGAGAGAGAGAGAGAACAGGATGTAAGGGAGAGGGATAGAGGGGAGAGAGAGAGAAGGGGAGAGAGGGAAAGAGGTGATGAACTGATCCAGTCAGGATGATGTAACAGGCTGTACATCATTTTGTTTTTGACGTGAATGGTAGTACACAATTTCTCCATGAATATGTCCCCTGTGACATCAGTCCAGTTTCGATACACTACTGTCTTTTCGACCCTTGGAAAAGACCAGACTCTCAAAATACTAGAGTACAAGTTTTCGTTTGTTTTTATCTCTTTTCTCTAAATCGTTGTTTACCATTTACATCTCCCTGACTCATTAAGGATTTCTTCCCGTTTGGGACCTAGACATTTGTCTATCTTAACATATTAACACAGAGGATGTCCTAAGACGAGGTGATGTAAAGTCAAGGTTGTAGTGATTCCATCAACGTAATTCATCCCTTGAGTTAAAGGGCCAAATGCAGCAGCAGAACTGCATTGTCTGCCCTGTAGCTGCGGTAGGAGAAACCTCTAGGGAAAGCTTGACAGCAGGTCTTCTGATGAGAAACTCCCCTCAGACAAGTGTTTCAGCTCTGAACTCCTTACATTCTAATCAGGCCGGGCCGCATCCAGGTCCTTCCGCCGCCAACCTTTTTCCCCCAACCCCTGGCAGTGCAGGGATTTGAACCCGCACCTTTTGGATGGGTGGGCATCTCAAGGCGTGCCATTTTAGACGGGTCTCTTACCCCACTGCTAACAGAACACCTGTTGGAAGTTGGGAAATTTAAGCCGTAAGAAGTTGCTTTTGTTCCTACTCGACCAGATCAACCCGGGTACCTTTCGGCTGCCTCTGCCATTGCCTTCAGGGTTCTGGTCCTCTTCTTACCTGACATCCCAAGCTGTTTCATGAGGTCACAGCTGATGACCTTACAAATCCCCTCGCTTCGACTTCTGTGATGAGGACCCTGGCTTTGAAGCTGGATTCCCTCAAGCTGCTCACTAGACTGGCATACTTCTCAGTCTTGTAGAGGTGCGCTTGCTCCATTCAGCTTTTGTATGGCACAGTGTGTTTGATCGGAATCATTTGTTTCAATGAACGTGAGTGGGGAACAATATCCGGTCACATGCCACGCTTCCTGATGATCGACAGATGTTCTCCCATTCTGGAAGGTCTGCTGTGCATTCCCAGTCATCTGCTCCATCCAGTAAACGTGCTCTTATGCTCTTTTACCACAGCTGTTCCAGACCATGATTTTTGGCCTCCTGCCATTTAGAGCTTTGTTGCTGGAGCATCTGGTGGCATAAAGCTTCCTCCAGCAGTGCTAACCAGATGTGCGATCTCCTTGAGCACTTGGTTTTTGCCTCCATGAGTACCTTCCCTGGCTGCAACACTTAGCAAGCAAAGGCGTTGCCATTTAGTTGGCATGTCAATCACAATGGACTGAAAAGAAGGGACACTTACTTTGCGTGCGGTCAGCATTCACTGAGATGAATGCGACCAGAAGCGATGAGATGAGGGATGAGGGTTGTGTCGACAGAAGAGTGTCAGAACTGAGGGCGGAGAGGTGTGATATGAACAATGAATGTCGCTGTAATGGGGTCCTAGTTCTGGCCCAGTGTTTTGATCCACAGTAAAGAGGGTGTCCCTCGAAGAAAGGGTCGGCGGCTCTGCCCAGGGAACTGAACGAAATGAGGGTGGGGCGGGGGGGTTGTGTGAGAAACTTGCACAGTCAGACTGGCATCACTTCTGTAACAGACTGCAGCTTGTGCATTATGGTGTGTCTGGAGCCACATCTTAATACCTTTTTTTTTTTTTTTTGAGACTTACAACTCTGACATGAAGATTGAATTTTTTCAAAACGTGCGTGTCTTTAATGCGCATTTATGGTTTTACAATGCAAGTTTTGGAGGTACTTTTTTTTCATAAAATAGCTATTCATTTTGCACTTGTTGGTGGAGGTTTGGCACAATTTCATGCACACAACTGTGGTTGGAGACTGGGTTCATAAGCAGCAAAAGTCTTGCACTCAATTTTCAAAAGCTGCTTCTCTGTGGATGGAAATTGGATCTTTAAGATCAAGAGGTGTTTCCTTCATGCCAGAATATAATGCAGGCTTTAAAGCTATAGATAGTGTAACAGACAGCTGTTTGGTTTTATTACATTTACATATGTGGCTTTTGTTGTGACGTTGTTAAATTGACGTATGTAGATCAAACACATTTTATGAGGCATCATATGCGTCTTTTCGCAAAGAATGTACCAGCTCTCTGGCATACAAGGCATTGTATGCTGACCTCTGTTCAGAATTCCCATCTATCAGAAAATTTTCACTGATGGTTCCAAGTCTGATGATGGAGTGGCATGTGCAGCCTATTGCCCTGGTTCTCCTTCTCAAATACTGTTAGAACATATTTTTTCAGTTGCTTCTTCTTACTCTGCTGAACTTACAGCTCTGGTTCTGGCACTGAGGTTAATCTCACAGTCTAAGAAGAGGGACTTTCTGGTTCTGTCAGATTCACTGTCAGCTTTGGAGGCCATAGCTGGCCGCAACCTTCAGCATCCAGAACTTTTTACACTTCTTTGAACTTTTTACCAAGTTGAAAGTGGAGGGTACAACATTATTCTGGCTTGGGTTCCTGGTCATGTTGGCATCGGAGGGAATGAAATGGTTGATCGTTTGGCCAAGAATGCCACAACAGAGAACTGTCCAACATGTATATCCCCTGCTCAGATCTGAAACCCAAAATTAACGATAATGTCAGAGACCTCTGGCAGGAGGATTGGAATATGCAGACGGATTAAACTCTTTCAGATCCGTCCAGACCTAAGGAGTTCCTCTCATCTGCATCTGGTGGTCGTAAAGAAAAAACAGTTCTGTGCCGGCTGCACACCGGCCATTCGTATTTTAACCATTCGTACCTTTTAAAGAGTGAAGAAGCTCAGTGTGTGTTCCATGTCATGTGCCACTCACAATGAAACATATTCTTTTAGGTGTTGGGACTTGCACGATGTGAGACACAAACATTTTACCGCAGATTCCATGAAAAACCTTGTTTGGAGATGTTCCACCTGACGCGATCTTTAAGTTCTTGAAAGAGATTAACATTTTTCATCGGGTCTGAGATTTTACAGTGGAAGATTTTTAACAAACTTTCGGATGTTTTTTTTTTAATGTATTTTAAAGAATTGTGTGAATGAATGACTTGTGAGTTGATTTTAACGTGGTGACAGCCCTGATGTGTCCCTTTGCGGTCGGCTGGGCTATAAGCAATATTTCTTATCTGTCCACATACATGTTTGTGAGCATGAAATGATGACTGCTGTCTGTTTTTGTCATGCCAACATCTGCAGACCAAGCACCAGCGCAACAAGCTGATCGATGACGACGACATCCCTCTGACCTGCATAGAACCATATCAAGGGAGAATGGGATTGTCTTTTAGGTTGTAGTTGGGAGATTGGCAGGGACTTAAAGGTACGAAGGTGTTTGTTAATTATTCCCAATTGTGTGATGATGTTGTGTGAGTTGATTTAAGTGTAGCTGTGTGTGTGTTGTGTGGTCGTGTGGGCTATTAAGCATCTTTTGTCTGCAATACATGTTTGTGAGCATGAAATGATGTGTGTGTCGTGTTTTGTATTGCATTGGGACCAAACTGGAAAGTGGTCGATGGAGCATCTCGTGACCTGCATAGACATCCATGTGCAAATGTCATAGCTCATTGAATGGATTGTCTCTAGCTACATGGGAATGGACAAGGGATAAAGGTACGAAGGTTTTGTAATTTACCCTGGTTCTGTGTGTGTGTGTGTGTGGTGATGTGTTGTGTTGGTTGTGCTTTGTGTGCATGATGTGTTGTTCCATTTGTGTGAATGTAGATTGTTTTGCAAGTATTTTGTGGCAAATGTTCATATATGCTTCTTTTACATAAATCACCACAGTTATACAATTTTAGAAAAGGTGAAGTAGATTCTCTCCATTTTGTTAGACACATTTTTCTGGTCTTTGCTTGTTCCTTGAAAAGTTAATTTAGGTGAAATTTGTTTTTTGCACCTGTACCTTAGGCTTCAAGGACTTTCAACAAGCCTTTGAAGAGGTAATGAATGAAGCAGCTCATGCAGTAAGTGCAATCACCATAAACTGATCCCACTACCAACACCACACTACCACATAAGTCGAGTTCGATAGAGGCACAGCAAATGAGTGGTTCCACACCTCCGAAGTTCACCAAGGCTGTCTGCTGTCCCCTCTGTTTTCATTTAGAACATCATGAACATGCACTGGAACCACATGGACCTTCAGCATCGCAGGTCGACCATCACAAATCCCATTTTGCAGATGAATCGACAGTTTGGCAGGCGAAGAGGCAGAATTTGCCGACCTCATGCAAAAGTTTGACGAGCCTCGCTAAATTCAGAATGGAGATCAGCAATGAAAAAGACCAGTTCTCATGACCAACAACGAAACTGTAGGCAGAGACATTGCAGCACAGTGGCAAAAGCTAGAAACAGTCATCAGTTGCTCGGTGCAACCATGAATATGAGGGCTCAAAAGCAAAAGTGCTTGTCAGATCTGCTCAAACAACATACTCCTGTTTTGTAGAAAATACTCTTTTATTTTGGATGTGGAATACTCTTAAGTCAAATTTGGGGTAAAACAGGTCTAGTTGTGTAATGCGGAAAGACTGTGTAACCTCCTTCAGTTCTGTGGATGGGCCTGTAAGCCGCGTGTCTGTTGTGTGCAGTGCTGTCCGGGGGCAAGAGGAGAGTGCTGGCTCTGGGCCAGACGGTCAGCACCATGTCCAAGTACCTGGAGATCCACTGCAAGGTGAGGCACTGGGCCGCTCCCCTGTCTCTCTCATCACTGTCATGTCGTGTGTGTGACCGCTGTCATTGGAAACGGCAGGACTGCTCCCAGTTCCTCCGCTTGGTGCTGCTACTTTGTGTTCTTGCTTGTGTCTCCTCCGGTCTTCATCTTTGTGCCTTTGTGTGAAACCATCGAAGAGAAAATCAATTTAATCAGAAAAACATCAAATGTTGTATAATGTCCAGTTGAACACACAAGATAAACAAATCGGCTGATTCTGCCTTGATATTTTTGCGGGTAAAAGTTATCTTTCGTGAAGATATCTTTCATGAAGATTGAATGGTTAAGTCCCATGGTCTAAGAGCTGTGGGGGAAGTGAACTATCAGAAGTTCATGTCATGTTCATGGTAATATAGAATGCAGAACCCATCTTCCTCCTTCCACCACCTTAACCTTCCCTGGGATGAATGAGGTAAGCTATCTACTGCGGGGTAGACAGAGGGTTTTCAAGCCTTAGAAATCCCACCTCACGTGGTTTGAATTCATCAGCATTGCAAGCAAACACTCACGACTTTTGATTTCGGGCCTGTCTTATCTTTCACTGGGAAGTTAATTAGTGGCTTAAATTAGAGGGCCTCTAAATTCCAGAATTATTTTTTTTTCTTTGCAATGGTTTGATGTGGTTGTGATGTTTGTGGGCAGGATTTCAGGATCCATGTCTTTGGTTTCAAGTTCGTCCCAAAGGATCAGAACAAAACGGTAAGACCCTGGTCTTTGAGATCGCTTTTCATAGCTTGTAACCATTTCTGTTTTTTTTTCTTTCTCTCTCTCTCTACTCTCTCTCTCTCTCTCTCTCTCTCTGTCTCTGTCTCTCTGTCTCTGTCTTCTCTCTCCTCTGTAAAACAATGCTGGGTGACGAGTTATTTTCTTTTATATTTTAGTAATTTATTTCATTTGAAAAGCAACATGGAATCCTACAGAGCAAATATTGGACCCTCTCTCTCATAAGCATTGATTCACAATCTCTCACTTGTATATAGTACACTCTCACATGCACACATCAGCATGTACACCACACACACACACACACACACACACACACCACACACACACACACACACACACACACACACACTAGGAATATAAACACACAAACACACACATGCACATATGCACGCACGCACACGCACGTACGCACGCACACATGCACAAAAACACGAAAACTGTTTTATAGGAGGTAATTGGTTGAAAGCAATTTGACCCCAAATATTTTCAGATAACTGCCAGATATTTTTACAGGGTTGATAGCGACCTAATGACTGTGAGGTCTGTATGGAACATTGGTGGGGGAGAGTGTGCGGAACTGTACAGTGTTTCTAGAGAGTGTGTGGAAATGTGTATAATATGTTTCTGAAACAGTGTGGTTTGTGAATATGTTTCTGAAACAGTGTGGTTTGTGAATATGTTTCTGAAACAGTTGGGTTTGTGAATATGTTTCTGAAACAGTGTGGGTTTGTGAATATGTTTCTGAAACAGTGTGGTTTGTGAATATGTTTCTGAAATGGAGTGGAGTGGGTAGAGGTGTTTCTTACAGATCATATTCTTTCTTCAGTTTGATGTTGATATATTTAATGTAGGATATAAACATTCAAACACTATTGTTTCTGTCTGTGTTGTTGTGTGTAAGGGCAGGGGCATGTTGCGCATATGTGTGTGTGTGTGTGTGTGTTGTGTGTGTGTGTGGTTGTGTGTGTGTGTGTGTGTGTGTGTGCAGGGGATCCGTGTTTGTGTGTGTGTACACTGTCGATATACAGATTGATGAATAGATGTATGTTTGTATTGTGTTTTGTTGAGGTTTTTTGTTTTCTATTTCACATTCCTCTTCCTTGCCTCCTTTCCCATTTCAACCCCCATTTTTCCACTTCAACCCCCCATTTTCCCATTTCAACCCCCCATTTTCCCATTTCAACCCCCCATTTTCCCATTTCATCAACCCCCATTTTCCCACTTCAACCCCTCATTTTCCCATTCCAACCCTCATTTTCCCATTTCAACCCCCCATTTTCCCATTTCAACCCCCATTTTCCCATTTCAACCCCCCATTTTCTCATTTCAACCCCCATTTTCCCATTTCAACCCCCCATTTTCCCACTTCAACCCCCATTTTCCCATTTCAACCCCCCATTTTCCCACTTCAACCCCCCCCCCCCCCATTTTCCCATTTCAACCCTCCATTTTCCCATTTCACCCCCCCATTTTCCCATTTCAACCCCCCATTTTCCCATTTCAACCCCTCATTTTTTCCCATTTCAAACCCCCCATTTTCCCACTTTAACCCCCCCCATTTTCCCACATCAACACCCCCATTTTCCACTTTAACCCCCCATTTTCCCATTTCAAACCCCCCATTTTCCCATTTCAATCCCCCATTTTCCCACTTCAACCCCCTATTTTCCTATTTCAACCCCCCATTTTCCCACTTCAACCCCCCATTTTCCCATTTCAACCCCATTTTCCCACTTCAACCCTCCCATTTTCCCACATCAACCCCCCCCCCCCCCCCCCCTTTTCCCATTTCAACCCCCCATTTTCCCCATCAACCCCTCATTTTCCCAACTTTAAAACCCTCCATTTTCCCACTTCAACCCCCCATTTTCCCATTTCAACCCCCCATTTTCCCACTTTAAACCCCCCATTTTCCCATTTCACGCCCCCCATTTTCCATTTCAACCCCCTATTTTCCCATTTAACCCCCATTTTCCATTTCAGCCCCCCATTTTCCCACTTCAACCCCTCATTTTCCCATTTCAACCCCCATTTTCGCACTTTCAACCCCCCATTTTCCCACTTCAACCCCCCATTTTCCCACTTCAACCCCCATTTTCCCATTTCAACCCCCCATTTTCCCACTTTAACCCCCCCCCATTTTCCCACTTCAACCCCCAATTTTCCATTTTAACCCCCCATTTTCCCATTTCAACCCCCCATTTTCCCATTTCAACCCTCCATTTTCCCATTTCAATCAACCCCCAATTTTCCCATTTCAACCTCCCATTTTCCCATTTCAACCTCCATTTTCCATTTCAACCCCCATTTTCTTCAACCCCCCATTTTCCCATTTCAAACCCCCCATTTTCCCTCCCATTTCAACCCCCCATTTTCCCCACTTTAACCCCCCATTTTCCATTTTAACCCCCATTTTCCCATTTGAACCCCCCAATTTCCCACTTTAACCCCCCATTTTCCCACTTCAACCCCCCATTTTTCCCATTTCAACCCTCCATTTTCCCATTTCAATCCCCCGTTTTCCCATTTCACCCCCCCGTTTTCCCATTTCAACCCCTCATTTTTCCCATTTAAACCTCCATTTTCCCATTTCAACCCCCATTTTCCCATTTCAACCTCCCATTTTCCCATTTCAACCCCCCATTTTCCATTTCAAACCCTCCATTTTCCTATCTCAACCCCCCATTTTCCCACTTCAACCCCCATTTTCCCATTTCAACCCCCTATTTTCCCACTTCAACCCCCCATTTTCCCACTTCAACCCCCCAATTGCCATTTCAAACCCCTCATTTTCCACTTCAACCCCCAATTTTCCCACTTTAACCCCCCATTTTTACACTTCAACCCCCCATTTTCCCATTTCAACCCCCTATTTTCCCACATCAACCCCCCATTTTTCCCACTTCAACCCCCCAATTGCCCATTTCAAACCCCTCATTTTCCCACTTCAACCCCCAATTTTCCTACTTTAACCCCCCATTTTTACACTTCAACCCCCCATTTTCCCATTTCAACCCCCTATTTTCCCACATCAACCCCTCATTTTCCCACATCAACCCCCCATTTTCCATTTCAACTCCCCATTTTCCCATTTCAACTCCCCATTTTCCCACTTCAACCCCCCATTTTCCATTTCAACCCCCTATTTTCCCACTTCAACCCCCTATTTTCCACTTCAACCCCCCATTTTCCCATTTCAAACCCCCTATTTTCCCACTTCAACCCCCCATTTTCCCATTTCAACCCCCTATTTTCCCACTTCAACCCCCAATTTTCCCATTTCAACTCCCCGATTTTCCCACTTCAACCCCCCATTTTCCCATTTCAACTCCCCATTTTCCCATTTTCAAACCCCATTTTCCCATTTCAACCCCCCATTTTCCACTTCAACCCCCCATTTTCCCACTCAACCCCCCATTTTCCCATTTCAACCTCCCATTTTCCCATTTGAACCTCCCCCTTTCCCCTTCAACCTCTCCCCCACCCCCTACCCCAGTCCCCACATGCCCTCTCCTTTACCCTCCTCCACCCCCAACGATGGGCTGTGTGTCTTATGACATCTGTGTCCACAGGTGACAAACGCTATTCTCCACCATTGTTGCCCCACTCGCGATGATCTCCTCTTTGCCTACGAGTTTGCCCTCAGCGGCAAGTTTAAAGGTAAGAGTCATGTGGTGCTCACTTCGCCTACAGGAGGGTTTGAATTGTCGGGGATGTATGGGTGTGTGCGGGCAGGCTAAAACCCTTGGAGGGGGATTAATTGTCAAGAATGTGTGATGAGAGTGTGTCTAAAGCCTTTAGTGAGGAACTGAAACGAAAAAAATGCTGTTCCTGCAGACAAAAGGGACAAACAAATTACTAGGCAAAACAAGGCATGTCAACCTCTTTGGTCTTCTTCAGGCAAGACACATAACATTCAAAACAGTGTAAACAAAGAATGAGCAGTATCACCTATACAAGAGGCATGTCAACCTCTTTGGTCTTCTTCAGGCAAGACACATGACATTCAAAACAGTGAAACAGTGAAAGAATGAGCAATATCACCAATATCTTCAAATCTGGCGCAAAATCGACAATAACAATCATATGCACACAACTAAAAATGGATTGGTGTGCACTTTAGAGGGGTTTAATTATCAAGAATGTATGGGTGTATGTGAGTGTGTATAAAGCCTGTAGAGGGGGGTTTAATTATCAAGAATGTATGGGTGTATGTGAGTGTGTATAAAGCCTTTAGAGGGGGATTGAATTGTCAGGAATGTATGGTGTATGTGAGTGTGTATAAAGCCTTTAGAGGGGGGTTTAATTATCAAGAATGTATGGGTGTATGTGACTGTGTATAAAGCCTTTAGAGGGGATTGAATTGTCAGGAATGTATGGGTGTATGTGGGTGTGTATAAAGCCTTTAGAGGGGGATTTGTCAGGAACATATGGGTGTATGTGAATGTGTATAAAGCCTTTAGAGGGAGACTGAATTGTCAGGAATGTATGGGTGTATGTGAGTGTGTATAAAGCCTTTAGAGGGGGATTGAATTTTCAGGAATGTATGGGTGTATGTGAGTGTGTATAAAGCCTTTAGAGGGGGGATTGAGTTGTCAGGAATGTATGGGTGTATGTGAGTGTGTATAAAGCCTTTAGAGAGGGGGGGGGGGCTGAATTGTCAGGAATGTATGGGTGTATGTGAGTGTGTATAAAGCCTTTAGAGGGGGATTGAGTTGTCAGGAATGTATGGGTGTGAGTGTGTATAAAACCTGCAGAAGGGGATGTATGGGTGTATGTGAGTGTGTATAATGCCTGCAGAAGGGGATTGAGTTGTCAGGAATGTATGGGTGTATGTGAGTGTGTATAAAGCCTGCAGAAGGGATTGAGTTGTCAGGAATGTATGGGTGTATGTGAGTGTGTATAAAGCCTGCAGAAGGGGATTGAGTTGTCAGGAATGTATGGGTGTTTGTGACTGTGTCTGAAGTTCTTAATGGTAGAATGGAATTGTCAGGAAGGTAACAGTGTATGCCTCTAACATTCTCTAATGGAAGAATGGAACTGGCAGAAATGTAATGGTGTGTGAGGGTGTGTAGCTTTTAAGGGAAGTTTTGTTGTTGTCCAGTTTTTAGTGAAGTGGGCTGTTGTTTTTTTCTTCTTCTTTTATTGGGAGACCAGTTTAGTACAAAATAAGACAGAAATGTTTCAGAGAAAAAGTTTTAGATGGAGAGAGTCTTTGTTTGAAAAGTATACATGGGGGTGGAGGTTGTTTCAAACGTATATATGGGGTGTGTGGGGGGAGAGTGCCAAGAGGTGGTCGGGAGGGGTGCTTCTTTAGATGTGCTGTACTGTGGGTACCATTTGCTTTGATTCAAGTGATTTTGGCTTAATGCAGGGTGACATTGTACAAAGATTGGTACAAGAGTTTCAGCTGACATGACTTCAAGATTGATTAAACAAGCAAGGCTGCTTTGATTCGGCGCTTGCTTGATTAAGTTAGTTCTGAGTCTCTGAATTGGTGTTCATAACACTGCCTAGTCAAATATGTTACTGTAAAAACTACACTGATATATCAATGATTTCTTTCTTTCTTTCTGCGTACGCAGGCTGATACTCCTGCGGACACTCCCTGTATAGCCAGGCAGTGGAGTTTTGTGTGTATGACCCTTTTTTATCCCGCCATTAAGGCAGCCATACTCCATCTTCGGGGAAGGTGCATGCTATGTGTCACGTGTCATCCATACCAACGGCCAAACTGGCCTTCTCTTCCGAAAGTTGGTGATGGGGTTTTACGTGTGTGCAAGATGTTATGCGTGCGTTCACACACGGAACCTCGGTTTATAGTCTCATTCGAAGGACTATATGGAGAATGGAGTCAGAACCAATGTTAACTCCGAGGGAAAAATCCCCCTATACCGAAATTCGAACCCGCAACCCCAGGATCACGAGTCCGGCGCTCTACCAACTGAGCTATCCGGCCCCCTATATATCAATGATAAGCCATAGCAAACTTCCTTACAGTGAATAGAAAGTCATGCATTTTTTCGTAATATGACTATTTCTTTGAACCGATTATCTTTCACAGTGAAATAGGTTTTGTTTGAGTGAGCATGTGTGTAGAATGTTGTTTGTTTGTTTCTTTGTTTTTTGTTTTTTGTTTTTACTTTTCAATCACCTTTGCTGTTATGTTCACTGGTAAAATCTCCGAGAAATAAACACTTTACAGTTACTCCATGAAAAACTTGTTCAGAGATGTCCCACCTGCTGTGATCTTTGAATTTCTGAAAGAGATTAACATTTTTCATCTGATCTAAGATTTTTTACGGAAGAATGATTTTTAACGAAATTTCCAGTGTGTATTTAGAAGATGTGTTTTAAAGGATTGTGTGAATGAGGGTGGCTTTTTTTGTGTGTGTTTCAAATTTTTTTCCATAATGACTTGTGAGTTGACTTCAACGCAGTGACAGCCCTGATATGGCCCTTTGCGGTCGGCTGGGCTATAAGCAACGTTACCTTACCTTACCTTATCTTACCTGTGGCGTGACGCAGAAAACAGCGAGAGGAACCAGTTCTACGTGCAGGATGACTGGGTGAAAGAACTGAGACGACTGCAGTGCGAAGGCCGGTGGAGGGTGACGGACGTTAACAGAACCTTTGCCATCAGCACCAGGTGAGAGGACCATGTCTTTCTTCTTCTTCTGCTTCGTTCACGCAGTCATATGAGCGGAGATGCGTTGTGCTACCATTATGTCCCTGACAAGTCAGGACCAGCACATCCGACTTCGGCTTGTTTTGATATCAGAGTGAGCACTCTCCCAGACTGGTTGTTTTACTGGGCTGAAGAGTCCAATCTACCCTGCTATTTGTCTGTAGCTGGAGACGGTTTGTTCACTGGGGGTGTCCTTGGCCAGGGCTTAGAGCTTATAGCGCGGCTCTTGATCGCATGATGCTCCTGTCGTTGGACATACGGGGTATTTCAGTGGAGTTAACAGTGCCACTTATTATCCCGCCCCGTCCTGCTAGGAACATTGCATTTTGGTGCGGGACTGCTTGTTCGACCAGGCAAGCCTGACTTATATGGCAGCTAACCCTCATATCTGGGGGCATCCCCCTATCCGCCACCTGGCGACCCACCCGGTTGAGGGTGGTCGCCCCTGCTCCAGGGGACCATGTCTGTAACTGGTCAGATAATAACCATGTCCAGACGGTATGTCAGATATGACAGTTCTCTGCCTGTTGCCTGTAACTCTGTACATCAGGTATGACAGTCTTCCTTCTTATGTAACTGTGTCAGGTATGACAGTCTTCCTTCTCATGTAACAACATCAGGTATGACAATCTTCCTTCTCATGTAACTGTGTCAGGTATGACAGTCTTCCTTCTTATGTAACAACATCAGGTATGACAGTCTTCCTTCTTGTGTAACTACATCAGGTATGACAATCTTCCTTCTTATGTAACTGTGTCAGGTATGACAATCTTCCTTCTTATGTAACTGTGTCAGGTATGACAGTCTTCCTTTTGTAACTGTGTCAGGTATGACAGTCTTCCTTCTTTTGTGACTATGTCAGGTATGACAATCTTCCTTCTTATGTAACTATGTCAGGTATGACAGTCTTCCTTCTTTTGTAACTACATCAGGTATGACAGTCTTCCTTCTTATGTAACAACATCAGGTATGACAGTCTTCCTTCTTTTATAACTACATCAGGTATGACAATCTTCCTTCTTATGTAACAACATCAGGTATGACAGTCTTCCTTCTTATGTAACAACATCAGGTGTGACAGTCTTCCTTCTGTGTAACTACATCAGGTATGACAGTCTTCCTTCTTTTATAACTACATCAGGTATGACAGTCTTCCTTCTTTTATAACTACATCAGGTATGACAATCTTCCTTCTTTTATAACTACATCAGGTATGACAGTCTTCCTTCTTATGTAACTACATCAGTGTGACAATCTTCCTTCTTATGTAACTACATCAGTGTGACAATCTTCCTTCTCATGTAACTACATCAGGTATGACAATCTTCCTTCTTTTATAACTACATCAGGTATGACAGTCTTCCTTCTTATGTAACTACATCAGGTGTGACAATCTTCCTTCTTATGTAACTACATCAGGTGTGACAATCTTCCTTCTTATGTAACTACATCAGGTGTGACAATCTTCCTTCTTATGTAACTACATCAGGTGTGACAATCTTCCTTCTTATGTAACTACATCAGGTGTGACAGTCTTCCTTCTTATGTAACTACATCAGGTATGACAGTCTTCCTTCTTATGTAACTATGTCAGGTATGACAATCTTCCTTCTTTTGTAACTATGTCAGGTATGACAATCTTCCTTCTTTTGTAACTATGTCAGGTATGACAATCTTCCTTCTTTTGTAACTATGTCAGGTATGACAATCTTCCTTCTTTTGTAACTATGTCAGGTATGACAATCTTCCTTCTTTTGTAACTATGTCAGGTATGACAGTCTTCCTTCTTATGTAACTACATCAGGTATGACAATCTTCCTTCTTATGTAACTGTGTCAGGTATGACAATCTTCCTTCTTATGTAACAACATCAGGTATGACAGTCTTCTTCTCATGTAACAACATCAGGTATGACAGTCTTCCTTCTCATGTAACTATGTCAGGTGTGACAGTCTTCCTTCTTATGTAACTGTGTCAGGTGTGACAGTCTTCCTTCTTATGTAACAACATCAGGTATGACAGTCTTCCTTCTCATGTAACAACATCAGTATGACAGTCTTCC
This sequence comes from Conus ventricosus, assembly GCA_018398815.1. NCBI lineage: Eukaryota > Metazoa > Mollusca > Gastropoda > Neogastropoda > Conidae > Conus > Conus ventricosus. The sequence goes on from CM031608.1 coordinate 74,155,220, forward strand.
TTCTTATGTAACTATGTCAGGTATGACAATCTTCCTTCTCATGTAACAACATCAGGTATGACAGTCTTCCTTCTCATGTAACTATGTCAGGTATGACAATCTTCCTTCTCATGTAACAACATCAGGTATGACAGTCTTCCTTCTCATGTAACAACATCAGGTATGACAGTCTTCCTTCTCATGTAACTATGTCAGGTATGACAGTCTTCCTTCTCATGTAACAACATCAGGTATGACAGTCTTCCTTCTCATGTAACAACATCAGGTATGACAGTCTTCCTTCTCATGTAACAACATCAGGTATGACAGTCTTCCTTCTCATGTAACAACATCAGGTATGACAGTCTTCCTTCTCATGTAACAACATCAGGTATGACAATCTTCCTTCTCATGTAACTATGTCAGGTATGACAGTCTTCCTTCTTATGTAACAACATCAGGTATGACAGTCTTCCTTCTTTTGTAACAACATCAGGTATGACAGTCTTCCTTCTCATGTAACAACATCAGGTATGACAGTCTTCCTTCTCATGTAACAACATCAGGTATGACAGTCTTCCTTCTTGTGTAACTACATCAGGTATGACAGTCTTCCTTCTCATGTAACTATGTCAGGTATGACAGTCTTCCTTCTTGTGTAACAACATCAGGTATGACAGTCTTCCTTCTTATGTAACTACATCAGGTATGACAATCTTCCTTCTCATGTAACTACATCAGGTATGACAGTCTTCCTTCTCATGTAACTATGTCAGGTATGACAGTCTTCCTTCTTGTGTAACTACATCAGGTATGACAATCTTCCTTCTCATGTAACTACATCAGGTATGACAGTCTTCCTTCTCATGTAACTATGTCAGGTATGACAGTCTTCCTTCTTGTGTAACTACATCAGGTGTGACAGTCTTCCTTCTCATGTAACTATGTCAGGTGTGACAGTCTTCCTTCTCATGTAACTATGTCAGGTATGACAGTCTTCCTTCTTGTGTAACAACATCAGGTGTGACAGTCTTCCTTCTTGTGTAACTACATCAGGTATGACAATCTTCCTTCTTATGTAACTACATCAGGTATGACAATCTTCCTTCTCATGTAACTACATCAGGTATGACAGTCTTCCTTCTCATGTAACTATGTCAGGTATGACAGTCTTCCTTCTTGTGTAACTACATCAGGTGTGACAGTCTTCCTTCTCATGTAACTATGTCAGGTGTGACAGTCTTCCTTCTCATGTAACTACATCAGGTATGACAATCTTCCTTCTCATGTAACTACATCAGGTATGACAGTCTTCCTTCTCATGTAACTATGTCAGGTATGACAGTCTTCCTTCTTGTGTAACTACATCAGGTATGACAATCTTCCTTCTTGTGTAACAACATCAGGTATGACAGTCTTCCTTCTCATGTAACAACATCAGGTATGACAGTCTTCCTTCTCATGTAACTATGTCAGGTGTGACAGTCTTCCTTCTCATGTAACAACATCAGGTATGACAGTCTTCCTTCTCATGTAACTGTGTTAGGTATGACAGTCTTCCTTCTTTTGTGACTATGTCAGGTATGACAGTCTTCCTTCTTTTGTGACTGTGTCAGGTATGACAATCTTCATTTTTTTGCAACTATGTCAGGTGTGACAATCTTCCTTCTTTTGAAACTATGTCAGGTATGACAATCTTCCTTCTTTTGAAACTATGTCAGGTATGACAATTTTCCTTGTTTTGTAACTATGTACAGTTTGACAATCTTCCTTCTTTTGTAACTATGTCAGGTTTGACAATCTTCCTTCTTTTGTAACTGTGTCAGGTATGACAATCTTCCTTCTTTTGTAACTATGTCAGGTTTGACAATCTTCCTTCTTTTGTAACTATGTCAGGTATGACAATCTTCCTTCTTTTGTAACTATGTCAGGTTTGACAATCTTCCTTCTTTTGTAACTGTGTCAGGTATGACAATCTTCCTTCTTTTGTAACTGTGTCAGGTATGACAATCTTCCTTCTTATGTAACTGTGTCAGGTATGACAATCTTCCTTCTTTTGTAACTATGTCAGGTTTGACAATCTTCCTTCTTTTGTAACTATGTCAGGTATGACAATCTTCCTTCTTTTGTAACTATGTCAGGTTTGACAATCTTCCTTCTTTTGTAACTGTGTCAGGTATGACAATCTTCCTTCTTTTGTAACTGTGTCAGGTATGACAATCTTCCTTCTTATGTAACTGTGTCAGGTATGACAATCTTCCTTCTTTTGTAACTGTGTCAGGTGTGACAATCTTCCTTCTTATGTAACTATGTCAGGTATGACAATCTTCCTTCTTTTGTAACTATGTCAGGTTTGATGATCTTCCTTCTTTTGTAACTATGTGCAGGTTTGACAGTTTTCTTTCTTTTGTAAGTGTGTGCAGATTTGACAATCTTCTTCTTTTGTAACTATGTATAGGTTTGACAGTCTTCCCTCCTTTTATGACTGGTGAGTTGATTTTAACGTGGTGACAGCCCTGATGTGGCCCTCTGCGGTCGGCTGGGCTATAAGCAACATTATCTTATCTTATCCCTCCTTTTATCTGTAACGGTGTCAGGTATGACAATCTTGTTCTTTTTGTAACTATGTCAGATGTGACAGTCTTCCTCCTTTTGTCTGTAACTATGTCAAATGTGACAATCTTTCTTCTTTTAGACTGTGTCAGGTACGGCTGTCTTCCTCCTTTTATTTGTAACCATGTCAGGTAAGACAATCTTACTTCTTTTGTAACTTTGTCAGGTATGACAATCTTCCTTCTTTTGTAATTATCTCAGGTATGACAATCTTCCATCTTTTATCACTGACTTTGGCAGGTATGACAATCTTCCATCTTTTATTTTTGACTTTGGCAGGTAAGACAAGGTTCCCTCTTTCATTTCTTTTTAGACCAGGTATGACAGTCTTCCCCCTTTAATCTCAGTATTTTCCAGCTGTTCAAAGAGCGTATGGAAGAAATCTTTATAAGCAGTTTTTGCTGATTTGCAAAGTCCAGTTAAATGAAGTGTGTTTGTTCTACAACAACTGTGGAAAGAATTGACTTTGATGTGATGACAGCCCTGATAGGTCTTTTGCCACCAGCTGGGCGATAAATAACAGGAAATGAATAAGATGAGTTGATGATTAACCCCCCCCCCCCCCCCCCCCCCCCCCCAATACAGAAGTTTGTTTTCACCTGTGTTTGATGGTTAGTTCAATTTTCTGGATGTCCACAAGACTGCGCCAAAACTTACAAACCAGTTTTCATGAACATTGGTTGAAACATGAAGTATGGCCAGAGGATGAACTCGGTGAATTATAGGGTGGAACCAAATCGTAAGGCAGACCCTGTATCTTTTTGACTGTGACGGAGGTCCATACTTTCCCAGGTGTCTTTCTAGTGGTATCATGTTGTGTGTAGTCAGTTTTGATTTTTTTTTCGTTCTTGTGGCATTGTTAGTAAGCATTTGCTTCAGACTGTAAAACCATTGTAAGTCTTTTACTGTTGGTGCTGCTATTGTTTGTGGTTTGAGGATTTGGGGAGAACACATTGCAACTCCTCATGGTTATAACTAGTATTGTTTGTTTTAGGGGCCGTTTTCACATGGTTAGAACGTTTGCTACGGAGGAGAGTTTGAGTTTGGAAACTCTTTGTGTGTGTGTGTGGGGGGGGGGGGGGGGGGGGGGGGGGGGGGGGGATCTTTACTGCTTAAAAATCATCCTGGCCATAACTGGGTACCTTGTTCAGGTCACAGAAGGTTGAATGTGGTAGAAGAAGAGAAATGGGTTCCACCTTCCTTTATGCTGTACCCCAGACACGGCGAACCTGTAAGAGTTCTCTGCCCTGTAGCCATTATGCTGTACTCCAGACACGGTGAACCTGTAAGAGTTCTCTGCCCCTGTAGCCATTATGCTGTACCCCAGACACGGTGAATCTGTAAGAGTTCTCTGCCCTGTAGCCATTAGCTGTAGTCCAGCACGGTGAACCTATAAGAGTTCTCTGCCCTGTAGCCATTATGCTGTACCCCAGACACGGTGAACCTATAAGAGTTCTCTGCCCTAAGAGTTCTCTGACCTGTAGCCATTATGCTGTACTCCAGACACGGTGAACTGTAAGAGTTCTCTGCCCTGTAGTCATTATGCTGTACTCCAGACACGGTGAACTATAAGAGTTCTCTGCCCCTAAGAGTTCTCTGCCCCTGTAGCATTATGCTGTACTCCAGACACGGTGAACCTGTAAGAGTTCTCTGCCCTGTAGTCATTATGCTGTACTCCAGACACGGTGACCGTGTAAGAGTTCTCTGCCCTGTAGCCATTATGCTGTACCCCAGACACGGTGACCTGTAAGAGTTCTCTGCCCTGTAGTCATTATGCTGTACTCCAGACACGGTGACCGTGTAAGAGTTCTCTGCCCGTAGCCATTATGCTGTATCCAGACACGGCGAACCTATAAGAGTTCTCTGCCCTGTAGCCATTATGCTGTACCCAGACCGGTGAACCTATAAGAGTTCTCTGCCCTGTAGTCATTATGCTGTACCAGAGACACGGCGAACCTATAAGAGTTCTCTGCCCCTGTAGTCATTATGCTGTACTCCAGACACAGTGAACCTGTAAGAGTTCTCTGCCCTGTAGCCATTATGCTGTACCCCAGACACGGTGAACCTATAAGAGTTCTCTGCCCCTGTAGCCATTATGCTGTACCCCAGACACGGTGAACCTGTAAGAGTTTCTCTGCCCCTGTAGCCAATATGCTGTACCCCAGACACGGTGAACCTATAGAGTTCTCTGCCCTGTAGCCATTATGCTGTACCCCAGACACGGTGAACCTGTAAGAGTTCTCTGCCCCTGTAGTCATTATGCTGTACTCCAGACACGGTGAACTGTAAGAGTTCTCTGCCTGTAGTCATGCTGTACCCAGACACGGTGAACCTATAAGAGTTCTCTGCCCTAAGAGTTCTCTGCCCCTGTAGCCATTATGCTGTACTCCAGACACGGTGAACCTGTAAGAGTTCTCTGCCCCTGTAGTCATTATGCTGTACTCCAGACACGGTGAACCTATAAGAGTTCTCTGCCCTAAGAGTTCTCTGCCCTGTAGCCATTATGCTGTACTCCAGACACGGTGAACCTGTAAGAGTTCTCTGCCCTGTAGTCATTATGCTGTACTCCAGACACGGTGAACTATAAGAGTTCTCTGCCCCTAAGAGTTCTCTGCCCCTGTAGCCATTATGCTGTACTCCAGACACGGTGAACCTGTAAGAGTTCTCTGCCTGTAGTCATTATGCTGTACTCCAGACACGGTGACGTGTAAGAGTTCTCTGCCCCTGTAGCCATTATGCTGTACCCCAGACACGGTGACCCTGTAAGAGTTCTCTGCCCCTGTAGTCATTATGCTGTACTCCAGACACGGTGACCGTGTAAGAGTTCTCTGCCCCTGTAGCCATTATGCTGTATCCCAGACACGGCGAACCTATAAGAGTTCTCTGCCCCTGTAGCCATTATGCTGTACCCCAGACACGGTGAACCTATAAGAGTTCTCTGCCCTGTAGTCATTATGCTGTACAGAGACACGGCGAACCTATAAGAGTTCTCTGCCCCTGTAGTCATTATGCTGTACTCCAGACACAGTGAACCTGTAAGAGTTCTCTGCCCCTGTAGCATTATGCTGTACCCCAGACACGGTGAACCTATAAGAGTTCTCTGCCCCTGTAGCCATTATGCTGTACCCCAGACACGGTGATCCTGTAAGAGTTCTCTGCCCTGTAGCCATTATGCTGTACCCAGACACGGTGAACCTATAAGAGTTCTCTGCCCTGTAGCCATTATGCTGTACCCCAGACACGGTGAACCTGTAAGAGTTCTCTGCCCCTGTAGTCATTATGCTGTACTCCAGACACGGTGAACTGTAAGAGTCTCTGCCCTGTAGTCATTATGCTGTACCCAGACACGGCGAACCTATAAGAGTTCTCTGCCCCTGTAGCCATTATGCTGTACTCCAGACACGGTAAAACTATAAGAGTTCTCTGCCTGTAGTCATTATGCTGTACTCCAGACACGGTGAACCTGTAAGAGTTCTCTGCCCCTGTAGCCATTATGCTGTACCCAGACACGGTGAACCTATAAGAGTTCTCTGCCCTAAGAGTTCTCTGCCCCTGTAGCCATTTATGCTGTACCTCAGACACGGCGAACCTGTAAGAGTTCTCTGCCCCTGTAGCCATTATGCTGTACTCCAGACACGGTGAACGTATAAGAGTTCTCTGCCCTGTAGCCATTATGCTGTACTCCAGACACGGTGAACTGTAAGAGTTCTCTGCCCTGTAGTCATTATGCTGTACTCCAGACACGGTGAACCTGTAAGAGTTCTCTGCCCTGTAGCCATTATGCTGTACTCCAGACACGGTGAACCTATAAGAGTTCTCTGCCCCTAAGAGTTCTCTGCCCCTGTAGCCATTATGCTGTACTCCAGACACGGTGAACCTGTAAGAGTTCTCTGCCCCTGTAGTCATTAGGCTGTACTCCAGACACGGTGAACCTGTAAGAGTTCTCTGCCCTGTAGCCATTATGCTGTACTCCAGACACGGTAAACCTATAAGAGTTCTCTGCCCCTGTAGCCATTATGCTGTACTCCAGACACGGTGAACCTATAAGAGTTCTTGCCCCTGTAGTCATTATGCTGTACTCCAGACACGGTGAACCTATAAGAGTTCTCTGCCCCTGTAGCCATTATGCTGTACTCCAGACACAGTGAACCTGTAAGAGTTCTCTGCCCTGTAGCCGTTATGCTGTTGGATGTTTTCTTTGGGAGGAAGACGTGGAACGTATTGTAAATCATCATTGTTATTAATTTTGTTGGTTTTTGCACCGAAGTGCCCTCACTGTTGTTACTACCGATGTTGTTATTTGTTTTAGAAGGTGGAACACGCTGCATATTTGCATTGTCATGCTTCTTTGTTCCAGTTTACCAGAGTACTTTGTGGTCCCAATGTGTTGAGCAATGCTGACGTGAAGAAAGCCGCTGACCAGTACAGTGAAAAACGACTGCGGTAAGCCTTGGTCTTCGGGCTGTCTTTTTGTTGTTGTTGATAATATTCATAAAAATAGACATGATGGTGACAATAATATCATGCTGACAGCCTAACAATGATAATTATGATGATGAGGAATAATGGAGGTTTGTTGAGTGCTTTTTGTTCCAGTTAGGCTTTGAGTGTTTCGGATCATATCAGTCAAGGAATAAATCACTGAAAACAAAGAATATTCACTATATGAAAACAGTATTCAATTTTACACACGTACACATGTACACACACTCACATGTGCATACATACACACATACACAAACACGCACATGCACTTACCTACGGATTCATACAAGTGCATGTAGGTGAACACAGACACAAAGACACACAGACACACACTCATATACATAGGCACACACAAATGCTCACATATGCACACACAAACACATGGAAGCACATATACATGCGTGCGTGCACATGCACACGCACTCACACACGCACACACACAGGCAGGATCACATGCATGCACCCACACACGGTTACACGCATACAGTTACACACAGACATACACTCACTCACTCTCTCTCTCTCTCTCTCTCTCTCTCTCTCTCTCTCTCTCTCTCCTCTCTCTCTCTCTCTCTCTCTCACACACACACACACACACACACACACACACACACACACACACACACACACACACACACACACACAGAGTCCCTTTTAAAGCAGTGTGTGTTTTTTTTATGTCCTGAAATGTTTAATTTTCACTGTTCTCTGCATTAGATTTGTCTCCAGATCAAAACACTTCCATTCAAAGACAAACGTTTTAAATGTTTTAAAGCATTTGAAGAGGCTATTGGCCAAAATGTGATTATGGTATTTATTGCAGAGTTCAACATCAGGAAATAGGGAGTGAGGAATTGTTCTCGCTCATATGAGTGCCAGTGTAGGCTGTTACATAAAGCTGAATGTGAGAAAGGTGGGACTGGTAGAGGTGTGTGAGTACAGATGTGTGTGTACATATGTCAGCATGCATGTATCAGATCTGTTTACCCATGCACTTTTGCTTTATTTTGTGCACATGTTCGGCAAAAATATGACGAATATGACACACTTAAAATATATGTCGAAAAAAGAATTCTAGCGACTATGCGATGGCTGGTGAAAAAGAATGCCCCTCCTCTAGACATCCCCACCTCCCATCCCCAGTTTGACAAAGATTTGGAATTTTGTACTCACACTTTCTGGAAAATATGCTCTTTTTTTTTTTTAGAGTAAACAGGTCAGACGTATGCTGGGCAGGCATGCTTTTATGGCCCATTGTAATGCTCAGGATGTAATGTCCTTTATGGAGAGTGGCGCTGTACATGAGGATTTTCATTGTAATCACTGTTGTGGTCATCACCACTATCGTCAGTCATTACCTGGTGGTCTGTCGCAGACATGGTGCTACACCTGCCCCAAGAACGGCGCCAGCTTGGTGCGAATGTCTCAGCTCTTGCCGCAGTCTGATTTTAAGAATGAAGAAGAGAAGTGAGTCACCACGGATACATTCCTTTGCTCGGAACCAAGGGCGCTCGTAGAGAGATGGTCGCTATCATCTGTTTTCTTTTTTTCTCGATCTGTCTCTGTCTTCTGCTTTCTTTTTCTTTGTCTGTCTCTTGTCTTCTGCTTTTTTTTTCTTTGTCTCTGTCTTCTGCTTTCTTTTTCTTTGTCTGTCTCTTGTCTTCTGCTTTCTTTTTCTTTGTCTGTCTCTTGTCTTCTGCTTTCTTTTTCTTTGTCTGTCTCTTGTCTTCTGCTTTCTTTTTCTTTGTCTGTCTCTGTATTCTGCTTTTTTTCTTTGTCTGTCTCTGTCTTCTGCTTTCTTTTTCTTTGTCTGTCTCTTGTCTTCTGCTTCTTTTTTCTTTGTCCGTCTCTGTCTTCTGCTTTTTTTCTTTGTCTGTCTCTGTCCTCTGTTTTCTTTGTCTTTGTCTGTCTTTGTCTTCTGCTTTTGTTTTTCGCTTCTGACCTCATCTTCTCTTTTCTTTTCTTTTCATTTCTTTTTTTTTTAAACTATTTCATCACCCTACACACACACACAAGTCAGGTCAGTGTGTGTTTAGCTCAGCCAAGTGCCAAAACTATGACAGGGCTGGAAGCCCTCGAAAGGCAGACCATAACGCACAAAGGTACATTCAGGTTTGTGCGTACATTAATGCTGACACATACATACACCTGCACCCAAACATGCTTACATTCACACTCACGCTAACAGACACTACAGTGTGATCTTTTAGTCAAATGGTTAAAGAATTTGGTGGGAGCTGATGGTCTTGAGTTGAAGTGACTTGTTGGGTGGATTTTTTTTTTAACTTAAAATCCTCTTTGTGTCCACCCAGTGGTGGCTGGGTAGGTGGAAGCCAAAGTAGAGGGATGGTTTCCGCCTTCTGTTGGGCGATTGACTTTAGTGATAATTTTTATAACCATCATTTATACTGACCTCCACTTTTTTGGAAGGTTGTAGCTTTCTTTTTCTTTTTATTGTTATAGCTTATAACATGCCAGCTTTTCTGTTACCTTGCTTCTTGATTGTCAAGACTGCACATTCTTCAGTGATAGAGACATGAATTGGATAAGCAACCCTATACTCAAAAGTAGAGTGGCGACGTGTAACCTTACTCCAAAAGGTCACTTGAAAACTAAAACACTAGTTATGGAAAGCAGACAAATGTTATTTTGTTGAGTTCTTTAATTTTTTAGCCCCATGTTTTGTTGTTGTTGTTTGTTTGTTTTTTCGCTACACAAATCAGAATGGGCAGATACCTACAGAATCATCCATCCTTATCTTTATCTTTCTGGTGATGAATCAGATGACTTAGCTCAGTGATCGTGTCAGGCCTTGTGGCATATTCTGTGTGTGTGTGTGTGTGTGTGTGTGTGTGTGTGTGTGTGTGTGTGTGTAGTAGTGATAAGTTTGTGTGTGTGTGTGTGTGTGTGTGTGTGTGTGTGTGTGTGTGTGTGTGTGTGTGTGTATGATAGTATAGTACCTAGTTGTAATGTTACGTGTGAATGTGTGTGTGTGTGTGTTTATGTTTGTATAGTAGTAATAAGTATGAGTGTGTGTGTGTTTATGTTTGTATAGTAGTAATAAGTGTCTGTGTATGTGTCATAGTAGTAGTAGAACTTGTAATTTTAGTACTAGTAGAAGTCACTGTTTGCATGTTTAGTAGTAATAGTAGTCGTTACATTTTAGCACCACAGGTAATGTTTATAAGAGAATGGAAATTAAGAATATGGGCAGAATCTGAATGTCCCTTGATGGGGGCACCAACACACATGATATTCATGCTGTGTGTGTGTGTTTGTGTGTGTGTGTATCCATGCTGTGTGTATGGGTGTGCGTGTGCGTGCGTGCATGTGTGTGTATGTAATATGTGTTTCTGTGTGTCAGGATGCTGAAAGCAGTGAAAGTAGCCACAGGGGAGACCGAGAACGTGGAGGTGATGGACCTCAGCCTCAGCTGCCCTTCCCTCATGGACATCCGTGCCAGTGGCCAGCGTCTGATGTCCCTCTGCATGACAGGTCAGTCAGGCCACAGCCAGTGGCCAGGCTTTGTGTCCCTGTGGGGCAGAGCTTTGTGTCTCTGTGGGGCAGAGCTTTGTGTCTCTGTGGGGCAGAGCTTTGTGTCCCTGTGGGGCAGAGCTTTGTGTCTCTGTGGGGCAGAGCTTTGTGTCTGTGTGGGGCAGAGCTTTGTGTCTCCTTTTTTTTTTTTTTTTTTTTTGCTATCCCACTCTGCGCCACCTCAGAGGCAGTGCACCCACGCCGCTCATTCCGACACCCCGTCCACAGCCACAGCCCGGTCGGCCCCGCCGCAGCCCCGGCACCGGCAATCCACAGGAAGCAGTCAATGTCAAGCCGTCAAGAGGCAACCCACCGGAGGAGACACTGCACTGCTGCCGAGTCACTTCGGTGGTGTTCAGTGGCGCCTGTTCTGATCTAACATACGCAGGACACCACCTACTAAGCCCCCTACTGACGACAATAATTGCTTAGTCGCGGAGCCGGCGTGAGTGACCTCTCCCTCCGGAGGGCGCCACCACGTCCGTCCAACGACAGCCCCATGGACTCGCCGATACCGGTGACCTCGACGGAACCAAACCAAGGCCACAGACGTGGAGAGGACATCGAAATTGAGGTCACCATGAGAGCAGGGCATGAAGGGCCACAGAATTTGAGACATTTTTTTTTTATGCTGATCGATGATAATGAGGATGATTAACCCTCTTGACAGGCGAGAACCCGCTAGCGCCCAACCGGAAATCACCCAGCCAAAACGCTGAGCACCTGCCAGCTCCTGGTAAAACATGTGGCAACAATGGGCGCCGCCATATTTCTCATAGAAAAGGAAGTCTCGCGAGAATGTGACTTCCTTCTTCCTGTGGCCATTTACTTCCGTTTGCAAAAAACGCGAGTCGATACGTGCCGTAGTTCTCGAGTTACGAATTTTTTAAGTTTTGTGGTCGAAATGCTGTTTTTCGCCATCGCTAACATTGATTTCTGCCGTTCTATAACGAGATCTAGTGATGAAGATACTGTGATTTGTAGGATTTACGGCATAAGACTTTGTGAAAATGCTGGGTAATGAAGCTTAGAGTGACCTAGATTTCGACTGGGATGAGGTTCCAGGTATGATTCGGAAGAAAGTTCTGAAGAAGAATTTTTTTTTTTTCCCGAGTAAATGGCTCATGTGATATTCTTCAAACTTATGATATAGCAACATATATATTCGTAGGAACTCCGCCTGGTGGTTCTTCGGAGCCACTTGCCGGTCTCAAGCCCGGGTAAAGGAGGAGAGTTGGGCGTGGGGCTAGCAGCCTCACCCCGTAAAAACATTACCGCTACGGAAACGACAGCAAGAGAAACTACCCCATCTGGCAGAGGGAGTGAAGCAGACCAAGCAATTGGACTTATGAAGGAGGGGGACCAAAGCCGAAAGGACGTCTCCACCCCGATAGCGGATCTCCTAACGCCAAAACGTCACATGCGAGTTGGATTTTGGAACGTGCGGACCTTGTACCAAGCTGGAAGATTAGCACAAACTGTAAATGAGATGAAGAACTACAACCTGAGCCTACTAGGGGTCACAGAGGCAAGATGGACAAAAACAGGAAAACAGAGACTGAGTACTGGAGAAACCATCATCTGGTCAGGAAGGCAAGATGACATCCATCAGGAAGGAGTTGCCCTCACTATTGCCAAGAAACATGCCAATGCCGTACTGAAATGGAAACCAATCAATGAACGCCTGCTGTATGTAAGAATGAACTCCAAGTGTGCCAAGCTATCAGTTATAGTGGCCTATGCACCAATAGACAACACTGACGAGGAGGACAAGGATAAGTTCTACAGTGCGCTCCAAGCAACATTGGATGACATACCAAGACACGATGTTCTCCTCCTGATAGGGGACTTCAACGCAAGAGTTGGTAGCAACAATGAGAACAGGGAAAGAGTCATGGGGAAACATGGAATAGGAGACATGACCGACAACGGCGAACGACTCATCGACCTCTGTGAAGAAAATGATTTGGTCATTGGCGGTACTCTTTTCGCTCACAAAACCATCCACAAGCTAACATGGACATCCCCCGACGGCAAGACAAAGAACCAAATTGATCACATCATTATCAACGGAAAATGGAGGCGCTCCCTACAAGATGTACGTGTGATGCGACACGCAGATGTTGGTAGTGACCATGAACTACTGGTAGCGAAACTGACCCTCAAACTGAGGAAGGCAAAAGTTGGGGACAGTCGGAACCTGCGCTTTGATGTTGCCAAGCTAAAAGATCCAACAACAAAGAAAGAATTCTGCGTCACCCTGAAGAATCGCTTCAGCGTCCTCCAAGATGAAACAGCACTGACCATAGACAGTTTCAACAAGGCTATAACCGAAACAGCAAAAGAGACAATAGGTTATAGGAAAAGTGTGAAATCTGAGTGGATAACTGCCAACACATGGAAAACCATTGAGGAGAGAAAACAGATCAAGAAGAAACTGCTAGATGCCAAGTCACCCAGGCTAAAGGAAAGAATAGCAACCCAGCACAGAGAGAAAGACAAAGAAGTGAAGTTGTCTGCAAGGAAAGATAAACGTCTCTATGCGGAGAGACTTGCTGAAGAAGCTGAGGCAGCAGCAGAGATGAAGGATATGAAGACAGTGTATAGAACCACCAAGAGGCTGCGGGGAGACAGAGGACAGAACCAAGACATACCAGTTAAGGCAGAGGACGGAACACCTATCACAGAAGAATGTGCCAAGCTCGAGAGGTGGAGAGAGCACTTCCAGAGGATCCTAAACCGCCCTGATCCACCAACACCAGCTGACATTCCTATGGCAGAGGAGGACCTGGACGTCAACATGGGAGACATCACAGTAGATGAGGTCAAGGAAGCCATCCGCAAGCTGAAGAATGGCAAAGCTCCAGGAGAAGATGGTGTATGCCCCGAGATGCTGAAGGCAGAAGAACAGGACACACCTCTTATCCTCCAACGCATCCTGCAGGACATATGGAACCAGGAGACAACCCCAGCTGACTGGAGAACTGGTACCATCATCAAATTACCAAAGAAAGGAGATCTAGGAGAATGCAACAATTGGAGAGGCATCACCCTACTATCAATCACCAGCAAAGTCTTCAGTCGCATCTTACTCCAGCGTATAAAGAAAGCGGTAGATGACCTACTTCGTCAAGAGCAGGCAGGCTTTAGAGCGGGGAGATCATGCATTGATCACATTTTCGTCTTACGCCAGATCCTCGAGCAGTCCCATGAATGGAACAGCCCACTTTACGTGGTTTTCATTGATTTCGAGAAAGCCTTTGACAGTTTGCACCGCGCTTCTCTCTGGAAGATCCTACGACACTACGGCATTCCCCAGAAAATGGTCAACATCATCCAGTCCCTGTATGAGAGCTTTGAGTGTCGCATCATCCATAACAACCAGCTGACGGAACCATTCAAGGTGGACACCGGAGTGAAACAAGGCTGCATACTGTCACCAATCCTCTTCTCCTTGGCCATCGACTGGTTGATGCGAAACGTCACCCAGGGAAAGCAACGGGGAATCCGGTGGACGTTGACCTCAGTCTTGGAGGACATTGACTACGCAGATGACCTGGGACTGCTGTCACACAAGCATCAGGACGCCCAGCAGAAGACAGAAAGCCTCAGCGAGATAGCCAGCACCATTGGGCTGAAGGTCAACGAGAGGAAGACACAGGTCATGAGGAAAAATGCCACAAACAACAACCCCATCACCGCTAACGGCAAACCACTTGATGATGTTCAGGAATTTGTATACCTGGGCAGCAAGATGACCACAGACGGCGACTGCAACCAGGAGATCAACGCCAGAATCAGCAAAGCCAACCAAGCTTTCGCAGTGCTTAGGCCCATCTGGAGATCCACCGTCCTCAGCATCCAAACGAAGATTCGACTCTTCAAGAGCAATGTCCTCAGCGTCCTCCTGTATGGCTCAGAATGCTGGAAGACGACCGTCGCCATCGAGAAAAAGCTGGAAGTGTTCCAGAACAAATGTCTGCGACGTATCCTCAGGATCTTCTGGCCGAACATCATCTCAAACGAAGAACTGAGGACTAGAACAGGAGTCTCCACAATACAGGACACCATCCAGGCGCGTCGATGGAGATGGCTAGGGCATGTCTGTCGCATGCCACCCAGCTCACTCCCCAGAACAGCCCTGCGCTGGACCCCCCAAGGTAAAAGAAAACGGGGGCGACCGAAGGAAACCTGGTGCAGGACAATAGAAAGAGAGCTGAAAGGCAAAGGACTGACTCTCAACACAGCCCCCAGAGCAGCCGCAGACAGAGCCAGATGGAGATCTCTTGCCATAGCCTCAAGCGCCAGCAGGCACGGAGAGGACTGATGATGATGATGATGATGATATTCGTAGGACTTTTTAAAATTCTTTTCTTTTGACTATTTCCTTTCCTCTCTTTTAAATTAATTTTTTAATTGGGTAACCATGTTCAAATTACGGAGTTACTTACCTTGCCGATGGTTTTCAGCGTAACTAAGCTAAGGTAAGTGCATACTAAAGAGGGTTAAGATGATGCTACGGATTTCCGTTTCGGTCTGAGACTACATGACAGGGCTGTACTCTAAGCTTCCTTTCATAATATATCCCGGCGTCAACCAGGCCCGAGAGATACAGGCACCTGCAGTGTTGGTCAGGAAATTTGAGCAACACTCTCAGAAACGCATCCATTAACCATCTTTAGTATGCACTTACCTGAGCTTAGTTACGCCGAAAACCCATCGGCAAGGTAAGTAACTCCGTAATTTGAACATGGTTACCCAATTTAAAAATTAATTTAAAAGAGAGGAAAGGAAATAGTGAAATGAAAATAATTTTAACAATTCCTACGAATATATATGTTGCTATATCATAAGTTTGAAGAATATCATATGAGCCATTTACTCGGGGGAAAAAAAAAATCTTCTTCAGAACGTTCTTCCGAATCATACCTGGAACATCATCCCAGTCGAAATCTAGGTCACTCTAAGCTTCATTACCCAGCACTTTCACTAAGTCTTATGCCGTAAATCCTACAAATCACAGTATCTTCATCACTAAATCTCGTTATAGAACGGCAGAAATCAAAGGTTAGCGATGGCGAAAAAACAGCATTTCGACCACAAAAACTTTTAAAATTCGTAACTCGAGAACTACGGCATGTATCGACTCGCGGTTTTTTGCAAACGGAAGTAAATGGCCACAGGAAGAAGGAAGTCACGTTCTCGCGAGACTTCCTTTTCTACAAGAAATATGGCGGCGCCCATTGTTGCCACATGTTTTACCGGGCGCTGGCAGTTGCTCAGCGTTTTGGCCGTGTGATTTCCGGTTGGGCGCTAGCGGGTTCTCGCCTGTCAAGAGGGTTAAGTGGATGAAACTCGACTGTGTGGTCCCAGTCTTCCCAACTGAGTCCGCAGCAACTCAACTCTGGGTAGGAGCCGGTCGGGGCAGAAAAAACCCACATGACTTCTGATGGGATTCGAACCCACGACCTCCCAGCCGGGAGTTCGCGACGCTAACCACTTCGCCACGGCGGCTGGTGAGCTTTGTGTCTCTGTTGGGCAGAGCTTTGTGTCTCTGTGGGGCAGAGCTTTGTGTCTCCGTGGGGCAGAGCTTTGTGTCTCCGTGGGGCAGAGCTTTGTGTCTGTTGGGCAGAGCTTTGTGTCTCTGTGGGGCAGAGCCTTGTGTCTCTGTGGGGCAGAGCTTTGTGTCGTGTGGGGCAGAGCTTTGTGTCTCTGTTGGGCAGAGCTTTGTGTCTCTGTGGGGCAGAGCTTTGTGTCTCCGTGGGGCAGAGCTTTGTGTCTGTGTGGGGCAGAGCTTTGTGTCTGTGTGGGGCAGAGCTTTGTGTCTGTGTGGGGCAGAGCTTTGTGTCTGTGTGGGGCAGAGTTTTGTGTCTGTGTGGGGCAGAGCTTTGTGTCTGTGTGGGACAGAGCTTTGTGTCTGTAGGGCAGAGCTTTGTGTCTGTGTGGGGCAGAGCTTTGTGTCTGTGTGGGACAGAGCTTTGTGTCTCTGTGGGACAGTGGAGGAAAAAAGTAACGGCGGAATCTCCTGAGCACTTGTCACAGTCTAAGACCTCTAGCAGACGGTGCTGCCGTGAGGAGATTCTGTGTACACTTTTTTTGTATGAGCTGGTAGTCACTGTATCGTCAGCCCACATGGTGCCACAATGATGTTACGGTCTGTTGTTGTTGTTGTGCTGGGAGAAGATGCTGCCAAAGAGGAAAAGAGCAACAAACGCAGTGTAAATAATAGTCTTGGTCATGACTGGTCTGATTAGTGGAAGATAGACCACTCGCACGGCAGTTCTGACTGCTGCATTAAGTCGCTTGAGTCAAATTCTTCAAAATCGTGGGACGGAAAACAGAAGTAACAAATTGTTCGCGCGCAGCCAACAAGCCGGGTCTGTTAATGTTAGGCCTAGCGGGCTGGTATCTGAAACCCTAGAGTGTCTGGAGATAAGGGCCCCAAGGCGCTTGTACTGAAAGCGTGGAGAATAGCGAACTACACACTGCTTTGGTGTCTGTATCGCGCCAAAAGCTGACCAATGTTTACACAACGGCTGCACACAGGGAGGCGAGTGTACACCGAGAACAGCGGGATTGTCTTTGTCCACAACACACTGTGAGCGCTTTTCTGCGAAGGTTATTCTTACACATACACGAATTCTTACACATACACGAACGCACGCAGGGACACTTGCGCACGGGCGCGCGCGCACCAGCGCACACAACACCCCCCCCCCCACACAACACAGACACAACACTGCGCACCGCATGCAAACACTGCGCGCGCACCACAATATGTACATAAAAGCAGAAACTTACGCAATAACCTATTATGATATTACATTACAGATTGGGTTTAGGTATGAACTTTAACAGCTGACTAATGAAAAAAACAAAAACAAAAAAAAGACCAACGTTGACGAAAAATGCGCAACCCAAAGTCGAGTGTGTGGGTGTGTGTGTGTGTGTGTGTGTGGTATGTGTGTGTGTGTGGTGTGTGTTTTGTTGTGTTGGTGTGTGCGTGTGTTGTCTGTGAGAGAAAGAGAGAGAAAAAGAAGAAGAGAGAGAGGAGAGAAAGAGAAAGGGGTGAGAGAGGAATGTTAGTAAACATGCCCTTACACAAGACACTGCAGGGAATTACCACTTATAAATCAATAGGGAAGAAAAGAACATGCACAGTTTTCACACCGGCGCGAAAGCAAAAACTGAAGAGAGAGAGAAGAGAGAGAGAGAGAGAGAAAAGGAGGATGAGAGAGAGAGAAGAGAGAGAGTCCTGACATGGGAGAGAGAGGGAGGGGAGATTGGGGTTGGGAGAGACTGATTGGAATTACATACATAAAAAACGACATGCACGATACCTTTTACCCCAAAATTCAATAAAGCATGCAGAGAGAGGAGAGAGGGGGGGAGTGGGGTGGGAGGGGACTATTATTACATATATGAAGAACTTGACATGCCAGATAGCTTTGTACTTGTATACAAATCAATAAAACCCTGATCTAAAAAAGGGCACATGAATGGCGCACTCTAACTGAAAAATCTCCCTCTCTCTCCCTCCACCCACCTCCTCCTCTCTCCTCTCTCCCTCTCTCTCCCTCGACCTCTTCTCTCTTCTCTCTCTCTCACACAACCACACACACACCACTCTCCTCTCTCCCCTCCCTCCACACAAACAACAACCCCTCCTCTCTCTTCTCTCTCACAACCACACACACAACACACCCCACACACCACACACACACACACACTAAAAATTACATATACACGGCACACCGGCTTACGAGTCTGAGAGAGAGAGAGAGAGAGAGAGAGAGAGAGAGAGAGAGAACGAACTGAAACTGACGTGCATGCAATGACTTCACAGAACAAAACAGATATCACAACAACAACACACACACACACACACACACACACCACACACACACACCACACACAAAACATATAACACGGAAACACGGCAAATACGAGACGAGGTGGTCGGGGAAGGGAGGGAGGGAGAGGGAGGAGAGACAGAGAGAGAGAGGGGGGGAGGAAGAGAGAGAGAGAGAGAGAGAGAAGAGGAGAGGGAGAGAGGAGAGAGGAAAAGAGAGAAACTAAAACCCGAATAAACCCCGGCCCTCAAGCAAAAAAACTCACAGAACAAAACCCCAAAATATCACCACCACACACACACACACACACAAAACACACACAAACAACAACACACACACACAACATAAAACACGGCAAAAAAAAACCAAGGCATCGGAACTGAGGTGGGTGGGGGAAGGGAGGGAGGGAGAGGGAGAGAGACAAGAGAAGAGGAGGGGGGGGGAAAGGAAAGAGAGAGAGAGAGGAGAGAGAGGAGGAGAGAGAAGCTGAATTGAAACTGACTGCATGCATGACTTAACAAACAAAACAGATCACACACACACACACACACACACACACACACACACACACACACACACACACACAAAACACTGACTCCACACACACACACAAAACACACACCACACACACAAAACACACACACACAAACGCACACACACACGCACGCACGCACGCACGCACCACGCACGAAACGCACGCACAAAACACACACAAAAGTGTACTCACGACCCTTGTAGGTAAAGCTGGTTGTGTGTCAATATCCACTTCTCATCACATAACGTTCACTATCACTTTTAACACAACACAAAACTGTCTTGTTGGCACAGTCTCGTGGTGGTCCTACACCTCTCAGATCACGGCTTGTGTTACAAAATAGTGTACACTGACAGGGCTTTTGCTGTTGTCCCCTCTCCTCTCTCAAACCGCCCCCACCCCCCCACCCCATCCCCCACCCCCACACTTTAACATGAAGTACACTTTGCCCGTTTGAAAAAAAATCTAAAACAAAACTATAGTTGATGTTCGTAGTTACTCTCACTTCATGTAAAAAATTTAAAAACCAATATTTATCAATATATGCATAATCTTGGAAACAAAGGTCAATATTTCTAGCAATTATATACACCAATTACAAACTTTGAAATTTCAACTTGTTCAGTGAACATATGTCAACTTGAAAGTAACATTAAAAATGCTCTTACGTTCTATAGGATGATTATGTACACAATTTTTGTGTCAATTTGGGATATCCCTTATGTATGCTTTTCATTTCAACAAATCTTACGTATATGAATTTTCATACCTGTCTCTTTTCCCCGCTCTGAAATGGATGATCTGCAAAAGTCTGCCGGAAACATAACTTAGAATTTTGTTCAGTGACAAAAATAAAGATGCTTAGGGAAAGAATGTACAAACTGACAATTACAAAACGTTTCCCCCCGTAATCAGTGCTGGTTTTTTTCCCCACGTGGTGGCAGTATCAGTCCAGAAACTGTGGTGCCACCAGGCCCAAATGCTCTGGAGCAGGACTTTGAGCTGTTGCTTTTTGGGTTTTCAAGCCCCAGACTCTTCTCAAACAGTGCATTGATTGTGGCGTGTGTCTCCCGCCTCCTTGCCTCCCAGCATGCCACTCTGTCCCCCAGTGTCGATCCGGGGAAAACACAGTGATTTTCCAACAGATTTTTGTTTTGGAATGAGGGGCAGTCTTGGGAAACTTTCTCTGTAAAAGGCCATGTACCGTTTAAATGGATGTTTCAATATCTTCAATCTCATAAACACAGATGGCTCTTTGATGCGATATGCGCCGATGAACATCAGAGAAGAGGGCATTCAGCTCAGTGAACTTGTCACGAATGTTTCTGGATGTATTTAGTATGGGACCAGCGATTTGGAATTCTCCTGTCTTTTCTGCAACACTCTGACAGATGTTTTTGTAAAAAACCGGTTCTTTCAGATACTTGTTGCAATGGTTCCCAAAAAAGGGCCCTGGAATGATAAGCCTGTGGGAAGATCTTGTTTGCCCGCAGAACATCTTCTAGATTTGCTGTGATTGGCCCAAACGGAATGCAATGAAGTGGCTGTAGATTTCATTTTCTCCCACTTCTTCCTGGTTCTTTTTATGCTTTCTTCAAGTTCCTTTGTATTTTAAACTTCGGGCCTTGGCATGGAGTTGTTTTCAGCAGTTTCTTTTTCTTTTCCAATGGCTCTATCCTTTACAATGCTGCTGAAACGTACTGAGAAATACTCACAATTGTCAAGAGTAAAGTCATCAAGTGAAGCATAATGTCTTCCCAGCCTTCATCAAGAGCGGGCACTCATCTTCAACGGGTCATGGTGTTTTTTGACAACACCCAGCAAGATGTGAAGGTAGGGAGGTGTCACCTGCTTCAGTTTAAAGTCTAAAACGGGTTTTTCCCTGAGGACATTGTTGAATAGTTTGGCTTTTGATTCATTTTTCCTGCACGCTTATACTTCTGAAGTCCCCTTGATCTGACTGACCGTTCTCTCTGAGTTTCCTTCATTGTTCTCCGGGGGCAGCTGCATCTGGTGTCTTCGTTGTTGTGCAGTACAGACACGGGGATCCCCTGTGCACCTGACAGTCCTACATTTAGTTAAAAAGTCTTTAGTCCTCAAAGAAAAAAAAGGCGATTTTTGTTTGCCTCTCCATTCCATGCTTTCAAGGTCTTCAATTTGCTCTTTGTAAGGGTCCAACAGCCCTTCCCTAGTTTTCAGGGGTGTCCTTACATTCAGCAAGGGTCATAAATGCATGTGTTATGCTTTGAATTAGCTTCACCAGGTTTGCTATTTGAAGAAATCATTTTAAATGATCCGCCTCCATGGTCACCGCCAATCTTGATCCAGATTTCGTTCTCGGAATACTCTCATCATCCCAAGTTAATCGCCCTTGATTGTCATAAGCATCCAGCAGTTGGTGACAAATGTGGGACTCCTTAATGCCTGCAAAAGGGTGTTGGAACCAGTTCCATAATCCCATCCATCCCCATTCCAGACCTCCACACTTCTCATCTGACATTCTACTTCTGCACACTGTGCTTTGACTTGTTCTTTCCTTTCTTTCTGTTCACTGGCAAACGTACCCCGAGCCTCCTATAGAACTGTTTGTGCAGTCTGTACTTTGTCAAATTTGAGCCAAGTGCCGCACGAAGGGCAGGCCCTTTGTTTTTGCATTACAGATACTTGACCACATTTCGCTTCATTAGAACCACCCTGTTTGCGTACTTTGTTGCCGTCTTCAGTTCTGTGCCCTGCTTTTTGGCCGCATCTTTCAGTGTCTCCTGATACATTCAAACGAATTTTGTTCATTTCTTTTGCTCGCTTCTTCCTGAGTGGTGTTCGAGTTCACTGATGCTTTCCGAGGTTTGTAATTTTTTTCAGCACAATCGGCTGTCCACCAGTTTGGCATGTGACAGTCATTTATCACGGGACTGTGAGAGCTTAATGCGGGCAAGTTTTTGAAATAAGCTTCTTCTGTTTTTGGGTCAGTGGTGCCTTCACGACTCAAAGGCCCGAGGATTCTTTTTCTGAATGGAGACAATGCTTTGTCAATGCCAGTTGGAACGGTCTGCACTGATGCGCCTCTTGAATCTTTGGGGGGAGTTGATGTGGCATCAGATTGACACAAAAGAAACTTGTTTTTTGACTGGAGATAATGCTTCATTGATGCCAGCTGGGACAGTCTGCACTGATACAGTTCTGGGACTTTTTGCCGGAGTTGATGTGGCTTCAGATGAGACAGAAAATGAAATATCACTATCAAGATCAGAGTTTTATTGGCACTTTCGTTTTGCTGGTTGGGAATACTGTTTGAGAACGGCAGATTTCTTTATCTTTTTCTCTGGTCTCCCACCTTTACTCTGCTGTTGGGAAAATGAGTGCAATAGCGCACACTGACGACAGATAAACTGGGGTCAAACAGGTGCCATAATTTTGAGGGTTTTTCAAATTCGCCCAAAGCACGGCCTTTGCTGAGTTGAATGTTCGGTTTGGGCAGATTTTTCAAAGTGTTTGCACAAAACACACAAACTATTTTTGAATGTACTTCCTCCCAAAAATTTCCCGAACATTCACATGAAGATTACGTTTATTTCAGAAGCAACACTCAAACACGTTACTACTGATTTGTTTTTATCTTTCTTTGATCTCTTAGACCTTTTCCCACACAGTCTACACAAGACCTTTAAACGTTCAAAAGTTCATGAAGAGGACCGTTTGTTCCATAATCCTTCGGCCATCCCCCCCCCCCCTCTCTCTCTCTCTCTCCTCTCTCACACACACACACACACACACACACGCACGCACGCACCACGCACCCACGCACCATGCACACACACACCACACACACACGCACACACACACACACACACACACACACACACACACACACACACACACACCAAAACACAAAGCACCCTAATGGTACTTCCAACAATACACTTTAATTTGAATTTGCCGATAGAAATAGTAGTAGTGACTGAAATGAAGTATTATTTTAATTATAATAATTATTCACTTATTATTGTTATGCTACTACCATTACTGTTATCAGTAGTATATTATTTTGCTTGTAGTAAATATTTTTATCCTCTACGTTTCCCTTTAATTAGGCCTACATTGCTCTACATGCAAACCATAGTACATATAAAATGCAGCAAAAATGAAGAAATGTATAATATACAACGGTGTAATACGGCCCCTTTACAAATGCTAAATAACTTTTCATTCACAAGATTTTTTGCCAACGCCTGGCCTACTTCGGCAAGATATTTTGCGCGCCCTCCACCCCCCGTCTTTGTTTCGGCTAACCAGGCCACCACGGCGCGCGCAAGCACAGCCGTGCTAAAATTCTTCAAAAGTTTTAAACACGACTATTAAGGTACTCAAAAAGAAAACTGAAATCCGCTTTTGTACACAATTTTCAAGTAAATCACTTTCGCCATTGTTTTCTACAGAAATTATAGTTAAAAAACTTCTGTACATAAATAAACTTAAAGTGTAGCACCAGTACCGAAGCTCCAAACACCACACCCGCGTCTGGCCGTCGGTGGCTACTCGCTCGCCCTCCAGAGTCAAAAGCAAAGCTTGAGCGCACTGAATGCAGTGCTCTGAGTGTGGCGGCGCCGCCGGCTCGGAGCTCACATTTGCTTCAACTGCTACCATTTTTATGCAAATTAAGTGCATTTTATTCCCCCCTTTTGCCCTCCTGGAATGTATAAAAAAAAATTTCCAAAGACGTTGAATCCCCACGGAAGAAACCCATGTTCTCTGAGGAAAATCCGCTAGACGTTTCCTTGAAAAAGAGCTTTTGAGAGTCCAAGATCTTGTCATTAAAAGATTGTTTTGTAAAATGTTTATCTCAGGCTGTGCAAAGAGATAAGAAGAACACCGGGTGCAAATTTCCTTTAGAATAAGGTCAAACAGCAAATGACCTCAGAATTATCCATGACAGGCTAAACACAAGAGATGAATACAGTGGGTTATGAGGTTTTTAGCAAGGTAGATTTGACAGTCTGGAAATTGTATTTTGCGGTACCCCTTCCTTTCTTAAGGTCTGCTTGCGTGCGGTTTTGATTTATTCCCTGAAATTTCAAAACCACGTATGTGCCTGTAAGAAGGTGTAACAATGAAATGAGAACTCTTACTACCTGGTGCCTTTTGTTGTCAGATTTCCAACAAGGATTTCTACAGCTTTTCCACGGATGTCACGGCTGGATTCCACACAATGGCTTCAAGCACGTGCCTGCTTTGCCTGAAGACTGCTGCTGAGGTTACAGAACAGATATACACCAAGGGCAAGCGTTGCATTGAAGGGGAAGGCTTGTGTGTGTGTGTCACAGTGTTGCATTTAAGGGTAGGGCTTTGTGTGTCACGGTTTGCATTGAAGGTAAGGCTTTGTGTTGTGTCACAGGCTGCATTGAAGGGTAAGGCTTTGGTGTTGGTTACAGAGTGTTGCATCGAAGGGTAAGGCTTTGTGTGTACACAGTGCTGCATTGAAGGTTAAGGCCCTTTGTGTGTGTGTGTGTGTGTTGGTGCGTGTGTGTGTGTGTGTGTGTGGTGTGTGTGTGTTGTGTGTGGGGTGTGTGTCACAGTGTAGCATTGAAGGGTAAGGCTTTTAATGTGTTGTGTTTTGTGTGTGTCACAGTGTGCATTCAAAGGGGGAAAGGGTTGTGGGGTGTGTGTGTGTGTCACAGTTTTTGCATTGGGAAGGGTAGGCTTTGTGTTGGGGTGTTGGTGTGTGTGTCCACAGTGTTGCATTGAAGGGTAAGGCTTTGTGTGTGTGTGTGATGTGACAGTGTTGCATTGAAGGGTAAGGCTTTGTGTGGTGTGGTTCACAGTGTTGCATTGAAGGGTAGGGCTTTGTGTGTCACAGTGTAGCATTGAAGGGTAAGGCTTTGTATGTTTATGTGTGTGTCACAGTGTAGCATTGAAGGATAAGGCTTTTTTGTGTGTGTGTGGGGTTGTGTGTGTGTGTGTGTGTGTGTGTCACAGTGTTTCATTGAAGGTAAGGCTGTGTTGTGTGTGTCACAGTGTTCATTGAAGGGTAAGGGTTTGTGTGTGTGTGTCACAGTTTTTTGATTGAGGTAGGTTTTGTGTGTGGTCACAGTGTTGCATTGAAGGGTAAGGTTTTGTGTGTGTCACAGTGTTGCAATTTAAGGGTAAAGGGTTTGTGTGTGTGTGTCACAGTGTTTTCATTGAAGGGGAAGGTTTTGTGTGTGTGTCACAGTGTTCCATTGAAGGGTAAAGGTTTTGTGTTTTGTGTCACAGTGTTGGCATTTAAGGGTAAGGCTTTGTTGTGGGGCCAGTGTTGCATTGAAGGGTAAGGCTTTTTGTGTGTCAAAGCGTTGCATTGAAGGGTAAGGCTTTGTGTGTCCACAGTGTTGCATTGAAGGGTAAGTCTTTGTTTTGGTCAGAGGTGTTGCATTGAAGGGGAGCTTTGTATGTGTCACAGTGTTGCATTGAAGGAAGGCTTTGTTGTGTCAAGTGTTGCATTGAAGGGTAAGGGTTTGTGTGTGTCAAGAGTGTTGCATTGAAGGGTAAGTCTTTGTGTGCGTCACAGTGTTGCATGAAGGGGAAGCTTTGTGTCACAGTGTTGCATTGAAGGGTAAGGTTTTGTGTGGCACACTGTTGCATTGAAGGGTAAGTTTTGTGTGTGTCACACTGTTGCATTGAAGGGTAAGTTTTGTGTGTTTTCAATGTTGCATTGAAGGGTAAGGCTTTGTGTGTGTCGGAGAGGTTTTCATTGAAGGGTAAGGCTTTGTGTGTTGTCGGGGAGTGTTTGCATTGAAGGGTAAGGCTTTGTGTGTGTGTCGGAGAGTGTTGCATTGAAGGGAAAGGCTTTGTGTGTGTCACAGTGTTGCATTGAAGGGTAAAGTTGTTGTGGTATCAGAGTGTTGCATTGCAGGGTAAGGGTTTTTTGTGTCACAGACTGTACCAATGAAAGTAAGATATGTGCTTGTACTTTGTGATAAAAGATGGTTACTCTGCATGCTGTTTTGTGTTTGTGTGTGTGTGTGGTCACAGACTGTAGCAATGAAAACCATGAGAGCAGGCCATGAAGGCCGCAAAAATTTTAGACTTGTTTTCATGCTGATCGATGAGAATGAGGATGATGAATTTCTGCTGACACTCCCTATAAAGGACAGACAAGTATTAATCCCATCTACCCAACAAAGGGAGTGGAGTTTTGTGTGTATGACCGTTTTTTTTCCCGCCATTAAGGCAACCATACTCCAAACTTCAGGGAAGGTCATGCTATGTGTAACGTGTCATCCATACCAACGGCCAAACTGGCCTCTCCTTCCGAAAGTTGGTGATGGGGTTTTACGTGTGTGCAAGTGTTTATGCGTGCGTTCACACACGGAACCCTCGGTTTATAGTTCATTCGAAGGACTGTATGGGGAAAAGGAGTCAAAACTAATGTTAACTCCAAGGGGAAAATCCCCCTGTACCGAAACGGCCCGGCGGAGATTCAACCCGCAACCCTGGATTACGAGTCCGGCACCAACTGAGCTATTCCGGCCCCCGGATGATGAATATGATTTTTATGGATTTCCATTCCAGTCGAGACTGCATGACAGGGGGTACTCTATGCTTACTTTCATAATATATTCCGCATCGACCAAGCCAGAGAGATACAGACACCTGTCGTGTTGGTCAGGAAGTTTTAGCGACACTTTTGGAGATGCATTCATTAAGTGGATGAAACTCGACTGTGTGGTCCCAGTCTTCCAAATCAGCCCGTACCAAAACTCAGCTCTGGGTAGGAGCCGGTTTTGGGCAGAAAAATCCCACATGACTCTGACGGGAGTCAAACTCAGGACCTCCAAGCTGGGAGTCCATAACGCTAACCACTTCGCCACGGTGGCTGGTTATGTTCAAGTAATGTTTTCACCACATTGCATCTGAACTTTGTGAAGCAGTCCACGATGTTATGTTTCAATACCAGTGTCGCCCACCCCAGAACCAAATACAGCTGGGTCCAATCAACTCTTAAAGGAGAAGAACCTTCTACAAACAAAGGTGTCAAATCAGTTTGAACTGAGTTCCTGAGGCATCCATTTGTCACGGTTTCCATGATTAGCAAGTTCTGTACATGGTGCAAAGTTTGCTTTGTTGATTTTTCTCTGGTATGATGTGTGTGTGTGTGTGTGTGTGTGTGTGTGTGTGTGTGTGTGTGTGTGTGTGTGTGTGTGTGGTGTGCGTGCGTGTGTGTGTGTGTGTGTGTGTGTACGCACATGTGTGTGTGTGTGTGTGTGCACGCATGTATGTGTGCGTGCGCGCTAGCACAGGTGTGTGTGTGAGATTTTCAGCATTGCAGTACCACTGACTTTGCTCAGAAACCCGCTGAAATTAGCAGTAGCCGCCTTAGATCTTGCTTACTTAAGGGAGACCTAGCAGCTCTGTAAGAGGCTAACACAACACACACACACACACACACACACACACACACACACACACACACACACACACACACACACACCGCCTGTCGCCTCCTCCCAAAGGCTAACGCCAACACTCATGCTGCCGTGTGTGTCTGGCAGAGGAGACAGGCTGTGACATCGTCTGCATCATCTCCTGCCTGGTGCAGATCATGCTGGACCCCTTTTACCGCACCCGGCAAGGGTTTGCCTCCCTTGTGCAGCGCGAGTGGGTGGTCATGGGGCACCCCTTTCAGCGCCGCAGTCGTCTGGTGCGAGGCACGGAGAGTGAACAGGTCGGTACAGGTCCATGGTTTGGGCTCCTTTTGTTCGTGTGTGTGTGCGTGTGTGTGTGTGTGTGTATGTTTCAGAAAGAGAGAGTGGTGTTCGTGTGTGTGTGTGTGTGTGTTTCAGAAGAGAGAGTGTGTCGGTGTTGTGTGTGTGTGTGTGTTTTTCAGAAAGAGAGAGAGTGTGTGTGTGCGTGTGTGTGTGTGTGTGTGTGTGTTTTCAGAAAGAGAGAGAGAGAGTGTGTGTGTGCGTGTGTGTGTGTGTGTTTCAGAAAGAGAGAGAGAGTGTGTGTGTATGTGGGGGGGGGGGGGGGGGGGGGGGGGGTGCGTGTGTGTGTGTTTTTCAGAAAGAGAGAGAGTGTGTGTGTGTGTGTGTGCATGTGTGTGCGTGCGTGCGTGCGTGTGTGTGTGTGTGTGAGCATGCATGCGCATACTTATGTGTGGTGTGTGTGTGTGTGTGTGTGCGCTTGCTTTTGTGTGTGTGTGTGTGTGTATGGGGGTGTGGATGTTTGTGTGTGTGGGTGGGTGTTTGTGTGTCTGTGTTTTTTGTTGTTTTTTAAGAGAGAGAGATTGCGCTGGGTGTCTGTGTGGGTGTGCGCATGCTTGTGCGTGTGTGAATAAGTAGTTTGTTCTCATTTAATTTTCTGCTTTGAAAGTTTTATTTTTAATGTTAGTATGAATCTGTATTCTAGTCAGTCTTTTGTGATTCATAACAAAGTCGATTTGTTAATTGTGAGAAGTTGTCCCCCCTGCCTTATTTCTTTTGCAGAATGGCCTGTAGTTTTTGCATTGTTGTGTGCTGATTTTGAATGACTGCATCATGTCGTTTGTCATCTGTGTTCCTTGTGGTATGTTGAACTTTTCTTTGCCACTCTGAAGGTTTGGTGACTCTCAGAATTGCTGGACTATTTTTGCCACCCTGAAGATTTGGTGACTTTTTGAACTGCTGGACTATTGTTGTAACTGTGAAGATTAGGTGACTCTTTGAACTGCTGGACTATTTTTGTATCTGTGAAGATTAGGTGACTCTTTGAACTGCTGGACTATTTTTGCCACCATGAAGGTTTGGTGACTCTTTGAATTGCTGGACTATTTTTGCCACCTGAAGGTTTGGTGACTTTTTGAACTGCTGGACTATTGTTGTAACTGTGAAGATTAGGTGACTCTTTGAACTGCTGGACTATTTTTGTAACTGTGAAGATTAGGTGACTCTTTGAACTGCTGGACTATTTTTGCCACCATGAAGGTTTGGTGACTCTTTGAACTGCTGGACATTTTTAGCCACCCTGAAGGTTTGGTGACTCTTTGAATTGCTGGACTATTTTTGCCACCCTGAAGGTTTGGTGACTTTTTGAACTGCTGGACTATTTTTGCCACCCTGAAGGTTTGGTGACTCTTTGAATTGCTGGACTATTTTTGCCACCCTGAAGGTTTGGTGACTTTTTGAACTGCTGGACTATTGTTGTAACTGTGAAGATTAGGTGACTCTTTAAGTTGTTGGACTATTTTTGCCACCCTGAAGGTTTGGTGACTCTTTGAACTGCTGGACTATTTTTGTAACTGTGAAGATTAGGTGACTCTTTTAATTACTGGACTATTTTTGCCACCCTGAAGGTTTGGTGAATATTTGAGTTGCTGGTCTATTTTGCCACTGAAGCTTTGGTGAGTCTTTTTTCTTTTCTTTTTCCACGTACGCGAATTGTGTGTATGATAGTTTTTTTTATCCCGCCATTAAGGCAGCCATATTCCAACTTCAGGGAAGGTGCATGCTATGTGTAACATGTCATCCATAACAACGCCAAACTCGCCTTCTCTTCCGAAAGTTGGTGATGGGATTTTATGTGTGTGCAAGATGTTATGCATGCGTTCACACACAGAACCACGGTTTATAGTCTCATTCGAAGGACTGTATGGGAAATGGAGCCAGAACTAATGTTAACTCAGAGGGAAAAATCCCCCTGTACCAAAACAGCCCGGCAGAGATTCGAACCCGCAACCCCAGGATCACCAAGATAATGAGTCCGGTGCTCTACCACTGGTAAGTCTTTGAATTGCTGGACTATTTTGCCACCATGAAGGTTTGGTGAATCTTTGAATTGCTGTACTGTTTTTGCCACCATGAAGGTTTGGTGAGGCTTTGAATTGCTGGACTGTTTTTGCCACCATGAAGGTTTGGTGAGGCTTTGAATTGCTGGACTGTTTTTGTAACTGTGAAGGTTTGGTGACTCTTTGAATTGCTGGACTGTTTTTGTAACTGTGAAGGTTTGGTGACTCGTTGAATTGCTGGACTGTTTTTGTAACTGTGAAGGTTTGGTGACACTTTGAATTGCTGGACTGTTTTTGTAACTGTGAAGGTTTGGTGACACTTTGAATTGCTGGACTATTTTGTAACTGTGAAGGTTTG
This sequence comes from Conus ventricosus, assembly GCA_018398815.1. Taxonomy (NCBI): domain Eukaryota; kingdom Metazoa; phylum Mollusca; class Gastropoda; order Neogastropoda; family Conidae; genus Conus; species Conus ventricosus. The sequence goes on from CM031608.1 coordinate 74,185,312, forward strand.
GTGACTCTGAATTGCTGGACTATTGTTGTAACTGTGAAGATTAGGTGACTCTTTGAACTGCTGGACTATTTTTGCCACCTGAAAGGTTTGGTGACGCTTTGAATTGCTGGACTGTTTTTTGTAACTGTGAAGGTTTGGTGACTTGTTGAATTGCTGGAATCTCATCCTGTGTCTGCTCAGTAGCATTACTCACACTCCGCTCATATCAGTTCCTTCCAGCACAGCCACATCGAGAGGGTTTCCATCACAGACACACCAACAGCACTAACTCAGGGAGCTAGTGACTTCTAGTCATGATGATGTAATCCCCTCTCCCCACCCCTCACCCCACCCCCTCCTCAGAATTTGGTTAGCACTTTAAGGTGTAAGACCATTATCCTGTTGTGTTGCAGCTGTTTAGCGTCCTAGTTTTGTGCGACAGGAAGTCATGGGTATGATCCCCGTCCAAGGCATTTTCTGTGGGATTTTCCATCCCATACCCCTCTCCTGCCCACAGATGAGTGTGCTTTGAGCTCCATTGGGAAGACTGGACCACCTCATGGATCTGTCTCTTGAGAGTGTGGCTCAGAATTCCAGACCAATGCTGCAGGTGTCTGTATCTCTCAAGTTTGGTTTACGCCTGACTATGTTATTAAAGACAGCACAGAGTACAGCCTTGTTAAATAAATGTTGACCAGAATGGCACTCCAAAGGACCTTCATGCTCATTCTTATTGAAAATCATTGGTATGAAAAAAAAAGAAAAGAAAGTCTCAGGTTCTGTGGCCCTTCATGCCCTGCTCTCAGCTTGGACCTTGGTTCTGATTTTTTCGTCCATGTCTTTGCCTGTGATGGGCTTGTCAAAGTTGCTGGTACTGGCAAGTACATGGGGGCTGTCATTGGATGGATGAGGCAGTCTTTCAGATGGACATGCTCACTTATGCTGGTATCACAACTTAAGGGTGATTGTGGTCAATAGGTGGTGGTCTGCGTATGTAGATTCAGCACAGACACTTCTGAACACTAGGCAGGTGAGTCTGCAGCAGTGCAGTTTCACCTCTGACGGGTTACCTGAGGTCAGCTTGATATCGATTGTTCCCCGTGGACTGCCAGTCCTGGCAAGGCTGAGATGACTCAAAGCAGGACGCAGTTAGGTATTGTGGAGCTGGAATGAGCAGTTTACAGCAGTCTATTCATTTTGATTTTTTGTTGTTGTGATTTAATCATTCATCTACCTGTAAATCCTGCGCATAGTGGTCTGCTGGCTTAGATGTGGTATGATATATCTGGAACAGTCTACATGCAGTGATGCTGCCATGATGATGCTGACACTGTGCGTGTGTTTATGTGTGTGTGTGTGTGTGTGTGTGTGTGTGTGTGTGTGTGTGTGTGTGCAGTCCCCAGTGTTCCTGCTGTTCCTAGACTGCGTGTGGCAGCTGCTGCAGCAGTTCCCCTCGCGCCTGGCCATGACAGAGACCTTCCTCACCACCCTATGGGACACACAGCAGCTGGGGGTCACCGACACCTTCCTCTTCGACTCCGCTTGGTGCCGACATCGGTTCTACCGCGAGGGCCGCAAGCTGGCTGTTGTCTGCCTGCCGAGCGCCTGGGAGTGGCACCTGCAGTTTTCCGAGGAGGACGTCATGCTCTTCAACAACCCGCTGTACTCCTCTACGACACCTGCGACCTCGAGGAGGTCATCATCAGTGCCAAGGGGTCGCTGAAGCGGGCGGGGAAGCCGACCAATGATGGAGAGCTACGGCCACACGCTGACGGAGTTCCACCTGGGTCAGACCGGAGGGCGGAGGGACCTGTTCAAGAAGCCGGCCAGTGACGTTCTGCTGCCAGTCAGGCCCCAGGCCAACCAGCTGCAGCTGTGGTCGCAGTGTTACCTGCGGTGGTGCGTGCCAGCCCAGATCCTGGGCGGGGGGAGGCCGGCGGAGTACCTGCAGCAGTGCCTCTGGTGGAGGAGGTCATCTGCCTGGACCACAAGCTCAAGATCCTGGAGCAGCAGAAGGCGCTCCAGGCGCGCAACAAGGAGTACAGGGATCGCTTCGCCCGCCCCAATTCGGGCCTGGTGTTTTCTCAGGAGAACCAGTCCGCCCTCGATTCTGGCTATTTGACTTCCTCCTTCCCGTTTCCTGCGGGCCGTCACGGCCCAGACGCAACACACAAACTGATCAGTGGGCCGCTGACGTTGTACCTGCATGACAGTCTGGTACAGTACGACTACGCTAATTCAGACGACTGAGGACTGTGGGTGGGGGGGCAGAGAGGGATGTTGGGTCAGATTGGTGATGATGCTACTGGCTTCATTCCGATGACTGAGATCAGCTGGACCTGTGCTTTGACCTGATGCTTGATGATGAAGGTTCATGTATGAGGGTTGATGATTAGTGTGATGCGGTGGGCAGTGATGGGCAGGTATGCTTGGCTGTAGTGTGTATGTGTGTGTGGTTGTGTGAGTGTGCGACTATGCGTTTATGTGTGTGTGTGTGTGTGTGTGTGTGAATGGGAGTGTTGGTGGTAAAATGGATGTGTGGAAATAAGATGCAGAGGGACTGAGAGAGAAGTAACCATGGCAGTTGCCTGTTTGTGTGGTGAAGGTGAGCGATGAAACAGGAGTGTTTGTGTGTGTGGCTGAGTGTGCAGGTGTGTTTGTGCAGGTGTGTTATTGGTTTTAACTTACATATGATTTCTTATGCTGGGTGAATATCTGCAGCGACAGGCTATCCTTAGACCCTCTTCACTCACCATCTTGCTCATTCTGCGCTCAGCAGCACACCTGTCTTACACCTCCCCTCCTCCCCCCTCCATCCTTCCCTGCTCCATGTAGTGCTTTGCGGAGCCTCGGCATAGTGTAGTTTTGAGGTTCAGTCAAACTTATGCAGTCCACTTACAGTGACGCCGCCTTGATGGCACTGAAATCCTGGTCAGTATAGGACCCATGCCCTTCTCCCTGGCCGGTTTAGACGTCAGAGAACCTCCACACAGCACAGTGTTTACCCTGACAGCACAGTGTTTAACAATGAAGTTCACCAGCCCTGTCACTGCGGTGTTTGACAGTGAAGCTCTCAAACCCTGACACAACACAGTATTTGACAGTGAACCTTGTAAACCCTGACGCAAACAGTGTTTGACAGTGAAGCTTGTAAACCTGACACAGCGCAGTGTTTGACAGTGAAGCTTGTAAACCCTGACACAGCACAGTGTTTGACAGTGAAGCTTGTAAATCCTGACACAACACAGTGTTTGACAGTGAAGCATGTAAACTGTAACACAGCAGTTTTTGACAGTGAAGCTTGTAAACCTGATACAACACAGTGTTTGACAGTGAAACTTGTAAACTGTGACAAAGCAGTTTTTGACAGTGAAGCTTGTAAACCCTGACACAACACAGTGTTTGACAGTGAAGCTTGTAAACCCTGACACAGCACTGTTTGACAGTGAAGCTTGTAAACCCTGACACAACACAGTGTTTGACAGTGAAACTTGTAAACTGTGACAAAGCAGTGTTTGACAGTGAAGCTTGTAAACCCTGACACAACACAGCGTTTGACAGTGAAGATTGTAAACCCTGACACAGCACAGCGCTGGACAGTGCAGCTCACAGTCCTACTAACATGAGTTTCCTTGCTGTGCATTAGTTGAAACAGATGTTCATTGTTCGCTGCGCTTGTCTCTTGGGTTTTCCTCATGATTGGTTTGGTTTGGAGAAAAAGTCCTGGGGACTGATGTAGTGAAGACTGTGCTGGCATTTTTCTCTCGCTCCTTAGTCTTTCCCTCCCAAACTAATTGTGTGTGTGTGGGGGGGGGGGGGGGGGGGGGGGTGGTATGTGTTTATGCATGTGTGGTAGTGTTGACTGGAGAGTACAGTGGTACAGGGAGGGTGTGGGGGGGACGAGGAGATGATCAGGGAGGAGGAGGAGAGCCAGAGAGGTCGATGTGGAGACGATGAAGCCCTCAGGAGCGATTCTCCCACTTTGTTCCCAAGGAAAGTAATGGTGGCAAAACATGTTAATGTCAGTACATTGTTTTACATTTTATACATCTGTCAGTATATCATCATGGTATTATTGTTTTTTTGTGTGATGCTATCATATAGGGGGGGGGGGGGGGGTGGGGGGGGGGGGAGGAAGAAAGGTGTTTGGGGGGGAAGGAGGAGAAATCAGGAGTACAGCCTGTAGTGTTTAGGGGTGGGGGGGGGGGGAGGAGAAATCAGGAATACAGCATGTATGGATTAGTTGGAAAGTGTTAGCATATTAAGAGGATGGAGGAGAAATCAGGAATACAGCCTGTATGGATTAGTTGGAAAGTGTTAGCATGTTAAGAGAGATGGAGGAGAAATCAGGAATACAGCCTGTATGGATTAGTTGGAAAGTGTTAGCATGTTAAGAGAGATGGAGGAGAAATCAGGAATACAGCCTGTATGGATTAGTTGGAAAGTGTTAGCATGTTAAGAGAGATGGAGGAGAAATCAGGAATACAGCCTGTATGGATTAGTTGGAAAGTGTTAGCATATTAAGAGAGATGGAGGAGAAATCAGGAATACAGCATGTATGGATTAGTTGGAAAGTGTTAGCATATTAAGAGGAGATGGAGGAGAAATCAGGAATACAGCCTGTATGGATTAGTTGGAAAGTGTTAGCATGTTAAGGAGAGATGGAGGAGAAATCAGGAATACAGCCTGTATGGATTAGTTGGAAAGTGTTAGCATATTAAGGAGATGGAGGAGAAATCAGGATACGCATGTATGGATTAGTTGGAAGTGTTAGTATTTTCTGGACATAATGACTGTATGTCAGAGTGTTTTTTTTTTTTTTAATGGGTAGCAATCTGACTTTGACCTGTGTTCTGTATGTGGTGGTGGTTGTCACCCTTGAACTGATAAATCTTCGCTCCAAGGACTCGCACTGTTACGTCCTCACTGTCCCCATCCGTGGTCGCAGTTCAGTGACTTGGTTTTAATGTGAAGAAATCAAGATATCATACATGAAAGGTCATTTTTAGAGTACTGGAAATTAGCTTCTTTTTTTTTAAAGGGTAGTTTGTGAGTGATCTTCTGAAAAAAAAGAAGAAAAAAAGCAGTCCGCAATGATAAGTCTAGCAGCGGGAAAACAGCCACTGAAACAACAAGCGCTTCGAGTCAAATGCCAGATGTGTCCACATCCCTGAACATAGTTGGTTTTGTTTAAAATGCAGGAAACATTTCCTTTCTGAAAGCCAAGGAGCATCGATAGTGCGCAAAATGCCGCTCACTCTGTCTGGTTGGAAGTGAAGGAAATTTGCACTTTAACTTTCATTTCCATCGACATTGTCTCCCGCTTGATCCACAACAACATGAAAGGAAAAAATGTTTTGGATTGTGTTGGAGATCAACGGACGGTGCAGTTCAAAGCAGTGAAACGAAGTCCCAGGCGTGTGTTGTTTTATGAGGTGAAGGTGATAGAAATCAGATCAGGGTCATCATGGTTTGAAGGGCAGGAACTGGAACGCTTTGTGTTGCGTTTATAAATGTTTGGTTCACCTGAAACAAATAAAGAAGAGTCACAGAGAGAGAGAGGGGGTGAGTGGGGGGGGGGGGGGGGGGGGGGGTGAGGCTGGGCACATAATCAGATGCATGTAATAAGGTCCTGCAACTAACCCACACCTACTTCAAGAACTCGCCATGGGGGGAAAAAAAAACCCCAGATATATTTCAAGAAGTACATCTAACACACTAATAAACAACAAACCCCCCAGAGGTTTGTAAGCTCTCACAACAAGGGAAGACAGCTTGGTCAGCAACAAGTTACAACAACCTAAAATTAACAAACAAACAAATAATCGTAAAAGAAACTGCTAGTAAGTTCAGTAAATCGAGGAGCCCAGTTATGAAACGTTAGATAGTCAAGCTGTGATGTCAGTTCTGTAAGGGAACCTGCAAAAATGGGAAGGGGGGGGGGGGGGGGGGGGGGAGGAGTTGGAAGGGGGGATAAAGAAAAGAAAAAGATGAAATGATTTTTTCTGTTATTTGGGGCCAATGAAGAAGACATGTGACGTACACACCAGAAATCGACTGCATGGTTCTGAGGCCACAACAGCAACAACAGACTAATGACAACAAGTAAACAGTGAAGTCTCTGACACAATCTGTCTGCTCAGTTCCATTACAGAGATATGACATCCCTCTCCGATGAGCTCACAGCCGTCAGCTCCTGGATATTTGCTCAAGTGCCAGTTAAATTCATCTGTGTGGCCAAAAAAAAAAAAAAAAAAAAAAGGTGGAATGTCAATGTATTTTGTTTTGAGATAAAGGGAATGAGTTTGATGCATCAATATTTATTTCATATACAGCTGGTGATCAGTTTCCTTTTTAGATTTGTCGAATAATGTCAGCTCTTACCAGAAACTGTGTTTTATTTCTTGTTAATGATTTTTTTTTTTTCAACACATGTGTTATTAACATATAAACTGATTTGATATTGATGTGATTTGTTGATTTGTTTTTATGTACAATGAACGATTCAGATTACTGTGCATGTTTATGAATACTATTGGTTGATTATTTATTTCACCTTACTGACACCTAAATCAAGATTTATGTTGGGGTTTACAGCATAAGTCGACATTTATGTTGGGGTTTACAACATAAGTCGACATTTATATTGGGGTTTACAACATAAGTCGACATTTATGTTGGGGTTTCCAGATGGAAATGTTGATTGAATGGTATTTCATTTTATCAAGTGATTGATTTCAAAAATAGAAAGATCACAAAGTCCTTGTTATATGTTTAGTGCTTGTATTGCACATTGCTGATCCAGAAATTTATGGGGGGGAAGTGATAATCTCTTCTTTTTTGTGTGTCTGTGTGTGTGTTCTCCCTGTGTTTTACATGTGAGAGTAGTAAATAATCAACTAACTTTCTTTTTGTATAACAAAGTTGTCATGCCATATTGGATCTTCTTTGCTTCCTTTGTGGTTAACATGCTTTGCCTGCCATGCTTCCTAGAGGGAGTTAAACTGTAAGCCATGAATCTCTTAGAACTTTCTTACATTTGCTTCCCCTAGTCATACACCACACAGAGATACAACAAAACCATATCCTTGAACTGTTCAGAATATTCCAGCGAAAATAAAGCAAGCTGAGGGTTTTCTGCGGTTTTCTGTGGTTTTCACCATCTGTTAGCTCAGATTCACAGAATCTTTTATTTCTCCGCTGTTCCACCGATGAACAAAAGAAATCAGAGAAAGTTTGTTGGTGTGCGGTTATGCAGTCAAACGCCAGAAGACATTGGCTTTAGAGACCAAAGGCATTAAGCAGGTGACGGTCTTCTTAGCAGGAGTTGAAGTTCATGAGTGAAATTTTATTGAAGGCGTTTATCATTAGTTCATGACCCTGGGGTCTGTTGCTGCATATCGGTGGTGTTTGCCACATGCCTGAAGGCTTGAAAGCAGTTTGTTCCAAGAGCCAGGGTCCGTGGAAAGCTTCGGCTCGACTGCAATAAAATGAGGAAAGCATGGAACTGGGATTGGACGGACAAGAATGAGGCTTTTTGTGCTTAAACATGGTGTCCGTAAACTGGGGAGAAAAAAAAACCAGGTTGAGCGTACTGTATTGCTCTGAACATCAGAATAGCAGTCACTGCGTTGTAACCGTCAGTGATCGTCTGACATGACCGAAATACAAGGTCAGGGCGGATATGAAAAGCAGTGCAAGTGTTGCAGGTGTGCACTTTCAGGGACTCATTTTCAACCACTTGACCTCAGTAGAACACAATGGTCTGTTGAGAGCATACAGTAACGCATACAGTGATGTAATTGCAATTTGAAAAAAGATTATATGCATTTACTAATGCCCATTTTTTTTTGCACGGAATGACATTTTTGGCAGGGAAAAATTTTCTTCTTTTCTTTTTTTTCATCCTCACTCTCTTAGGGTATTTGTTAGAAACCAAATTTTCCATTTTTCATCCCTTTTTTTTTGTGGTAATGATTAGGTTTTTTAAAGTTTAGTGCAAAAATGAGTGATCAGTTGCATAATATGAACTACACCCCTCTGACAGTAGAAGTCTGTATCAAATAGAAAATGAATATGTGTATGAATTTGATGGGGGGAAATCTTTGTCATCCCAACATGAAAGGGATAGGTGCCACAAGTGACCTATACATCTGATTAGTCACACCTGCAAATAAAACACCCAAGTGCCACAAGAAATTTATTCACTGGAAATTAAACACTTAAGTACCACAACCAAGTTATACACCTCATTAGTCAAACCTGCAAATAACCTCCCCCACCCCCACCCCCCTCCCTCAAGTGCCACAAGAAAGCTGTTCACCACTTAGCCACTCTGGAAAATAAGACATATCCAGGTGCCACAATCAAATCATACACATTATTTGTCCCACCAGGAAATGAAACACCCAGGTGCCACAAGCGAGTTCTACCCCTCATTACCACACTGGGAAATAAACACCCAGGTGCCACAAGCGAGTTCTACCCCTCATTACTACACTGGAAAACCGAAATAAACACCCAGGTGCCACAAGCGAGTTCTACCCCTCATTGCTCATACCTGGAAATAAAACGCCCAGGTGACACAAGCGAGTTGTACCCCTCATTACTCACACTGGGAAGTAAAACACCGAGGTGACACAAGCAAGTTCTACCCCTCATTAGTCACACTGGGAAATAAAACGCCCAGGTGACACGACAGCATTATACACCTTATTTGTCAGACCTGGAAATAAAATGCCCAGGTGCTACACCTCCAGTCGTCTGACCCATGATCTGAAAACTATGGTAGAACTATTGTTTTTAGACTCTTCATAAATCAAGTGGCGATGTCTTGCTTACATAAGGTCCCATTTGTCACACTGGGATAGCTTAGCTACGTGTACCTCCATATTCATGTGGGGATAAGCTGATTATGTGCACTTCATTATTCACACAGGGATAACATGGTTATTTGCATCTCATTACTCATAGGGATTTAACTTCGCTTAACGCTCCTCATTACAGGTATGGAGATAACTTAGTCACATATACATGTCGTTATTCACACAAGGATAATTTGGTTTTATGCACATGGGATTTTGTAGATATATGCACCTTATTATTTACATAGAGGGATAATGTAGTTATGCACCTCATAATATTAACACCTAGATGACTTAATTCATATGCATTGTACTCAACCTGTGGATGATGATATACCAGGGTCCATTGTTTTGACGTGTGAAACGTTTGTAAAGGGCATTGAAAACAGAGCATGCAGTCATGGTCATGTGACCCAGTGAAGTGTATCGAGACACGACAACAAGGGTCAGTGTAACATGTCCACAAGCTGTGTAGGTTCCCGTCTCACTTTTTTTTTTACAGTGAGAAAACGAATGTACATAGAAATGAAATCAATGTATTTGAAGCCATTTTCATAGCGTCAGTGAGGGACTCGTCTTTATTCAGTGCAGTCAGCTTTGTGTAGAATCATGTTCACATGGACTCACGTCCCAAACAGCTGTACAACCCTCCTGTCTTCTTTTGACACAGATGGAGTGCGGTAGGAAGAAACTCTAGGGAGAACTTGACAGCAGAGAGTCCTTCAGAGGAGAACCCCCCTCCCTGAGACAAGTGTTCTAGCCCTGAACTTGCACTTAAAGGGTCGGGGCCGCATCTAGGTCATGGCTCCCAGATGCCCAGTTGGCAGTTCGGTAGGAGGCTGCATTTGGATGTTAAGGTTAGATATAACATGTTCATTTTGCAGCGTTAGGGCCGTTGGTTTTGTTGTTTTTTTCTCCCATCTTATCTGGTGCCCACACTGTTTACTCTAACTGCTCAACCACAGCCTGTTGCTGTAGCAGCTCCACCATCAGAGTCCACAGTCAGCAATCAACATCAAGTGGCTAAAAGGCAACTCACCGGAGGAGACACTGCACAGCAGCAGCTGGTGTTCTGAGGTGTTCAGTCGTGACTTTTGAACAACGCATTTTGCTATTGTACTTTTTAGGCAGGGCAGTTCTCCCCCCCCCCCCCCCCCCCCCCCCCCCCCCCCCCCCCCCCTCCCTCCTTCTCCCTTGCCCCCTTCTTCAGGCGATGATGATAATCTTGAAATAGCTGCGAGGTTGGCCAGGCTATCGTGAGAATAAAACTGAAACTCCTGGATGTTGTATGACACGAGCGTTTGTTTTACATGCATATAGCGAGACGGGGTGTGGCCATAGCCCACGTCTGTTGTGTGTACGTGAGGTCGGTAATGGTGGTGTTCCTATCATCAAGTTCACCGGTGGTTTCACTCCATGTGGTAGCAATAGGACCCCTCAACAGAATACCCCAAAACAAAGGAGGGAGAGGGTCTTCACTAAATCTTGAAAAGACGGAAGGAAAAAATGTTCTGAATGTGCTGATCGAAAGTATTATTGACGAACTTAAACTATACATGCAGTACATCTGGTATAGGTGGAGATGAATAGCAAGTGGTTGGAATCATGAAGCCATGTGTGAATAGATCAAAAAGTTTTCCTTAAGTAAACCTTTATTGTTTTGTGCAGTATTTATTTGTTGTCTTATTGCGTAGAATGTGGAAAAAGATATATCTAATGGAGTGATTCATTGTGGATACTGTCACCTTTATCAGGCCATTGCATTGTGAACATTATTTCTGTTTACTAGATGTCTTTCTGTCTAGTTACTGGGAAATTCATCATCACGCCAAATAGTCTGATGTGTTATGTGGAACATTTTTATTTCGGGGTCTTTTGTTTCACGTGGATTGTAACTCTTCTAGTGAGATAGCCTCATTTTTACATAATATACAGTATGTTGCACGTGATGGTGTGCAACTTGCTAGGAAACACCTGTTTTTCTGAAAAAACTTGTTCAGTTTTGGAGAAAAAGGAACATCATGTTCTTTAGTGGATACAGTGAACAATGTTCAATTAGGGGAAATGTTCAGGGGTTGAACAACTGTTCATAGTGGATACAGTGAACTGTTCATAGTGGAATGGTGAACAGCTGTTCATAGTGGATCAGTGAACTGTTCATAGTGGATGCAGTGACACTGTTCATAGTGGATACAGTGAACTGTTCATAGTGGATCAGGTGAAACTGTTCATAGTGGATACAGTGAACAACTGTTCATAGTGGATGCAGTGTGTCAACTGTTTCTTTAGTGGATACAGTGAACAACTGTTCATAGTGGATACAGTGAAACAAACTGTTCATAGTGGATACAGTGAACAACTGTTCATAGTGGATACAGTGAACATGTTCATAGTGGTACAGTGAACAACTGTTCATAGTGGAACAACTGTTCATAGTGGAAGCGTGAAAACTGTTCTATGGATGCAGTGAACAACTGTTCATAGTGGTTTTGCAGTGAACAACTGTTCATAGTGGATACAGTGACAACTGTTCATAGTGGATACAGTGAAAACTGTTCATAGTGGATACAGTGAACAACTGTTCATAGTGGATACAGTGAACAACTGTTCATAGTGGATGCAGTGAACAACTGTTCATAGTGGATACAGTGAACTGTTCTAGTGGATACAGTGAACTGTTCATAGTGGATACAGTGAACAACTGTTCATAGTGGATACAGTGAACAAAACTGTTCATAGTGGATACAGTGAACAATGTTCATAGTGGATACAGTGAACTGTTCATAGTGGATACAGTGAACAACTGTTCATAGTGGATGCAGTGAACTGTTCATAGTGGATACAGTGAACAACTGTTCATTGTGGATGCAGTGAACTGTTCATAGTGGATACAGTGAACAACTGTTCATAGTGGATGCAGTGAACAACTAACCTTCACAAACATACTAGCAGTATTAGCGTCGGGTCTCAGAAATGCAAGCTTTCGTAGTCAGTTTGAAGATGTCGTATTTGAATGAAAGGTATGGCGACAGAAGCCACAATCTTGCTGTGCTGAAGGACAAGCTACTGCAGTTCAGTCTGGAAGATCTGCTTTTGCCTTGTGTCCATCTTCATTGCATCAGTTCTTTGGGCGATTGAAGCCCAGTGAATGAACAACATCAGTTCGTTGTGGCTACTTTAATGTTCATGTCAGCAGTGTTATACTGTAGAAATACGTTTCAGAATGCTAGTTGCATTTAAAAAATTTTTTACGTTGTGTGCGTTGTGTTTATATGTGTGTGTGTGTGTGCATGTGCGTGTGCACAGCACACATGTGTGTGTGTGTGCGTGCGTTGTGTGTGCGGCTTACTTTGCAAGGTCTTTGATTGAACTTGGTAACACCCCATCCTACGAAGACCTCTAACAATGAAGATTGCTTCTATAGTAGTTCTAATAATGAAGATTTGAAAGGCTTCACAAGATTCAGTATTATAGAGCCTTCAGTGGATTCAAGTTACTGGACACATTTCAGCCAGTCTACGTCTAAACTTACTGATAAAAATAATGAAGTTGAAGCACACACCACCTCGTCACAGACTTCCACAAGTCCTCATAGGTCACTGAACCGCCTGGTGACATCCAGTTCACTTTGGCAGTCAGGGCTCCCACACTTGGGGCAAGTAAAAATCACAAAAATTCTCAGGGGTAGTTGGTGGCAGCTTCCCTCTCCGGGAACATTTTGAAACTTGCTTTCAAAATGGTGCAGTCTGATGCAAACCTGAGCTTCAAAATGGTGCATTGTCCACTTCTTAGTCCGGCTACACATTGCATCCCACTATGCATGGATATATCTATGCATGGACGATGTTTCGAGTAATCCTCCTTCAACTTTTTCGGACTAGTGTTTTTACTATCAGGACGTTTGTTTGTAGAGTGTCTGTTGTGTGCAGAATTATGCTGATGCAGGACATCTATATTTACATTGTTTTGCCTTCAGCTAGATAGATATGAAAATGACCACATACTCTCGTGAAGTTCGCATGTATAGCGTGACCGGGCCTTTATAGTTCCTCTGCCACATTTTTGTTCCTCTATCATTCTCCCGTTTTCTGGGTTCTCATTTTTACATTTGGCTGAAATTTTCAGGGAGGTGGGAGCTTGGCAATAAACATGGATTTCATTGTAAAACCTCATCTGTCCATGATGTTTGCATTGTTTGCCTTCATCATCCTATGTGACCTCTCGATGTCGTTTTGCTGTCAAACCTTCGGCTGTGATACGCTGTAACGACATTCGTGGCGTTTGTTTTTTTTTTTTTCTGTTATGCACGCGAACAATCGCGGAGCGATATAAGCACATGTATTTAGCCGTAAAGCCAAGACTTCAAAGTTTCATTCTTTGTAGCCAATATCGCTTGTTTGTGTATTCACATCTACCTGATAACTACACAAAAACGCATATTTACCGATCGATGACATGGTGTCATGTTTAGTGATACATACGAGATCTGCAAATACTTGTATCGAGGACCAATTTAATACAGAAACGGTCAAGGAGAGAAACAGTGATTGGGGATGGTTAAATGCGTACTGTGTTCCAACTTGTGACCCCATTCTAACGAGGACGGCGCGTGAATGTGAAAAAGTTTGTGTGGTGTCTGAAGATTCTCCATCTTTGACGTTCATGATCGACACCATTATTCAGTGCCACTCCAAAGATCTGAAGGTAAAGTTTCTTTACTTTGCACTTGCTTACCATAGTTTTAATTAGTGGGTATTGTTTTGCATGTATTAATCAACCCAGTTTATGTAGATTTGTCACAAATATTGCTGCTGGCACCCAGCTAAATGTGCCTGAAACATGCATGCATGGAACGCTTTCAAACACAGCATCACATTTTTGTTCAGCATTTTTACCATTTATGTTTGATTTTATTCATGTTTACCGTACAACAAGTGTTTGTAGCTCTTTTATTGTCTTAGAAAAAGTCTTCCAATGTTTGCCCTAGATTTGAAGAAAATCTGCGAATGGGCACTGTGCGTATTTAAGACACCTCTTTGGACGACATGAAAAGTTCGTGAAAAGTCATGATTGCGTGATGATAAGTGTCATACTTTAACAGGGTTCCCAGGGACTTCAGCTTATGCCAAGTAAGGACCTTGTAAGGACCTATAAGGACCATTTTCTAAATTTGTAAGGACCTTTACATTAACATTAGCAGCATATATATATTATAAAACTTACTTGTATATATCCTCATGGAAATGCACCAATAACATAACTTGGCTGCTGTATTGCAGAATCAAATCACACCGAAAACTGTTCCCTTGCTCAGTCTTCAGTAAGAACAATGTCTCGAGTCTCTTGTCTTCAACGTCAATCCACTCTGTTCACACCTAAAACTAAAACCAGCTGATACTAAAACTTGAGTGTCAGTCTTTCACAACAGAAGCGATTTTATAAATTTAAAAAAAAAAATGACACTGAGAATGAGAAAAAAAAACACACACAAAAACCTGTTATTAGTGGTCACAGACACTTTCAGATCCCATATCTAGATGTTGGAGACAAAGAAAAGAGCACCCACACACACCACACAAACACACACACACACACACACACACACACACACAGAGGCCTGAATCAGCATTTTTTCAATTCTGTTTCAACTCTTTTGATGTCCTGTTGAACTCTCTCTGTTTCATTTTTCTGTCCTTAGCTAACAAACGCAGAGTGTTGGACCGTTCAACCAGACTGAAACTTCTCTGCTCCTGAGCCTGGAAGCTTAGACGGTCAGCCTCTTCAAGTAGATGACGTGCCTCATCACTGGTGCATTTAAGTTTCTTCCTCAGGTTGACCAGCTCTTCTCCTAACCTCTTTTTCTTCTCTTTTTCCACAGCTGCCTCCTTCTCTTGCCTCTGTTCAGCAAGGTACCTATCATATCTTCCCCAGGCTCCTGATGCTGAGACAAGGAGTTTTTTGTCAATGACAATTTCCTCCACACCTCCCGCATTGTGGATATGATCTAGCACAACCCTACGTGCCTTCAAAGCAATCCTGCTAAGATTGTCAGCAACAGCTTCCTTGTTGTATGAAAACCCTCTCTCCACAGCTGCTTGTCCATGAGAGAGCAATAACAAACGTCTCACGACAGACCACAAGTTCTGAAATTCTGGTTTGTCCCCAATGGCCTGTAGAACCAGGTATCTAACCTCTGGCACAATGGGTCAAATTTGTCTGCCCCATATTTTGCAGCAGCACTGTCAAGGAACACATCACATTCTTGGAGTACCTTGTCACACATTTCATCGTCAACCCTTTTGGCTGCCCTACAGCTCTGCAGCACCCGCTTCATCC
The DNA here is from genome assembly GCA_018398815.1 of Conus ventricosus. Classification (NCBI taxonomy): domain Eukaryota; kingdom Metazoa; phylum Mollusca; class Gastropoda; order Neogastropoda; family Conidae; genus Conus; species Conus ventricosus. The sequence continues at coordinate 74,200,491 of CM031608.1, forward strand.
TGCTCCTGCACTTCTCCTTTTCAGCCATCATGTTTGGACTGAGGCAGCTCAAGGTCCTGACTAACGTGTACTTCAAAGGACACTTGTCCAAGAGTTTTTCTACTATGCCTTTCAAAAAATTTTTGCATTCTCTCCTGAATGCCACAATCAGTCCTTCCGTCAATGTTGAATTTCTCTTCACCTGACCTAACAATCTGTCAGCCTGGAAACCAATATCCATTTTGTCCAGGTGAACATGGTTGGAACCGTCTCCCACCTCAACTTCGGCCAGCTTCTGAGCAGTACACCCTTCAATAATCCCACCTTTGATGAACCTTTTCATGAGGGCCTTCAAGATTTCCTGCAGGTCATTATTCATGAAGGGAAGGAGGGGTTTATCTGCCTGGTACTTGGTCAGGAAGGGTTCAAGGGAACTGGCCACAGAACAAAAGAATGCCAAACGGCATGCCAACAAGGGAGTGGACATGACACCTAACCTCACGATCTCAAAACTTTTGTTTTGGGGCAGGTTAATTTTCTTCTCCAAAGCAGCTTTAACAAATTTTCGGAGGTCTGGAATCATCTGGATAGCTTTTGTGGCGACTGATTTATTTTCCAGCCAACGATGAGAACAGAATTTGGCCGGCAAAGACGTGGAGCCAGTGACAGCCACAAAGTCCTCTCTTCTTGCTGGGCTGTCCTTGAACAAAGTGTATGCTGCTGAAAGGAAGGATTCAATGTCCCACTGGGATGCTTCACACCCTCTGCGGAAAGCATTGTGGACAACATGTAGTCCACAACTGCCGACACGAAGCAATTCAACATTGTGATTGGTGACCAAATCAGCATTCATGTGTTCAAGCAACTTCAGATTCACTGCAGGCCCATCCATGGAAATTTGTAGTAAATTTGCTGGCTTCAGATCAAAATCATTAATCACTGTATTGAATTTTTCTTGCAGATCAACAGCTGTGGAGTGACCAAGAAATTCTGAAGTCAAAAAACGAGTTTTGACAACATCACCATGCCAGCAACGAATATGAAAATCCATCTGCTTTGTCTGGGTCTTGTGGTTTAGGGATTCATCAAAGAGTAGAACATACTCATTTGATGACTTCACTTTCTCCAGCATCAATTCTGAGAAATGTGGGCAAGGCCAAAGGTAATGAGATATCTACTTTTGGTTTCACCACATCTAAACTGGGAAGCGATCTGGCTGTCTGGAAACATGAGCCGGAAGAGATCTCCCATTTTCTCTGAAGAACTACAACTGTAGTGAGAAGCCACCATCTTCAAGGTCCACAAAACTTCTGCTTTCAGTCTGTCATTGCTGATGCAGAAACCTGTTAGAAAAAATATGGAGACATTTAAGACATACCCAGCCATCTCACACTGAAAGCGCATCACACAAATGCACAGTCACACACATGCGTCAGTCACAAACATACACATGCACACATGTACAAAGACGTGCATACACATACAAACACGTGCGCATATCCATGCATAGTGTAGCACATGTTGATATTTCAAACTAAAAATTAAAAAAAAAAGTTTAACCCTAAGCTTAGCCTCATACATCTCAAAATCATATTTTTTCAACAAATACTGACAATGACATGATCTATTCTTCAAACATTTCATTGAGCAATTTGAATTGAAGCCTGTTATTAGATAAAATTGCCTCTAAAACACATGCAATTAAAAAAAAAAGTTTTATACTATAGACATCAGTGACAGAATTTAACAATGCCTGCCCATGTAACCCAGATAAAATTGCCTTTAGAACAAATGCAATTTTTAAAAAAATACTATAGACATCAGCGACAGAATTTAACAATGCCTGCCCATGTTGCCCAGATGTCAGACGTGTAACTACATGAAACAAGGGACCATTAAAAATAAGCAGCATTTCACTGAATAAGACCTGTAGGCCTACACTTTCGTGCATGTGTCACTCAGAGTGTGTGTGATTGTGTGTGTGTGATTGTGTATGTGTGATTCTTCGCGCGCACGTACGTGTGTGTGTGTGTGTGTGTGTGTGTGTGTGTGTGTGTGTGTGTGTGTGTGTGTGTGTGTGTGCTCGCATTTATCATGTGAAATTTTTTTTCTAAAATTGCAAACTTACTTGTAATGCTGCTGGAAGTAGATGGCACAGAACTTGAGGTTGCAGGACTTGAATCAACTGAGGTTGCTGACGAACCAGAAGCTGATGAAGACGCAATTCCCACAATGGTCTGGCTGGGACTGAACATGCAGTTGAACTCGTGCCACTCTCCGTACCAGTCCGCTTGAAAAAGTCCGGTACACGAACGCGCGTGTCTTCAAGATACCGAGCCATGCGCTTTTTGTGGCCATCAGTCAGCATGTGTTTTTTGAGCACGCTTTCACCCATCGACGCCAAATGCAGCGATCTTTCGCAAACAGAACATCGAGCATAATGTTTGTTTTTGGGATCCTTCAGCAACCAGTCCTTGTACTGCTTTTCTTTGACCCAACGGTCTTGAAACGCACATTTTCCCGGCATCTTGATTGCCTTGAGCAAGGACTGCAAAATGGCGGATGTAAGTATCGCGTCTTCACGCGAAACGAGACTATGAAAAACTAGGACGAGACCTTGAGAAAAATCAATACTTCCAAGCCGAAAGTCGTCTGCTAGGCGAGGGCCGTTTGTCGGAACCCACTGGCGAGCAGATTTCAGAGTAAGTACCGCTTGCTTCCGAGATTTTCCGACCAGCATTTCGCCATCAACGATTTTTGGGGCTGTCGTAAGGACTTGTAAGGACCTTGATGCTAATATAAGCACTTGTAAGGCCTTACTTGAGGTGTTTCAAAATGTAAGGATCTGTAAGGACCGGTAAGGACCCTACGAACCCTGTTTAAAAACAAAAATACTGTAAATAATAAGTTTATATCAAGCGTCTAGCGGCGCTTCCGTCAAAAATGACATAAAATATTTTATTCTCCAAGATTGTTCAGAAATGATGTGAAAGTGTTTCTATATATCTTACATGTAATTTGAGACCCATGTAAGTTGACATCTCTGTTGCACATGAGACTGTCTTCATTGTTTCAAAGACTTGGATAAAATGAATGATTTTTTAGTGTTCAATTTTTTTATATCTGCTTAAAAATATATGAAAATGACGTTCAATGGTGAATCACATCATTAAAAAAAAATTCTAGTTGAAAAAATAGTGTTTGGCATAAAATTTTACTAATATGATTTTAAATGCATGTAATTTTTATTAATCTTATTTTCTGCAAATCGGTAATGTTTTAATACAGATGGGATCTTGTCTATCAAGACTCAGCTTTGTACATAGACATAATATTGGTAACTATATTGATAATTACATGACAATGTTAATTTTCCTAAAAATGTTTGTATTGTAAAGGTATCTATAGCTTTTTTTGTGCATTTGGTCATGTAGGTACTCGTCACTTTTCATTTGTAGACTCCACATTCTCTTTTCGGTATAAAACTAAAAATAATAATTGAAACTTTAATGGGAATTTGTTGGCTGTGACAGAAATGACCATGATAACTATACAGGCAAGGTAAATTACCAACTTTTCAAGAGAACTATCCAATTTTGTATGTTATTTAAAGATAAAATACATGTTTTGTAGGTAATATACTGAACAACATTAAAAACGCACCGCTTGCCAGAAGACCCAGACAACGTTGGTAGTACAGAATTATTAAATGAAAGTAAGCACATTTGATTACGCATCCATTTTTCAATTAAACAAAATGTCTGTTCTTGACAAGAATTGTCGAATTCATCTGAAATTAGCTGGTGGCTTCACTAGGGTCCCTGTCAAAAAGTACACGACGACGAGCATGTCCGTCCGCGAGCTCTAATACCGAGTGTGTCCGCCATTTGCCCCGATGCACGCTTGGCAGCGCCTCCTCATGGAGTAGACAAGGTTGTGCAAGAATGCCTGTGGCAGTCCAGCCCACTCCTGGGTCAGTGCGCGCCTCAAATGATCGAGAGTCTGTGGACGTCTTCCACGGGCCACACGACGCCCCAGCTCATCCCAGACGTGTTCAATGGGAGCCACGTCAGGGGACAGAGATGGTCAGGGCAACACGGCAATGTTGTTTGCCTGGAGAAACGCAGTGGTGGCTCTTGCGGTGTGGGGTCGTGCATTATCATGCTGGAAGAACTGCAGCTCCGGGTGCTGGCCAAACAGTGGGACGACGTGGTTCTGCAGCACCTGCTGGTACGTGTTGGCATTCACATGGTTGTCAAAAAAGTACAGCGGTGTACCGGTAGTAATGACTGAATGCCCCCCAAACCATCAGACTGCCCCCTCCCCATCTATCGGCTTCAAACACGCAGCAGTTAGCGCAGCGTTCCCCGACACGCCTCCAGACTCTCATTCTCCCGTCAGCACGCGATAACGCGAAGCGACTTTCGTCAGAGAACAGCACAGCTCTCCACTGACGTCGTGTCCAGGGCAGATGCTGGTTGGCCCACTGCAGGCGTTGCTGACGGTGTCTACGGGTGAGGACTGGGTCAACATAAGGGCGTCTTGCATTGAGCCCTGATTCTTGCCATCGACGTCGAACGGTTTGTCCAGACACTGGGCCCCGTCGACCAACCACCTGGCGACATGTTTCTGCTGCTGTAAGGAATCGATTACGAAGATGAAGCTGGCGAATGTATCGATCTTACGCTGGTGTGGTAACACGAGGTTGGCCCGTTCGACGCCGATCAGTGGTGGAACCAGTCGCTGCCAAACGTTGTGATAGCCTTACAATTGTTGAGTGACTGCAGTTCAGTTGTCTGGCTGTCTCCCTCGATGACATACCGACCATAAACATTCCTATGGCTCGCTCGCGTTCTTGCATAGACAGTCGCGGCATTGTTTTCGGACCACTTCGCCTGGTCGAATGACAACTGATACCGTTTTCCAGTCGGCGTGACTTCAAACTCACCATTTGAGACAAAGAAACAGATGTGCTACGGTCAGTCTCGGCCCCAGTGGCAAGAAAAGTGTTTTGGGCGAGTTGCACGTGGGCGTCACACGAACGTCGGCAAGCGCGGAGAAACCGAGGCAGTGTGAATCTGTGTCCCTTAAAAATTGTGTTAACATACCAAATCCAAATACACATTTTTTCCAAATGGGAAATCGGCAAATCAAAACGGTGCGTTTTTAATGTTGTTCAGTATACATACAGTATTGATAACATAAAAAAAATAAATTTAAAAAAAAACGACTTGCTCAGCAAATCTAATAATTGCCCCCAATAATTCCCCCCCCTCTCCCCTTTCTTCTCAGGTGCCGTCAGAAGCACAGATCCTGGAAGACGAAAGATCTTCTACTATCCAAGTCGAAGGGATTCTAAAAACTGCTGGAAACATGGAGAAAATAAAGCATTGTTGGAACTGTATTGCTGTGGTGTTTGTTTCTTGAAGTATTGCTTGGATGAGTGATGGCGTCCTTGTTACATGTGGGATGGTGTCCATGTTACACGCGAGACCATATTAATTCACTAACTGTAATGTTCAAACACAACAGTTATTGGAATGAATAAATATCCCTTCATTTTAAACCATGCAATAAAAGCTACTGATCACATACCAACAATATTTACAAGCTCTGTCATCCTGTGTAAAAACAAATAAATTAAGAACAGTTTCCTGTCATCTCCAAACATCCAAAATGAAGTACACAGTAACAATGCATAAAAATGGAAATATGACACCAAGCTGTGTACATTGGTTGTATCAATACATTTTAAGCACAAAAATACTGAAAAATAATGCAAAAATCTTTGATTAATCAATTAATAATGACATCAAATGGTGTCCTTGATACACGCGAGACAATGCTGACCCGTGTTACTTTATCATTAATTTCGCAAAAACTAGAGTTTGGACTGTTTCTATTTTCACGATAAAGTATACAGGATATGTATATCTCTCTTACAGAGTGCTTTGTTTTCTCAGAAAAAATCATCTTCATTTTTGACCTCTTATGCCACAGAAATGGTATATGTTTCCAGAGAATGACCCATATGCATTAGCTCCATGATTTGTTATGCTTCAGAACATGTTCACACTAAAGCCATTTGCATTAGCTCCATGATTTGTTATGCTTCAGAACATGTTCACACTAAAGCCATGATATGCATTAGCTCCATTAGTTATGCTTCAGAACATGTTCACACTAAAGCCATATGCATTAGCTCCATGATTAGTTATGCTTCAGAACATGTTCACACTAAAGCCATATGCATTAGCTCCATGATTAGTTATGCTTCAGAACATGTTCACACTAAAGCCATATGCATTAGCTCCATGATTCATGCTTCAGAACATGTTCACACTAAAGCCATGTGGATTTGCTTTATAATTTGTTATGCTTCAGAACATGTTCACACTAAAGCCAATGTGCATTTCTTTTTAATTTATTATGCTTCAGAAAATGTTCACACTAAAGCCATGTGCATTTGCTTTATAATTTGTTAGGCTTCAGAACATGTTCACACTAAACGTGACTAAAGCCATTTGCTCTATAATTTGTTATGCTTCAGAACATGTTCACACTAAAGCATATGCATTTGCTCCATAATTTGTCACTCTTCTAAACATGTTTATGTTAAAGCCATATATGCATTTGCTCCATAATTTGTCACGCTTCAGAACACGTTCACACTTAAGCCCTAAGCATTTTCTTCGTAATGTTCCTTAAAACCAGGCAGAGAAGATTCAAAGTTGTTTTTTCTTCTCTTTCTTTTTTCCTTTCTTTTTTTTCAAATCCTTACTGATGTTCACCACAGCCCTTATTTCCATTCCATCACTCTTCAAACACACAACTCATTCCATCTGGTGAAAGAAAGTTTGGGAGGACTTTTCCCACAGACAGCCACCAGGGATGCAGACATCAGTCTGTTAACAGGTAGTGCAGGTACACGGATGCCCAACTCCAAACTGATGCACTGAACCATTCTCCCACTATGCCTCAAACTAGTACCGCTCTGTTAACTTTAGACCTCAACTGGTTGTCCACTGCTTGAACATGTAAAAGAAATATTTTGATGTTACAGAAAACACATTATGAAAGACTCTTCAGATCCTTCTAACAAACCCAAATCCTATAAGGTACATGTCAGATTAAGGTCATGATCAGGGCAGGCATTCTGTAGCAAGTTCCTCCCACCTCTCTCCACTCAACTTCTCTTCCACTTTAACCCCACCTCTCAACCCCATCATCCAACCAATCTATCTAAACGCAGCTACCAAACTTGTAGTGTAGATGTACAAACTCGAGTCTGGCTTTCAACTGCAACATTTTTCACATTTTACCGAGTTCATCCCGAAAATGATCCCAACCTCCTCCTATTTTTTTTCTTCTAAAACTATGATACAGTATGACATTCGTAAAGGTCGACCCGTGTGCTTTGCCGAATAAACAGATGTCAGATACACTTACCTTTTTTACCTGGTCGCAACTCTCCATCTTTCTCGTAATATTCACGAATGCTCACCAGGACCTTGCCACGAAACTCGCTGACTGTAGCATAACGCATTCGTGACAACTGAAACCCACCAATCACCATTTATCACTCTTGATTCCCTGGGGAAACAAGGCTGTGAAACTGTAGTGTTTTGTTTTGGTAAAGAAGTCTTGTCAGTAACTGCTTGTTTAGTGTCGTGTCTATTTCAGACATATCCCAGTGACTAACATCCATCACTGGATCATGGGTGAAACCTGGGAAAATTGAAAATCCTGAAAGGTGGGGGTCCAGGGAGCCGGGAGGCCCCCTGGCGGGGTCAAGGGGCAAAGCCCCTTGTCGGGGGTCAGGGGGCGAAGCCCCCTGAAGCTGAAGCATTTTTACATTTTCGTTATTAAAATCAGACCATTTTGAGGTACTTTCAGCATGTTTTTATAAGTGAAATAAGACTAATGTTGTGTCCCAGAGTAACTTATGCTGCCCCCCCCCCCCCCCCCAAAAAAAAAAACACACACACAATAAAAGCCGACCACCACTCCTATTCTAAAAACTGTGTGTGTGTGTGTGTGTGTGGTGTGTGTGTGTGTGTGTGTGTGGTGTGTGTGTGAGAGAGAGAGAGAGAGAGAGAGAGAGAGAGAGAGAGAGAGAGAGAGAGAGAGAGAGAGAGAGAGAGAGAGAGATTGATTGATCTTTAATACCCAAGGATGAAGATTTTAGGCCAAAGCCTAGTCTTACAATCTGTCCTTGTCAAGCATACATTATTTCAGCACATATCATTCATACAGACAATTCAACATAGCAACATGATAAGAGAGAGAGAGAGAGAGAGAGAGAGAGCGAGCGAGCGTTGCCTACCTTTGCATTTTCCTGGTGTTTCTTCTATTTGACATGCTTTTTGAGTGCCGTTATGCCAGAGCTTCCATACTTGATGTCCTGCAAGCAGACGATGCACCGGGCAACGCCAGCAGCTGTGGTTTTGCGGCACCAAGTCAGAAATGTGTCGCCCTTTCCCATTTCGCCATCATTGTCCGGACCTCTTTCGTCCAGCCATCGCCAAGACCATTTGTTGGGGACAGAAGCATCGATCAGCGACGTGTCTTCATTCACAGCCACAAACGGCATCGTGCTCAAAGAAGAGAATGAAGTGCAGCAGATTCAGACTAGATCTAGGTCGACGGGATCGTTCCGACGTGAAGAAGATCGTTGCGACGTGAAGACGTGCAACGTGAACACGCTGTAGGCTATCGTGAAAATGGCGCAAATCGGTAGACAAGTTTTGCAACAACTTGGACGGCGCATGCGCGAGTTGTTCAAGAACGCAGCTTCACCAAAAAACTACCCAAAAAAGGAAATCGACCACAATGAACGCCGATGTCCGGATTTCCGGACAAACGACCAATACGAAATCTAGATTCCGGATTTTCCGGACGTGTGGTTTCACCCATGCTGGATGCACAACTGACTAACCGTTGACTGGATTCATGTTCTGTTGGCTCACAAACAAACAAACATACAGGGGAGTTTTCATGTGATAGAACCTCAGTTCCAAATACTGGCACAATAAAACACAAAAACATTAACATTTATTTGTTCAATTCACATACATGTACATGCTCAAATTGCATGCAAAATTTCCAGAAGCATGCAAGCCCTGCAAGTGTTCAAAATAATTGTACACTACCTACTAAAGCTTGCATAAAGACGCAGTTCGCAGATACCTGCCTGCATGTCATTTTAAGCACCCATGACACTTCGAAGTCAAACTTTTTCCACAAAAACAAAACAAACGAAAAAGAAAGAACGAATTCTGTACAACTAAATTTTTTTTCTCTCAAGTAGGCTGAAAATATCATGGAATGACCAAACCATACTGCTTATATCTGTAATTTCACAAAGGTTTGTGTTCATTTGTCCTGGCCAGTGGTAAGGCCTCCCCCAGTATAACCCAGAAGTATCAAGCAACAGCACTGCACTGACCTGAAACATGAGTTCCCCGTTGGGTCCCTTTTCTGCCTCACTAGAAGCCCCCTTGCCTTTATCTGATTCTGTGGATTTTTTCTCCTTCTTCTCTGGCTTCTTGGGTGACTCCTTCTCCACCTTCTTCTTCTTGGGCTTTGGGACCTGTGCATGGGCATGAAGTGAAAAAAAAAAAAAAAAGACAGATAAGTCTGTGCACTTGATAACAGTCAATGATGTTTAAAGTTACTTAAAGCATACATAGAGATCAGAAAGTGAACTCAAGTCACTGATGTCCAAACCTTTAAAAAAAATAAATTAAATAAAAATAAAATAAATAAAATCAGTAAGTGTACTCAACACAAGTCACTGATGTCCAAAGTTTAAAAAAATGGAAAAAAAACACACAAAACCACAGAGATCATTAAGTGTACTCAGCACATGTCCACGGTTGAAAATAAACACTAAAACAGAAATCTGAAAGTGTACTCAACAACAGTCACTAATATCCAAAAGTTGAAAAATACACATAGATCAGTCTGTGTAACTGAACAACAGTCACTGATATCCAAAAGCTGAGAAATACACACAGACTGGTCAGTGTACTCAACAACAGTCAGTGTTTTAGATCATGCAGAAATGGGGGTATAGTACACTTTGAAGCTTAAAAGAAAACATTTACAGGAACATGCTGAAAAAGAGTAAGAACACATATCAAATTATTTTGCATTTCATCAAGTACTGATAACTGACCGAGGGGTGAGCAGGTTCAGCAAAATTTCATGAACTAGTCAATCGTATCAGCCTCACAGAAATTGATTCCCCCCTCCAAAAGCCGCAAAACTGTTCATCACCAAGTCTTTAACCAACATACACTATCTCGACGAAAACGGGTCCACCTAAAACCATGAGAATAGACTTCCTTTGACAGTTTCCATCTCTGATGGTGGAAGCGTCTATGATGGCAACACAAGCGAAATTTTCACCACCTGTTCTGGATCAAATAGAGTGGACAACCAATGTTGTCGTATGATCGGTCCCTCCTCCTCATACACACCCCCTGTTGCAAGGAAGAACTGATATTATCATATGGTCGGAACCCCTACCCACGCCCCAATCCTTTGGATTCTGATATAAGTACATAAAAAAAAATTATGAGGTCGAAGTCCCCCTTCCCCCTGCTGTTCGATGGAAAAGTGACAAAACACGATGCGGTCGAATTCCTCCCTCTTAGGCCCACCCTCCATCAGAGCCGCAACTGTTACTGGATGGAATGGTGAGAAGAACACAATGTGGCTGAAATCCTGTTTCCCTACCCTCATCCCAATCCCCACACACAGCTGTTGGATGAAATGGTGAGAGGCACACAATCTAGCGACTGGTCTCATCCCTGACCCCCACCCCAGTTCCCCTCCCAGCTGGATGCACTCAATGAGAAGAACACGATGTAGTCCAAGTCCTGATCCCCATCCCTTTCTCTATTTTTGAATGAAAATAGGAAAAGAACATGGCCTGGTTGAATCCCCCCCCCTCCCCCCACCCTCTCTGAACCCACCCCTCCCTTCCCATACACCTTTCATTTGCACATTTGATTTATATAAAGTTCATACCATACCCATGAAAAATCCTGCAAGAATTATAACTGCCTCCAACTTTTCAATTTCTAGAAAAGGGCATGTGTACACCTTGCTCCAAGATCGACTTGGAACACTAACTAGTCAGTGATGTCAAAAGTTGAAAAATGTAAATGATTGGTAAATGAACTCAACTGTTCTACAATCTGTAATAATACACAATGTACTCAATACCTTCAAAGTTGAACCTTACAAATTGCGATCCAAGGACTCTTGTTACCTGAGCTTAAGTTTTCATGGCCTACCAATTTAAACATAAAAAGTCATTTTATCTCGATGCAAAATGAGGCGACTTTAAACAATATATTTAAACAATTCATGTACGTATACTTTTCAGTTTCACAACAAAGTTCAACATCAGAAAAAAAACATTTTATACCAATAATTATTATAAATAAATTTCATCATATAAAAATGAAAAGAGTTCAACCATTTGTTTTCCTTCTTTTTCTTTAATCCACTTATCAATATTTTCCATTTTTAAGTTTCAATAACTTTCATTATATATTCAGAGTGTTAAATTTCATAAACAAATATGGATTGCTCAAGACAAAGATGTTATCAAGCTGCTATTTATAATGTTAAACACTACATGCAGTGCTGTTCTGAGAATCCCTCTCAGCATGATCCTATACACTTGATGGAACAGAACTTCAAATGTGTAGAAACATGCAAGATAAGATAAGATAATGTTGCTTATAGCCCAGCCGACCGCAAAGGGCCACATCAGGGCTGTCTCACCACGTTAAAATCAACTCACCAGTCATTAAAAAAAAAAAATTAAAAAAAAAAAAAAAAACTTTCACACATCTCATTAAATGACATCGTCTAGAAACGCACCAGAAATTGCATTAAAAATCTTTCTTCCGTAAAAATCTTAAATCAGATGAAAAATGTTAATCTCTCTCAAAAACTCAAGGATCACATCAGGCGGGACATCCCTGAACAGGATCTTTCATGGACTCCGCTGTAAAATGTTTGTCTCACATCGTGCAAGTCCCAACACTCTAAAAGAACATGTTTCATTGTGAGTGGCGCATGACATGGAATACACCACGGAGCTTCTTCACTCTTTAAAAGGTAAGAATGGGTAAAATACGAATGGCCGGTGTGCAGCCGGCACAGAACCGTTTCCTCTTTACGACCTCCCGACGTAGATGGGAGGAAGTCCTTAAGGTTTGGACGGATCTGAAAGAGTTTGTTACTCGTCTGTGTGTTCCAATCCTCCTGCCAGAGGTCTCTCACATAATCGTTAATTTTGGGTATCACTTTTTCTTCAAAGTCACATCCAAAGAGTGACAGTTTTCAATGATCACAAATTAGATACTTTCGTAATAGATGGCATTTAGTACCCATTTTAAAACATTAACACACAAAAAAGGCAATACCAGAGGTTATGAATGACCAGAATCGTGATAACATGAAAGAAACCAGGTCTTTGTGTGACAGGCCTGTTTACCCTAAAACAGCTACAGTGTACTTCTCAATTGAAATAAGTGTTTTCCTAAAATACATGTGTGTACACATAGATCTACCAAACTTGTGAATTTTTGTAAAGTATGAGAACCCTCCTTCTGTTCCAACGTCATCCAGAGGCGAATTTGCGTGCACCAAGTGTGAGTTGTTACTCTTTGGTTGTAGCGCTCAAACGAAACGGAAATACACTGCAAGTGCCACTACTGCTCAAGAGCTTAGTCTCGAGATTTTTTCGACATATTTTTTCCGGTTCGTCATGTTCAATTCAGCCTATTTTTTTCCCAAATATGTGTACGAAATATGACGAAATTGTATCATGGGTAAACAGGTCTGGCATAACCGTGGTTTGAAATGCCAGCTCTGTATTCTGGAATAAAAAGAAGACACTTCCAAGCCTGTGTATACTCACATCTGAGCCTGAATCAGACTCCTCAGATGAAGACAGGTATTCCCTGGATTTTGGCATCCTGTTGCCTTCGACCACCAATAGATTATCAGGACGCAAAGGAAAGATGTATGGAGACAGGACCTGCTTAAAAGATGTTAAAGAATTGCACCAAATGATGTTGTTATTGTACATGGTAATTTAGGCTAAAATACATGAAATCCAAAACAATCAGTCTAAACATCATCCTCAACAGTTCAAGTCTGTTTACTTTTACAGATGATTAGATTCGTAACCACTTCAAAGCCCTGCTGTTAAAAATCATCCACTGATTCAGCAGCTTTGAAGAGCATTTGGAGATGAATCTATCTCCTGTATTTTCATCAGAATGTAACCTTAATACTGGGCTTCTTTCCATACGATATGCTTTTTCAGAGATGCTACCTTTCAAATTAAACCGCAGCTAAAAAAATTTATAAAATAAAATAAAAAATTGGGCTGTAAATCGCCTTGTCAATGTTCTTTTTCGTATCGATTCTTTTTTTCCATAACAACTGAGTCAATGGGCTGCTAAAAGTCCAGTATGGCATGGTATCCCTCCTTTAATTTTGCTTGTGCACATTCCCCTTCTTCCTAAAATACTGGTTCACTCAAAAACGAGTAGGTCACCAGCGCGCATGTTAAAAAGTAAAAGAACATTAAAATAGTGCGACTCAGTCTGTTGGCCCCTGGAGCAAATTTGGCAACAAGGGGTCTTTCTTTTTTGTTTTCAAATTTTGTTTATAAATAATGTTAGAACAGGCTTTGCAAAGACCACGGTAAGAAATCAAGATCTAGGACTAAGCCTATTAAAAAAAACCAAAACTATCATTAGGCCTATATATCGACTTCCGTCACAATATTTATGATCCAAGTTGGTTCCGCGAGGTATGCAGCCAGATCCAGATCCGACTTCTTGGGTAATGGCTGCTGTGCTGCGGCATCGCTTCATCAATTAGATCAATAGACAACCTACAAGAAGCTAATCAGATAGTAAATATAATAGGATAACCATTGCCCAAGCTATGAATATCAATATGACCATAAGCGTATTCTGAGAAGACAGCGCGCTGACGGATAGAAGTGCAATTCCAGGGGCACCTTTCCGTGGGGAAGGTTTCTTCTTCTTCTTCTTCCTCCTAAGATACTGGTTCACTCAAAAACGAGTAGGTCACCAGCGCGCATGTTAAAAAGTAAAATAAAATAACATAAAACATAAAACAGTGCAACTCAAGACTGTTGGCCCCTGGAGCAAATTTGGCAACAAGGGGTCGCACTCGATTCAAGAAGTTAAAAGCAATGGCCAAATTCAGGCCCAGGTAAAAGTAAAATATCTGGGGAAGTAAAAATAGAAAATCGTCAATATTACGTCACTGACTGCTTCTTCTTCCTAAAATACTGGTTCACTCAAAACTGAGTAGATCACCAGCGCGCATGTTAAAATAAACGAAAATGCGACTCAGCCTGTTGGCCCCTGGAGCAAAATTTAGCAACAACTGAAGAAGTGGTCGCAAATGAAATTTAAAAGGTTAAAAGCAATGGCTAGGTTAAGGCCTAGGTAACCATAAAATATATGGGGAAGTTAAAATAGAAAAGTCTTCTATCACATGTCATGATGTGCAAATTGCAAGAAAAAGTAGAAAGCTTTAAAAACCGAGGAACAACACGCCGGTAGCCATCTTGAAAACCCAAGTAAGACACACAGGCTTTAAACACAATTTCGTTTAAAAAATAAAATAAAGCATTAAACTGTCAACAGCCAACAGTGCTGATTATTAAAAATCACAGTCACTCGTATGAATAGAAGATGATAAAAGATGTTTTTAAAAAATGAAGTTAAAAGGGAGCTCCAAACACCAGGCAGCCTCCTCGCTGGACATGCTGATCCGATTCTATGCGAATTAAGCTTACGCCACAACAGACCATTTTGCTACTATCATAATTAAATTTGATGTGTATTTAAATACTACTACAAAACGCATTGACATAATTCATTATTTCAATAGCAATTTTAACTGTAATTTTACCGGGGATTTTACTCACTGTCAACGAATGGCTTCTCTAAACCCGCGCTTCTAGACGGAAATTATCTATGATTTCACTACATACCGGAAACCGAAACTAAATTGACCGAAACCGAAAGGAACTGGGAAATACTGCAGAATTCAGTTTAGCGCACAAAAATCCCCACAGCGGTTTCGACACAGTAAGAAACTGGGAGAAAAGCTGGTACCTATGGAAAAAGTTGGAAATAAAATCATCATCATCATCATCAGATTCAGGTTCAGATTCTTCTTCTTCTTCTTCCTAAAATACTGGTTCACTCAAAAACGAGTGGGTCACCAGCGCGCATGTTAAAAAGTAAAATAAAAAAATAAAATAACATAAAATAGTGCGACTCAGTCTGTTGGGCCCTGGAGCAAATATGGCAACAAGGGGTCGCACTCGATATTCAAGAAGTTAAAAGCAATGGCCAGATTCAGGCCCAGGTAACCATAAAATATCTGGGAAGTTAAAATAGAAAATCGTCAATATGCAGATCTCAAAACTGTCGTATCAATTTGCTTTTTGAATGAGACTGCATTTGTGGCAATCTTGATGACACCCGGCAGTGAGTTCCACAGCCGTACAGAACTAGGGGGCCGGATAGCTCAGTTGGTAGAGCGCCGGACTCGTGATCCTGGGGTTGCGGGTTCGAATTTCGGTATAGGGGGATTTTTCCCTCGGAGTTAACATTGGTTCTGACTCCATTCCCCATATAGTCGTTCGGATGGGACTATAAACCGAGGTCTAGTCTGTGTCACATGCACTAAGATCATACACGGACTCTAAAGATCCCGATGCTCATGTCCTAAGACGGGTGAGTACCGGCTACACGAAAATACACAATGCATGCAACCTGTGTGCCAGAATAGTCTACGTGAAGACTGTGGGCGCGGGGCAGGTTAAACATCCCCATCTGGAAGAAGAAGAATGAATGTAAGTGGCTGTCAATATTTGATGCAGGTATGGTATAACATTGACCGCCACTCCTGGTGCTACTTTTATTCAGTACTAGTTGTTCCATTGGAATATCAATTAGTTTAGCTCTGCCTTTGATAACAGCTCTTCTCTCTTCTAAGGGTTTCCATTCTAATTTCCTCATGTTCTTCCTAGTATTCCCCTTTTCTCTGATATGGTTCCCTGTTACGAACCGTGCTGCTCTCTTCTGAAGCTTTTCGAGGTTATCAATGTCCTTTAGATGGTAAGGATCCCAGACTGAGCAACCATATTCCAGTACTGGTCTAACCAGTGTTTTGTAGCAGTCGTCTTTAACCTTTTGGGGGCAGTCGTTAATATTCCTGTATAAGAAAGCTAAGATGTTATTTGCTTTCTAATAACATTTCCTGCAGTAACCAACATAACCCGTAACAGTTGCGTGCTCTTTCATTTGTCAGGTCCACAGCGAGCCCAGTTTTTATTTTCGACCATCAAAGTCGAACATGATGCCAGTAATTGTTTGATGCTTATCGATAAGATTTTAAAAGAGTTAGTATTTGGTACACGTTTGATGTTCGGAGTTAGTTTACTCCAAATTGATGCTATCCTCTGGCTGAAGGAATGTTTCCTTATATTAGTATTGAATTGTTGTATTTGTACTTTGTCACAACTGTTACGGGTTATGTTGGTTACTGCAAGTTAAAAAAACAACAACAAAAAAACATGCTTGATCAATATCTTCTAGATTATTGAAAATTTTTAAAGTTTGGATCAGATCTCCTCTTATCCTTCTGGCTTTGAGGGATGGCAGCCTTAGGTATCTTAATCTATCTTCATGTGAATAATCAGAAATGTCCGGTATTGGCTTAGTTGCTCTTCTCTGCACCTTTTCTATTTCTATTCACTGCCTTTTTAATCTTGGATACCATATCACATTGTCATATTCAAGAATGGGTCTCACCATTGCCTTGTATAGTCTAAGAAAGGTATCTTTGTCCAGGTACGTAAAAGTTCTCTTGATAATACCACCAATCATCTGCATGGCTTTCTTGACGGTCTGTGCAATGTGTCTGTCAAAAAGTAAGTCTTCATCAAATATTACTCCCAAGTCTTTTTCCTCTTCACAGCACGTTATTTGAACTACTTGATCCCCAACTTTCATACTGTACTTTAATTCAGGGTTTATTTTGCCAATATGTAATACTTTGTGCATTTGGATGCGTTGAAGCACAAATTCCATGAGTTAGACCAATTAATAAGTAGCTCAATGTCGTTTTGCATTGTAAGGTGTTTGGATGGTGAACTGTACAACTTAGTATCATCAGCAAAGATCTTGTATGTGATTTTTAACCCGTCTGGTAAGTCATTTATAAATATAGTAAATAATATAGGTCCCAGTATGCTGCCTTGGGGAATTCCACTAATGACATTAGCATTACTAGAAACAGAAGAGCCAACTCTGACATTCTGAACTCTATCTCTCAAGAAGTTTTCAATCCAATCTAAAACTTTTCCCAGTATTCCATACGATTTAAGTTTACTAAGTAGTCTGGCATGTGGGACCGAATCGAAGGCTTTACGAAAGTCCAGGTACAAAACGTCAATGCTATCTCCACTATCAATTAACTTAGTAAGTAAAGTCTTCCATTACCTCAAGATCTACTTTGACGAAAACCGTGTTGACATTTGGCATACAGCTCATTATTCATCACATGATCAACAATGACATCTCTTACGATTGACTCCAGTACCTTACAAGTCACACTTGTCAAGCTTACAGGTCTGTAGTTTCCTGGGCCAGTTCTTGTTCCCTTTTTGAAAATAGGTATTACTGTTGCAGTTTTCCAGTCTCGAGGTAGAGTTCCTTGCTCCATAGATTTATTAAAAGGGATACTAAGAGGCTTTGCTAGTTCTGTGCTTAGTTCCTTTAAAACGCGAGATGAATAGCATCTGGTCCTTCCGCTTTATTTGGATTTAGATTATCAAGTTTCTTTTATCATCATCACCATCATCTCAAGAAACAGCATGAAAACCAGATAAGTTTACTTTAAAAAGAAAAGTTATCAGTTCCGTAAGACAATTCAAACAAACAGATTACAGGATAAAACACGATGCATTTCTACCTCGTGGGTCTTCTTCAGGCAAAATGAACAACATTTAGGACAATGAAAACGAAGAACGAGCAACCAAGTCTTCTCTTCTTTTTTTTTTTTTTACTTTTTTTTTTTTTTTTTTTTTTTTTTTTTGGTGTTCTACATCAACGACATCCCGACGGGCCTCTCCTCAACTGTACGTCTCTTCGCAGACGACACTGCTTGCCACAAGACCATCAGGAAGGCCAGTGACTAGGCCACACTACAGAGAGACCTTGACAAACTTGCTAAATGGGAACAAACTTGGCTCATGTCCTTCCATCCGGACAAGTGTCACACTCTCCACTTTGGCACAAGACACAAGGCCACATACTATCTGCATGGCCAAAACCTCCAGTCCACCGTGGAGGAAAAATACCTCGGGGTCACCCTGTTCACGAACCTGAAATGGGAACCCCACATCAACAACATTGTCAACAAAGCTTCTAAGACCCTCGCTTTGTGAAGAGAAACCTGAAGATATGCTCAATTAAAACCAAAGAGAAAGCCTACAAAGCCCTTGTGTGTCTGACCCTGGAGTATGCATGCCACGTGTGGGATCCCCATCAAGAAGGTGACAAGATGGCACTTGAAAAGGTCCAATGAAAGCTGGGTTGTTAATTGCTACCGCCAGACGTCCAGCGTTTGGGAACGGGTTCGACCAGCACTTCCGAAGCGTACGGGCGGGGAGGCTCGTGTGTCAGCCGCTAAAGTGCCATGTACAATCAGCTGCACTGGGCTCCTTTAGAACAGCAACGTCAGCAGGTTACCACCTTCTACAAGTTCCACCACAGCGACATCAAAATCGACTCTGCGCACATCCCTATGCGTTACACCCACCAGTACAACACCAGAAACTCCCATGAGCGACACAGTACCAAGCAGAATCCTACTACAGGAACTACAGAAAGAACAGTTTCTTTCCGCGCTCTGGGAGAGAGTGGAACAACCTTCCAGCTGAGGCAGTAACATCAGCCTCGCTGGAGGAATTCAAATCCTGGATTTAACTTCCTCCCCCACCCCGCTCCTCGCAGACTATTCATAAATGTAATAATGACAAGGTGGGTAGTCAAACAGAAGGAAACAAAGAATTAAACAAACAAGCAAACAAACAAAACCACAGAGAGAGAGAGGTCGGAGGGGGTGGGGGTGGGGGGAGAATGGTAGGTATGGGGTGGAAGAAAAGGGATGGTAGAGTGGGAGAGGGAATGAGCGATTTAAAGTAGTATGTTACATGTTTAGACAGTGTTTTCCAAGTATGGTTTACAGAAATCTTTGCGAATGGACGTTAGTTATTTTAATCAAATAATCAAATTATTGAGACATGAAATATTTATTTAAATGTTTCATCAAAAGTTTTAACGTATTCGTAATTTTGTAGACTCGGTGGAAGTGAATTCCAGATGTATTGTCCAGAGTAAGCTAGGCTAGTTTTGTATTAATCAATGCGTGGGTAGGGGAGAAGGAATTTCTTTGAGCCGGAAGAGCTATTCATTCTTACGAAAAGGGCATTGATATAACATGGCATAGTATCTGCCGAGATTGTAAACATAAATGATGCCGTGTTGAATTCCAGTTGCTTATTCAGAGGAAGTATGTTCAGCACTTTTAGTTTTTCATCTGTTGTTAGAGGAATGGCAGGATGGAGTAGCTTTGCTAGAGAGAGAGAGAGAGAGAGAGAGAGAGAGAGAGAGAGAGAGAGAGAGAGAGGAGAGAGAGAGAGAGAGAGAGAGAGAGAGAGGACAAGACAAAAACCTTTATTTACGAGGATAATAGATAAGCACTGGTGTGCTTTTTTACATCCAGTCCTCGCCCTGAGTAGGGTCAACAATGCAAAATAAGATGAGGCAATAAAAGAAGCATGCAAAAAGTGGCTAGAACAGAAATCAGATACAGAATCAAGAAAAAAGAAATAAAAGAAAAAGTAAGAGAGAGAGAGAGAGAGAGAGAGAGAGAGAGAGAGAGAGAGAGAGAGAGAGAGAGAGAGAGGGGGGGGGGGGGAGGGGGGGGAGGGAGAAAGAGGCGAGAGTGGGATGCGGGAAGGAGCATGTTTAGAACAATCTGACAATCAAAAGATACCAAGGAGATGCAGGGCAATCGATTTTGAAGCACAAGTAAGAGAAAAAAAAGAGAAAAAAAATCACAAATGGAGAAAAAAAAAACCAAATGCATAATGATAGCCCAGTCACTACGGGTACGGGGGAGGTGGCGGGGATGTCATATTGATAATAAATTAAATCATTCCCGCAGAACTGTAAGAGAGAGAGAGAGAGAGAGAGAGAGAGAGAGAGAGAGAGAGAGAGAGAGAGAGAGAGAGAGAGAGAGAGAGAGAGAGAGAGAGAGAGAGAGAGAGAGTCGTATGAGGATACAAGCATTACGACAAAGTGACAAGAGGGCAAAAGGTAGTAGGAAACACACACACACACACACACACACACACACACACACACACACACACACACACACACACACACACACACAGAGAGAGAGAGAGAGAGAGAGAGAGAGAGAGAGAGAGAGAGAGAGAGAGAGAGAGAGAGAGAGAGAGAGACGCGCGCGCATACTCACATAAAACATACTTATTAAAACGGAATAACACGTGCATTTCAAGTACAAAACACTTTCGTAATAGTCAGGTTCATACATAAGGCAAAGAGGGTGGTAGTGGTTGGTGGGGATTTAAGGCGGAGTATACAAGTATTGGACATAATCATGGTGTTTGAAGGTTGATGTGTATTGGTGTTGTTTGGCTGACTCAGGGAGCGAGTTCCATTGACGGGAACCTGAATAATTTATGTTAAACTGGATTTGAATAAGTCAATTCTAGGAACAGGGATATGAAGTTTGGGTAGAGTCCTTGAGGAATTAAAATTGAGAATCTGTGAACTATTGTTGAGGGTGCCTTTCCAGACATTGTTTTGTGCATTATGATCCCTTTGTTGTATTCTAATCTCAGACCTAAGGGGGGAACTTGAACCTTTTTATAGTCTGAGTCTAGGAGACGACTGCTTTTTAGATGGACTAATTTGATATTTGAGTGCTCGCTTGTGTAGGCTTAGCAACGGTTTGAGGGTATTAGCGCTTGCAGAGTCCCTTGGAGTAGACCCATAGTCTATGTATGATTGAATATGAGACTGAAAAAAGAGCTTGCGTGAATGCAGGTCGAGGAAGCGTTTGATTTTGGAGAGCTGACAGACTTTCTGTGAGACTTTTTTGCACAGTGAGGTTATGTGAGCTTGCCAACTAATATTGTTATCAGTTGTTATTCCTTGCACTTTGAGGCATGTAAACTGTTCAGCGGGTTCATCTTTAAGATGCACGGGAGGAAACTTAATAGTGAAATTTTGTCTTTCTTGTTTGGTTGTGATAAGCATGGATTTAGTTTTTTTAGGGTGAAGCGACATGTGATTTAGTTCAGTCCATTTCACGAGATCATTCGCACTTTCTTGTAAAGTTTGTGCAAGAACAGTAACATCAGAATGATTTGTGTGGATTGTTGTGTCATCAGCAAAGAGTTCACAGGTGGATGTGATATGAAGAGTTAGATCATTGATGTAAATTGTGAATAGTACGGCACTCAGGATAGAGCCTTGTGGGACGCCATAGGAAAGTGTTTGAAATGAAGAGAAAGTTGTATTAATTTTCACACATTGTTGCCTATTTGTGAGATATGAGTGAAAAAAATGTTGGAGTTCTTGTGGATAAGCCATACAATTTTTATTTTCTAAGACGATTATTGTCTATCACATCAAATGCTTTTTTGAAATCAATAAATAGGACACCACAATATCTGCTGTTGTTAATCCTATTTAGCAGTCATCAACCAGGTTGATTAGGTCTGTGTGGCATGAGTGGTTGTGTCGGAACCCGGACTGTCTTGGATGAAGCAAGTGGTAAGTATTAAGGTGGTGTAAGTATGTTTGTTTGTATGTTTTTCCAAAGGTTTGGAAATAGTATAAATGATTGAGATTGGTCTGCAGTTTGCAGGGTTTTTGCTGAGAGAGAGAGAGAGAGAGAGAGAGAGAGAGAGAGAGAGAGAGAGAGGG
>CM031608.1:74225087-74228276 GCA_018398815.1 Conus ventricosus
GGAGGATCTTCTCTCTCTCTCTCCTCTCTCTCTCTCTCTCTCTCTCTCTTCTCTCTCTTTTACAAGACACAAAACACAGGAAACTGCAATAATTGAAGTATGGAATAGGTTGACATATTACTCGTGAGAGTGGGACAACAGAGAGAGAGAGAGAGAGAGAGAGAGAGAGAGAGAGAAGAGAGAGAGAGAGAGAGAAGAGTGAGAGAGAGGAGAGAGAGAGAATAATGAACAGTCGGGGTGTTTTTAGACAGTGTGTGTAGAAAGAGATAAGAGGTAGATTCTTGTTGACTGCATTTTATCAGAAGTTAATCAATATTAGTCTTTTCCCATGCCCCCTTTTTTGTTTTGTTTCTTTGATTTAGAATTATTTCTTTTCTTTCAAATGTGTTGCCATTCTATTACAAAGTTTTATTTAAAAGTCGATACAAGCAAAGGTTAATCTGACGATGACTGGTTTCAGTCGGTCTGTGTTTGTGAGAAGACATCAAATCACGGCAATCGCCATTACATTGACCACAGTCACAGCTGACTATGCTGTGACTTATCGGTAACATGCATGGCGCACTTTCCTAGGGTTGAACTTCTTGTCCCATTTTCGCTCTCATCTCTCAAACAATGCTCGTACTGTTGCTGGTCCCATAATGGTCGTCTGCTTGGAACAGCATGGGACCAACAGCACTGCGATCACGTGCTTTCCAGTTTTGAGATGAGAGCGAAAATGAGACCTAAGAACGCTAAACCTATCTGATTACTAGTCCTGTAAATCTTCTACTGTCGGCTGGACGATATGAAACATAGGTCGACTTGATCCTCATCATCATGACTGACGGATGCGAGCATTATCGGATAATTCTGGACAGTTCTCTTCTGTTTCGGTAAATCGTTGTATTGAGTGACGTCAGCTTGCAAAGCCTTATGGTTATTATTCAGTCTTGACTGGCTGTGTTCGGAAGTGTATGGAGTGTTTCAGGTGACGACTAAACATCGGCTTTTGCCTTTGGAACTTGGGTTTTTTGTCCTTCAAGTTTAAACATGACTCGTAAGTCTCAACTACTTTCTTGCTATTAGCATTGAAACTTTCAAGCAAGTGTACACAATGGAATAATGTGGGGTAATCATCTGAGCTCGTTTTCAGCTGACTGGTTTCCCGTCACTATTTTAAAACTTTTGATTCAGTTTTTAAGGCTTACTCAGATTTATTTACAGCTTTGTGACTATGGAAACAACAGTGTTAAAGTCTGTTTTAATAACCACTTACATTGAAGAAGAAGAGGTTAAAATTCTTGATTTTTTGCATGAATACTGCTATGCTGAGACAACGATTGATATAAGTTAGGAATGTTTACCAAAAACAAAACAAAAAACCCACTTCTCACTAGATCATAAAATGAACACCACCATCCGGAAGCGTTAAGGAAAACAAACACACAAAAAAGACCCAGCACAACTACTACAGCAAAAGCAAAAACCACCCCCCCCAAAAAAAAAAAAAAAAAAAAGGCAAACAAACCCAGCCCGAACAAACAAACAAACCCCTTGCAATGAAATTGAGCCAAAAGTACCAAATGGAACATCTGAGAAGAAAGTAACGATGTTTTAAATGACTGATTCATGAAACTTTGCCTTTACAAGGAAATTAAATGTATCATTTGTATGTGATTTGCAAGACAGGGTCAGGTGTACCCAATGCAAAGATCACAAGAGTGATGACAGGTGACAGCAGTTTCAGGGCAATGGCTGTCGCATTTTCATACCTGCCTACTCAACGCTTCCAACTTTCCGGGTATAGTAAAGATACAAACGTAGCAATACAAACGTAGCAATACACGTGAAACTGCAGACACTTACAAAAAGTGAAAAGTATATATCTATCTTGTTTTTTAAAAATAACAAGGACTGAACAGATCCTGTTCATAGATTTCACACTGCTGAGGTGAAGACACACTTAGGAACTTTAAATAACCGTGTTAGATCCACCTAAAGTCTATTTTATTCAATCTAATGTAGCAATATCGTTACATTATGCCATGCCACCATATGTGTTTAGGCATCATGAATAATTCTTGAGCAATGGATCACTTTGTTTCAGACTCCTCCGCCTGTGATACACAGCTGAGATTACAAACACATACAACGCGTAGAAAATTTTAGAAGACATCGGTGTGAGTGTGACACTTACCACATTCCAAATATAAAAAGAATTAAAAGAACATGAAGACTGACCTGTATAGTGTGTGCACATATTGTGTTCAAACAAGATTATCAATATGTGGAACTGTCTGCAGGATCACTTGTTTAAAAATAAACTTGATACACATTGGGAACATTACTTTTTTCAAACACATTTTAACAATGTGTAATGGTGAAATTAGCCATTCTACACGTCTGCTGCAAATACTTGTAATTAATGTAATTTGCTTTTAGCTTTTTCGATGTTATGCCACAGTGTGGGCCCTATGGACTATACATCAAGATCAAGATTAGCAGGTACGAGATAGAGCAGGCAATAGGCTTTTCAGGCTCTTTGATATTATATGTATTTCCACAGTAGTGGTTTGTTTTAAATGATTAATCTGAGAGTTCGTTCTTTTCGTAGTTAGTTTTTTTTCTCAAAAGTCATGAAATGTAAGTAGGACAAGAGAAGATGGTGTGATAAAGGGAACGTACCCTCTTGCCGCCATGTTTCACTTTGATTGCAGACTAGACTACTCCAATGTTTGCTTGGCTATGGCTGTGTGGATTGAATTTGAATCTATGTTTAAAAAAACATTAGTGGATGTAACCATTTCCATTCAGTGTCAACAATAATTATGTTAATCGTAAATTTTAATTACACATTTCTATACCGTGGCTCACTAATGCAATAAGCGGCAGCAATTTGCTATCCCTGCCCGTATACAATAAAGTCCGTACGGACAACAAAACCCTGAAAGGGCCTCGTGCCTTGCGCATGCTCAGAATCATCCTCTTTTCTCGGCAGCCATTTTCCCGTTAAGCCGCGTGTACACGGACAGCTAAGTATTTTGACTTTTCTCGCAATCGATCGATTGTTGTTGCTGTTCGTTGGTGTCCTTGCTTATGTTTTCACTTAAGGGAGAAACGTACGTGAAGCGATTGGGTGGTAAGGCGAGAATTAAGAAGGTTTCGTCTTCGTCCACTCTGCCGGCAGGCTCTTTTTAGCCTGCCAAA
>CM031608.1:74229276-74334276 GCA_018398815.1 Conus ventricosus
AAAAAATTTTTTTAAGCTTACTCTCATACCAATTTGGGTTCTAATTGATAAAATTTAGTTCTCGATAGTATTTCGTTTTTCTCAGTATTCAAATTCCTCTTCATACCATGTGTTAAGAGATCTCAAGAAACCTGCCTCCTGTAACTCTTTAGTGTACCATGCCGGTTTGGGATTATGTCGTCTCTAATCGTTTTTTAGAGGGCGTGTTTTTCATAAATATTCTGTAAATGTTCTGATCCAAAATTCCACAGCAACATCTGGATCAGTTATGTTGTAAAACGGATGAAGATTTGAGGTAAGCAAGTCATGTAGAAAATCTTGGTTGTTAAAGTTTGTAAAGCAACGGTAGGTTATTCCCCCTTGTGTCCCGTTTTGGGGAATTTTTACTTCCTTTTTGGACCATGTGACACACACTGGGTAATGATAAACACAGTTTAGAACAGGGACAACAGGCTTCTGCTATGTGAGTTTTATCTGAAACATAAATATGGTCGATAGTGTCTTAGATTTTGGGTGTGACTCTTGTTGGAGATTCGATGATTTTGATGCAGGTTAAACGGGATTGAATGCTTTGCGTCCATTGATTTTGTGTTTTTCAGAAGGTCTGTGTTAAAGTCTCCGAGTAAAAAATTTTCCCTTTGATTCTAGTGAGACTGCATCCATCATCAGAATAAATTTGTCGACCCATTTTACTCTTTCAGATGGGTTCCTGTAGCAGAATCCAACCAAAAGGGAAGGGTTTCCTTCAGCTTAACTTCTATCCAGACACATTCTACACCTTTACGTTCTAGGTTTTAGAAGTCGTTTGAGAGAGAGAGAGAGAAGAGAGAGAGAGAGAGAAGAGAAGAGAGAGAGAGAAAAGAAATAATGAACAGTCGGGGTTTTTTTAGACAGTGTGTGTAGAAAGAGATAAGAGGTAGTTTCTTGTTGACTGCATTTTAATCAGGAGTTAATAAATATTAGTCTTTTCCCATGCCCCCTTTTTTGTTTTGTTTCTTTGATTTAGAATTATTTCTTTTTCTTTCAAATGTGTTGCCTTTCTATTACAAAGTTTTATTTAAAGTCGAAAACAAGCAAAGTTAATCTGGACGATGAACTGGTTTCAGTCGTCTGTGTTTGTGAAAAAGACATCAAATCACGGCAAATCGCCATTACTTTGACCACAGTCACAGCTGACTATGCCGTGACTTATGGGTTACATGCATGGCGCACTTTTCCTAGGGTTGAACTTCTTGTCCCTTTTTCGCTCTCATCTCTCAAACAATTGCTCGTGCTTTTTGCTGGTCCCATAATGGTCGTCTGCTTGGAACAGCATGGACCAACAGCACTGCGATCACGGGCATCCAGTTTTGAGATGAGAGCGAAAATGAGACCCTAAGAACGCTAACCTATCTGATTACTAGTCCTTTTAAATCTTCTACTGTCGGCTGGACGATATGAAACATAGGTCGACTTGATCCTCATGATCATGACTGCCCGGATGCAAAGCATTATCGGATAATTCCGGACAGTTCCTTCAGTTCGGTAAATCGTTGTATTGAGTGACGTCAGCTTGCAAAGCCTTATGGTTATTATTCAGCCCTTGACTGGCTGTGTTCGGAAGTGTATGGAGTTGTTTTCAGGTGACGACTAAACATGGGCTTTGGCCTTTGGAACTTGGGTTTTTGTCCTTCAATTTTAAAAACATGACTCGTAAGTCTCAACTACTTTCTTGCTATTAGCATTGAAAACTTTCAAGCAAGTGTAAACAATGGAATAATGTGGGGTAATCATCTGAGCTCGTTTCAGCTGACTGGGTTTCAAACATTAAACGTTCCCGTCACTATTTTAAACTTTTGATTCAGTTTTTAAGGCTTACTCAGATTTAATTTCAGCTTTTTGACTATGGAACAACAGTGTTAAAGTCTGTTTAATAACCACTTACATTGAAGAAGAAGAGGTTAAAATTCTTGATTTTTTGCATGAATATGCTAGCTGAGACAACGATTGATAAGTTAGGAATGTTTTCCAAAAACCAAAACAAAAAACCCCTTTTTCACTAGATCATAAAATGAACACCACCATCCCCGGGAAACGTTAAGGAAAACAAACACAACAAAAAAGACCCAGCACAACTAAATACAACCAAAAGCAAAAAAACCAACCCCCCCCCCCCCCCCCCCCCCCCCCCCCCCCCCAAAAAGGCAAACAAACCCAGCCCGAACAAACAAACAAACCCCTTGCAATGAAATTGAGCCAAAAGTACCAAAATGGAACATCTGAGAAGAAAGTAACGATGTTTTAATTGACTGATTCATGAAACTTTGCCTTTTTCAAGGAAATTAAATGTATCATTTGTATGTGAGTGCAAGACAGGGTCAGGTGAACCCAAATGCAAAGATCACAAGAGTGATGACAGGTGACAGCAGTTTCAGGGACAATGGCTGCGCATTTTACATACCCTGCCCTAAATCAACGCTTCCAACTTTCCAAAGGGATAGTAAAGATACAAACGTAGCAATACAAACGTAGCAATACACGTGAAACTGCAGACACTTACAAAAAGTGAAAAGTATATATCTTGTTTTTAAAAAAAAACAAGGACTGAACAGATCCTGTTCATAGATTTCAACCCCTGCTGAGGTGAAGACACACTTAGGAACTTTTAAAAAACCGGTTAGATCCACCTAAAGTCTATCTTACTCAATCTAATGTAGCAATCTCGTTACATTAAAGCCATGCTACCATACGTGTTTAGGCATCATGAATAATTCTTGAGCAATGGATCACTTTTTTTCAGACTCCTCCGCCTGTGATACCCAGCTGAGATTACAAACACATACAACGCGTAGAAAATTTAGAAGACATCGGTGTGAGTGTGACACTAACACATTCCAAATAAAGAATTAAAAGAAACATGAAGACTGACCTGTATAGTGTGGCACATATTGTGTTCAAACAAGATTATCAATATGTGGAACTGTCTTTCAGGATCACTTGTTAAAAAATAAACTTGGGTACACATTGGGACTTACTTTTTTCAAACACATTTTAACAATGTGTAATGGTGAAATTAGCCTTCTACACGGGCTGCTGCAAATACTTGTAATTAATGTAATTTGCTTTTTAGCTTTTCGAAAGTTATGCCACAGTGTGGCCCTATGGACTATACATCAAGATCAAGATTAGCAGGTACCAGATAGAGCAGGCAAAAGGCTTTTCAGGCTCTATGATATTATATGTATGCCACAGTAGTGGTTTGTTTTAAATGATTAAACTGAGAGTTCGTTCTTTTCGTAGTTAGTTTTTTTTGGTCAAAAGTCATGAAATGTAAGTAGGACAAGAGAAGACGGTGTGATAAAGGGAACGTACCCTCTTGCCGCCATGTTTCACTTTGATTGCAGACTAGACTACTCCAATGTTTGCTTGGCTATGGCTGTGTGGATTGAATTTGAATCTATGTTTAAAAAAATCATTATTTGACCACCTCAGTAGGTGGATGTAACCATTTCCATTCAGTGTCAACAATAATTATGTTAATCGTAAATTTGTCAACCGTGGCATGTTTGTAATGCCAGCTGTCATGCTCATCTGGCAGAAATTAGAAATTGTTACTGTTGAAATTTGTCCAGTATTTTGATTGAATTTACAGCATGTTGTGATCATAGGTTGGTTTGTTTTGTTTTGTTTTTAAGCTAGAGCAGCTTAAGGTCATTTGTGTCCAGAAATCCGAACGGGGACAGAATGGTTTCAACAACCTGACAATCTAATCTTTCTACCCTCCCTAAACCTTTTTTTAATTACAAGTTTGTTTTTTAAACCACCTGCCTTGTACACACACTTCTAAAAACCAAGGGTATTATAGTAGAGATTTAAATCATTTCCTAGAAATTAGAGGGTCAGACTTGCAGAAATTTCTTTCCTAATGTTTCAGACAGTCACTGAATTTTTTTTAAGGGGACACACACATTTATCCTGCAAGAAAGATGCTCTCTCTCTCTCTCTCTCTCTCTGTGGGTTTCTCACACACACACACGCGCGCACACACACAACACACACACACACACACACACACACACACACACACACACACACACACACAGTGACACAGAGTGACACACTTCATACATGGAAACACAGAGTGACACACACACATCACGCTCTGACTGGCTCATTCGCATAAAGTACTGAGCAGGAAGGAGACAGAAATGTATAAGAAAAGAGGAACAAAGTTCGTAAAACGTTTTAGATTATGCTATGAATTTGCTAAACATTCTTTATCCACTGAATCCAGATTCGTGTTCCATTGTCAGAAAGTTGTTACCATTTGAAAGAGAATAAGACAGATTTTAACAAAATAACTGTAAAACATGACATTTTGGATGTCCTCTTTATCACAGCTGTATCCATCAGAATTTCCACTACAGTAGCTGTTTCCGACAGTGGCGAATATTGCATGAAGATATTGTATTATACTGGTCAAGTGATTATCATTGGAAGCCTGGAGACAAACAAGAACTGAAGAAGCAAGCAATGAAAAACATGGAAACCCTTGGCTGGCCATTCTTGTGTTGTGTACAAAACATTCATCATAAATATTAAACTCTGCATTTTTAATTGTCTGAGCCGGTCATAATGGACAGTTAGCTTGACTTTTGTTCCATTAGGTGGATTATCTATCACCTGAAAGCCACAGCTGAGCTGCCAGTTATCTATAAATTGAAAAGCTGCATTTTAATTTTTATAAGGTTACCATGCTTTTCATTTTTGGCTGAATCACTTGATCTTTAATGGTCTGTTCATAGACGGGATATGCAATTTTGAAGACTCTTGTTGGTTTTCTGTAGAGAAGAGCTCTCAAGGAATTTTGTTGTTGTTGTAAATTTAGAACATTGTAACGCATCGAGGAAAGTTACTTTTTTTTTGTTTTTGAAGTAGCTTGTGGTGGACTGGATGAAAAGTGCTTGTAAAATTGTAATGCAGCGCTGCTCAAAGTTGTAATGTGTAGAGGAGAAAATCATGGCATCAGTGTAAATTCTGATCCATTTTTAATGTCGCAAATTAGATGAGAATTTTGTATGTCAGAGACGCACATTAAATGATTGAGTAATAATCATTACTGTATAGAGAACAGATAGCTGGCCAACCAATCTTATGAGCCTTAAGAATTTGAGAAGGGATGGGGGGAGGGGGGTGGGGTGGGGAGGTAATTTTCAGTCAGTCGCTTGTAGCTTAATTTCCTTCAGTGAACCAGTGAAAAATAACACATTTTGCAACAAGGCTGACAGAGACTGCCACACACAAACACAATGTAAAGCAGGCATAAGCAGGCTTAAGGCATAGTGGTTCTGTTTGAAATAATAGAATTTTAGAAATCACTGATTCTGAATGCTGTGTCAAAGTCAGAGAAGAATTCATTACTTACATTTCAACGTCGACCTTTTCATCCCATTTTCACTCCTACCACTTCCCTCAACCCATCCCCATAAATCTTTTTTTTAAAAATAACACGTATGTGCGGCGGCTCACTAATGCAGTAAGCAACAGTGGTTTGCTATCACTGCCCCATACACAATAAAGTCTGTATGGACAAGAACCCTGAAAGGGGCCCGGTGTCTTGCATATGCCCAGATCATTCCTCTTTTCTCTGCAGCCATTTTCTTGTTAGCCTCATGCACTCTGAGCAGCTAAGTATTTTAATCTTTTCTTGCAATCGACTGATTGTTCTGCTGATTTTGTTCTTGCTTATGCTTTCGCTTAAGGGAGGTCAAACGTATGTTTCCTTTCTTTCCCTCTCATTCTTTCCGGGTGTCACCTCAACTCAGCTGCAGTTCTGTTGAGGTGATGGCAAGCCCTTGCTCATCTCCCTTTATTTCTCACAATGATTGACAACTGTGATTCTGTCAATCCGTCCCTGTATCCCATACAGCTCAGCCGAGGTTCTTCTGCACACATCTCAATCGCCATGGCCCAATCATGGATGCAGGTACCCCCTTCTTCGGGGGATAAAGGCTCAGGTGATGGGAATTCTGAAGGCTTAGTCCCTTCTTCATCCTCTCTCCCAATTTTAGCCCCGTTCATGCCAGCGCGGCTATCAGGTGAGCAAGGGAGACAACTCCTCCTTTATGGGTGTCCGACGCTCAGCAGAGTATACTATGCTCTGCGCTCAGTCAGCCCCGTTTGTCTCCCTTCCTCTGCCCTTGCCTGGCTTCGCCCCGGTCTTACCTCAGTTTCCCATTCAAGACAGAATGCATGGTTTCCCTGGCAATTGTGGGAAACCTGCAGCAGGCTGGCCTCTTGGGGGGGTCCCCCTTTGCCTGCTTGGGCCAGCAGGCACACCTTCAGCCCTCCTCTTCGTTGGGTCAGTAAGTTTTTAGGAATTCTCAGAGAATTGATCATATGATGCGAAAAGCTCATTGAATTTGTCTTCGTATCCATGGGCTATTCAGAATTGAAATCTCCACTATCTGTTCTTGCACTCGCTTCAGGTGGTCAGGCGACTGAATTTTTCCAGCCCAGATTGTTCTGTAAAATGATGAACAGACAGTACATTTAATTTAAAGATCGATAACTTATGAATCAGTATTCGTTGTTTTCCATTATTTATTTTTAATTCTTAATTTGCTTCAAAGTTTTGACTGAAGTGTATGCTTTCACAGTTTCAGTGACTGAGTGAGTGCAAAAAAGATGGATTTACTCCACAACACTGATTGAGACTTTCAAAGGGTTGCTTTTGATAACAAACAGTGTCACTGCTTTCATTTGTAACACAAAAGCAGGAGAAATAGCAGGTTTCATTTGATGGTATTCTTATTTTGAAGGACAATAAGCATTAAGAAAAAGAGAATGCCTGTAAAAATGTGTTCTGTGGATGAGCGAGTCCTCCTTTTCAAAAATTGTTTTACTTAAGGTGAAATAAGAGCAACTTCTTTTATCATTGTATTAGTGACAAAATCTCTTTTTTCGTATGAGTTTGTGTGACAGATTTTGCTGTATAACTGATATGTTTAAGTGTTTAATTCTATAAAGAAGGTTAACTAAAATAACTTGGACACTGAACTACTTCTAAACCCAGGCAGTTATGACTGTGCTTCATAAATAAACATTGTGGTTTTGTCAATCAAAATTAACACCAACAGGTCAGACAGTCCAAGATCAGATCTATAGAGACTACTATGATTTCAACTTTGACATTCTGAAATGGATCGAAAACAAACACAGATGGTTTTGTGTGACATGTATTATATCTGTTTTGTTGGTAGTTAAGTGAATATTTGTATTGTTGGCAGTTAAGTGAATTGCACACTAATAGAGCTATACAAACATTTTGCATTATTTGATCCCCCCCCCAACCCATATACATACTACTATTACTAGTATGTGGACAACTTTTTCCACTGTTGTCAAGCAGTTGCTATCTTTTTTTCAATAAGATTTTTCTAAAGATGCTGAATACTTCATTTTGAAAGCCTTGTGTTTTGGCAAAGGAAAGGGAAGAACAGGGCATTAATTTGTCCACTGTAAGGTTGAGTAATCCAGTCAGAAATCTTGCAAGATGATGCTGAAGCTATGTGAAATAGTTTGATGGGCGTTGGAGAGACGCATTTGCAGTGGACTTTTATTTCTGCTGACCAACACAGCAAGTAAAACACCTGCCACTTTAAGGGCTGTTTAGTTCGAAGGTGTGTTTCAGGGGTGTTAGTTCTTTCAAAAGAGTGTGGGAAGATCACAATCACTTGAATCAGCACACAGTTTCAGTCATGCTCTGAAGAAGTGGTGACTTACAAACATTAGCAATTAGCAACCATAAAGCCCAAAACTGAAAAAGGTCATGTATGGTTACCTTCATGATTTCAAAATATTTGATGCCAGGACTGAAATGTTCTTGTGAGCATGAGTTTACAACGAATTTTGGACATTTGAAAGTTGAAGGTTCATTAGATATACCTTATGTCTCTTAGGAAGTGAGTGGTTCTGACATTGCGTGTTTGCTTTTTATGACACATTATTTGCTAAGTGTCCAAGGCCTGTTCAACACGTTGTGGTAATGTATAGATCATGCATCTGCTAGGTCTTGTCAATAAGGCTTTCTTCCCAGGTCTGTTTACAGGTATTGAGTTAGTGAGTCATCTAGCAGTAAACCTCGCATGTTAATTGCGGTTTTATGGCTTGCAGAAGTGGTGTAGCGCATACAAATTCATTTGTACAGAGTGACACCACCTTGATGGAACTGAACCTGATACTGTGCAGGTGGCAACCAGCGAGAAAAAGGCCCGAGAGAAGGCCCAGAAGAAGAAGCAGGAGGGGGACAAGAAAAAGGATTCCTCCAAGAAAGGAGGCAATGCAGGGAAAACTTTGGAGGAACGCCGTGAGAGGTGAGCTGCTAGTAGCTACTAGTTAGTTGAAGCATGCATCAAGTTAGCAGTCAGTGTGTGTTATGTAAAACACATGATTCATGGACTGTATGCTGGAGGGTCAAAATCTGATCACAGAGCCAAAATTGAGTCGTAACACTCGTTCCTCAGAGCGATGTGCAAAGGCACAAGTTGTGAATGATTCTAAGTAATGTAAGTAAAAAAAAGAAAAACAACTTTGAACCCAAAGCTCACTAATATTTGATTCATGTAAAAGGATAGGAATTTGGATGTTTGTGTTTCAACTGCAGTTGTGATTTTCTGACCTAAGCAAGTTGTGCACAGGGCATTGTATCTGTGCATTATAAACTTTGTGTAATTTGAGCTCCATTTTTTTTTTTTTTTTTGCTGCACCATCTTCTAAACCACCTCAGTGGCATTGCACCCACACCACCCATCCCGACGTGTCGTCCATGGCCTGGCCCATCCTGCCTCAGCCCTAGCATTGCAGTTAACGGGGAATGGTCAGTGTAAATTCGCCATGAGACATCCCACCAGAGGAGATCCTGCACCGCTGCTGAGTCACTTTGGTGGTGTTCATTGGCGCCTGTTCTGATCCAACATACACACAACGTCACCTGCTAAGCCCCCAGCTGACAACAATAGTTGCTTAGGCATGGAGCTGGTGTGTGTGAGCTCTCCCCTCTGGAAGGTACTACCACGTCTGACCAGTGACAGTCCCCATTAATTTGTCAGATACCAGTGACCCCGACACAATCAAACCAAGGCTGCAGATGTAGAGAGGCAATCTAGACTGAGATCGTGAGAGGAAGGGCATGGAGGGCAGCAGAATTTGAGATTTTTTGTTTGTTCTGTTTGTGTGTTTCAATGCTGATCAGACTACAGAGCAGTACATGAATACATCCAGGCAGTTGCAGTGTTGGTTTGGAAATTTTAGAAACTCTAATCTTGGAGTCGCATCCATTAAGCTCATAGCAAACTCGGATCTGGGCAGGAGCCGGTTGGGGCAGAAAAATCCCACAAAAGAAATGGCTTTGATGGGAATCGAACCCATGACCACTCAGCTGCGAGTCTGTTATGCTAACAATAATGGTTTGCCACTGTGGCTAGCGATAATGTTTTTTTTTTGGTCAGCTTCCTATTGGATCGTCTCAGGTGTGTGCATTTTTATGCGTACATTGGCCAAGAGAGATAAGTGAAAAAAGAAAAATTGATTTTAGTTTTATCATTTGTTTTAACTTGGAGACAGATGCAAATAGAATAGATAGTAAACTTGTATTAGAAAGGTGGTTGTGATGAAGTTTGTCAGTTTAAGCATGATTGAATCGTAATATTTACAAACATGGGAAAAGAGAATAGAGTGTTTTGAGTTAAGCGTGATCAGATCGTAATATTTACAGTCACTAGAAAAGGAATAGATTGCTGGAAAGACTGCTAACAAGCTGATGAGTCTGTAGTTTTTAGGTTGATTATTGATGTTGATCATTGAATTACAGACCTTGGTGGCTTTGACCCATTATTTGTCTGCCAGCAATGTTATTCTTTCTTGCAAGTCGGTTAATTCTATCTAGCTGAGGGCGGCGCGCACGGCATGATTCCCTGCTGCCGCATGCTCATGCACGGCGCTCAGTCCCTGCCGACGCGCATATTTCACCACTTTTTATTTTATGTTTATGGTAGCTAGACAACAACTGACAGTGTTGTGTTAGGTGTCATAGGAAAGGACAAACAGCAAACACTCAACTAATCGAACTTAGTAATTTGGAATCACTTACTCTGAATGTGTAGACGCGACTGTCCATTGAAAAATATGGCCGACAAGTAAAAAAAAAAATTCTTCGTTTACATTCTAATCCGTTCTTTTACAACACGCTGTCAGAATCAGAAGCAAACAGGCAAGTGACATCGCGACTGTTTGCATTGGCCATATTTTGATCAAATGCATTTGTGTTTGAATCTTTTGAATTGGCCTCATTGGCGACCACATGTGATGCGGTGGCGTGTGCTGCAGTTGATGTTGAATGATTATTTTCGGTTGCATCTTCAAATGATTAACTTTTCTCTGTCGTAATTATCGTTATCTCTATCGCTACCCTCATCTTTGTAATCAACTTTGTAATACAATTTCAAGTGCTTCACTGAGTGAGAAATCGGTAGCACCCCTTCGCCTGACCGATATATTTCTGGCACAGGAAATTCCAGCCGCGCTAAGCGGGAAAGCCGAGTGCAAGTCTAGTTCCTTTGTTTCAAAGCTGCTGGGGTCAGCCAAGTTCACGATAGAGCACTAAAAGTAAGGTCTACAACTCGCTAGGACATCCCCAAGACTAAATACAGAGCTTATTTCCCTTCGACCATTTCACGGAAAGTGTAGGAATTTTTCATGTTCCTGTCAACCGATACTGGTTGACACGGCAAAATGTACTGTCTGTCTTTCAGCCAGCCTTGGCTGACGCGGCTGCAAGGGAAAGAAATCCCGTCAGCCACTATTGGCAACACGGCTGGTAAGGTTAAACATTTAAAAAATGAAGTGCAGATTCTGGTGAAAATCTGAAATAATGAAGGAATGAGTACAAGAAAGGGAAGTTGTTCAGGTTAAAGTTGTTATGTGATTCATTTCTGAACTTAAAAGTTTACTTCGTGTAGAAAATTTGCTTAGTTCAGGCTGCGGTGTAGTAACTTTTGAGCAGAAAATGGCTACAATTAGGTCTCTTCAGTCAAATGATTGTGGTATCTGTATTTGTTGGATTGTTGCAGGCCAGACTTTGTCCCTTTAAATGGTTTGATCACTTTGCTAAAAGTAATGTACATAGTGATTTTTGTGTGTGTTATTAAGTAGGTAATTGAAGAAGTTACATGTGTTTCAATAAAAGTGAAAAAAAAAATGGTTTGGTTGAGACACCATAACATTGGAAGCCCATGTTTATAGGTGGGAAGTGGATTTTTTCAAGAAGTGATCTAAAGTTTCGAACTTGGAGGGCTCTGGTATTCTTAACAATGCATCCAAAGCAAAGCAAAGCAGGTGGTTTAAGGAATGTGTGATGTGTAGCTTGCAAGAGCTTGACATGGTAAGAATATGTTGGCAAACGGGAGTGAGAGTAGAAACTCTCCATTTGCTGATGTGTGTTTGGGTTTTTTTGGTTTTTTTTTGCTGTCCCAACTTCTGTGCCACCTCAGAGGCAGTACACCCACGCTGCTCATTCTGACACCCCGTCCACAGCAACAGCCCGGTCGGCCCCGCCGCAGCCTCGGCACCGCCAATCCACAGGAGGCAGTCAAGTCGTCAAGAGGCAACCCACTGGAGGAGACAGTGCACTGCTGCCGAGTCACTTCGGTGGTGTTCAGTGGCGCCTGTTCTGATCCAACATACGCAGGACACCACCTACTAAGCCCCCTACTGACGACAATAATTGCTTAGTCGCGGAGCCGGCGCGAGTGAGCTCTCCCTCCGGAGGGCGCCACCACGTCCGTCCAACGACAGCCCCCATGGACTCGCCGATACCGGTGACCCCGACGGAACCAAACCAAGGCCACAGATGTGGAGAGGACATCGAAATTGAGGTCACCATGAGAGCAGGGCATGAAGGGCCACAGAATTTGAGACTTTTTTTTTAATGCTGATCGATGAGAATGAGGATGATTAAGATGATGCTACGGATTTCCGTTTCGGTCTGAGACTACATGACAGGGCTGTATTCTATGCTTCCTTTCATAATATATCCCGGCGTCAACCAGGCCCGAGAGATACAAGCACCTGCAGTGTTGGTCAGGAAATTTGAGCAACACTCTCAGAAACGCATCCATTAAGTGGATGAAACTCGACTGTGTGGTCCCAGTCTTCCCAACTGAGTCCGCAGCAAACTCAACTCTGGGTAAGAGCTGGTTGGGGCAGAAAAACCCACATGACTCTGATGGGATTCGAACCCACGACACACCCAGCCAGGAGTCCGCGACGCTAACCACTTTGCCACGGCGGCTGGTCCATTTGCTGATGTTATGATTGATTCAGGCCAGGCATGACAGTATTTCAGTACTTGACATTCCAGTGTTTGATATGATTGATTCAGTCTAGATGTGACATGCATGTGTTGGATGGTGAGTGATTTTAGTCGGGATTGTTGGACGTGTAATTGATTCTGTCCAGCTTTCATGTTGATAGATGGGTAGGATACTGGATTCTCCCCAGCTGTTATACATGTACATGTGTTGGATGTTATGTACATTATTTAGTTCAGCTGTCATCATGTACATGTGTTGGGTGATGTGTAATTAACTCTGTCCAGCTGTTGTGTACATGTTTTATATGGTGTGTAATGATTCTGTTTAGCTGTTGTGTACATGTGTTGGATGGTGTGTTGATTTTCTTTTGCTGTTATGTGCATGAGCACAGTCATGGATGAAATGTGGTCGATTCTGTTCATCTGTTATGTGCCTGTGGTGGAAATGTGTCGGCATGATTGATTCAGTCCAGTTGTAATGTACATGTGTTAGAATGGTGTGTGATTCACTGATTGATTCATATGTTACAGATGGTGTTTGATTTATTTTGTCCTGCTGTTTGGTACGTGTACTTGATGGATTGTGTGTGTGGGATGACGTGATTGTTGGGAGCCAGAGTTCTGTAAGTTACAGCTTACATGTGTTGGATGGTGCACGATTCAGTCAGTCCAGATGTAACATGTTGGATGATGTGTGCAGGGATGCTGCCATCATGCGAGAGAAACAGCTGAAGAAGGAGGGTGCCGCTGGGGCGGAAGGGGGGGCCTCCAAATGACAGGCAGGAGGCCCCTCCCCACTAACCACCTCCTCCACCCTTTGTCTTCCCATCGCCTGTCGTCATCATTGTCCGCGTCATCTGTTGTCCTCCGCATCGTACTCGTCATTCGCTTGAACCACTGCATTGCTTTGTGCTGTTTGTTTGGCCCCTGTCGTTGTGCCCTGATCTCCTGCACCCTCCGGTTTGTTGGCGACCTGTCGTCCTACCACAGAACTGAAGGAGGGAAGGGACCCAAGTGTTACTGCTAGCCCCCCTGACCCCTTGCCAGGCAGTGGGTCCAAGACTGGTTTGAACAGTCGCAGGGTTGGAGGTTTGAAGCACAGCAGAAGTCACTTTCCTGCCTTTGGGATAAAGAACGGAGACCCCGTTGTGGAGACGACGTTGGGGGAAAGTAAGGAGAAACTGGTTGCACATATCACCCTTCACACATATATATATATATATATCATACTTTTATGCATGTATTCAAGGTTTTTAGCACCGACTTCAAAGGAACTTTTGTCTGTTCTATGGGACAAAGGGTATTGTTCTGTCTTATGGTATTTACGTTTTCCTGGTCGGATAACTTACCTTCTGTTGATATAGACAATATAGCCATTGCTGGTTTCCTTGTGAATTGACCATGTAGTTTCCTGAAGCTTTAATATTTGGCTACTTAGGTTGTGACCCAAATGGCCAACTATGAAATTATTTGAAAGCTCTTGGTGTTAAAGCCGTTTCTCTTAGACAGTATTCTACACAGCACAATGGTTGATTTGAGTGTTGGTCAACTTTACATGGAGAAACCCTTGGACAGAGCTATACTGCTATATGGTATCGATCTACACTTCCATCATATTGTCTGCAGACTATTTTGATTGCACTGTTTATGTTCCTGGGATTGTGCTGTATCTTTTTTCTCTCGATGGTACATTGTTAAAATTTTTTTTATTCTGAATGAACAAAAATCACTGTTTAAAAAAAAAGATAAAAAGTTTGTTTCCAAATGAACAAATATCCCAGATATGGCTCATGATACAATAGCACTTCTTGCAGTTGACATGTAATTTGGACAGGCTCAACTAGACAGTGAATATAGTCGTTAACATTGTTTAATTTGAGACCTCTATATGATCCTTTTCATTTGTGGTGAAGGGTAGCATTTAAAGTGGAATTCTCCATTGAAAACTTGGCTCATCCTCTGGGTTTTTAATCATTGAATTTCCTGTCAGTATTGTGTACACATGCCTTCTGTTGACATAATTTGCACTCTGAAGAGGCATTGATGAAATGAAATCACTCCTTCAAATGTTCTTCCAGTCTTGTCTGTTGGAGGTGGTTAGATTTTTTTTCCTTTCCTCATTGTGTCTGTTTTTCATTTCATGTTTCCATTTCTTCACAGAAGATGCAGCAGACTTTTATAAATATCCGTCATTCAGGTATTGTGGCAGAGAGATTTGAGGCAACTTCTTGGACATCGTTTTGTGTAGATCAGCAAAGTTCTGGATATCTGGCTCTGTGTCACAGGCTAGCACATGTACAAAAAAAGACTTGGCTTGGAACTGTAGCAACGAAGTTTGCAAACTGTGGGTTCTTTGCTGCCTGTCATCATTTCACTCTTTGAGGTGAACTCCCAAAGAAGAGGTCATCGTGTAACAGGACTTGCTCCTTTTCTAGTCTTGCGTATTGGTTTTAGAGCAACTGCAAGATAAACCTAGGAGGAGATGGTGATATATATTTTGCATTCACATGTCTTATCTGCTGCAAGTGAGAATGGAAAATAAAGCCATTTTCAGTGTTCTTGAAATCAAGCGACTCGTGTGTGTGTGTATATATGTGGGAGTGCTATCGTGTTTTGTAGTTGTTTTTTCTTTGTGGAAGTGCACCTATTTGTGTTATGTGATGTCATTGTTGAATGCAGGCTTCTGCTGACTTGCCTTTTTTTTTTTCCTCTTAGCATTTTGCTCATTTTCTGTTTTTTCAAAATCAGAATTCACCAGTGAGCCATTTCTCACTAGAGCTTGGATCATCATAGGTGAGAGTTTTGCATTTGTGCAAAGCTACAAAATGTTAGTTACAATAAGTGTGACTTGCTCAGTCCTAAGTTTAAAAAAATCCCTGAAAGTGTAATTTCGAACATTTAATGTAGGCTCATCCTGAAATAATTCCAGTTACATTCCGACGAAAGTCTGGAAAGGTTTAAATGTATTTATTCATCAAATAAAAAAATAAGTCATATGCATTGTCTGTGGTCACTTGGAAAATACCTAACAACTTGGCTGATGTACGCACATGATTGAACATGGTGGCGAAGATAAGGCAAGAAAAGAAAAACTGTATCCGGTTGCTGCTGTAAAACACACAAACCACACAAACACATCACTACTATAAAACCACTCTTGAAAAAAAAAAATGCTCACAGCACACAGAACACACACACTACATGACTGAGCTTACACAGAAAAGTTGTGGTTGCTGACTGATGTAACATGACAGGAATGCTCAAGTATAGACGAGATTCTTACAGGGAAAAGATCTTGAGGTCAAAATGATGAAAAATGCAGGTAGTGTGCATTTGTTTTTTGTTTTCTCTGTTCCTCTGTCTCTCGCTCTGTGTGTGTGTGAGAAAGACAAGAGAGAGCGCTTGCATGAGCACCCGATCGCATGCGTGGGTGCATGCATGTGTGTGTACTTCCCACCTCATGTATATGGGCATATACGCATGTGCATGCTGCCTATTGACGTTGCATTTTTGTTTCCATCCGTTTCACATATATTTGTCTTTGAATGGCTGTGTGTGTGTGGATGGTCTGGGATGCAGGTTCATCTCCAAACATAACTGGACTTCATACAGAGTTGTTTAAAAACCCATGTATACTTTAGCAGATCAGGTAAATCTGTTGGACAGGCTCTCACTTTGTGCATGGAAGAAAGAGACTGCTGTGAAATGACAGGCGACCCTTCTTTGTGCAAGAATGTTGACAATACAGATTTGAGGCAGCACTGTGATCACATGATAGGTAGTATGCGCACACATGCGTGCTTATGCGTCTCTCCCATGAATGTACGATGTCGGCGATTATAGGCCACCATACCTACGATCATCAGTTGTAATGAATTTGTCACCTTTTTCTTTGACAGAATTTATACTGTTGTTGTTCCACCTACTACTTCGACTTTAACATTAAATTGAATGATATCAGTAATGCAGAGCAGATGTGGATTATGAATTGTGTTCAGTCATACATGTCGCCACATTTTGATAAGTGTTCTTCAGTATTCTTATTTTGCGAAATGTCTTTCACCTCTGTATTGGTTTTCTTGTGGACTCGGTTGTTTTCTCTCGAGTCCACCGAATAAACTATAACTCCACTGTATACACAGAAGCATTGTGAGTGTGCATGCACTCACACACACAAATGCATTGGCACACATTCACACATCTATATGGATAACATAATGGTGCACATATTAAAGTGAATTCTGTGTCTGAAAACAGGGATATCTTGTAAGTGGGTTAATCCGCATTTCATCATCACCAAGGAAAACAATCCATGAAGCTTTTCAAAGCTAGCAAACACTGGGTTTCTCTCTCCAGCTTGACAGCAAAAAGTGAATCCAGATGGGTGGTAGGTGTTGGAGGATAAAAGTGTGCCAGATGGCTTCCAGAAATGTATTCGTTTTCATAACTGCATGCCGGCCAATGATGCAAATTGTGTGTACATGGTAAAACCACCGTGATAAACATGGGCCTGCTTATAGTAATACACACCGACAATTTGATATGAAATGCGGCTGAAAACAGTAACATATATTTGCAATATTTTATACCTTCAAACTACCCATGTGTGAAAAAAAGTTGCAAAGGCTTATTGAAGAAATTGGAATTTGAGGCCCACGTCAACATTTCTCACAAGCTCGCTCACACGTACGAACACAATTAAATTTTTTTTTTTTTTTTTTTTTTACACACATGCAGTACACACAGCAGCCTATTTTTCCACATGCACAGAGCATTTATAAAGAGTTTTTATTGAAAACAAGAGCACTGGAAAGAACACATCACCCATCCCATCATCTACAAAGCCATAAATCTGTCCTGTGTAAAGCAGCTGACAGAAGTGAACTGACTACAGTGCCCACAACTCTCAGTCCTTAAAACAAGCACAACCAAACAAAACTGGAAAGCCGAGTGACAGGAATTCAGTATGGATGCTTGGTCCCAAGCGCAAAGCAAGCCCAACACAAAAAATGTCACGTTTTGTACAATTCCACATGGTGGTGGTGGTGGTCACCCCAGGGCAGTGAGTTTTCCCCCCCTCCT
Organism: Conus ventricosus; assembly: GCA_018398815.1. Lineage (NCBI taxonomy): Eukaryota > Metazoa > Mollusca > Gastropoda > Neogastropoda > Conidae > Conus > Conus ventricosus. The sequence goes on from CM031608.1 coordinate 74,246,708, forward strand.
TTCCCCTCAAAAAGTTGTCTTTTTTTTGTGACAGACTAAAAAGCTGTGACACCATATATTAAAAACATATTTCCCCTTTTTTTCCCCCTCCCTCTGGTTCCCTTGAACATTTAAGTGGGTTGACAACTTCCAAAATAATACTCTGTGTGCGGATTGTGCCAAATGTCCGTTTATTTTCAGCACGCAATCTGGTGGAAAAATCTCTAGAAGATTGGTTTGCCCATCCCCCTTCCCACCCTTAGAACTTTGTGACTTAACTTTCCACCAGACCCGATCAGATCGATACAGTTCATCTGGACACCGCTTTGCACATGATCATATTCATTTCTTGTACCAATCACATTCAATCTTTCACTTCAAAGGAAACCTGTACCTACACACGCACACACAAAACCCCAAAATCTTGATGCAATTAAGATGGAGAAAAAAAAGCAAATAAACAAAACTCATCCATTCACACAGAAGCAAAAGCCTGCCAAGTTTTTAACACTATAATTCTTTAGCCATCCATTTCCTTGGGTCTGCTGGATAGTCTGACAGACACACATAATGGCTGATACCTTCAAATGGGCAGAGTTCAACATGATGAATTCAAACCTATTTTCACCTCGCATCAGGGCATAACAATACTCCAATTTTCTTTGTGTTTCTTTCCCCCTGAGATTAAACGTCATCCACAAGTTAATTTTTTTTTTTTTGCCCCCTCTCCCAAAATGACATCCTGGTTTTTCAAATGCCCCTTAATTTTTGTAAAGTATTCAAACATGGTATGGGTATGATTCCTTTTCATCCTTTCATGTGAATTTTCACCTGCTGGCAACCTGAGTGAAGTGATAAGTTAAAAAAAAAAAGAGCCCTGAACCCTAGTTTGAGCAATGGGAATTAAGTTAGGAATACTGTGACCCCAATGATGCAAGTACATGTGCTCGGCACCATGCTTCAATGACTGGACTCCCTGTGATATTTCAAGAGCAGCCTGATGTCTGCTGGCCTGAATTCAGCCCCCCTGGTAAGTTCACCGTGTGACGAATGTCAATATACCTGCACAGCGAGAACGTGAACTGGGACGGACACAACGAACATACAACTGTAACTTCTTCCCATCCCGTCATGAAATCCATCTTTGTTTTTCTCTTACTCATCTTTTTTTCTCTTATTCAGCCGTTACCTCATTCATGTCTTGACAGACACGAGTGTCGCTAGCACAAGAATCTTCTCTTCTCTTCGTTACTTACTCTGTTCAGGACTCGGACATGCCTTGGTGTAGGATTCAACAAGTGTAATGTAAGGCGGAGGACATCCATGCAGAAAGCTGTTACCCTGTCACAGCTGCATGAAGGATATGTGGGGCGGAATGTCATGGCTCCGTCAGATCACAGAAGGGGGCTGGATGGAACTTGCCTGATGGACATCTTTTCAATCTAGCTAGCTGAACTTGGACCAGAGACCAGCTGGCAATACTCTTCTCTCCCCATTTCCAGTCACCCAGAGGCACTTAAATCAAGATTTTTTGCTAGTTTCAAGCTATGTAATTCATTTTTTCAGATCTGCATGCCAAACATCTGAATTTCGGGAAAATGGCTTCTCGTTGCCTTCATTCAGATCAGGAAATGCATCCACAACTCAAAAAAATCACTTTTCGTTTTCAACAATCTACACTACACCATCAAACACAGTTTCTGAGAAATGTTTAATGGTTTTATTGACTAGTCTGTCAACTAACTTGCACAGCGCCATTCTTTGTCAACTACAACTGTTTCCAGGTGGAATTCCCATCAGTGACGCAGGTTGCAAGGTGCGGTACGGATGCTGGTAATGACTTGTTACCTCACTGGAGTAACATGATTGGTTGGAGATGTCTGAAGTTCTCCTTTCCTCATCTTGTGTCTTTATTTCAACATAATACATAGCGTTGTAGCTACCCCATTTCACCCTCCTACAACTGGGCGGCATTTCTAAAAGCAAGATGGCTAGATTCTCATGAATTTGGTGAGTGAAAGCATTTTAAGCCATGAACAGTTAGGTGAACAAAAGCATTTGATGGGAGAACTGGCTAAATATGGCTATAACATCTGCGGACCAGGATTGGCTTCTTGTCAGATGAAGACCCGCTGTACTGAATTTCTAGTGAATGAGCTTAGGCTGTGGTCTGGATAACCTGTCATGTATCTGTTATCACACATCACCGAGAAAAAACTGGCGATCAGCTGACCTTGCCATTATCACGCCTAATTCCATCAAAATCTGGGTCCAGAATCGGAAAATTCCTTTGTCAGGAAAAAGACAATAAAATCGACTCCTGCCCTTTGAATCATCTATCACCATTTCTCTGGACGATCTTGATCTCATGACCAGATACCTAGCGAATCTAGTGGTTCAGAAACGCAGCTCTGGTCCAGCATCAGGACAAAGTGCACTTTCTGATCAGCTCTCAACGTGACTGGTCTGAAGTCCCACAAATAACTCTGGGACTAATACAGTGATTGAAGCACATGGTTTGGCAGAGCATTACAAAAAAGAAAAAAAAAACCTCTTTGACACTTGTCAACAGAAGCCTGATTGAAGACAACATGACATACCTGTCAACTATTCATTACACATAAGCAGATATATTCATTATCACAATCAAACGCATAAAAATGTAGCAACAACTCACAACTACACATTACTATGTAATAAAATAATAATCTCATGTTAATTCATTTTCTTTTAATGAACAAGTGCTGTCGCTATGGTAGCTTTGTACTCTGCATTTTCTACACGCACACGCACACAAGTGCAGTCACTGTGGTAACTTTGTAATTTGCACTTTCAAGTCACACACACACACATATACACACTTACTTTGCTGTAAAACAGCAAAGTCGAATCAGTTAAAACAGCCAGATAAAATTTTATTTCGACAAAATTCATTCACTGAATCTGCAGAAAAACGACAAAATACACTTGAGATTTAGAACAAGATCGAAGAGATAGGCAAAATGTGTTCCTCTGTCTGCATACAAGAATTCGTCCCATGCATGGGCTAAAAATAAATTTACAGCTTACAAATACAATCAACCAATGAAAAACAATCTTCACAATCACAATGTGAAAACTAACCAATCAATCAGTGACAACAGCACAGCGAAGGGCCAACAGCTTCAAAGGGTTTTGCCCAAGAAGTGACCGGAAACGACCGACACATCTAACGAATGTGATTATGGCACACATGTGCCTAGCACAAACATAAGAAGACGTCCCTGGAAGTGATGTCTCCTTCTGCTTTGTGCTTGCATATTTGTGCTAAGCAAAATGGTGCCTTTAGCAGCATTCCTTTGGAGTTAGGACTCCGTAACCGTCTCATCGCGGGAGCTTGTGATTTGACTCTTTCTATACTGAGATGCGATCTCATCGCACCTGCCATGCACACTGCTTTGTTACGGAGGTGCGATGTGAGCGCACCTCAATTTGAAAAATTCTTGTTCGTAGGTCAACGGTCTTGCGTGGTTCAAAGTCAGTCGAACACTTGCTTTCAAACTTTTCAAGGTATTAGTTCAATTTGTTGTACACATGTAGCCAAAATTTCACACTGGTATGTTATCACATTATTTTTAAATGTTTTTTTTTGGTGATAACTTAGGAAATTGGCCAGTATAGAGTGTTTGCAAAGGGAAGCAATCACCCAGAATAGAACGAGTTAATGATTGCTGTTCCTTTACTCACAATTTCATTTTCGTCTCCACACATCTGACTCAAACTGGGACCACTTCCACACTCCACCCTAGACATAACTTGCCCCCCAAAAACTAAAGTCAGACGTGACCATCCACCACCTAACGAGTCACAATCTCACTGCCTTGCCTTAATACTGACACTACATGGTGCTTCGCAATACAGGATGCATCCCCACTTTTTTGTTTTGTTCAAAGAGAAAAACATGTCAACAATACAAATGGCATTTAGGATATTCTATGCCTGATGGTACCACTAGAACATGTCATTGTGACCTTACCTGAACACATGCAGGTCAAACCTGGGGTGGTACCTGTGTGTGTGTGCTGTATGGATGTGCACACTGAACAATGCTTCTCTCAACATGACTGCTGGTCAGATGTGGTGTACAAGTTGACTTATACAGGTGGATGCCTAAACTAATTGAAGCCTATATACATATGTAGGGTACTTTGGAATACAAAACACCCTGGTCAGAATGAAAAAAAAAAGAAAATCAACTGCTTGACATCAGAAAACTACATCATTTATCCACTGCAAGATGGAACTGGATGATGAATTTATGTCAGATTTGGGCGCATTTGTATTCGTGTTTGTTTCTTGGACAGATGGACACTGGCATAAAATTTGTAAAACGTTGTCTTTTTACTTTCCGTGAAGAAAGAGGTGAAAAAGGAGTTTTGTGATAAAACATGGTGTCTTAAGCCAACTATACCTCAGGGTCTGGATGTGGAGAAGGCCTCTTCTTAGCTCTGGCACCGTTAGTCCCACTGCAGAGAGGACGTCTTCCTCAGCAGACAGCAGCGCTGGCACTCAGGTAGACTGATTACAAAAAGCAGGGAGTTTGTTCTTTGGGGTTCTGGGGGCGACCGCAGTAGTCCTGGGCATGCCCCGTGGGTCTGGCACGCTGAACTGATAGCATTTTAGTCTGATAACAAGACCATTTAACATCAAATATGTTCTGCCTTGTCTAATATTGGAACTAATATAGTTCTGTATTAAAATCGACATAAGCGGCATACATTTTAAACTAAAAGATCCCGTTTTTCACGGCCATAAAAAAACATTTGGCCTAACCCCGCTGTAGTATAGATGTAGGCCTTTTTTCTGCTTCATGTGTCCTTGGTAGAAAACACTCTATGTGGCATTGCTCGATACTTCTTTATTTACAGTTCTCAAGGTGACTGTAGTGTAGGCCTCATACGATCTGTGAAACACCTACACCACGAATGAAGTCTTTCAATTGAGTCTTGGTCCAAAATTACACCTCTCATTGAACTCTTTTTTTTTTATACTAACTAATGCTATTCTTAGTCAAAATCAACACTAATTTAACACCAGCAATCGTAATGAAGCCACGACTTCCGAAGCTGATTTTCTTGTTGCAAGCACACACCTCTTCCTCGAGCCAGTTTTCTTTCCAACGGTTGGGATATTGTTTCCTTTTTTTTGCGATTTCGTTCGACGCCATGACTCACAAATGACACTCGGTCGATTGGCGCTGTAAGCGGATGTGCAGTAGTTGGCCGAGTCAACCGAGTAAAAACCAGCCCATTTGGGAATCTCGCCGGAGGCGTCTCGCCGAGATTGGGAGCAAAAAAATCGCGATAGCTTTTTTTTTTTTTTTTTCGGCGGAGATTTTTTCGAACGGCGGAGATTTTTTTAAAAGACGGCGGAACGGCGGAGAACGGCGGAGCTGTTCTCATCCCTGTGGCACTGTAGGCCTGACTACGGAGACTATAGTCCTGTGCTGTTGGTCTGACTATGGAGACTATAGTTCTGTGCTGTTGGTCTGACTACGCAGACTATAGTCCTGTGCTGTTGGTCTGACTACGCAGACTATAGTCCTGTGCTGTTGGTCTGACTACGCAGACTATAGTCCTGTGCTGTTGTCTGACTATGGAGACTATAGTTCTGTACTGCTGGTCTGACTAAGGCGGCGGCCATAGTAAACCCGTGCAAAAGATGGCCGCGTTTTGCACGGCCCGGATAAAAAATCCTGTTCGGCTCAACTCCTCTGTGGTGTCATCGATTACGGCTGCAGGTGGCCATCGTGGAGCTGGGCCGACCTGGAATTTTCAACTCGTTGTTCCGCCGGTCATGTAAACTGTCCGTTTCATGGCTCTCCGGATAAGGGGAAAGAACTGCGCTCTTGACTTTTCACTGAGGTGTTCTCTCTTGGCAACATGGACAATGAGAAACTCATCAATGCTGTTCACACCAGAACATTCATTTATACCAAAAGTGACAGAAACCATTCCAACAGAGATGCTGTGTTGGCTGCCTGGGACAGCATAGCAAATGAGGTTGGAGGAAATGGTAAGTACGAGTACATTGCTCTCCTTTTGAACGAATTACTCTCTCTTTCTCTCTCTCTCTCACACACACACATACACACACACACACCTTGAGAGGGACGGCTACCGGCTTCAGCACGGCCGTCTTGCACACGGGTTTACTATGGCCGCTTTCATGGATCTGTTCTGCCAGGGCAGGACACGGTCATCAAAAACACGGCCCACTATGGCCGCGCCTAAGGAGACTATAGCTCTATGTTGCTGGTGTGGACTATTGTGGAGACCATAGTTCTGCGTTGCTGGTGTGACTATAGTTCTGTGCTGCTGGTCTGACTGTGGAGACTGCAGTTCTGTGCTGTCGATCTGACTGTGGCGAGAGCATCTTCTTCAACACACTGCAACTCTGCCACTGGTCATGTAACTGCGGAAAACTGGTATCTTCTTTAATGTATCAAATCTCTGGCACTGTTGGTCTGTAAATTGTGGAATACTGGTATCTTCTATAATGGATCATGTGTCTTCTTTACTAGATCATATTTCTGGCATTATTGGTCTGACATAGCAATGGTCTGCAACCGTCAATACGAAGATATTAAAAAAAAAAACCCCACTCCGACAATGAGCCAAGGCCTGCAGATGACCCCATGGTGCATGATGTCTGCACATTCTAAGGTGGATGGCCACGCAGATGACCTCCTACTCCATCTGCAGTCCCTCACTATTTCCAACACCTTCACAGAACGGCTAAATGATTTGAGCTTGTCATGAGCAATCAACTCAGGAAAACACCTTAACAGCAATCATCAAGGGCAGGCAACGAGGCATGTACAAAGCGTTCAACCAATAAAAACCCTTTCAAAACAATCAACTAAATGGATTGACCGCAAAACATGTACAAAGCAATCTGCCAATGAAAACATCTGGACAATGCCACCATCCTAATGAAAAAGAATACGAAGATCCACACACAAAGACCACACCTTCGAACAACAAGTAAACCTGGACTATTGGTGGAATCAATCAACCTTCTGATGAATGGAACACACCACACACACACACACACACATACACACACACACACACACACATATATATCAACTAACTGACAACAAAATGAGCAATCAATCAATAATAATTTCCTCACATCAATCAATCAACAGCTTGTTAACGATATGTGTACTAACAATTGATGAACATGTGGCCTTAATTGAAAAAAAAAAAATGAAAAAAAAGAAAAGAAAGAGAAATCGACCAATGGCTCGACAACCTGACCAAATTGAATTCAGTCCCTGCCTGCTCAGTAGCAGATATAACAAGACGAGTCAACGAATGAATACATCTCCAGATGGTATCTTTACACACGAATCCATCATCAACAACAACAACAAAAACTCCCTTCAAAAATTCACGTTACGAATGACAACAGACTTTCTGACAGAATCTTTCCAGATCCACCCCTCATGAACTAAAGGACCTCTCCAGATGTCCACACTGCACACGACCTTCGACTTTATGTAGCATCAAGCCACTGAGCCAATGAAAAACTAACTGCTACCACAAACAAACGTTTCCATCTTGAAAGGAAAACACAAAAGCCAGTCCAATAACACTTCACTGACGAACTCATGTGGGCTGGAAATGTGACCCAGAAGAAGCAGTGTAACATGCGCCATTCCTGAAGAAGCAGTTTTATCCCGGCTGCAGTCAACAAGCAGCAGTACGTGGTGCCCAGAACAAAGAGGGTGGGTACTCAATGAGGATGTGGATACATGTATACCAGAGCTCTACACCTAACAATGGCATCATCTAACGCATGCACAGGCCATGGTTGTAAAGGCAATAACTTTTTAAGGGAAAAAAAAAGGAGAAAGGGAGTGGGGGGTGGCAATAAGAGGCAAATATCAACAAATTTCTAAACAAACTCAACTAGTACATTCTGTCAAGCTAAATGAAAACCAAGAGGCTTGTTAAACTTCTGTTTCAGTAATGGTCACTTCTCTGGATAGGTTGAAGAGAATATTCATGGCAAACGGCCTCTCAACTGTTAGTGACACAAATATGACTTAAAACCCACAATTCTCTGCAACTGGAATTAAACGGATGCTAGCCTTTGCACTTTTTCTTAAACACAGGTACCCGTTTATAAATCACGGTAGCAGTGTGTGTGTGTGTGTGTGTGTGCGCAAGCGCTGGATTTGTTTCCATCTTGATTAAGACCATGCTTAAAGCTTGACACTGTTGGTTAAGAGAGAGGAACTGGGAACTGTCAGAATAACAGAAAACTGACTCCAATATGCCTGCATTTCAACACAGACATTGTGTGCAGAGCAATCCACATGATGATGTCAGAATGGTGACCTTCGCTTTTCCCCACAACTACCTAACAAGTTGAAAGAAAGGAACAGCAAGCACAGGGGGGAAAAAAATCAAATGGAGAACAAAAGAACCTCTCATAATGATACAGAGATGCACTGCTGAAATCGTTTGTATTCACTTTAACGAGGTAAAACCGTTTCTTCCATGTACGCCTTATTTCCCACCTGACCCCATACTTCTTGTTTGCTCCTGAACCCTGTCCATCCCCAGCCCCAACTCAAGCCCCTCCCACAGCCCTCTTCTGACAGCTGCCTCGTCGAGCAGACAGAAGGAGAGAAAGACTGCGACTGAAACCAGATAACCACTGCGATGATCTGCATGCAATGCCATCCAAATCACTCCAGTCAAACAAAGAGTAAACAATCTGGCAGTAAAGAAGGCGGCTATCCCTTTCCCAATGCTGCTGAAGCGATTAATATGCAGACAGGTCAATATGGAGACATGTTACTATGGATACAAAGCACGTCCTGCTGGGGCTACACAGGATGACTGATCAGCTGTACATTAAGCAGAGTGAGATCTGTACAGAAAACATTGATCACTACAAGTATGCACCAAACATTAATCACGACGCAAATTACCTGCTTGCCATCTTGTATCTGACCAATTGAAAAGAAAAAAAAGCTCAAAATGTTAGCACGGCTGGTTAAAGGGATTTTTTTTCATGCATGGAGGGATTGCACATGATCCTTCTAAAACAGAATATTGTGGAAGAGTATGTACACCAAGGAGATTATTGTGGGAGAGTGATCAAGGGTGATCTTCTTGTTCAACTGTTATTGCAAGTCAGTCACTCATTTGATATTTGGCAAGTATATGTCTTTCTGTTCTGGCCAACAGAAAGAATTATTTCATTGATATTTACTACTAATTACTTTTTCAATTTACATGATTATCTTAAATATGATTATAAATTTTTAGTGTAAATATAAATAAAACTTAACTCTCATCATAGAATGTAAACACTGGTTAATGTACTTTTATACATTACAATGCCACGCATATGTTTAAAAATGTCAGTCTTTCTGTTAGTCTTGAAGAAAGAGAACTAGTGAGAATTTTCAATGAGAGAAAAACTGACAACTGCCTGGTACTCTTGTCCTCTTTGTTCACCTTCTTCCTGAATATATGGCTGTCTTAACAAAGAAAAAAAAAGTACAAAACAATACAAGCGTTTTGTTCACAGACGCAACAGAACTATACAGTGTCCACATAACTTGAAATGGAACGGCAAGATAGTGTTAACAATAATGTAACAGACATCTCTTCTCCTGATAAAACCAAAAGGAAACCTGACTGAAGTCAAAGGAAGCCACAAAGAAGAAACGCTGCACGTACTGTGATTCAGTTTTGTGACAGATTGGCCCTTGCCGGTTCCACAAACCTTGAAAACCTTCTTCACCGACTACAAGGATGTTGTGACGATATGTGAATGTTTCTTCATCGCCTGCCTTACTCCAATTTTCTTCTTTTTTTTTTCCTTTTCTTTTTTTAAGCTGGGAGATTCCACCTCCCCCCCCCCCCCCCCCTTCCCTGATGATAGGATCTGTCCTGTCTTCACACCTCCAGTCAGAGTCCAGAGTCAAATCCTAGGAGTGGAAGTGGTGTCACCATGGACTGTTCACGATGCCGGTTTGCTTTGCCAAGTCCACACTCAGAGGCATATTACAGACAGGCCGCAGCATTCATGGAGGACCGACATCTGCAGGGAACATTCCACACATTTCCCCATCCTATGGTCACCTGGTTGCATCTGCAGGGAACATTGCACACATTTCCCCATCCCATGGTCCCTGGTTGCATCTGCAGGGAACATTGCACACATTTCCCCATCCTATGGTCACCTGGTTGCATCTGCAGGGAACATTGCACACATTTCCCCATCCTATGGTCACCTGGTTGCATCTGCAGGAACATTGCACACATTTCCCCATCCTATGGTCGCCTGGTTGCATCTGCAGGGAACATTGCACACCTTTCCCCATCCTATGGTTGCCTGGCTGCCCCTGAATGTCAGGACACTCTGTCCAACTTAACGATCTGCATTTTCAACTAAGGCAACATACACATCATCTCTCCCTCCTTCTCTCACAACACAGTACTGCAGAAGACGGACTTCCATGAACAGGCATGGAGCTTAGCAAAGCTAAAACGATCGATACACAGTATGTTTGGAAAGAAAAAGAAAAGAAAAGGAGAGTGGGTGGGGTCACATACTGTTTTATCAATGTTGTCATCATTACCAACACGGTCACATACTCTTTTACCAATGTTGTCAGCTTTATCAACACTGTCACATACTGTTTTATCAATGTTGTCAGCATTATCAACACTGTCACATACTGTTTTATCAATGTTGTCAGCATTATCAACACTGTCACATATTGTTTTATCAATGTTGTCAGCATTATCAACACTGTCACATATTGTTTTATCAATGTTGTCAGCATTATCAACACTGTCACATATTGTTTTATCAATGTTGTCAGCATTATCAACACTGTCAATGTTGTCAGCATTATCAACACAGTCAGGCCTGTTGCTGGACTTTCAGGAAAACATACTTTGCTCTTTCTGGGATTTCTACGAATACAACATATCCACTTATGGTAATTTGGTCATGAATTCTTTCCAACAAATTTGTCAAAAATTGAAAGTTGTGGATTTCTGGTACCGTTCTTATCAGAGGCTTTAAAAACTTCCTCTCCTTTTGAGACCACTTTCATCTGAGACTTGAATCAGTGTTAAGTCACTTCCCCCTCAGAATGACACAGGTCTCTGGCCTTACGGAAACAAAACAGAAAGAAAAAAAAAAAGAAAAAAAAAAGAAAGAAAGAAAACTACTCATCAGCAACAAATCATAAGTTTCAGAGTTAATCCACAGGAGGTGAACAAGACAGGCACTGCTCAAAGTGTAACAGGCAAGTGCTTGATCTCTTGTGTCAATGCTCGTTGACTTCTTCAACATCGACCACAACATGCCACTGCCTTCATCATCCTAGTCACACACATAACCGTAAAGAAAAAAAAAGAAGAGTGCTCTCTCTCTCTCTCTTAGGCACCTCCCCTACTCAAGGCAGAGACGGTGACATTTCCAGGGGGCATCTTTTCGTAGCAGAGATCTCAGAAGTGACTTTTGCCATCAGCATGGTTTGAAGTGAAAACCCAGCATGTGGTTCTGACAAGCCTGATGTCTTCGTCACCCCCTCCCCCACCCCATCCCTTTCACTTTTTTCCCGGGACTGCTACCACAAAGCTGTATCAAGGTGTTTCCTGAGCCAAAGAGGTTTGCAACACTGAGGAAGGAAACAGAGAGGAAGGGCTCCGTGTCTTAAACATGACAGATATTCTAGCGTCCACAATTTCAACACCTCTGTTGCAAACAAAACAATACTAACAACAACAAAAAAAGTAGACCTACTTGCACCGTGGTCTGCTTTGTTGCCTGGACACTTTAAAAAAAAATGTTACGGGCACCTGACTTTGTTCCAAACAGAGACAGAAGTTCATCTGGGAGGCAGAGCAGGCTTCACTTCTCAGAATGTTTTTTTTCTTTCCCTTTCATGGAAAGTGGCTGTCAGCCTCCGATCTCCTTATGCAGGCTGTACCGATACATCATAGCAGGGCAAACTTGTAGCAGATGGAATGGAAAACTGATGGAATAACTGACCCACGGTTTGCATGCATTGTGTACATGGGGTATGAAAGGTTGGCCTCCCTTGACAGCCTAGGAGTCTACAGTGGACAGGAAAACCTGGACTGGCTGGCTGGACCCAAGACAATGGAAGGTGGTGGTCTCCCTTTGTGCAAGACACCACCGCCCGACTGGCCCTCCATACTGATCTTCAAGGCACACTTCAAGTTGCTCGAAGCGAGTGCTTAAACCTGTGCAAGTGGTATTAGCATAGCTTAATCATCATCTCCTCCGGAGTAAAGCACCTCTGAACTTCTTGCTGAGAACTGATTATGAGGTAAGCAACGAGTAAGTGAATAAAGAAAAGCAATACAGGAATTTTAACATGGGGATTATTAATTTTCCTGAAGGAAATTAAATAAAAAAAAATCCTGGGTGTAATTAAATAGATGTCCTCATCCAGAATCGAAAACAGCTTCCCACCTCCACCCCAGCTGATAACAGAGAGGACGATGACACAAAGACCTTCACATGTCATCTTCCAGGTCTTCTGTCGGCTGTGTCGAGGAACGTGCAGAGAGCTGGAGTTTGTATCAACCCAGACAGTGCAGGGTTTGTTTGGGGCAACATGGCAGGGTGAAGGGGCCATCTTATCTTCTGCAGTTTATCGTAGCACATCAGAGCCTCCGAAGACGTTTCTTTTTTCATCTCCTTATTCATTACTTGGCTTGAACTCCTGAACCACCAAGAGTAAAGTTTCTACTTAACACCTCTAATCCAATCACAGAGGTATCCACATTTTGTCTTTGGGGATGGTGTCTAAGAACAACATCAGCGTGTGTGCGTGTGTGTGTGTGTGTGTGTGTGTGTGTGTGTGATCAATCTCCCTGGCAAGTGGTGGCCTATTCTTACACAAACAACAAAATTTACTGTGCATTTAAACTTTCTCTTTTCTTTTTTTCTTACAGCCACACACACACAAACACAGTGGACCTGGGTTTAACCACAGTGGACCTGGGTTCAGAGTCTCCTCAGAAGACCTTGGAATGGGTAGATGCTGCACATGACATGGACTCCTCTTGCCTGGCTACCTCTGGCTGGGAAGGAACCCAGACCCTTTGGGTCAAGAGGCCAATGCTTTGTGCTACATCAGACCAACCAGAACGCCTTTCTCTCTGTTGTTCCTGGACTGGTTTCATTGGAATTTCCATTTCTGTCTGACACCGAACTGGTTTCCTTGGATCTTCCCTTTGAGTCTATTACTGGGTTGGTTTCCTTGGATCTTCCCTTTGAGTCTATTACTGGGTTGGTTTCCTTGGATCTTCCCTTAGAGTCTCTTACTGGGTTGGTTTCCTTGGATCTTCCCTTTGAGTCTATTACTGGGTTGGTTTCCTTGGATCTTCCCTTTGAGTCTATTACTGGGTTGGTTTCCTTGGATCTTCCTTAGTCTCTTACTGGGTTGGTTTCCTTGGATCTTCCCTTTGAGTCTCTTACTGGGTTGGTTTCCTTGGATCTTCCCTTGAGTCTATTACTGGGTTGGTTTCCTTGGATCTTCCCTTTGAGTCTATTACTGGGTTGGTTTGCTTGGATCTTCCCTTTGAGTCAATTACTGGGTTGGTTTCCTTGGATCTTCCCATGGAGTGTATTATTGGGTTGGTTCCTTGATCTTCCCACGGAGTGTATTATTGGGTTGGTTTCCTTGGATCTTCCCACAGAGTGTATTATTGGGTTGGTTTCCTTGGATCTTCCCACAGAGTGTATTATTGGGTTGGTTTCCTTGGATCTTCTCATGGAGTGTATTACTGGGTTGGGTTCCTTTGATCTTCCCTTTCGGTCTGTTTTGTGACGGTTCCCATGGAACTTCCCCACCTGTCTGCTAGTGGGCTGGTTTTCTTGGAACTTCCCCTTTCTCTGAACTTCCGTCTGCTCACCTGTGTGAAAAACCTCTGTTCATTTCCCAGCTAACATCCTGTTCCCGTGTTTCCCTGGATACTTAGGAACCCTGTGGCAGCTAAATGGAGCCCAGTGAAGCAAAGGACAAAAACTACAGTGATCCGCACTACTTGGCTGGTGTCTCTGGCAGGGCTACGTGCCACTCTGGTCAAACTAGGGGTGGGTGCAAGCTATCGAAAAAACACAGTGCATGGTCTAAGACTGGATGAGGGAAGGGGAGGAGAAGCTGACAGTGGGAGGATGAAGGAGGTGGGGTCACGCGGCCAGCAGGAACTAGACAGAATGACAGCGTTCATGAAAAAGGGCCGACAGCCATGACATCGATAAGCCATGCAATGAAAGTACAGTGCTGGAGGTTGAACATTTCTCTGTCGATTTAAAATGTAACTTGGAGTCTACAAGCACAGACAGCTCCCACAAATTCTCCACACACTGCAACACACACCACACACACCTGATCTTTCTACCAGACTTGAAGCAATGTTTAAAAGTTCCAGCCTATTCTCTACCACATCATGTGCCTCTAAACACATCCAACACTCCAACTAAAACTCTAAGAGAAAAGAAAAAAAAGAAGTGACATACAGAAAGAAAGAAGAAAGCCAAGAAGAAGAAGAAGAAAAAAGAATCCATGAGGTGTAACACCTGAGCACCTGTATCCAGAGTGCTGGAAAAATATTCCCACAGTGCCAGTGAAGCCACAAGTCGTCAAAATGAATGATGAAACAAAGACAAAGGGGTCTCACAAAAGCAATGGCCAAAGCCACAGATCAGAATGCGTTATTCTCAAATTACGAGTAGAGACCTAGTTTGCATAATTCTTTTAGTGACTTGCACAGAATGCTGCTTCCAAATGACGCGTGGAGAGAGGCTATTTGTCAACATCGTACCAACCTCATGCTCTGCCCGCCTGCCATCACCGCCACATATCTAAGCTTACCTCAACATGAAAGCAGGTGTCACTCTACACAGATCAGATTTGCCTTAATCAACAATTTCACACTGGAAACAACACAGCAAACCTGCTACACAAGCCAAATGGATTTGTTCTGATGTTAAAAACGGTCACACTATTTCTGCTTCCCAAACGCGAAAATTGAATGTACTTTTAATGCCATCATATACAAACTTTCCATAAATGAACAGATCAAAATGAAAGAGAATGTTTCAAGCATCTCAGTTAGACATACCTTTGTTCTGACCACACAAAAAAAGAAAAGAAAAAAGGCTGAAACGTCAAACTGAACAAACGATCCTTTTAAGTCCAATAAAATACTCAATCCTCTCTGCAGTTATTACTGTTACTGTCATGATTCTCCCTTACATACTGCAAGTTTAGTGCGCAAACGATTGTTTTTCAGTCTGTCACAAAATGAGATTCGAAAATGAACCAATCCTCCAAATCACACTGAGAAGCTATTTTAAACAGCATAAACTAAAGACAAGAGAAGGAGAGATGATGGTGATTAGAGAAGCCCAAGGCGATCAAGAGAAAGAGAGAGAGAGCATTATTGCCATGATATGTCCTGACACCACAGACCTCCAGATCCATGGGCTTCCACTTCCTCCCCTCCTTTCACTACCACCTTCTAGAAGGCTGGGGGGGGGGGGGGGGGGGGAGGAGTTGTAGGAGAGACACTCTGCCATTCCTTGGACAAACCCAAGACCCCTGTGGACTGGGGGGAGGGGGGAGGGTGCAGGGTGCATGCTGAGAGAGAAGGAGCACCCTTGCTGACTCCCTCACACAGGGGCTGGCCCGGGCAGGTCACAGGGACACATTGTGGCCTCTACTTCCTGAAGTAACTGGCCATGCTGTCGGCCGTCTCCCCCACCCAGTCCCTCAGGGGCTCCAGGAAGGTCAGGTGCTCCCTGGCCCCGGTCAGGATGGGGTGCTCCAAGCCAGAGAAGTACACAAGGTAGAAGAGCAGAGCGAAGAGAAGCAGGGCCACCGTGACCGACACGACCACCGCACCACACACCCCACACCCTCCGGACTTCTTCTTGGCAGCTACAGGCGGCGCTGCAGCCGTTCCTGCGGCAGTGGCTGCCGCGATCTGGTCCTGCTCCACACGGCTGAAATCGGCGTCCAGCTGCTGGATTTCTTCCTCCAGAGACGGTTTGGGCTTCCCAGCCTCTTCTTCTTCCTCCTCCTCGTCGTCGTAAAAGGTGTTGTCGGGCTGGTACTTCCCGTTTCGAAACTGGTGTCCGGATCTCCAGCAACTGGGGGCCCCGTCTCCGGGAGTCCATGACTGCCTGGCCATTGAGGCGTGGGGAGCCGCTGCCGTCATGGCTGCCGAAGACGGAACGATGAGTTGTGTGGGCACAGCCACCTTGCGCTGCTGCTGTTTGAGGTCGTCAAACTTTTCATGGTCGCCAGGGAGCCGGGACCACAGGGCTGGGTTCCAGAGCTCCTTCAGCTTTCAGCAGGGCCGACTGACGAGGCACATCCACCGCTGCTTCTGAAACAGGGCAGGCAACTTCTGTCACTTCGTCTAATATCACATGATGTTGTGAAAAGACGTAAAATGACAGTACTACTACTACTACTACTGTCACTGCATTCTCTACGACACACTCTCTGTCTGTACTGGTACACAAAGACATGCTTGTACACGTGTGCTACATACATATAAATATGTGTATATGCCCACATGTGCATGCTTTGGTGTGGAATGCATGTCTTCACTCATTTGGAGTTATGTGAAGGAACTGTATGTGTGCACAAGCACAAGCGAAATGAATGTGTACACATGTGTGATGGAACATTGTCATAGCTCTTTCTTTCGATACACAGATAGGAACATTATTCTCAAATAATGCAAGTTTCTTGTACCTATTACCATAAATCTGAAAAATTCATTTCAAATTTACACTTCAGCTTGGTCTCTTTCTTGCTCCCCCCCCTCCCCTCCCCCTCCCCCCACACATACACACATACATACACACACACAGCCTCATAAAATTCATGAAGCTGTAAACAAATGAGCACGTCTAATTCAGTAAAACTGCACTATTGTTAACCAAATTCTGAAGTCCAACCAACATCCTCAAAACCATGGATGTGTTTGATAGCAACGTTGCTGCGCAGACACTCAAAATCTCTCTCTCTCTCTCTGTGTTCCTTGACAAAAACTTGAGACGTTCACCATGGGGAATTTTTTTTTTTTTTTGCATGTACAACTATTAAAGTTACCATCTTCCGTCTTCAGGATGGTGTCTAAATGTGACATCAGTGTGTTGGTTAAAAAAAAAAATTGTATCATCAATTTCAGTGCAAATGATGGTTTACTCTTCTCTGAAAGATGGGACTGGATTTAATGCAGGTGCCTGTTACTATTCTCTGAATGGTGGAGTGGGATTTAATGAGGGTGCAAGAGTGGGATTTACTGTGGGTGCAAGAGTGGGATTTACTGTGGGCAAGAGATAAAGAGTAGCATTTGGGATTTAATGTGGTGCAAGAGTGGGATTTAATGTGGTGCAAAGAGTGGGATCTAATGTGGGTGTAAGAGTGGGATTTGGTTTTAATGTGGGTGCAAGAGTGGGATTTACTGTGAAGCCAAGAGTGGATTTACTGTGGGTGCAAGAGCAGGATTTACTGTGGGTGCAAGAGTGGGATTTACTGTGGGTGCAAGAGGGATTTAATGTGGTGCAAGAGTGGGATTTAATGTGGGTGCAAGAGTGGGATTTACTGTGGGTGCAACAGTGGGATTTACTGTGGTGCAAGAGTGGATTTACTGTGGGTGCAAGAGTGGAACGATGTGGGTGCAACATGATGCACTTTTCCGATATGACATCCCATCTCTGGATACGGGACAAAATACAGTAAATCGCCATCAGGACATTTAACTTTATCAGTACTCATCATATGCAAATAAGTGCCCTCTAAATGATTTCATATCTTGTCCCGAATGAATGTCATGGAAGAAAAAAAGAAAGAAAGAAAAAAAAAGAACGAACGCGGCAGAACGGGTTTGCAGGGGAAAACAGTTTGGCTATGCTGAGCTATGTTCTATAATCTGCTCTTTCCTTTTGGAGGACATGTGTGGGTGACTATGAAATCTCCCTCCATTGATTGACCTATGCCTCTGGAGGTAGTGAAGGAGTTTTCTGGTCCGTTTTGATTCAAAGCTCCCCTTCAATCAACTGAGCACTTCCAACATGATCCACAAACTCACTTTCTCTGTAGCAGAGTAATGTGTTGTGTGTTTGTGTGTGTTGTGTGGTGTGTGTGTGTGTGTGGTGTGTGGTGTGTGTGTGGAGAGAGAGAGAGAGAGAGAGAGAGAGAGAGAGAGAGAGAGAGAGAAGAGAGAGACAGACAGATAGACAGGGAGACAGAAAGAGAGAGAGGAGAAAAAACAGGACTGAGAAGACAGTGACAAAGAGAGGGGAAAGGGGAAAAGAGAGAGAGAGAGAGAGAGAGAGAGAGCAGCGGGAAGGATGGAGATAGGAAAAGGAGGGGGGCAAGGGAAGCACAGAAAACAGACAGGAATGGTGGACGAAAGGAATGAAGGGTGTGGAAGAGGGTGGGAGGAAGGGGGGAGAGAGAAGAGAGAAGAGAGGGGAGAAGGGTGATTAAAGAGGGGGAGAGACAAAGAGAAATAGAGAGAGAGAGAGAGAGAGAAGAAGAGAGAGAGAGAGAGAGAGGAGGGGAGAGACAGAGACAAAAGAGAGAGACAGACAGACACGAGAAAGCCTGAGCTTGATCTATCACTGCCAATAAAAGCAAACAGAAATCACCATTTCTCTCAATGTCATTTCCCTAACCCTTTAATTACCTTTACCTTTACACACACACACATGCATGCACACACACACACACACACACCAACACACACACACAACACACACAACACACACACACACACACAGACACACACATGTACGTGCACACACACACACACACACATGGCGCGCACGCCACACGCACACATAAAAACTCCATATCACCTACATTAAGTGGAAAAAAAAAAGAGGAAAAAGGAAAGAGAAAATATGTTCATGATCACAAAAAAGCAGCTTTAAACAAAGTACATATATGCTTGAGCGAATTTAAAACATGCTCTTTGTATCGCAGTATTCTTTTAAATGCTGATTAATTCATGAGAGAGAGAGAGAGAGAGAGAGAGAGAGAGAGAGAGAGAGAGAGAGAGAGAGAATATTTAAACACTTTTAATTAATAATCAGTAACATTGCAAATATATATGTAATGCCTATCTTTTATGGTTTATCTGAATGCACATGCACAAAGCAAGTGGTGGAGCAGAATGTAATTCATTTTGTTATATGACCAACTGTGCAAACTACATTTCAAAAAATATTGTTCTACCTAAACATCATTGATTCAAAAAGAGAAAAGAACTTTAAAAGAACAACCAAGGCAAAAAAAGCAAAACCCAACCATTGCAGCAAAATGCTCAAGAGGTAAGTGACATGCTGTAAGCAGGCAGTGTAGTACATCTACCTTTCTCTTTCACAACACACACACACACACATGCGCTGAAGACGGGAAAAAAGGCCAGTCCTTCGGGGTAGACGTGCTCACAATTCTCCAACCAACTGCGTTCGGCTATCCATTGCCATCACTAGAATATCTGGAAGCGGAACAAACACATCCGAATGTCCTTCCCACACAGAAAACCACATTCCTAAACACAAGAAACACAGGGAGACGACAAGAGCCAGAAGATGTTCAATTCATGCGCATTTTCCCTGTTCTTTGGGGTGATGCCTTCCAACAGCTGAACAGACAGAGAGTTTACCTTCTGGTGATTGCTAAAGGTGCCACCTTGCGTGTCAGTGGTGTGGATGCTGACTGACGCCTCGCTGTGAAAGCACTGAAGGTGCTGATCAGAGTGAACAAACTTACAGAACTCTCCGCATCATGGTGTTTCAACTTCCTGTCATGTACACACCAGAATCTTCTTCACTCACTGAAGGGATATTCCATCATCATGGATAATCTTACTTCATTTAATTCCTTTCCTTAACTGAGCAATGGCGAGTCCTTCAGATTTCGACCAGCATTCTTTTCCTAGCTCTCATTACGCAGGACAACAAACGGCATGGTTAACAGAAAGCTGACTGTTAGAAAATGATTCAGCAGCTGAAAGTGATAGTGAAGAAGAGTTTGCACCATGTGGCAGTGATATCATGAGTGACAACGACAATGACTCCACTCCTGAACCTGTCAAAATTAGCCAGGCATGTGACTGTGGGCGTGGTCCAAAGGACAAGGAAATATATTAATACATGGATAAAAACTATGCATACAGAAATAATCTGGTGAATAAAAACGATTGATTTAGTTGTTTGGAAGGTCCTGTAGAATAAGCATCCCCATTCACGCTTACAGCTCTGCGGCACACCTGGTTGTCAGCTGCGATGTATTACAGAATGGCCCTTTTTTTACAGCAACTTGCCACAGGAGACTAGCTAGTGATGGAAGGTGAGACGAAAGGGCAGGAGCAACAGCTCCAAAAGCTTTCCTTTTCCTTGTGTCTAAACTAACATAAAAACAGCAGACATTCTCATGCACGCTAATTCTTACAGTCCTTTCAATTCTCCACACTACCATGATCTGTTACGCTGCCTATTGACTTTCCAGCTTCATACTCCCCCCCCCCCCCCCCCCCACCCAACAATTTCCAGATAAGCCCTCTTTCTGACTCTTCCTTTCCTTATCTATTCTCCTATTAATCAACGTCTGTTCGTTCATTTATTCATTTCTTCTTTCCTGTCGCCCTAACCCCTGTGATCTCATGGACCAGCAGATGCGGTGTCACATATGTGGGTGTCTGCATGCAGTGGCACCTCCTCGATGACACTGCAACACTGGGATTTCTTTTTGTGGGGAGGCTCTCAGGTCTCAAGATTATATTTTGCCTTGGTGGTGAACTCCAGACCTGATGTGATGGTCAAGGTATGAATGTGTAGACAGTGTCGGCAATCCTTTACAATACTCTCACAATGACTCACATAAGAATATCTCATCTCCGACCCTTATAATTGTGTATGTACCCGCAAATATGTGCGTGCACACAGACAGACAGACAGACAGACACACACACACACACACACACACACACACACACACACACACACACACACACACACACACACACACTCAGAGCAACTGTTTGCAAATTATTAATACACTATGCTAAAAAAAATTAATCTTCTACCTGGCTATGCAAAGACTGCACAAGAGTGAGTAATAACTAAGGACACAAAACAATCTAAATAAAGGAGGCAGAGGCAGAGAAGCGGCCATGGGGGATGGATGGTGGGAGTGGTGTGGGGAACGAACGGGAACGGAGGAAAACCAAGCATCCCACATCATACCAGGACAAAAAGGTGAAAGGCAAAGCAAAAAAAATCGTTTCCAACTAATTACTTCAAAGTTCACCCCCTCTCCCCCTAAATGAAAAAAAAATAATAATAAAAAGGGAAGAAAAAACTCTAATGCTTTGAAAACGAATCAAATAATCACTCACAATAAACCAAAAAGAGGAAACGAGCAAATGTTAATAACCAAAAAATAAAATAAAATTAAAAAAAGCAGCAGCTGAAGCCGATTTGAAGGCAGACAGGAACTGGTCCATTACCTGGTTTCTTTCCCGTAGCCCAGATGACTATGTGGGAAAGGAAGAAGACAGAGACAAATCAAAATCATCTGTCAGTTATGAAGTCATGGTGCACATCAAGGATCAGAGACAGGGACAGAATACAACAGTCAAGTTCTGTTATCTAATGATGCACACTGGAATCAGAGACAGGGACAGCATAGCAACAGTCGAGTTCTGTTATCTAATGATGCACATGGAATCAGAGACAGGACAGCATATCAACAGTTGAGTTCTGTTATCTAATGATGCACATTGGAATCAGAGACAGGGACAGCATAGCAACAGTCGAGTTCTGTTATCTAATGATGCACATTGGCATCAGAGACAGGGACAGCATACAACAGTTGAGTTCTGTTATCTAATGATGCACATTGGAATCAGAGACAGGGACAGCATAGCAACAGTCGAGTTCTGTTATCTAATGATGCACATTGGAATCAGAGACAGGGACAGCATAGCAACAGTCGAGTTCTGTTATCTAATGATGCACATTGGAATCAGAGACAGGGACAGCATATCAACAGTCGAGTTCTGTTATCTAATGATGCACATTGGAATCAGAGACAGGGACAGCATATCAACAGCCAAAATCACAGGAAGAAAATGGCAAGGAGGAAGAACGGCCAGAGAGTTTGTCTATTATGGGGAGGGAGGAGAGAGAGAGGGGGAACCCAACAGCAGGAGACACAAACAACTTTTTAGCAATGTGAACAACTTTTTAGCAACGTGTAATGCTTTCATCTTCTTTCACATAATGCAGGCAAGAGCGTACATATACACACAAACACACAGATGCAATCTTATATTCTAATTCACTTTTTATCATTCTCAATTACCGCCTCCCCCCCCCCCCCCCCCCCACCGCATCCTTCCATACCCCCCTCCCCCACCCACCCTCTTTTTTTTTCTTCTGATTTAGATGGATTTTAAAGCTTTTTGCATCAAATCAATGGCACACAAATTGGAAAAAAGACACCAAATTCAACATCAAGTTTATGTTAAAAATAACAAAACCATACAAAATGATACTAATTCCTTTCATAATCTTTACCACATACTTCTTTAGAGAGAAGAGAGAGAGAGAGAGAGAGAGAGAGAGAGAGAGAGAGAGAGAGAGAGAGAGAGCTTGTGAAACACCGACCTAAGACTTTTTGGAGTGTGCGTGCATGCATGTGTCCTGTGCATGTGTGCGTGCATGCATGTTAACATTCTGAGGCAATTTTTCAATAACTGACAATCCACATCATATCTGGCAATTATGGATGTATACAAATTTGAATAAAACACACCAGCTGATTTGATTTCATTTTTGAAGTTTCAGACACCCCCCCCCCCCCCCCTCCCCCATTCTCTATTCTAATGCACACACGTAATTTTTTTTTTTTTTACATCAGTGTCAACTACAGAAGAACTGTGAAATTGTTAATACTACAAAGCATCACAAAATGACACAACTATTTGCACTGATGATGTCAATCAACTTCACTACAACGAAGATGGACCTCCCTCGCTGTCTGAAAGCACATGTGTGTGGGTGTCACACTTGTCATTCTGTCTTCTTGAAGTGACCCGTTTTCTTCCCCCATACTGGTTGGAACCTTTTAATTCCTAAGGTCTTGAAAAAGTCCCCAGTTTTCTCCCTGCCCCCCCCTCCCCCCCCCCCCCCCCCCCCCCCTCCCCCCCCCCCCCCCTCCCCCCCCCCCCCCCCCCCCCCACACACACACACACGAAAAAAGAAAAAGAAAAGAAAAGAAAGAAAGAAAAAAAAAAGAAGAAAACTTTGAAGATCACAGCTTACGCATCTTATTCCTTATGAAACAGTGCTCTGAACTTTTTGCTAAATACCAGTTTCAAACAATAAAAGGAAGCAAACTACCAAGCTGCTCTGTAAACAAAAAAAACAAAACAAAACAAACACAACTAACCAGCAAGCCACATTCATCACATGGTATGAGTCAATCTTGCTTCAAAGGGGAGAGAGAGAGAGAGAGAGAGAGAGTAGACAGAGGGCGTAGGGGAATTCCAGCAAACAGGCTGCAGGCGACAGTGACGGAAATCCCAGATTTCTCTTCACTGAAGCCTTGCAATGTTTCTCTGTCCAATATGCCATCTATCTGTCAAAATCTGGTAAGAGGTTTCCCAACTTCTAAACTGACACACACTAAAAACCCTAAACAAAAAAAACAAAAACCACTGTAGGGGTCTCAGAGCCACAGTCCCCCCCCCCCCCCCCCCCCCCTCCCCACTCTCTGGAATTCTGGGGCAACATTTCGTGGTCAGGGGCAAGTCCCTCCATGGTGAGAAAAGATTTTTTTTTTAAAGAAAAAAAAAGGGACTAAGTTAGTGTTCACACCTGCAAAGTAGACAGATGATGCAGTTTCAGTTCTTTATAAATAATTCCTAAAATGCATTTCTAGAATGATTTGCATGTAAATATAAGACTAGGATGTAAGTGTCCACATGTGGGAGTTGGGGAGGGCTCGGGGTTGGTTGCTTGTGGCTTAACATTTCCTAGGTTTTCTGACTTTCTAGTGCAAACACAACAACCTCTGAAATAATGAAATATCTTTTTAAAATCAATTTAAGAAACCACAATTCCAGATTGTTTCTCTTTCATCTTGGTTGGCGTCAAGGGCCAATGCCCCTGGTAGGTATGTCTGATTACGCTGTGAAATCCTCCAGTCTGTCTATTGATTCCAGTCTGTGCAATTTCACTGTCTGAAATGACAAAAGGACTTTTGAATCTATGAGTCCAACCCTACATCAAAACAGCACCTTTCTATAAATATTGTGGTGGGTTTAATTGGGGGGGGGTGGGGGGGGGGAAGTACCATTATTGTTCATTCGGAATCTCTTCAGTGCATATTTCATTTACAACCGTGTTCATACTTTCACTATGAATTACCATTTGTCACTGTTTAACAAAAACCTTTCATTGAAAAAAAAAACCACCCATACACAAACACTGAGAAGAAATTTGCCTTTGATAAAACATCTGAAACTAGTCGGACACAATACATGCTGTTCTTCCTCTGCATTTTTTTTATATAAAAAAAAGGAAGAAGAAAAATTGGTTTCACATGGCAGCCAAAACACAGTTTACCCTTCGCTGTATGGTGTCGATATCCAATGACCTACAGTCATTATTTTCATTTGATAAGCGAGTCAGTTTTTAAGCTATCTCCACATAATTTCATGACTTTGTCAATAAAGCATGGAATAGCATCTGTACGAGGAACTTTGTTTTCTTTGACAAACAAAAAAGCAAATAAAGAACGAACCATCAGAGGACTTTATTCCTTCAGTAGAAGTAGGTTCCTGAAGACCCATGTTGTAGGCAAAGCTTTATTCTAAAATAATGGGTCCCTGACGACCCATGGTGTATGGCAAGGCTTTATTCCTATTCTAAAGAATGGGTCCCTACAGACTCATGATGTATGGCAAGGCTTATTCCTGTTCTTAAAGAATGGTCCCTACAGACCCATGATGTATGCAAGCTTTATTCCTGTTCTTAAAGAATGGGTCCCTACAGACCCATGATGTATGGCAAGGCTTTATTCCTGTTCTTAAAGAATGGGTCCCTACAGACCCATCATGTACGCAAGGCTTTATTCCTGTTCTTAAAGAATGGGTCCCTACAGACCCATGATGTACGGCAAGGCTTTATTCCTATTCTTAAAGAATGGGTCCCCACAGACCCATGATGTACGGCAAGGCTTTATTCCTGTTCTAAAGAATGGGCCCCACAGACCCATGATGTACGGCAAGGCTTTATACCTATTCTTAAAGAATGGGTCCCCACACAAACCCATGATGTGTGGCAAGGCTTTATACCTATTCTTAAAGAATGGGTCCCCACAGACCCATGATGTAACGGCAAGGCTTTATACCTATTCTTAAAGAATGGTCCCCACACAGACCAATGATGTGTGGCAAGGCTTTATTCCATCTGTAGGGACCATTCTTAAATGGTCCCCACAGACCCATGATGTACGGCAAGGCTTTATTCCTATTCCTAAAAGAATGGGTCCCTACAGACCCATGATCTACGGCAAGGCTTTATTCCTATTCTAAAGAATGGGTCTCCACAGACCCATGATGTACGGCAAGGCTTTTATTCCTGTTCTTAAAAGAAAGGGTCCCCTCAGACCCATGATGTACGGCAAGCTTTATACCTATTCCTAAAAGAATGGGTCCCTACAGACCCATGATCTACGACAAGGCTTTATTCCTATTCTTAAAAGAATAGGTCCCCACAGACCCACAACGTATGGGGCGCAACTTCTCAGGGATGTACAGTGAAGGTCAAGGTTATCATTCAATGCCAAAAATTTATGATGTGATAAGAACTGACAATCTTTCCCAGAAAAAAATTACTAACAGATACGGAACTAAAGGAAAGCAAAAATGGTGACATACTGGAGGAAAAGGAGCGGCGGGGAAGGAGTGTGTGTGTGTGTGTGTGTGTGTGGTGTGTGTGTGTGTGTGTGTGTGTGTGTGTGTGTGTGTTGCTTTCATCTTTCAAAATTTCCATGAAAGCTGGGTGGAATGGGATGGGGGGTAGGAGGGAAAGGTTTCTGTGATATCATCACATAGTATTCGCAACGTTCTCCTGAACTTTTAAGTAACATTACACTGTTTGTCCCCTGGCTTTCTTGAAAAAAAAAAAGGGCTTTTTTTTCTTTTCTTTTTTTTTCCTTTTTGCATATCACTTTTACTTTCATCAGATGTCATAAAAACAAACCAAAAAAAATCACCGATTTTTCTGTTGCAAGCTGAGGAATTTCATACCTGACAAGGGAAAGCAAGGTGGGGATTAGGGTTGAAGGCTGGGAGAGAAAGGGGGGGGGGGGGGGGGGGGGAGGGGTGGGAAGGAAGGCGGGGATGGGGGAGAGGGGTAGGCAACAGTCAGAAGTCCTATTCCCCCAATCTTTAATTTTCTTATATAACAAAGTTTTGAAAAGTCAATTATTGGGGTAAAAAAAAAAAAAAAAAAAAAAAAAAAATAGTAATGCTGAGAGACAAAGTCAACACTGAGAGGGAACACCGCATTCCTGTTTAGGCCAAATGGGCCCAGGGCAACGACTGGAGCTTTCAGTTCCAGAAGGCAGCAGTGTTTATTGTTCACCATGCGGTTTTATATCAAACGCATTGTGCCACTGGATACATGTTTCCACACAACTTCAACGGAACTTATCATGGAACAGCTTCAACTCACACTTTCTCATGCATCACCACAGTGACCACAGGTGGTTCTTCCTTGCCTTGGTCTCTCCGTGAAATCAGAATGCTCTATTCCAGCCAGGCAAAATTCCACCAACGTTATTCTATCCCTTTATATCTGTCTGAACTTTGCGAAAGTTTTCTCCCTCTTTCAGGCACTACTGAATCATCTTCCAGTCAAAAATAATCATCAACAGGGCATATTCTACAAGTGACTTCATTTAGCAGTTCGAGACCCATTATTCAACAAAAATTGTACACACCTGGGAACACAGACCGATCAAAAACATGTATCTGTAGATTTTCTCACTGGAATTACATGGCTCTCATGATGGACCCTCTAGCTCCCCAAATGATGCAAAAGACGGACAGAAAGAGCAAGCAGAGAGAGGGAGGAGGGGGAGAGAGAGAGAGAATGAATAAGACAGCAAAGGGGGAAAGGGCAGGGAGGCCATTAAACAGGCAATGTGTTCAGTTATAGTAGGAACACCATTCTTGTTTTCATTCAGTGTTTTGTTGTGGCTGTGGTGAAGGTACTGATCAAGATTCAACCACAGAACAAGAGGAATGACAGAAACACGACTCGTTTTAAAAACTCCCCACAAAGTGTCCGATTGAATCAGAAGACACCGACTTAGTGTAGAGAACAGGGGTCAGCAAAGCAAACATTCAATGCATGTCAGCAATGTTACTCCTACTCCGCCATCCTGATTTATCCCACTTCAAACAAGACAGCCCCCACTGATCAGTCAGCAACATCAGGGGAGATTATCAAGACACTTTTCTCCATAATACAGTCCCCTTAGTTCATCATGGAGGGGGTAAATTAAAGAAAAAAAAGAAAAAAAACTAACGGGGAAAAGGTAGCTCAGTGCTGTCACAAAGCTGTGTTAACAGGCAAACACATGTTGCACAGTGCACTTGGGTTCAACACTGTATCCAACAACCGTGACAGAAATGTGCCCAGTGACCCTTATCTTTGTCTTTAGTAGTTACATTACCCGCTGAGCACAATTATATCTCTTCACTCTTCTCTTTGTCTCTAGTAGTTACATTACCCGCTGAGCATAATCATATCTCTTCACACTTCTCTACGTCTTTAGTAGTTACATTACCTGCTGAATACAATCACGCTACTTCAACAACACTGTAAAAAGAATATCCTTAGCCGCTATATATTATGACGGGGAAAGTCGGCCTGTATCAAATAGTATGATTAAGCTAACACTGCAGCAATGAAGCTTTTCAGCAACACAAGACATCTTGACAAACGACACACCAAAGCGCACACTACACACACTAGGCATATTTTCACAAGGGTTATCAGCTCACCGAGAGTTAAAAACATACACACTGAAAAATCAGACAATTACTGCCAACAGGAGAAAAAGGGGAAAATCAGACAGGATGAAACAGAGGTCGAAGGTAAGAGTGGAAAGGGGGGGGGGGGGGGGGGGGGGGGGGGGGGGGGGGGGGGGGGGGGGGGGGGGGCAATGACCCTGATCCATACCCACTTTCCCTAAACCTATGACGTCTGCCCCATTAACTTCATGCAGTGAATCAAACTTGACAAATGTTCTTAAGATGTATTTCCACTTCTCGTCACATTGGTCTTTTTGAGAGTGTGACCGTTTCAAAAAATTAAGCAAAACCTGGATTTCCTCCTCCCGCATCCGAAACACACACACACGCACACACACACACACGCACCACGCACACACACACACACGCACACACACGCACACACACACACACACATGCCATACACATGCACAACCTAAAGTTTTTGTTTTTTTTTCCATTCAAATTAAATATCTGCAGTGTTTCATCTGATTATTCAAAAGCTTAGGTACAAAATATGTACACACACAACACACACACACACACATATACACACACAACAAAGGTTCTTTTTTCCATTCAAGTTAAATATCTGCAGCATTTCAACTGATTAATACAAAACCTGAAGACACATTTCTTAGCTCAAGGCAAATCAATCAGACCTTTTGGAAATCAACTGGATAAAGTGTTATGATGTTTAGGATTCTTTCTTCCCCCCCCCCCCCCCCCCCCCCCCCCCCCCCCCCCCGAGTGGAAACAGCTCTTTCCATTCAGTACTAATATTGCTAATGGAGATGATGTTTTTGTAAGGATAAGGCATTGCTCATCTAAGTTTTGAAAAAAAAACCCACACACACCTACCAACTGACCCCTTTCCCCCCCTCTCCCTCCCCCAGCCCTCCCTACCTTTAGTTGCACAATTTCGTTTTTAAATCAATGAACAAAGCGCAGGGTAGAGATCTTTCCCAGCACCAGCCATCGGAACAAACCGCTCCTCTCTGCACTCTCTTCTATGACCGATGAACCTGACATCGGCAATCTGCTCTCATCTCTTCTAACACCAAGGAATGGTTAGATACATTGAGTACACTTGTCTTCCCAATATCCACCACACTGGTTGTCAGTCAAGCATTACAATTTCATTAGTCGAAGTTGGTTCGATCCAGTGTGCATGCGGTTGGTTTTTACATACATGTGCACATCCAAACACACACTGGCTGTAAGAGAGGTTTCAGTGAGAATACAAGGACTGGGAACACCACATCAAATCATCTCAGGTCACATGGATCTATGTGCTTATCACATGGAATAAATCAAACTGTGTGAGACAGAGAGAGAGAGAGAGAGAGAGAGAGACACAGACAGACAAGAGACAGAGACGGCAGCTGTGGAGAGGGAGTGTGGAATCAGCATAACAGTCAAAATGAAGTATCAAGGGTTAGAA
This sequence comes from Conus ventricosus, assembly GCA_018398815.1. Classification (NCBI taxonomy): domain Eukaryota; kingdom Metazoa; phylum Mollusca; class Gastropoda; order Neogastropoda; family Conidae; genus Conus; species Conus ventricosus. The sequence goes on from CM031608.1 coordinate 74,276,315, forward strand.
TACTGCGATAGCCAGTAGCTAATGACAGGGCAGTTGTCAACTAATTCTATTGTATTTCTTCTTCTTTGTTTTGTTTGTTTTGTTTTCGAACACAACAAATCAAACAGAAACTTTGATCCGAATACATGAAAACTACACAATTCAGAAAACTGAAACTAGTCTCTCTACATGAAAGAGACACAAGTGGAAAGATGAAAAAGGCTAATTCAGCAGACCACTAGTCTGTACCATGGCAGGCCTTGTGACCTCATTTTCCATTCTGAACTCAGCAAACTACTATAGTCTGTACCATGGCAGGCCTTGTCACCTCATTTTCCATTTCAAACGCTCACCGAACCCTCAGGACAATAATGGCGCTTTCTAAACTTTTCATACCAGCTCTCAAAGATTCCAGTTCCGGTGACATTCAGGAACAATAATTATTCACAGCACCTATTTTGCTTCAAGTGAAAAAAAAAAAATCTACTTGGATGAAGCAGTCTCTACTCAAGAAAAAAATGGTGGAAAGGTGGCAACTACGGGAGGGGCAGGAGAAAGGAAAAGGGACAATTTCACTGGCTCTTGATCTCCAATGGTGAACCAGAAAACCTCTATGGTGTGATGTGATGCCAAGCTGAAGATCTTTACACCACGGCGGCATTTCCTTCAATCTTAGTCACAGACATTCCCAAATCCATACAAAAACTGTTTCCTTAAACCTAGCCCAGAGACCAGAAGTCTTGCAAACATCCATACACAAGCTGGGCTTTTGCCTTGTCCATCTTTCTTCATCATGGGAACTGCGTGGAATTTCAGGAGGGATTTATTGCAATACGAGGAAAGAAAGCTGAGTAAGTTTGAGTTAAGGTAAGGTGAAGCGTCAGGAGAAATTATGGGAAGTCTAGTAAGGGTAAGGTGATGTTCCTATAGCCCATGGGAAGTATGAGAAGTTGTTCAGTTAGATCAGAGGATCAGTTGATGTCTGACGAAGGATTAAGTCAGAAGAGAGGTCAACTGAAAAACGTGCAAAAGTGGCAATGAATACCTGTAATAAGTAACGAACTTGTTTGAAAAATGTGGATTAAAAGATAAAGCATCACTTCTTTTAATTTGAATTATTTCCCTTTAGTCTCCAAAGCCTCTCCTTTCCTTTCAAACCAACATGGACCCAATGAAGGAAAAATAAAATGATTCCCCACCCCAATCCCACAAAACATCAATGAAAGGGAGACAGAGAAAGGAGACAGACAGCGTTCATTCACAGCCACACTTCTGACTGTATCGTTCAGTCAACTTCTGGGTCAGACTGGACACTAAAAAAGTAAATTCACTTTCTCCCCTGCCCTCTACCTAAGTTGTTTGGTCTTCAGTAACTCATCAATTCATTAGTTAAGTCCAACTTCTGGGCCATACTGGATGAGAAGACAACTGAAAAGAAGAGCCAGTTTCTCCCCTCTCCTACATACCAATGCTGTTGGGTCTTGAAAGCCCACCTCCACTCTCTCAAATCCCTTTTCAAGGAGGACAGCTCACATGGCTTAACCCAACACGATAGGCAAACAATCCCCCACCACTGTTTATTCAAAGGCACACCCAAACTCTACTTTCCAAAGAAAATATGTGTGCGCACTCACATACAACATGACACAGACACCACTGAACACTTAAAAAAGAAAAAAAAGGCAGAGAACAAGGCAAAAAAAAATTGCAATCTAGGTCAGAACTACTTTGCACACTAGGGGAAAGTAACTTTGCAAACAAAGAAACTTATTCTTCAGCAACTGCAACTTACCACTAAAATTTTTATTAAACAAAACACCCTCCTCCTCCCAACCTCCTACAGAACACTAAACCCTTCCTCCCATCCCCCAAACACATGAAACAAAAGACTCCAAGCTCTAGCTTAACCACAACCCTGTGATAACAACAAGGAGGTCACAGCAGTCCGGACACACACTCCTGGATAAACTGAAAGGTAAGCAGTCATCCAAGAAGGGAATTACAGAGGTACAAAGGTGTCTCCTATAAGTGCAAGAGAACCAAAGAGCAACTTACCGTTGTAGGGTCTTCGATCTACAACACAACACAACACAAACCAATGTCTGGACTAAGAGTGCATGTGGTCAATAATGCTACTGGTCAAACACACACTCTGGACTTCCTTTCGGATTCCAGGATTAGTCGACCTACAAATCGACAGTCATGCGATACACATCTGACATAAAAGTCAACAGATTAGGATTCACATGGGACCCATTCTCATTTCACCAATTTCATGTGCAGATAAACATGCACATTGTGAACTGCTACGACTAGAACAAAACATTATGGCTGTAATTACAACTGATGCCAGAACCAAACATGCTGCACATCTACCATGACACAATCACTGACACACAGTCATGCTGACGACAAACAGGTCTGCTTCCAGTTGCTTACTGACAGGCATATCAATTAGTACAGCATTTAAAGATCTGTGAATGTTTTGCCCACTCTGCCTCGCTTCCTATTCTGATTTATTTCACTTTCCACTGATGGACACCTAAAATGGGTCTGAATTTAGAATAAACAGATTGAGTATCACCTGCAATTACACGTAAAGGCTGTTTTTAATTAAACAAGTATTAGTCTGTGTACCAAATTTGTGGACGTCTGACAATCCTGTTTTTTCATGACCTAGTTCCAGGCGACTTACGATGTAAGTCATAACAAGATGGCTGCTGCACCAGCCATTACAAGACAACTAGGAACAGCAAGTTTCATCCAAATCCTTCACAAAGTCCATTATTTAGTTTGGATCGTATTTCTTGCTTATTTCCCTTGTACAACATCCTTCAAACACTGAATGTACAGTGTCATGCTTTGGAATTTTTTAATCATTTTTACTGTGAGAACTTGTTTTTTTCTGTGTTCTCTTCAGGGCAGCCATGGCTACAGGGTTGAGTTTGTTCGTCAGAACAACCGAGTCAGAAATGGCTTGCACTAGACCTTCCATTTTCTTCTCAGCACAGATTGTAGTATGGAAACAGTCTACAGATCAATGTCTTTTGCGAACCATCTTTTCTAACAGGACAGGACATATCATTATACCTTTCAAAACATGTTCCAGTGAGACAGAACATCAAATTTCTATGTGCATGTATGCATACATGTGTGTGTACACACGCTATTTTGTTACCTGTTATACGCACACACCTGTACATATTCTTTTTTTTTTCCTGTTCTGAGCACTTTCTGACAGGATGCTTGAGAAACCTTGCGCATCTAGCTACTAAAATCTTATCAATGTGCAGAAACTTGCATGCAGAATAAAACGATTTCCTTCACACTGTGATCAAAAGGCTTTAGACATCAGGTATTTCAATCAGATGCGTGACTGTAAACAAGTCCTGAACTCTTACTCAGCTTTGTAGCAATCTTTAAGAAACAGATGACCATCCACTTCAACAAAGACAGCAGGGTGACAACAAGGCATGCTCCAGGAACAGCCCTACAAACATGCATGCTGCTAGCAAATACATCTGTGCTCTTTACTTCACGGCCCTTCCCCCCTCTCTCTCTCCCCTCATCACTAAGTTCTATCATTATGTATTAGTATCCTCAACACTCCAACCTCCCCCCCCCCCACCCCCACATCAGTCAATTCCATTGCTGTACATCAATTCTCAATACTCTATCCATAACACCCAAAACACATTGCTATATATCAGTACTCTGTACTTACCGTCCCAAACACACCCTTCGTCTTTATATTACATCACTGTACGTCAATTATCAATTGTCTCTCTTCATGCCCCAAACATGCCCCTCATCTCTCAATTCCACAACTATATATCAATCATCAGTACTCTTTTCATAATGCCCCAAACACACCCTTCATCAGTACCGTAGTCTTTCCTTACCACTCCTCATCACTTGTTTCTATATCCTTTCTCGGTCTGTAACGCCCCAGACACGCTCCTCGTTATTAAATTCTACAACTGCGCTGAACAAGTCCAGACATGGGTCATTTCAGAGCTGCTGAAATCTTTCTGATTATGATGATTTTTTTGCCTTAAGAGCATTCAGAAAATGTCCATTAAGACAAGGGACAGAAGAGGAGATGTCTTACAATGTCTTTAGGACCAATACTGGAACATGGCTACAGAAGCATAAACAGACATGTTCCAGAAAAAAATCATGGGAAGATAACACCTGTATGTCCACTGCAAATAAGAGTTATCTTTTCTTAGTTGAAGAAATAGATTAGAAGAGCAGATATTTGATTTGAAGCATATGCCAGGATAAAGACTAGGATAACAACTGACTACATTAAGGCAGCTCTGTTTCACAACCCTGTTTTGGCATTTTTCTCTCTCTTTCTCTGATTAAATAGTTAGTATACTGACCGATCCAGCAAAATTGCTGTAGCCATGCCCACTAGCATTACCTGTCCCATAAAAACGTTGAGGTAACTCTCGCTGAATGCAAGCTCTAACACAGTTTATCTCCCTTGAAGATCTCCAAATATCATCTACTAGCCTACACCAGCATTTCTTTTTCTTTTTTAATTTGTGCACAAGATTTGTGTCTGTATTTAACTGTGCATGTATGTGTACGTAAATGCTGTGTGTACTCTGCGTGCATGTGTGTGGTGTGTAAGTATGTCCTGTAAGCCATGTTAGTATGTCTGAGTGTATGTAATTGGTGTGTGTGTGTGTGATTCTGCACATCTTTCTTCATGGTAAATGCACATCTAGTCCATTTCGCCTCAATAAAAACACATACGGGTTCTAAAAAAGAGAGATGAAGCGTGTTTCTGACCTGAACCATGAGTGTGTTCCCCCATCAATTCCTTTAAATCACATACTTTAACATTTCATCAAATGATTTGAATCCAATTTCTTTCTCATGACAGACACCCAAGATTCAAGCAAGGTAGACAACCATGCCATTCTTTAGACTCCACATTTCTGAGAGTTTCCGCACTTCACATTCCTACTTTCTTCGCGAGGAAAGAGTTAATGTAGCGTCCAAAGGAAAATGCATCAAGTCTACGCTGAAATCTGTGTAAATGTGTACCAGCATGAACTGCATGACAATCAAATCAGACAGACAAAACTGGTGACAATACCAGCCATTTCCCCAATGTGAGTTTCAATGAGCAGCCTTCATAACCAACTTCACTGTGATCAATAAAAATTATACATGCCTAAAAACACATTGTACATAACATTCAAAACATGCATCATATGCATCAGCGCCAATTGTCAGTACAACAACAACTGTGTCAGCACTTGTACCCCATTATGTTCTTCAACGGGTAAAGACTGATTGAACAAACAATCACAAATACAGTCTGAAGAAAGGAAACGCACACAAGGAGTGGGAAGTCTCAGCAAGGGACGATGAATATAAACAACGGTCAACTATGTTGGGTTCCTGACATTAAAATGCAGGGAGGTAACTCTCTCACCTTCAGGCAAGGACTCTGAAGTGACATCCCTGGAGCCCAGAGTGTTGTTGCGGTTGCTGTCAGACGGACGTCTTCGGGCAAAGTTGGGAAGAGAGGAGGACCTGTAAATCGGGGTCACAATAAAGACTGTTCCTGACACACGGCATGTCAAACATATGTAAATCAGGGCCACAATAATGACGGTTAAAAGACACACAATATGTCAAACGTATGTAAATCAGGGTCACAATAACGACTGTTGAAAGACATACAGCATGTCAAACATATGTAAATCAGGGTCACATAATGACTGTTGAAAGACACACGGCATGTCAAACGTATGTAAATCAGGGTCACAATAATGACTGTCACAAGACACACGATCTGTCAAACATATGTATAACTGAACTCTTCTCTCTGGCTGGTCCTCTTCTTTTGAAGAAGTGTATTGCCGCCACATGCTGCTCCAATCATTTGATGTTCTTTACTACATCTTGAGAAAAGATGATTGTGTGCACTTGACCACCTCGAGGGAACAAAATTGTTCTTGGTCAAAACGTGTTGAAGCTAGTCTTTCCGGGCCCAAAAGTCCAAACCCTTATGGACCTGCCAATCAAAATCTTCAGGGTCATTTAGGACACGTCCCTCAGTCAAGACCATTGTGGCTGTGGTGTTGTCTGTATGCACCTCCATGGCGCCTCACCTGTATCCTCAAAATGTCTTTGGTGTACTTACAAAAAAAATTCAATGAAAAAAAAATCTCTATTTTCAAGAGGTTAAAAAAATAAAACCAATAGAGGGTAATGTGATACATGCCAGAGTGGAAAATGCCGGAATCAAATCTTCAGGTATTTACAGTGAATGTACTGTTTTTTCCCCACCAGACAATTCTTTCAAACCTGGTTGAACGGCACCCTGTGGGAAAAACTGCTTTCCAGCCACTTTTTGGTCAACCATTTCAGGACATGTAGCTTCACTGGTGTTCCAGTATGTTGCTGAAGAAGCAGACTGAACGAGATTTAATGCTTGAGACTTCGCAGGACTCCTCACTTACCGGTCAAAACCTCAAACTGCCACACAGAGAGAAAACTCTCGTGGTCACACTTAACAGGTTTAATTACCTCTCAAGAACTTTTTAAGTCTTGATTTCTTTTCTTCCCCAACATATCGTTTTAAACATTCACCATATTTGGCGCATTTTAGCAAAACAAGTAATGAGTATGCCGACATCCTGTGTGTTAACAGATCAGATTACAGTGGAACTTCTGAAAATGCAGCCAACTTTATCTTGGCATAGTGTGATTTGCCTGAAAAGAGGCTGTTTCAATGATGTACATGATGGCTTGCAATGATGGCAATTTGGTGTACAAAGAGGTGATCCTCACAAATGCAATACAAATAAAACAGTAACACATGTCAGTCATTCCCAACTCTTCTACAACTACATGTTGGGATAAATTTCATTCAACCATCTACAAGGCAAGGTTTAGGACAAATCCCAGAAGGGTCATTATCACATTCACAAGATGATGGTGATGAGAGTGAATCTTTAAGGACAAAGACAAAAAAAAAACCCATCAAGAAAATCAACAAGATACTTGAAGAGTAACGATGAACAGTCTCTAGAGAACATCATTAGAATCTAGCAACGAGACGGAAAACACTATTGTACGACAGACATTCTAGCAACGCGTCTAACACCAGATCAGGTTGGTTTGTTATTGTGTACAGTAAGATAAGGACCAAGGGCAGACCACCCCAATGGACCAGACTGCAGCGCTCTGTGGCCTTTGGTGTGGTCAATCCCAGCAAGCCTGGGTTACTGTCCGCAGCCTGCAGGTCAGGAGACACCACGGTCCATGTAGCACAGGCATGACCAAGGTAATGGAGAGTGATCAGCTAGCCACACTACTGTCAATCCCTATAAAACACCAAGGGCCCCAACATGCTTTGAGACTTGTTTTCGTGGTGGAGGGCAGGATTTATGATGGCTGTCCCACCACCCCTACGGCTGTTAAATACCACCGAAATAAGATATACATACATATATGACAATATCCTTGCAAGGCACAACAGACACTGGTGGGGGTGGGGGTGGTTAGGGGGACAATATATCACAGCCACACACTGTCACTACCATCACACAGGAATTGACCAGCCATTTCCTGGCTTCTACAAACTAATCAACCTGTTGATAACAGGACCTACTTTTCCTGCTTCTCTACTTCACGCTGGTCCTGCCAATACTTCAGTCTGTGATGCCATCCCTCTGAGGACACAAGGAAGCTTTCCTGCCTCTACTGCTCACTGTACCTGGAGTTCTTCGAAGATTCAGAGAGGATGTGACCAGCTCACACTTCTCTCTGTTCTCACTGGAAGACACCTTCATCAAGGTCTGTCAGCATGAGCTGGACCAGACTTAGGACAGGGTCAGGGGGGGTGTGGGATGCTATGAGGGGAAGAATTGCCAACCTTACAGGGGACAGGAAGCAGGCTTAGCTCTGCTGTAAGAACCCTGTCTCTAAGCAGAATCCAGGGGAAGGCCTCTCACAGGTTGCAGACAAAGTGGTCTTCATTCAAGAGCTCATACACTGTGATGTTCTCATCCGCCACACCATGAATGGCAGGAACTGGGGCATGTTCATGAACAGCAGCTGAGCTGCGCTGAGTGAAGGCTTCCGAGCAGGATGACGCTGAACATAAACTGAGTCCTCAACATACAATTCAAGATTCTGTTGAACACTTTTTTCACATCTACTGTTCATCATTATTCTTTGCTCATTCTGTTTTTTTTCCAAGATGCCTTCAGTGACTGTGCCAAACAATATCCACCTTACAGGCCTAGAGACCTTAAACATGATGAAACAAAGGGACATAATGAGGGTGGATGCTGATGACAGGGCGATCTGACCCCCACCTTTGGAAGTTGGGCTCCTGGCGGTGTATATGCTCGCTGGCTTCATACGCTTCCGTTTGGCAGCGACCGCTGTATACATAGCCACAGAACATGCATGGGTTAATGTTAGTCTCTGGCACGACAACCACCACCACCAGGCTGACAATATCTACAATGCTGCTGACATGGCTACGATGACAAGGACAGAACACACATAGATCATGCTTCTCCCACATGGAGCACAGTTCAGCCACAGACATAATTCTGCAGAGAGGAAGAAATTGGAAGCTGCATTCATTCATATTGATACAGAATTTACAGACAATTGCAGCCAAAAGCTGAGAGATATCTTGCTGATCATTCCAGAGAATTGAACATGCTGCACTGTCTACTTTAGACGATTACTGAATCCATTCCCTACTCCCCCTGCCCCCCCCCCCCCCCCCACCTCCTCTCTTTCCCATTGCTCCCCTTGTTCTAGACTCATCCAAAAACATGCAGAACTACCTCAACACATTATGTTCTTTGAGTTCCTGGTTTAAAAATACTGACAGAGTGCTCCTGGAACACTGTAACATGTCTATACACTACTTTAAACCAATCTTTGCCATTTGATTTAGATCTTGACAGACAAAGATACACACATGTCATCACCTTCTTCCTGTAAAGCAAAATCATCTACATCATGACTTGGGAGGTTAAAAAAATAATGTTGTCAAATAAGTGATTTACAAACCAATGTTAACCATTTTTACACATAATCAATTATTAATGAATGAAAGAAACAGAATCCCTACCTCACCCTCCCACCCCCTCCCACCTGTTTTGCCATTTCCCTTTCTCCCCTCTGAATCCCCCTGACCACAGCAAGTGAAGCGAAGGACAGCAGTCACCTGAAACGAAACTTGGAACCTCTGGAGAACAGAGAGCCGCCCGACCTCAGCTTGGGGGCGGAGTTTGAGGTGGACAGTCTGCACAGACAGACAGAGGCTTTGCACCAATCAGAAAATGTCGCTCGCTCTGTGGTGACCAATCCAAATGCACACATTACTACCATGCTCCCTGAACCCAGTGCACCTTAGAGCCTTCAACAGATCATGTGAACTGTGTTTCTGTCTCACCATTCAGACTTGTCACAGTTCCAAAGCAGATTATGGAAGACCCCAGCGTGGGTTCCGTACACAATCCAATCCAATCCTCCCATAGAAAAACAGAACACAAACAAAGTGTATGTGTGTGTGCGTGCATGCATGCATTTATGTGTGCGTGTGAAGTCAGTGCCATACAAAATATGCAAATAAAAGCTGCTGGATGAATTCAATACTAGTGCAAGAAAGCAGGGGATAATTCAATTAACTAGTGTGGCAACATTTCAAGAGGAAAAGTGACCCAAGCCCAACAAATATTTGGTGTATTACAATTCTTAGCTTCATTTTTCTTATCCTTCTTCCAGTTTTCGTTCAATCAAAAACTACACCATGAAATAGGTTCAAATTCATGGGTAATTCAGTTTCATTTTCTCACCTGAATCTCTTGTGTAAATGGGCAAGACAGTTTCCTTTTCTGACTTTAACCACCTGCATAAAGGGCCTAGTGAAAATCTGATTTGAGCCACCTGCACCTTCTGTAGCGGGAGTTGCATACAGTGAGTCTTTAGGAAGGAAGATGCCGTCATTGGCTTCTGTCATGCACAGCAGATCATCACCAAGAATCCACTGTTTTTGTCTGTATTACAAACAATATATTACAAGAAAGAGCTCGAACTTCTTTGGCCTGTGTTACACACAGTATTTCACTGCAATGTGTTCGACTTTCTTTGGCCTCTGGTTCATCAAATCTGTGATCAAAACAGTTAATCCTTCTTTGGCATGTGTCTTACTCGTACATCATCAAGAAGATCTCCACTTTCTTTGACCTCTGTAATACAATATACTATTGAGAACAGTTTACACTTTCTTTGACCCGTTTTATATGTAGCCAGGTGCTAAAGTATGCACTTAATTCTCCATGTGACCTTCAGCAGACAATGTTTTGCTCTAGAGGTGTCTTCCTCATTATGTTCCTTGACTAATGAATCTTGACTATTTCATGTAAAATCTTTAACACAAGAATGCCTCAGAACTATTGAATTATAATATATTACTGAAGTTGAAAAGATTAATATATCTATTCATTACAATTGCACTGGATCGGAAAGTTCTGTTATATGTATGTTATCAAGAACAGTTACACTTTCTTTGGCCTGTATTATATATGTCCTGGAAGAGTTACACGTAAACTAGTTTGGCCTCCGTTATATACTATGCCATCAATTTTTAGCTCCATTTTTTTTCATCTGTGTTACACAATAATACCAACAGAAGCGCTTCGCTGTCTTTGCCCTTAGTTTCAAACACTTTATCATTCATTCAGAAGATCTGTACTTTTTTTTTTGGTACGCGTTACACACAGTACATTATCAGAAAGAGTTTCTCTTTCTTTGGCCTGTAATACATGTAACATTACACCATCAGGAAGAGCTATAATCGGTACACAGAAGCGTGTGTGACTACATGTGTGCAGCTGGAATGGGACTGAAGCAATGAGGTGCAGGATCACAACACAATGCCATATGACGCGAACGCTCCTCTCCCGACTGCAACACTAACCTGACAACCTAGCGCAACTGTTCTAGTTTCATGCTCTTAAGTTGCTGAACCTGTCCACCTGCAGTCAGCTTCTTCTTCTGAGTCACCACGGTCGTCTAATTATGCCGACAGAGACTGACATCACCCAGACTAACTTTAAAAAAAAAAAAAAAAAAAAAAAAAAAATCAAGCAGAAAACTAGCCTGGCCATGTTCTACCAGTTCGGCTACCCAGGGAGAACGACAGACCCATCTGATACCCCAAAAGCAGCCAATTATAAAATGGAAAAGATCTGATGTCACAAAGTACAATTTGTACTCAAACCCAAAAGTGAACAGCACACACTGGATGACTTCATTATCTGTGGTGCAGTGTGTGTTGGGTGTGTATGTGTGTGAGTCGGAGGGTGGGGGGTGGGGGTGGGGTGAGTGGAGTGAGGTGAGTATGTGTGTGTGCGTGTGCGTGCACACTTGCACACGCATGCATGTGTGTGTGTGTAGTAAGGACCCGCCAAAATCTGGCAGTACTGCCGATTCATGGCTCTTCTTTTTTTCCCTTCTTACAGCAATTTATCTCTGATCGTACCTGCACTTCTGTCTCCCCCTTACTGCCTTGATTGCAGAGTAACATTGTACTAACTAGGTGCCTATCTCCTGCTGCAGAAGGAGGCTGATTTCAGAGGGCTGGAAGCTTGCATTCTCCTCAACAAACACTTGTAACACGTGAGGCTTCAACATGAAAGGGGCAGAAGTTTCATGCCTGGAGCAGGAAGGTGGGAAGGACGGGGCAGATAAGGACTGAACATATGCAGAAAAAAAAAATGAAAAGCAGAAAAAAAAAACTTGGAACAGAGTAATAAGGAAGAAGGCTGAGGGCTGCCACCAATCAAGGGAGATAAGATAATGTTGCTTATAGCCAGCCGACCGCAAAGGGCCACTCAGGGCTGTCACCACGTTAAAATCAATCAAGGGAAGCCAGACCAGACAACACAGGCTTTGAGCTGAGAAAAGAAAAAAAAAAGAAAAAAAAAAAGAAAAAGAAAAAAAAGCGCACAAGTTTGTCAAACTTTTTAAAAACTAGATCCAAACTCAACATATACCCAACACTGCTTACAAGGCACACTAGACACCAGCACTTGTCATGTAGCGGATCTGTAACCTCCCCTTTTATGTTCTGTTGGCGCTATCCACATTATCAGACATGCCTACCCCAAAATCTTACTATCAGGAACAGATGTTATAAAAATCAGGAACAAATTGAAAATTTCAAAAAATTTTCAGGAACACTCAACCTTCCTTTTGTGGACACAACCGCGCGTGTGTAGGTTCACACACACACACACATTCACACACACAAAACACCATAACAATTCTGCAAAACCCTCTCTTTCAGGCAGAAAAAACAACTTACCTTTATTTACACTATGTACATTGCATGTCATGCATGGTTTTCACTGTGCAGACTTCAGAGACCTGTAGTAGGCACTCTTCAGTTCTGCATAGTCCGAGGTCTTCTATTGTTTTCGCCGCTATTTCTTTTATAATGGCTGTCCCCTTACTCCTGCCACACTGAAACTTCTTTGCCACATCAGTCTTTAAACATCAGTTTGAACGCTTTTGTAAAAGTATCCAAAACGGTGAAAGGCAGATTCAGTTCAGCAACAAGGTCGACGAGCATTACTTCGGCGCGAATCACTTTATCTGTTGATTCTGCTTTGCTGGTCGACGAATGGTGAAAAATCCAGAAATCTTACGAGTGTGACCACAAGATATCTCAAAGTCCTTGTGTATTTTGGATTCGACATGTCGACGACAGTCATCTTGGCCGCCATGTGCGATGGAGAACTCGCACTGGCAAACCGTGCACCAGCATAAGTTTTCCCCTTTCCGTCCTTCTTGTAAACATGACCACCTCTCACTGTATTGTTTACGAAAGGTTTGCCGACGGCGATCTTGTTTTTTTCGCGGCTGCCGCTGGGGTCCATTTTGAGGTTCATCATCATCTGTCTCGCACACTCGCTTCGCAGTCTTCATGCTAGCCATGTTTGATAGTCGAGCGCACTTTGTCTGAATCTCGGCTCCGTTCGGTATGTTTCGTCGACGGATATGGCAGTGTGAGCATGCGCACTGCGCTTCAATTCAAGCGTCCTAACCGTCATCCGGTTTGTCCCTCTGTGAAAAATTGTCCACTCGTTTGATTTGGTTTTTTTTTTTTTTTTTTTTTTTTTCCGGAACACGCGATCCGTGACCGTAACGTCCGGAACAAACCTCGATTTTTATGTTTTTCCGTAACAAATACGGCTATTCCGGTACGGTAGGCATGTCTGCATTATTCAAGGGAAGCAGAATTCATCATCATCACTCTATTACTGGTAGGGTCCGGTTTCCTAAATGTCTCCACATACCTAAAGTTCCGGCAGATAGTCAAACAGTCTTTAAATCCATTCTGGAAACTGAACTGTAACAACTACAACACTTTTTTTTTTTTTGAAGTGGACATCAAATTTACAAACTTGTACAAACCTAAGTCAGTTTTTAAGGCCTTTGAAAAGGTACCTTAGTTTTTCTAAACTTTCCCCTAACTTTAACACTTGTGCAAAGTATTTCCTTTGCATAACCTTTCTACATGTCCGAAACTGCCACAAAAACCACATTAATCACGCTCTGGTTATAAGAAAATCTGAAAAGCAGACTTGGATTCAGTCTGTTCACCACGAAAGTTTTTTTTTTTAGATATTCATTTGCCCAGTATGCAAATAAAAAAGCAAATTTTGGCAAAACTGGAATAATTACAGACAGGGAACCAACCCTACTGCTACCAAAAGTCTGTATATTAACAGCAAAAACCGAGGCACATGTTTTCTTTCTTAACCACTAAAATGACTCCAGGCACGGCCCATCTGTCGGCAATGCTTAGTGACTGTGCTTCAAGTCGTGGCCTGTCGCCCATGTGTTTAGGGGCCTACAGAAACCCTGCAGCCAAATCTGCTCAGTCTGACCACATCGTTACAATGACTGTGCAAAGTACAGGGTGTGACAAGCATGCCAAGAACTCAGTAGCATTCACAACTGCAGAAAAGCACTGAACACAAAGAAAAAAAACAAACATGCACCAGGACAAGTAATATACAATTTCAGCTGGTTTTTATGCTAACAGAGTGACACCAGGACTGGCAGGCAAGCACACAACCACTGAACACAGCAACACAGTGATGACTGTGATGAAAGCCAAATATGAACAATGACACGTCACCAGCAGACATCTTAACTGGTAAGCGATAAAGCATAAACAAATGTGCGTGCGCGTATAGATGTGCGACAGTGGGCGCTTATGTGTGTGCATTCCTGAGGATGCATGTGTTAGCGCATGCATGATTAAGTGCATCTGTGTATGGACGCTGTGTGTTTGTGCACACCTAAGCGTGTATGCATGAGCATGCTCGCGTGAAAGAGTGTGTGCTTGCATGCAGGACTGTGTGCATGTGTGAGTAGGATTTGTGTAAGTTTTCCTTCAATGTCACCTTCTTCAAATTGAATACAAAAAAAAAAAATAATAATTTCACACACAACCACGTTTCTGTACCTCATAATTCACCACAGAACCAGCTCAATCAAAAGGCAATCATTTCACAACACTACTGCATGAAAATAAAACCAAATTCAGAAAAAGGGAGCTTAGGGACAGTGGTTTTGGGGAGTTGAACCCCCCCCCCCCCCCCCCCCCTTTTTCTTTTAGTATCCTTAAGTTTGGTTGCAGCTCAATCAACAATGTAGAACTTTTCTGTTTTCTATTTGTACACACACTTGTATGTATGCACCACATTCACACGCACAGAAACATACATATATAAGCACATGCATGCAGCGCACACACACAACACACACACACACACACACACACACACACACACAGAGTGTGTGTGTACAGGACAGAATTATCATGGAAGGTGAAAGACTTGGAAAACCTTTTTTTCTTATCATGCTCATTTTCTATATTCAACCCTAATCCAATACAGGACTAGTGATCAAAAGAAGCAACAGTCAAGAAGAAAACTTTAAAAAAGAAAAGAAAAAAGCATGCATCAATACAGTCTTCCATTATATCATACCTCTCTCCCTAAATGGAAGAATAGAGCACATGAAAAGATAAAGATGACAACACATCTAACTACAGAAAGACAACACGTTTAACAACAGAAAAACTATTTATATATACACAGTGGAAAAAGTGAAGAACAAGGAGAGAGAGAGAGAGAGAGAGAGAAGAGAGAGAGAGAGAGGAGACAGAGAGAGGAGAGAGAATGAGAGAGAGAGACAAAGAAAAAAGAGACAGAGAAAGAGGGAAGGAGAAAGGGAGAGGGAGGGGGAGAAGGAGGAAGGGAGGGAGAGAGAGAGACAAAGAATACAGAGAGAGACAGAGACCTCTGAAACATAATTGTAAGGCCATGGATGTACACAAGAATATTGCAGACTAGACAAAAATAATGAGAAGAGAGAGAGAGAGAGAGAGAGAGAGAGAGAGAGAGAGAGAGAGAAGAGAGGAGAGAGGAGCACTCAGGAATTTCATTTTGAGGTCACGGACAGTGTACAAGGGGTATATGGTTGAATAAGAAAAAACAAGAGAGAGAAAGACAGAGAGAGAGAGAGAGAGAGAGAGAGAGAGAGAAGAGAGAGAGAGAGAGAGAGAGAGAGAGAGATAAAGAGAGAGAGAAGACAGACAGAGAGTGGGAGGGGGGAGAAAGAGACAGAGAGAGAAACAGTGACAGAGACAGAGAGAGAAGGACCAAGGAATGGTGCCTATGTACTAACGTGAAGAAGAGCTGCTGTTCCACTGCACAGCGCCACAGGTACTTGGCAGCTGGTGCCGTCTGACACCTGAAGCTGGTAGGCTGCTGCTTCTGCACACAGCGCACACCAAACACCTGTCACTACTGCTGCTTCTGCACACAGCGCACACCAAACACCTGTCACTACTGCTGTTTCTGCACACAGCGCATACCAAACACCTGTCATTACTGTGTTCTGCACACAGCGCACCAAACACCTGTCATTTCTGCTGTTCTGCACACGGCACACAAACACTGCCACACTGTTCTGAACAGTGCACTCAAACACTGCACTACTTCTGTTTCTGCACACAGCGCACACCAAACACCTGTCATTACTGCTGTTCTGCACACAGTGTACACCAAACACCTGTCACTACTGCTGTTTCTGCACACATGCACACCAAACACCTGTCACTACTGCTGTTTTGCAACATGACACAAACTGTCAACTGGTTCTGCACACAGTGTACACAAACACCTGTCACTACTGCTGTTTCTGCACACAGCGCATCCAAAACACCTGTCAATACTGTTGTTTCTGCACACAGGCATCAAACACTGTCAATACTGCTGTTGCACACAGCGCATTTCAAAACTGTATAGCTTTCTGCACACAGTGTACAGCAAACACCTGTCACTACTGGTGTTGTTTCTGCACACAGCGCATACCAAACACCTGTCACTACTGTGCTTCTGCACACAGTGCATACCAACACCTGTCAATACTGCTGTTTCTGCACACAGCGCATTTCAAACACCTGTCACTACGCTGTTTCTGCACACAGTGTACACCAAACACCTGTCACTACTGCTGTTTCTTCACACAGCGCACACAAAACACCGTCATGATTCACTGCTACTTATGCGCACAGTGCATCCGAACACCTGTCACTAAGCTGTTTCTGCACACAGTGCATACCAACACCTGTCATACTGCTGTTTCTGCACACAGTGCATACCGAACACCTGTCAATACTGCTGTGTTTCTGCACACAGTGCATACCAACACCTGTCACTACTGCTGTTTCTTCACACAGCGCACACAAAAACACACTGTCAGACAACACTGTACTATATGCCACAGGCAACGAACACCTGTCACTACTGCTGTTTCTGCACACAGGCATACAACACCTGTCATTACTTCACTGCTACTTTGCACACAGTGCATACCGAACACCTGACATCAAGTCTGTCAGTGATGTCTTCATACAGTGCATATCAACAACCCCCTTCCCCCTCCACCCCTCAAAAACAACAACAAACAAACAAAAACAAAGAAAACAAAACATGTAACAGTACCCGGAGAGATTAAAATGATAAGACCTGAACAAAGTGTACAAAAACATATTTCAAACAAAGTGCCACAATTTGTTGCTGGAACAAGTCTTGTAGGCTAATTACAGATATTTAATGTTGTTAATATCCAAACTGTCATTCAAGCTTCACTGGAACTCCCTTTTTCTTTGTATGTTTATGTTCAAGATGTGACCATATCATCAACCATACATTTTTCATCATAAAAGAGCATTCACATTTAACACTGGCAAGTACGACAGAATGTGAATAAAATATGACAAACTCTTGAATCTGTTACTGAAACGAAGGATCGCTTTTTCATCATTTACACAAACATGGGCAACTTCTTGAAAGGATTCAAAGTACTTGGAAAACTCTACAATATAAAATCAAGCTTTTTAAAAGTGCAGTTAAACATGCATCAGAAATCATTAAAGCATTTAAAACCCACATAATCATCTTTTCATCTGAGATTCCCTCGCCCCAAAATCTGTTCAGAGCATCATTGTCAGCATGCTGACACTGACCCCAAGCAGGATATTATGAACTGACCTGCATGCGCACTAGCCTTCGGCGTCACCAGACCGGTTTACCCTTAAACTACTTTTTCAACAAAAATGAGTGGAACTTCATTACAAAGAGTGTGTACAACATTCCACACTCTGTAAAAGCAGGTGGAGAAGGGAGGGTCCTTCATGTTGTTTTCACCTGCCATCACACTGAAGACGCTTCTCGCCAGTAGTCACCACCTGAACTTACACTGACGACATGACAGTCAGACAGGTTCTCTCTGATACAAATTACTTTCAAACCAGATTCATCAGCATACTTTTGGCACACCCTCATGACCTCTCGCCGGTTCTTCAAGTTAGGGCATGTTTCTGAGCAACATGCGATTTCTCGCACAGATATTAGTGAGAGCTGTCACTGTTTGGTCAGAGCCTCTGCTGCAGGTATTGTCCACAAGTTCAATTACTGCTGAAGAACTTTGCCTCCAGAATGTTTTTTGATGAATTTCTTTTTAATTTGTTATATTCGTTGTATTTTTGCCAAACATGTGTACAAAATACAGCGAAATCATATGGTAAACAGGTCGGTTTCACCACCCACAATGATGTCAAACTCGTACCCAAACTCATGTATAAACCTGGGTTTAAGCACTTATTCCGCGTGTGCAAGCATGCGCACGCTACACCACACACACACCACAATGTGTTCATGCAGAACCACATGCACAAGTACCCTCAGAACTGTCCACTAAGCTACCTACCTGTTCGAGGACCACTCATATTACACATGTGAATGCTGATGGAGAGAGAGAGAGAGAGAGAGAGAGAGAGAGAGAGAGAGAGAGAGAGAGAGAGAGAGAAGCACTATTCTTATGTTTTTAAGCTATCTGTAAACTGTTAAAGAAATGCTCTATTCCTCATTCTCCATCTGAAATTCAAACTTAGAAATATGTTGTGTTCATCACACAACTCAACAAAAATAATAACGTGCAAACGAAAGTAGCCAACGGAAATAACAATTCCAGCAAAGCGCAATACTGACCCCAACAAAACCACTGAGCAAAACCCTGCTATGAATGTCTAAACCATCAACAAACACAAACAAGTCCAGAATTTCACAATGTTTTTGAAGACAATACAGCCTAACAGGAGAGTGAATTAGACTGATTTGTTACTAAAAAAAAAAAAAAAAAAAAAAAAGCCAAAATACACATAAACACATACTACACAGCAAAGTTACCCTTAGTTAATCACAAAACAGAGAAACAACTTCTTGACAAATACTATCTCCTTTAGATGTTATTGAGTAACACACACACACACACACACACACACACACACACACACACACACGAAAACTACTCAGACAGCAGATCTATATTAGTAAAGAGTAACAACAGCCATTTCCAAACCTATTTTGTTCTACCTACACCACCTAACCCAGTCCACACATTCATCACATGTTGAAAGAGTCCACAACAGACATTTTCAGACCTATAAGACACTATCCACATGGCCTATCCCAGTCTATGCTGCACTACAGACTGCACTCACCACCACACTTTAAAGAGTCCACCACAGACATTTCCAGCTTATAATATACTATCTAGGACCCAACCTAATCACAGTCACAACAGACTACATTCATTATCACTTCTAAAAGGATCCAAGACAGACATTTCCAGCTTTATAACTCTCTATACAACCTTCCACAATCCACACCGTACTACAGTCATTATCACATGTTAAAGAGTCCAGGACAGTCATTTCCAGACCAATAATACACTCTCTATTCAACCTTCCACAATCCACACCGTACTACAGTCATTATCAAATGTTAAAGAGTCCATGACAGACATTTCCAGACTTATAATATACTCTCTATACAACCTTCCACAATGCACATCATACTACAGTCATTATCACATGTTAAAGAGTCCATGACAGACATTTCCAGACTTATAATATACTAACAACACAACCCTCTGCAGTCCACATTTCATACCGTGCTATATTCATTCCTGCATGTTAAACAGTCCATGACAAACATTTCAAGACACACTATCTGCATATCTCAGTCCATACTTCATAACATACTGATCTTCATCAGCACATCTGAAAAAGTCCAAGACAGGTATTTTCAGACCTGTAACACACTATCTGCATGACCCACTTACCACAATCACAACAGACTATGTTTATCACCATACCTTAAAACGTCCTCAATGGTCATTTACATATCTCTAATATATACTATTTGCATGACCTACCCTCCCCCCACCTCCCCTGTCCATAACAACATCATACTACATTCATGATCACAATTTAAGAAAGTCCACGACAGATGTTTCAAGACCCGTTAAACACACTATCAACATGGACCTAGCCTAGTCCACAATCACAACAAACCACATTCATCATCACACCTCACGACAGACATTTCCAGACCTATAATATAACGATTTACGCAAACCTAGAACCGAGTTTGGAATGGTCATAGATGGAAAGACTGGTACCACACAACTGATTCAATGGACGAGTCTCTGACGGTAGCTCAAATGATCTCTCTGACCTGACTGAAATCCAAATACAGGATGGTGACAGGAAGGGAAAAGAGTGCATCATGTTGCCTACAGGTGGAGCTCTGATGCACCATCATCATCATCGTCATCGTCATCATCCTCATTCATCATCACAGGAAAAATGCCTCACATTCTGCGACCTTTAACGCCCTGGTGACCTCACTTTTTGATCTCCTCCCCCATGACGACTCCCAGCAAAAGGCCGTAAGTGAACACCCCATTATTTCTGACACATTGTAGGACTTGAAAGGCATCGAGAGTGGTTCACACTGAGTGAAACAACAAAGACTAGGAAAGACTATCTCACTCACACACACACACACACACACACACTTGTACAGAGTATAGACGACAAAACTTATTCTTACATTCTTACATGTGTGACACTTTACATTTGGAAAAAAAAAAAAATGGCAGGCCAGGCTCTCACTGGAGGGTCGGGGGTGGGGTGGGGGGTGGGGGTGGGGGGGCACATTGCCCCTTTGAAGCTGAAGAAGATGTGAAAACTGAAAGAGAAACTGGGAGGCATTTCAAAGCAAAAAAGAGCACATGTTAGGACAAAGACATGGGCTCTACAAGGCTGGGTACAACTGTAAAATTCTAGTACAAGTCCATAAAATGAGGATGAATCTGAAGTAAATTTTATGAGAAAAACATCTTATTAATGTTAAATGCGAGCAAATGCATACAATCAATCAATAAAAGAAAGAGACCAAAAAAAAAAAAAAAAAAAAAAAAAAGAAAAAAAAATCACAGAGAGAGAGAGAGAGAGAGAGAGAGAGAGAGATCAGTTCAGCACAAACTCCAACGTATAAATATCAGTTTTAGCTTTAGCTTTTTTTTTTGATGGTCAGGATGTTAAGCGTGCTCACTGAGCCATTTCTTCTCATTCAATCCGTACTTCATCCCAGCATTGCAAGCTGTACAAAATCTCAAGCCAGCATCATTCAGCTTCTCACACCACTGTTGGTGCAGAGTAGCGTTAGCATCTTTTTCATTTAGCCATTCACAACTTCATTTATATCTTCACAATCATGTCAGAATCAGACACTGAATTGTCGTCTTCCATCATTGCAGGCATGTTCCAGCCAGTGGATTGACAACTGCTAGGTAAAACAGTGTGAAACTGTAATCTTGAATGGACCAGAGACAGAATACCAGCTATTAGATGTATAGAGCATTGGCTGAACTTCTACCACTCCTTTATGGTTTAGGTCAGGAGATCGTTTTGAAGAACTTCTGTAATTTACACAAGGCAAAAAACAAAACAAAACAAAACAAAAAAGACATCAAAAAGATAAACAATACGTAAAACCGATCTTCTGTCTGTACGAAAATCTCAAAACTGATTCTGCTGCCAAACGGATATGAAGTCTCATCCATGTATTTAGCATGACCTATATCTGACCAACAAAAAGACTGACATACAACATGAGATGTTACTGAAGACATCAATTTGTACCAACCACACACACTGCAACCATGACATGGAAGGAAATGAGTACATGACAAACTAGTCACTGATACAGAGTGCTCCACACAGACCACCAACACACACCAGAGAAGAAACACCCTGTGGACATGAATTCCATCATGATATGATAAAACCATTACACATGTGATCTCTAAGTGCCACACACTGTATGGTGCATAACAGTATTGGGAGTGAGCGACAGTCACAAAGATGCAGACACAACCAACATCATGTTTGTGACAAATATGGCGCCAAAGCGTAGTTAAGTTTTACACTAACAGTTGTCAGACATATGTATTAACACACAGAGATAAATGTCAGTCAAGTTTTGCAACATAACAAAACACACAGACTAACAGCCATGCGTGTAAGCACATATGATACACTGTAAACTGTCAACTGAATGTAACCACTCAAACACACAACACACTGACAGTAGTCAGTCAAACGTAACAAAACACACACACACACACACACACACCACCGACGATTGTCCGCAAAGCATAATCACTCAAACACAGTATACACTGACTGTAACCACACACAACACATAACAATGGTCTGTAGAGTAGAGTCACACACACAGCGCAATGACGAAAGTCAAATGTGAGCAAACACAAAAACCTTTGACAGTAGCCAGTAATGTGGAACCACACACACAGCACACTGACTAGAGTCAAATGTACAAGCACACACACACACACACCACACACACACACACACACACCACACACACACACACACACACACTCAACTACCACACACACACTGTTGGTCAAACTACACACACACACACACAACCAACAACACACACACACACACACACACACACACACACACACACACACTGTCGGTCAAACTACACACTTAAAGAAAACTGACAAAGTCAAATTCATGTAACCACATTCACACAACATACTGACACAACTCAGTCAAATGTGATCAAACACAGACAACACACACACCAACAACAGTCCCTGCAGAACAACCACACACAGACACGACCAATCGATCACCACACAACAATCTCATCACCTGGCCACGTCTCCGCTGAGAAGACAAGCATCAAGAAACAGACAATATGACAGGACTTAAATTCATTTTCACACACTCAGGTGGTTTCAATCATCTCAACCAACAGGGACAGTTGTCCCTTCAAACCAGCTGTTGAGCAAAACTAATCACTGTGTATGCCAGGGTATGTAATCATGATGATGTGGTAAGTTCTATCCTGTTCTTAACAGTGAGAATGGGTTAGGCATATATTCTTAGTGCCTAAAGTTTTGTGGAACACGGTATGTTTTTTCAATATCACCACTAAAATGTGATTTTTAAAAATCAGTAACATCCTAGTTCGTCATCGGTGTGCATGTGCCGATGTTGGCCTCCCCTTGAACCTCCTTTATTAGTTCAAAATCTGCTGTCATTGCTGGGTGGGTCAGGAGTTCAACCAATGAGGAGCAAAGTGATAAACAAAGTTTTGCAACAAGAAATGAGCAAGAAAGAAAAAAAAGATGAGTGAACCTAACTGACATGGCTCTGTGTGTGTGTGTGTGTGTGTGTGGTGTGTGTGTGTGGGGTGTGTGTGTATGTGTGTGTGTGTGTGTGTGTGTGTGTGTGTTGTGTATGTGTGTGTGTTGTGTGTGTGTGTGTGGTGTGTGTGTGTGTGTGTGTGTGTGTGTGTATGTGTGTGTGTGTGTGTGTGTGTGTGTGTGATGATGTGTGTGTGTGTGTGTGTGTGTGTGTGGTGTTGTGTGTGTATGTGTTGTGTGTGTGTGTGTGTGTGTGTATGTGTGTGTGTGTGTGTGTGTGTGTGTGTGTGTGGTTGTGTGTGTGTGTGTGTGTGGTGTGCGCGCGCACACTGAAAGAAATGGCTTGGAAGGTCAAAAACAAATAAATACACAAAACCTCTTAGGGCCTTGCCCTCCTACATGAAAGTACCTCCGAAGGTGGATGGAAACGGAGTACAAAATATTGTAATCGCGATAGTTATGCACGTGGGTGTGTGTGTTGGTGTGGTGTGTGTGTGTGTGTGTCGTGCGTGCGTTGCGTTGCGTGCGTGCGTGCGTGCGTGCGCGCGTGCGTGCGTGTGCGCACGCGAGTGTGTGAGTGTGTATGTGTGTGTGTGCACGAGTGTGTGTGTGTGGCGCGCGCGCGCGCGCGCGACGCGCGTGCGTGCGTGCGTGTGTGTGTGCGTGTGTGTGCATGCCTTTGTGTGTAAGGGCACTTGTCTGTGTGTACGCAAGCTCACTTGTGTGTTGTGTGTGTGTGTGTGTGTGTGTGTGTGTGTGTGTGTGTGTGTGTGTGTGTGTGATGCATGCCTTTGTGTGTAAGGGCATTTGTCTGTGTGTACGCAAGCTCACTTGCTGTCAACTCACACACAAAGAGTTCAGTGTCTGGATTTGTTTGTTAGCCATTCATTCTAGGATTTATTTGATAGTTTACTTCATATATTTGTCTCTTTTCATGAGGGAAGGCGCTTCCTTTATCTGATAGTTTATTTCATGTATTTGTGTTTTCATGAGGAAGACCCATCCATATGTCTCTTCAGTTAGAACAACATTTTCATCCAACCACTGTGCTTTTTTTTTTTTGTGCTCTTGGTTTCTTTTTCTTCTTCTTTTCTTTCTTTTTTTTTTTCCTGTCACAGTCCCTGCCCTTACAGTCAACTTCCTTACATCATTTTTTTTTCCCGCACTTTTTTTTGGTGCTGGCTCGCCAATAGCAAGCCACACCCATGTCCCTCCTGTCACATCTTCAGCGCCAGCACTCCTCTGACAGCAATGTCAGGCCATCAGGAGGCTGGCCACCTCCCCCCCCCCCCCCCCCCCCCCCCCCCCCCCCCCCCCCCCCGTCTCCCACACCTCCACAAGCATGCTGGATCAGAACAGGCACTGCTGAACACCACCAGCTGTGCAGGATCTCCCCGGATGAGTCGCCACCGGGCGGTCCGATACTGATAGTTCACTCACTGTGCAAGGCCTGACCTGGGTGTGGCTCCGTTTGGAGGAACTAGGTAGAAAAAGGCGTGGGGGTGACCGTAATGAGAGGATATGGACATGTGTGTCTTTGAGACGGCAACAGACATAACTGCTGCGCATGACAAAGTACTGCAGAAGATAAGCAACTATGTGTCTCTCTCTCCTCAGGGGGGGGGGGGGGAGCAAAAGATTAAATGAACTCACAAAATAAAATGAAAAAGAATCAATAAGTAAAATAAAAAGAAAAGATAATTACTGGAAAACAAACCTGCAGAAATAAAAAGGGACAAAATAAGAAAATAACATTAAAATGACCAAAAAAATTTCTTTTCATCAATGGCGACACCATTTTCAATGACAAAACATTTTGTGGGTAAAAAATAATCACATGTAGAACAGGTAAGATAATACTCCACTGAGAACTAATATTCCATCATCCCACAAAGTAAACAATTTGAAACAAACTACAATCACTGCACAGGATCTTCGTTTACGCACTAAACACTTTCTTTTTAAAGCGCATAAATCAGATCGTTGCAGAGTTCACATACGCACGACAAACAGTGTGCATGCTCTCTTCAAGGCAAAAACACAAAAGAGAACTTTCTGTTAAGGGCGACACAAATTAAGTTAAACATCCATTCTTTCCACGATTTGGGAAGCTACTCATCATCCTTTACCTTCATCAACAAACAACATATCTTCTTCACTACATGCCCGACACATTTTTTTCTCTTCAAATTACAACAAAAAAATCATTTCTGAAAAAACAACAACTTTTGATTCGACAAACTCCTACAACACAATTGATCTTGATCCTGCCGTCACTTGTGGTAATCACATCCGTCATGCTCAGTGTCATCTCTGGGCTACCGTGACAACACATGACAATACAATGCTGCCAACGGAAGCTAATCTGACTCAATACTAGAGTAACCTCAACCGCGTCAGGTTGCATGAAGCATTTTCAATACTGCAGACAAAATTCAGAAAGTAGTACAAGTGGCACAGAGAGTAGCGTAACCATGACAACCCTGTCTGCAGCACAGGGCTCCGATCCTGCCAAGCATGTCATATAATAATGCAGAAGATGGGGGGGGGGGGGGTGGGGGGGGGGGGGGCTGAAAAAATTACAAAAAAACATGCAGCGTTACACTCCCTTGCATATCTAGAGTTTCCTGCAGCAAGCCTTTCCTTGTTAATAACCATCTTGCAGGGAGCATACTTCTGTACAATGATACAGATTTCTACACTCATCAACGTTCACATCTACAGTTTCCTGCAGCAAGCTTTTCCTTGTTAATAACCATCTTACAGGGAGCATACTTCTGTACAATGATACAGATTTCTACACTCATCAACATTAACATAATATAGAGAGAAGAAAAGCTTTCTGATTCTGTAGCCAATCAACGTTAGTTAGTTACGCTCAAGCATGGTCTCGATGAGATAAACCAGCAGAACCTTAAACAGCGTGACCTTGGTGGAGACATACGTCTGAAATTTACTCCCAGATGGAGATCTCTCCACCTGTCCCTTCCCAAGCAGAGGAGGCCACCGGTTAGATCTGCTTCATGGCATCAGCCCATACCTCACTGCTTCCAGCCATGCACCGACCTAGGGCTCCCCTTTCAGCCACAGATGGGGGCATGAGAGGAGGGAAGGGGGAGGGAGGGAGGGCTGAGGGAAGGAGGGGCAGTGAGGGGGGGGGGATTCTTTTTTTCCCTTAAGACTGTTAAAGGTGTCCAACTGCCTGAACACTGATGACTGAGGAGATTGAGTGGGACTCCTTCATTATGTATGGAGAACAAAAAAAATGAGGGGGGGGGGGGGGCACAGTGGGGGTGGGACAGGGGCGGGAGGGGGAGGCAAGAAAGGAAAGAAAGAGGGGGGGGGGGGGGAGATTAGTGAGAAAGAGGTTGACAGAGTTAAAGACTGTGACCAGACACTTAACATCCACCGTACTGGCAATAATGATTCCTGAAGTTGACTTTCACTCCACCACTGAAAAGCAAGCTTTTGAATCAGAAGACAACATCATCTTTGTCACCTTACGTTTTGTTTTGTCTTCTTCACTGTCATCCTCCCCAGAACCATGTCAAAAGGCAGACACAAACTCCCTAAAAAGCAACAAAAAGGATTCCTACTCTATCTACACCGCCTCCAAGGCAGGCACTTGGGGAGCAACGAGGGTGGGTGGGGGTGAGGGGTGGGGTTGGACAGAACAGGGTGGGGCGGGGTGAGGTGGGTGATGGGGGAGGGAATGCGGAGGAATGTACGGGTGTGTTCTATCAGGGAGCCCTGTTTTCCCCCCTTTCCAGCCAATCAGAACGTTGTTCTTTTCAGAGAAGGGTCAAGCCAGCCACAGCGCCATCAAGGGCAAGTGCATGATGACTATGCATGAGAAAGGGATACAGGTGATGAATGAACACACTGCCGAGGCCAAAGAGACTACAACAAAAAAACAAAACAAAAAAAGGGAAGATAATAAAAAAACTTAATACTCTCGTTCCTCCTGTGCACAAGGAACCCTCCAGGGCCGACTAGCAACAAACCACAACACAACACTGGTTAGTCACTGAAGGTCTGGGGGTCACAAGGTCAAGGACAACTTCCTTAAAACCAACAGGGTCAAGGTCATGAGTGTCATCTTGCATCATTTCACAAACACCACAAAAATTCACTGGCGGCAGCCAAACACGAATACCTAGAAAATCAACAAGCACCCAGCGCTTTGAGCTCGGTAACTGAATGTCTGATTATCAACCGATCAATGATCACCAAAGTTTCCAAGTATAAGTAAGACAAGAGCGATTAGTTAACAACCCTGAACCTTCCACCCCCTACCTGTACCCCCACTGATAACATATGACACCGATCGGTTAGGAAATGGCAAGAATGTAGGTTAATTATAAATCAGTTATATCGAAAAAAAATTATCAGAATATGTGTGTTCACTCATTCACACACCCAGAGAGAGAGAGAGAGAGAGAGAGGAGAGAGAGAGAGAGAGAGAGAGAGAGAGAGAGAGAGAGAGGCCAGAATGACAGAGAGAAAGAGAGACTGAGAGAGAGAAAGAGAGAGACAGAGAGAGGAGACAGAGAGAGAGAGAGAGAAAGATTAAAAATACAAAATATTTAAGCTCCAGACCAACGTAATCATTCACAGTTGGAGAATTTGTCACCAAAGTTAGGAGTATTTTTATGATAACTGGTGCTTTTTTTTTTTTGGCTGTTGGTTTCCAACCAGATGACTTGCATTTCTTCACAATCCAAAATGGACTGTAAGTATTGAACAATTTAGACAGTATCTACCATTATTCTCAAAGATCCCTCTTTACGAAGCTGAGATGTGAACCTTTGGAATAAAAACTACGAGAGAAAAGCTAACTTTGAAAGCAGAATGCATTTCTACAAAATATGAACTACATCTGATCAGGTGAGCTTTTTGGTATCATAAAGTATTCAGTGTCTTCATTACAATACCACGTGAACAATACATCAACAAAGAATTGTGGCAAAGGTCCTCTTCTTTAGAAAAAAAATTGATTATTAATGGAATATTGTCAAAACAAAGCACAAATATGTCCTCCCCCCCCCCCCCACCCCCTTCACACACACACAGAGTGTGCACTGAATAATCAGCATGAAACTGTTAGTGTGTGTGTTTGTCATTACACATCCTTTCAACACACCCCACACCACACACACACACCACACACAGACACCACACACACTCTACACACCACACCACACACACATCACACACAAAAACAACACACACCACAACACACACATAACGATGCACAATGAAGTCAAATGCAACTTACACCATGTAAAAAAAACACAAAAAAACTGACAGATTTCAAAGCATACATACAAAGATTTCAGCATTTTTCCTTAATATTCTGAATGTCAAATAAAGGTCATTTGGGGAAGAAAAAAAAAATCTGACTGATCATTTTGACCAAGTACAAATCTGAACTTTCACTTGCTGCCCTGGAATAAAGCATTGGCTTATGTGTCCAATTTCCTCCTTTAAAAAAAACAACAAACAAAGCAAAAAACAAACCCAAAAAAAAACCCCAACAAACAAAACTTGAAAAAATCTTTGTGTATTAGCTTCATACAGAAGACACAAATTGACAAATAATTACAAGCTAACCAACAAGTGACCCTGTCTTTCAAATCATTAAACAAAAGGGAAAAAAAAGAAAAAAAAGGAAGTTACATACACAGACAGAACAAAAGATTAAGACAGCCTAACTGTGGAAAACAGGAGAAAATACAGATATGTGAAAAGGAGACACCAGAGTCAGTGTCAACACCGTTAAAGACAAAACCCCCCACAGACATGTTAAACACAGATGTCAAAAAGGAAACAGCCACATGATGCAGATGAACAACAACGACAAAACAACAGGAACACGTCAAACCTGAGACACCAAGAAGGAGAGATGACAGAGAGGAAAGACAAGAGGTGTTAAACGCTGACACCACAACCAAAAAAAATCTGTAAAAAAATGGTAGTGAACCGCCCCAAAAACGTGGACAAACGTATCACAAGACAAAACATGACACGTTTCGACTTCTTAGGTCTTCTTCAGGCAAGATACAAAACAATCATTACAACGAAAATGATCGAAGATATGTGATTGCTCTTTCATTTTCGTTGTAGTAATTGTTTTGTATCTTGCTGGAAGAAGAAGACCTAAGAGGTTGAAACGTGTCGTTTTTTTCTTGTGACACATTTGTCCACGTTTTTTGGGCGGTTCGCTAACATCTATTTAAGATTTGTTTGGATTTCCGCTTGCAGTCATCCACACTTTGCAACCACAACCGAAAGTTAACACAGATGACAAAAAGACCAATAATAAAACCAGAGACACCAAATGAGAAACACACAGGCAACAACAACAACAAATCTGAAAGCAGAACAACCAAAAGGGAAAATTTACACGAGCAACTGGGAGGGGAAAAAAGGCGTGCTAAATCAGACACCCAAAAGGTCAATTTGCAAGGTGCATGCACAGAAACACAGCAATTCGGAGAAGACTGAAATACCACTACAGCATAATCAAAACAACCATACTCTGAAAATCATCAAAGCTTGAATAAAAGAAAAAATGTTGAAAAATAATGGGTCCTATGAAGAAAGTTTTTATTTACAGTGTTTTTTCACATCGTCGCCGAGGGTTCTCATTTCACTTTTAATTTCCGTTTCAGTTGAAAAGCTCGTTTCATGCAACCAAACTGAAATAACAAAGCAGCCAGTGAAGGGATCTATTCCCAACACATTGCATCACCTACAATCCGTGATGGCCGCCAAATTCTCAGCTCTGTTCAACTCCAAACTATCATCACTGCACAGCATACATCAAGTGGTACAAAATCCAATCTAAACTGCCACAGGCGCACAATATATACCAAGTGGTGTTGAATCCAACCTAACTATCATTTGTGTGCAAGGTATACACCAGGTAGTACAGAATCCAGCCTAAACTACCACTAGTGCACAGCATATACCAAGAGGTATAGAATCCAAACCAAACTACCTTTAGTGCACAGTGGGTACCAAGAGGTATAGAGTCCAACCTTTTCACTCTGAACTAAGCCCTGTCATCACCAATACAACAATTCCTAAAGGTGCACGCACTACTTGGTGAGACCTACTGCATCACAGACTACAAAACTTTTAACCACGTGGCACCTGTGTATATTGTCCTGATCCTATCTATACAACAAATACAAAGCCATATTAAAAAAAATCATTAAAACCCAAACAACAAAAAAAAAAACCACCACCACCACTACCAAGTTTTCATTTCAACAAGTAATACAAAAAAAAAAAATTCTACATAACTGAAAAGTGTACTGTAAAGGAAGGAGAAGGAGGAGAAAACTCACGTGCGACAAACATGCCCATCTCCAACACACACAAAAGAAAGAAAGAAAGACAAAAAAAAGTGAAAGGGAACAACAAAAAGAGACCAACGGAGTGAGGGATTCCAACACAACAAAAGCACCGATCCACTGAGAAGCAGAGCAGAGGCTAGGGGTGTGGCAGTGGTGAGGTTTTTCTCACACAGACAGCAAACAGTTGAAGGGGGGTGCAAACCCAGTCCCACACAGACAGACAGACAGCAAACACTGTGGCTGCACTTCCATCACACCATAAACACGGGGTGCTCATCGATTCTCACCTTTTTAGTTGTCCCTGTATCATCGTCCTGTCAATATATAACCAAGGCTCTGTAGCTCCGTGTTTGCCGCAGTGAGCAGACTTAACCTATATCTACAGAACCCATGTTCTACAGCTCTACATCCATAAAAGTATACTGACTTACCAACAATCTATCACTGATGTTCTAAAGATGTACATCTGCTCCAGTAAGCTGGCTGACATATATAACATTACTAACGCTCTATAGCTCCGTTTGCATGTTGATCTGAGCTAGCCATACAGCACCCATCTTCAACAGTTCTATACCTATCAAAGTAAGCTGACAGAGCAACATAACGCACTACAAGTCTTCTAAAGGTCAGTCTGCTTTAGTAAGCTGACAGCCATGCCATACACCACCAATGTCCTATAGCTCTACGCTTGTCACAGAGAGCGAACTCAACAGTATCACCATGTCTATCAGTTTTTGGACTGATCTTCATCAGTATCACCATGTCTATCAGTTTTTGGACTATCTTCATCAGTATTATCATATCTATCAGTTTCTGGAGTGATCTTCATCTGTATTACCGATCTTCATCAGTATTACCGATCTTCATCAGTATTACCATGTCTATCAGTTTTTGGACTAATCTTCATCAGTATTATCATATCTATCAGTTTCTGGAGTGATCTTTCAAACATCATCAGTATTACCGATCTTCATCAGCATTACCATGTCTATCAGTTTTTGGACTGATCTTCATCAGTATTACTATATATAGGTCTTTTTAAAATGATCTTCATCAGTATTACCATATCTATCAGGTCTTTTTAAAAATGATCCATATTATGAGTCTTTGCAATTATCTTCATCAGCATTACCATCTAATTTTTGGACCGATCTTCATCAGTATTACCATGTCTATCAGTTTTTGCAATGATCTTAATCAGTATTACCATATCTATCAGGTCTTTTTTAAGTGATCTTCATCAGTGTTACCATATCTATCAGTTTTTGAAATGATCATCAGTATACCCTGATATGATCATCAGCATACCCTGATATGATCATCAGCATACCCAATATCTATCAAGGTTTTGGAATAATCTTCATCAGTATACCAACTTCTATCATTTTTTCGAATGATCTTCATCAGTGTATCGATATCTATCAATTTTTGAAACAATCTTGATCAGTCTTACCATATCTTTCAGTTTTCCAGAATCTCATCAGTGTAGCCATATTTGCCCGTTTTCTAAACATCTTCACCAGAAAACAACCATATCTATGAAATACGCTCTGCGTTTGCAAATGCATTTCCGTAAAAGTGTGATATCTTTAAAGTCTTTGAAACAACACTTAACCTTTGGGTGTTAAGATCAATGTGTAAGACTGCATTACAAATGACTACAAGACCTGCAACAAAGAGACATGCTTACCTCTGTGACGCTGATGTGCACGATGAACATTTTGCCCTCATAGGCAATTCTTCGGATCTGATTCCTGTAACAAATAAAATAAGACAGTCAAACCATGTGAACAATTTTTACTTTAACAAAAGCCTCTTCCTGTGGGTTTACAAAAAAAAAATCTTTTGAAACACATCCTGCTTTGCTTTTTGCTGTTTTTGTGTGATGTGATGTGATGTGATGTGATGTGATGTGATGTGTTGTGTGTTGTGTGTGTGTGTGTGTGTGTGTGTGTGGATGTGTCACTGTATGAGTGTGTGCACTTGTGTGTGCCCATGATGTGCGTATGTGTGTCTCTGTGTGTGTCAGTGAGTGTGTATGTGTGTGCATAAACAAGTGAGTGTGTATGTGATGCATCATAAATCACATAATAGAGTGTGTATGTGTATGCATAAATTAAGAGCGGATGAATAAGAGCGAGTGTAAGCATGCCTTGAAGAGACATGCGTGTGCTTGCACTTTGTGCAATCAATCATGCACAACAAAATGTGTTAATCACAAACGACAGAGACACGAAACGTCTCCCATTCCTCCACCCCGCCCCTTCCCCCTCCCCATCTCCTCTTGTACGATTCAGAATGTCACAAAAGGTTAAACAAACTGTAACAGAACTGGGCCACACACATCAAATAGAACTGCGGTAACCCTACCACCAAGAACACACAAGACACGCTCGCACCACCCAGAGGAGTTTACCATTTGAAGAGCTGTGTGCGGCGACTGCCTCGAAAGGTCATGATGCCTTGGTGAGTGATGCCTAGGTACAGCTGGTCTCCTCTCTGGTCCTGCACACACCCTCTTCATCATGGCATCCATCAGACAGACGGACAAAAAGCCCAGGGCGTGCAGCACACTCTCACACACACACACACACACACACACACTGACACACACACACTCTCACATCGTCAACGCTTCCCTTCCCTCCCTACCTCCCTTACATGTTGCTTCTCATGCTCTCCCTCATTCTCTCTGTCTCATCGATCAATGAGAAACTAATAATATAGATTATTTTTCTTTCTTTTTATGCTTTTAAAATATATTATAAAACTCCTTTATTTTTTTGTTTTTTGCTTTTTTTTTCTAAATCCCTACCTTAATTTCAATGTTAATCCTTTTTTTTTTTATTTAAATCTCTTCTTTAATTTTAAAGTCATCAGAAAAGAATACATGCTGACAGCTGTGAATCTTTCTTTCATCTTTCTCACTCATCATTCAATCTCTTTCTCTCCACCCTAAGCTGAATTAATGACATCACAACCTTATCACTGTCACAACGGTTTCTCTGCATCCACGTTTTCCATTTAAAATCTTGGATTAACAGCAGATACGGTGATGGAACAACCAAGACAGAGAAGAAAAATAAAACGCCACATGCTGCTGATTTTTTTCTGCCATAATGCAGAATATCAGGCGACTGACCTACCTTTGGCATGAAAAATGTTCTAACCTTTAATCCCAAAGTAGTATCAAGCAAGAATAACATATCCAACCCTAAAAACTGACAACTAAATATAAAACTCGGAGGTGTATCTATCAGTTTAGCTTCACACTTCATGAACACAAGATTATAATGAACCTTTTCAAACTTGCTCTACTCACAACAAAAAGATTACATCTGGACCAGAGCACAGTGTCATCAAGAACTGGCCATTCCATGCTGCTGACCGCCCTAATAACAGCCTCTTGATCTTACACAGTTGACCTGAGACTGACCTTGACCTGATGAGGGTCCACGCCATAGGTGTCCAGTGTACAGGCCTTCTTCAAGAAGTTGCCCTCTGCCTCTGAAGGAACTTGGCCACTGAAAAAACAGACAACACCCACACCATGGGTCAATACAGACCACGCCCACACCATGGGTCAATACAGACCACGCCCCCACCACAGGTCAACACAGACCACGCCCACACCATGGGTCAATACAGACCACGCCCACACCACAGGTCAACACAGACCACACCCACACCATGGGTCAATACAGACCACACCCACACCATGGGTCAACACAGACCACGCCCACACCACAGGTCAACACAGACCACACCCACACCATGGGTCAATACAGACCACACCCACACCATGGGTCAACACAGACCACGCCCACACCATGGGTCAACACAGACCACGCCCACCATGGGTCAACACATACCACACCAGGCCCACACCACGGGTCAACACAGACCATGCCCACACCATGGGTCAATACAGACCACAACCACACCATAGGTCAACACAGACCACGCCCACACCATGGGTCAATACAGACCACGCCCACACCATGGGTCAATACAGACCACGCCCACACCATGGGTCAACACAGACCACGCCCACACCACAGGTCAATACAGACCACGCCCACACCATGGGTCAATACAGACCACGCCCACACCATGGGTCAATACAGACCACGCCCACACCATGGGTCAATACAGACCACGCCCACACCATGGGTCAATACAGACCACGCCCACACCACAGGTCAATACAGACCATGCCCACACCACGGGTAAATACAGACCACGCCCACATCATGGGTCAATACAGACCACGCCCACACCATGGGTCAATAAGACCACGCCCACACCATGGGTCAATACAGACCACGCCCACACCACAGGTCAATACAGACCACGCCCACACCATGGGTCAATACAGACCACGCCCACACCACAGATCAATACAGACCATGCCCACACCACAGGTCAACACAGACCACGCCCACACCATGGGTCAATACAGACCAGGCCCACACCACAGGTCAACACAGACCACGCCCACACCATGGGTCAACACAAACCATGCCCATACCACGGGTCAATACAGACCACGCCCACACCACGTGTCAATACAGACCACGCCCACATCACGTGTCGATACAGACCACATCACGGGTCAACACAGACCACGCCCACACCACGGGTCAATACAGACCACGCCCACACCACGTGTCGATACAGACCACATCACGGGTCAACACAGACCACGCCCACACCACGGGTCAATACAGACCACGCCCACACCACGTGTCGATACAGACCACATCACGGGTCAACACAGACCATGCCCACATCACGGGTCAACACAGACCACGCCCACACCACGGGTCAATACAGACCACGCCCACACCACGGGTCAACAGACCACGCCCACATCACGGGTCAACAGACCACGCCCACATCACGGGTCAATACAGACCATGCCCACACCATGGGTCAATACAGACCACGCCCACACCACGGGTCAACAGACCATGCCCACATCACGGGTCAATACAGACCATGGACACACCACAGGTCAATACAAACCACGCCCACACCATGGGTCAATACAAACCACGCCCACACATGGGTCAATACAGACCACGCCCACATCATGGGTCAATACAGACCACGCCCACACCACAGGTCAATACAGACCACGCCCACACCATGGGTCAATACAGACCACGCCCACATCATGGGTCAATACAGACCACGCCCACACCATGGGTCAATACAGACCACGCCCACACCATGGGTCAATACAGACCACGCCCACACCACGGGTAAATACAGACCACGCCCACATCATGGGTCAACACAAACCACGCCCACCCCACAGGTCCATACAGACCATGCCCACACCACGGGTAAACACAGACCACACCCACACCACGGGTCAACATACACCACGCCCACACCACGGGTCAATACAGACCACTCCCACACCACGGGTCATCGCCATGATTTTCACCTGTAAATGTTGACCCCGCAACAAAATACAACTGACTTTGGCCTCACGGTCACCTTCTTCTGACTGATCCACTTAAGGCCCTACATGTCATCTTCACACACAGTGGATATCCGACTTCCATGAACTGACTGAAACCTTGTCATGTACCATTCTCAGTGCAGCTATCACAATTTCGCTAATTATAAAAAAAAAATCGTTTATAAGGCTCCACCGAAAAATATAGACAAACGAATCACCAGACAAAACACGACCCGTTTCAACCTCTTCGGTTTTCTTCAGGCAAGGTACGCGATACTTATTTTCGTTGTCCTGAGAGTTGTGTACCTTGCCTGAAGAAAACCGAAGAGGTCGAAACGTGCTGTGTTTTGTCTGGTGATTCGTTTGTCAATGTTTTTCGGTGGAGCCTTAAAAATGATTTTTTAAAAAAAATTCACGGAAGTTTGATAACTGCACTGACTGCGGATGATACATGACAAGGTTCCAGTCAGTTCATGGAAGTCTGATATCCACACTGTGTGAGGATGACCAATGAGGTTAAAACACGTTGTGTTTTGTCATGTGATTTGTTTGTCTACGTTTTTTCGGCAGAGCCTTATAAATGCTTTTAAAAATTTGTTCAGATTTCCGCCTGCAGTTGCCTCACTTTCTGACTATATTACACTTCCATGAATGAACTAAAACCTTATAACGTATCATCCTTAGACAGTGTGGATATCACACTTCCATGAATGAACTAAAACCTTATAACGTATCATCCTTAGACAGTGTGGATATCACACTTCCATGAATGAACTAAAACCTTATAACGTATCATCCTTAGACAGTGTGGATATCACACTTCCATGAATGAACTAAAACCTTATAACGCATCATCCTTAGACAGTGTGGATATCACACTTCCATGAATGAACTAAAACCTTATAACGCATCATCCTTAGACAGTGTGGATATCACACTTCCATGAATGAACTAAAACCTTATAACGCATCATCCTTAGACAGTGTGGATATCACACTTCCATGAATGAACTAAAACCTTATAACGTATCACCTTAGACAGTGTGGATATCACACTTCCATGAATGAACTAAAACCTTATAACGTATCACCCTTAGACAGTGTGGATATCACACTTCCATGAATGAACTAAAACCTTATAACGTATCACCCTTAGACAGTGTGGATATCACACTTCCATGAATGAACTAAAACCTTATAACGTATCACCCTTAGACAGTGTGGATATCACACTTCCATGAATGAACTAAAACCTTATAACGTATCGTCCTTAGACAGTGTGGATATCACACTTCCATGAATGAACTAAAACCTTATAACGTATCGTCTTAGACAGTGTGGATATCACACTTCCATGAATGAACTAAAACCTTATAACGTATCGTCCTTAGACAGTGTGGATATCACACTTCCATGAATGAACTAAAACCTTATAACGTATCGTCCTTAGACAGTGTGGATATCACACTTCCATGAATGAACTAAAACCTTATAACGTATCGTCCTTAGACAGTGTGGATATCAGACTTCCATGAATGAACTAAAACCTTATAACGTATCGTCCTTAGACAGTGTGGATATCAGACTTCCATGAATGAACTAAAACCTTATAACGTATCGTCCTTAGACAGTGTGGATATCAGACTTCCATGAATGAACTAAAACCTTATAACGTATCGTCCTTAGACAGTGTGGATATCAGACTTCCATGAATGAACTAAAACCTTATAACGTATCGTCCTTAGACAGTGTGGATATCAGACTTCCATGAATGAACTAAAACCTTATAACGTATCGTCCTTAGACAGTGTGGATATCAGACTTCCATGAATGAACTAAAACCTTATAACGTATCGTCCTTAGACAGTGTGGATATCAGACTTCCATGAATGAACTAAAACCTTATAACGTATCGTCCTTAGACAGTGTGGATATCAGACTTCCATGAATGAACTAAAACCTTATAACGTATGTCCTTAGACAGTGTGGATATCCACTTCCATGAATGAACTAAAACCTTATAACGTATCGTCCTTAGACAGTGTGGATATCACTTCCATGAATGAACTAAAACCTTATAACGTATCGTCCTTAGACAGTGTGGATATCCACTTCCATGAATGAACTAAAACCTTATAACGT
Organism: Conus ventricosus; assembly: GCA_018398815.1. Taxonomy (NCBI): domain Eukaryota; kingdom Metazoa; phylum Mollusca; class Gastropoda; order Neogastropoda; family Conidae; genus Conus; species Conus ventricosus. The sequence continues at coordinate 74,314,453 of CM031608.1, forward strand.
ATCATCCTTAGACAGTGTGGATATCCCACTTCCATGAATGAACTAAAACCTTATAACGTATCATCCTTAGACAGTGTGGATATCCCACTTCCATGAATGAACTAAAACCTTATAACGTATCATCCTTAGACAGTGTGGATATCCCACTTCCATGAATGAACTAAAACCTTATAACGTATCATCCTTAGACAGTGTGGATATCCCACTTCCATGAATGAACTAAAACCTTATAACGTATCATCCTTAGACAGTGTGGATATCCCACTTCCATGAACGAACTAAAACCTTATAACGTATCATCCTTAGACAGTGTGGATATCCCACTTCCATGAATGAACTAAAACCTTATAACGTATCATCCTTAGACAGTGTGGATATCCCACTTCCATGAATGAACTAAAACCTTATAACGTATCATCCTTAGACAGTGTGGATATCCCACTTCCATGAATGAACTAAAACCTTATAACGTATCATCCTTAGACAGTGTGGATATCCCACTTCCATGAATGAACTAAAACCTTATAACGTATCATCCTTAGACAGTGTGGATATCCCACTTCCATGAATGAACTAAAACCTTATAACGTATCATCCTTAGACAGTGTGGATATCCCACTTCCATGAATGAACTAAAACCTTAACGTATCATCCTTAGACAGTGTGGATATCCCACTTCCATGAATGAACTAAAACCTTAAACGTATCATCCTTAGACAGTGTGGATATCCCACTTCCATGAATGAACTAAAACCTTATAACGTATCATCCTTAGACAGTGTGGATATCCCACTTCCATGAATGAACTAAAACCTTATAACGTATCATCCTTAGACAGTGTGGATATCCCACTTCCATGAATGAACTAAAACCTTATAACGTATCTCCTTAGACAGTGTGGATATCCCACTTCCATGAATGAACTAAAACCTTATAACGTATCGTCCTTAGACAGTGTGGATATCCCACTTCCATGAATGAACCAAAACCTTATAACGTATCGTCCTTAGACAGTGTGGATATCCCACTTCCATGAATGAACCAAAACCTTATAACGTATCGTCCTTAGACAGTGTGGATATCCCACTTCCATGAATGAACCAAAACCTTATAACGTATCATCCTTAGACAGTGTGGATATCCCACTTCCATGAATGAACCAAAACCTTATAACGTATCATCCTTAGACAGTGTGGATATCCCACTTCCATGAATGAACCAAAACCTTATAACGTATCATCCTTAGACAGTGTGGATATCCCACTTCCATGAATGAACCAAAACCTTATAACGTATCGTCCTTAGACAGTGTGGATATCCACTTCCATGAATGAACCAAAACCTTATAACGTATCTCCTTAGACAGTGTGGATATCCACTTCCATGAATGAACCAAAACCTTATAACGTATCTCCTTAGACAGTGTGGATATCCCACTTCCATGAATGAACCAAAACCTTATAACGTATCATCCTTAGACAGTGTGGATATCCCACTTCCATGAATGAACTAAAACCTTATAACGTATCATCCTTAGACAGTGTGGATATCACACTTCCATGAATGAACCTAAAACCTTATAACGTATCATCCTTAGACAGTGTGGATATCCCACTTCCATGAATGAACTAAAACCTTATAACGTATCATCCTTAGACAGTGTGGATATCCACACTTCCATGAATGAACTAAAACCTTATAACGTATCATCCTTAGACAGTGTGGATATCACACTTCCATGAATGAACTAAAACCTTATAACGTATCATCCTTAGACAGTGTGGATATCACACTTCCATGAATGAACTAAAACCTTATAACGTATCATCCTTAGACAGTGTGGATATCACACTTCCATGAATGAACTAAAACCTTATAACGTATCATCCTTAGACAGTGTGGATATCACACTTCCATGAATGAACTAAAACCTTATAACGTATCATCCTTAGACAGTGTGGATATCACACTTCCATGAATGAACTAAAACCTTATAACGTATCCTCCTTAGACAGTGTGGATATCACACTTCCATGAATGAACTAAAACCTTATAACGTATCCTCCTTAGACAGTGTGGATATCACACTTCCATGAATGAACTAAAACCTTATAACGTATCCTCCTTAGACAGTGTGGATATCACACTTCCATGAATGAACTAAAACCTTATAACGTATCCTCCTTAGACAGTGTGGATATCACACTTCCATGAATGAACTAAAACCTTATAACGTATCCTCCTTAGACAGTGTGGATATCACACTTCCATGAATGAACTAAAACCTTATAACGTATCATCCTTAGACAGTGTGGATATCCCACTTCCATGAATGAACTAAAACCTTATAACGTATCATCCTTAGACAGTGTGGATATCCCACTTCCATGAATGAACTAAAACCTTATAACGTATCATCCTTAGACAGTGTGGATATCCCACTTCCATGAATGAACTAAAACCTTATAACGTATCATCCTTAGACAGTGTGGATATCCCACTTCCATGAATGAACTAAAACCTTATAACGCATCATCCTTAACAGTGTGGATATCCCACTTCCATGAATGAACTAAAACCTTATAACGTATCTCCTTACACAGTGTGGATATCCCACTTCCATGAATGAACTAAAACCTTATAACGTATCATCCTTAACAGTGTGGATATCCCACTTCCATGAATGAACTAAAACCTTATAACCTATCATCCTTAGACAGTGTGGATATCCCACTTCCATGAATGAACTAAAACCTTATAACCTATCATCCTTAGACAGTGTGGATATCCCACTTCCATGAATGAACTAAAACCTTATAACGTATCATCCTTAGACAGTGTGGATATCCCACTTCCATGAATGAACTAAAACCTTATAACGTATCATCCTTAGACAGTGTGGATATCCCACTTCCATGAATGAACTAAAACCTTATAACGTATCATCCTTAGACAGTGTGGATATCCCACTTCCATGAATGAACTAAAACCTTATAACGTATCATCCTAGACAGTGTGGATATCCCACTTCCCTGAATGAACTAAAACCTTATAACGTATCATCCATAGACAGTGTGGATATCCCACTTCCCTGAATGAACTAAAACCTTATAACGTATCATCCTTAGACAGTGTGGATATCCCACTTCCCTGAATGAACTAAAACCTTATAACGTATCATCCTTAGACAGTGTGGATATCCCACTTCCCTGAATGAACTAAAACCTTATAACTATCATCCTTAGACAGTGTGGATATCCCACTTCCATGAATGAACTAAAACCTTATAACGTATCATCCTTAGACAGTGTGGATATCCACTTCCATGAATGAACTAAAACCTTATAACGTATCATCCTTAGACAGTGTGGATATCCACTTCCATGAATGAACTAAAACCTTATAACGTATCATCCTTAGACAGTGTGGAATCCACTTCCTGAATGAACTAAAACCTTATAACGTATCATCCTTAGACAGTGTGGATATCACACTTCCTGAATGAACTAAAACCTTATAACGTATCATCCTTAGACAGTGTGGATATCACACTTCCTGAATGAACTAAAACCTTAAACGTATCATCCTTAGTGTGGATACACACTTCCATGAATGAACTAAACCTTATAACTATCATCCTTAGACAGTGTGGATATCACACTTCCATGAATGAACTAAAACCTTATAACGTATCATCCTTAGACAGTGTGGATATCACACTTCCATGAATGAACTAAAACCTTATAACGTATCATCCTTAGACAGTGTGGATATCACACTTCCATGAATGAACTAAAACCTTATAACGTATCACCTTAGACAGTGTGGATATCACACTTCCATGAATGAACTAAAACCTTATAACGTATCACCCTTAGACAGTGTGGATATCAACTTCCATGAATGAACTAAAACCTTATAACTTATCATCCTTAGACGTGTGGATTTTCAGACTTCCATGAATGAACAAAAACCTTATAACGTATCACCCTTTAACAGTGTGGATATCACACTTCCATGAACTAACAAAAATCTTATTATGTATTATCCTCAGTCAGTATGGATATCAAGCTTCATGAACTAACTAAAAGTTATTATGTATCGTCCTCAATCGATGCGAAGATCAGACTTCCATGAACTAACAAAAACCCTTTTAGTATCGGTATTATCCTCAGACATTGTGGATATCAGACTTCCATGAACTAACTAAAACCTTATCATGTTCATCTTCAGTCATGTCAATATTCACTGTATTTATTTGATGCGCACTGTTTTCACTTTTCATTTAAATGAAAAAAAGTTTCAATTGAGAGCACTTATGGATCCTTTTTTAATCAGAAATGATCTGATGTTATCCAGGGACTCACTGTAAGGATTTGTGTTGTTCCATGACACTTCTTTCCGTTTGGTGTCTGCTTGGCAACATCTTAAACCAGAATAACCGGGGGGTGGTATTCGGGGTCATATCCCACAATCCGCTGCACACCCCCAATGAACAAGGTCAAAATCCCACTTCCGTATAAACCCATGTTGTTGGTTTTGGTATATGTGTGTGGTGGGTGGTGTTATTGTGTGGTTAAAGTGTGTGTGTGGGTGTGTGTGTATATATATATGTTGGTGTGTGTTGCTGTGTGGTGTGTGTTATATGTGTGTGGTGTGTGTGTGGTGTGTGTGTATGTGTGGTGTGTGGTGTGTGTGTGTGTGTGTTATATGTGTGTTGGTTGGTGTTGTGTGTGTGGTGTGTGTGTGTGTATGTGTGTGTGTGTGTGTATATGTGTGTGTGGTGTGTGTGTGTGTGTGTGTTGAGTGTGTGTGTGTGTATATTTATATATGTGTGGTGTGTGTGTGGTGTGTGTGTGTGTGTGTGTGTGTATGTGGTGTGTGTGTATATGTGTGGTGTGTGTGTGTGTGTGTGTAATGTGTGTGTGTGTGTGTGTAGTGCGTGTGTGTGTGTGGTGTGTGTGTGTATATGTGTGTGGTGGTGTGTGTGTGTGTGTGTGTGTGTGTGTGGTAGTGTGTGTGTGTTGTGTGTCATGTGTGGTGGGTGTGTGTGTGTATTGTGTGTGTGTGTGGGTTGTGTGTGTGGTGTGTATATATGTGTGTGGTGTGGTGTGTGTGTGTGTTGGGGTGGTAGTGTGTGTGTATATGTGTGTGTGGGTGTGTGTGTGGTGGTGTGTGGTGTGTGATGATGCGGTGTGTGTGTGTGGTGTGGGTTTATGGTGTGGTGGTGTGGTGTGTGGTCTGTGGTGTGTGTGTTGTATAGATATATATATATATATAGATATGTGTTGTGTGGTTTCTGGGGTTGTGGGTGTGTTGTTGGTGGTGTGTGGTGTGTGTGTGGTGGTATATATATAGTATATATGTGGTGTGTTGTGGGTGTGGGTGTGTATAATATGTGTGTGTGTGTGTGTGGGTGGTGTTGTAATGATATTTAGTATGTTGTGTGTGTGGTGTGTGTGTGGTGTGTGTATATGTGTGTGTGTGTGGGGGTGTGTGTGTGTGGTGTGTGTGTATGGTGAGGTGTGTGGTTGTGGTGTGTGTGGTATTATATATGATTTATAATATTTGTGGTGTGTGGGTGTGGTGTGTGTGGGGTTGTGTGGTGTATATGTGTGTGTGTGTGTGGTGGGTGTGTGTGTATATATATAATGTGGGGGGTGTTGGGTGTGTGTGTGTGGTGTGTGTATATGTGTGTGTGTGTGTGTGTTGTGTGTGTGTGTGTGTGTGTGTGTGTGGGTGTGTATTTATATGATGTGTGGTGTGTGTGTGGGTGTGTGTGTGTATAGATAGTTATATTGTATGTGTGTGTGTGGTGTGTGTGTGTGTGTGTGTATGTGTTGGTGTGTGTGTGTGTGTGTGGTGTGTGGTGGGTGTGTGTGTGTGTGGTGAGTATTTAGTGTTGTCAGTACACACTGTGTTAATCTGACAGTAAATGGTTCAGTCAGTCAGTCAGTTTTTGGTGTGGTATGGTGCAGCGTGGTGGATGCATGCGTGCATGCGTGCGTGTGTCTGTGTGTGTGTATGCACTCGCTTTTGTGAATGCATCGTGTATGTGTGTGTGTGTCATGTGCAGCCTATCCCTGTGCACATTCTAAAACAACAAAATGTGCAAACAGCCTAAAAAAAAAAGAATTAAAAACAGAAAAAATAAGAAATATAAAAACTTTAAAAAAATTCACTTTTACAAAATTTACCTGCATGCATACAACATACATGTATAAATCATAAGCATACTGTGATACACTGCCCTATATATACTTGCTACGGGGGATTAACAAAGGTGCAGTGTAGATCATCACCTTCATTAAAAAAAAATGGTCTGACACATTTGATTGATCGAATCAACAATAAATCTTAAAAATCAGATCTCCATCACTGAGAAAAGGTTTGCATTTTTATCATAAGAAAAAAAAGGATAATGTGGACATACCCCATTTTCATTTTTAAATGGCTCATAACATATTCCACAATCACTAATCTAAAATCTTTCCTATTCTATTTGTATTACGTTGATGATATAAATAAAACCTAGTGCTAATTTACAGATTTGTATATTCACCAAAGCATTCATGCATTTGTGAGTGAAAAGACACACACTGAGAGATAGAAAGAAAGAGGGAAAGAGAGACGGAGAGGGGACAGACAGACAGAGACAGATGCAGAGAGGAGTTAGCTGCCCTTACACTGCACAACGAAGGCAGCCAGGGAACAGCATCATCCGGGGCACACAACAAGCGGCCATGGTGCAGGTCTCGACGCAGCTGTAGAAACATGTAGTACCTGCAACACAGCAAATTCAACCCATTACTTCTTGCAGAAAACTTCAGTACCTCCAACACTGCGAACACAACAGGTCCATCCATTCACACTGAGACAGCCACCACCTGCTGTACACCGAGCGCATCACATCGACTCATAACGACACATGTAGTACCTGCAGTACACTGAGCGTGTCACATCCACTCATAACGACACATATGGTAGTTACCTGCAGTACACTGAGCGTGTCACATCCACTCATATAAAGACACATGTAGTACCTGCAGTACACAGAGCGTGTCACATCTACTCATAACGACACATGTAGTACCTGCAGTACACTGAGCGTGTCACATCCACTCATAACGACACATGTAGTACCTGCAGTACACTGAGCGTGTCACATCCTCTCATAACGACACATGTAGTACCTGCAGTACACTGAGCGTGTCACATCCTCTCATAACGACACATGTAGTACCTGCAGTACACTGAGCATGTCACATCCACTCATAACGACACATGTAGTACCTGCAGTACACTGAACGCGTCACATCCTCTCATAACGACACATGTAGTACCTGCAGTACACTGAATGCGTCACATCCACTCATAACGACACATGTAGTACCTGCAGTACATGACAGTCACATCCACTCATAACGACACATGTAGTACCTGCAGTACATCACATCCACTCATAACGACACATGTAGTACCTGCAGTACACTGAGTATGTCACATCTGCTTATAACGACACATGTAGTACCTAGCAGTACCTGATATGGTCACATCTGCTTATAACGACACTTATTGTACCTCTGCGAGTAACAATCACATCTGCTTATAACAACACATGTAGTATCCTGCTATCAACACATGAGCGCATCTACACACATCCACTCACAACAAAACATGTAGTACCTGCAAACAGTTAGGACCACAGGTCCAGTCATGTAGAAACATAACGACAACACACCAAGCACATGTCAATTCATAATACACCATGCGTGCATGTATGCAAGTGTGTGTTTCGTATCATAAATGTACATAAAAACAATAGCACAACATAAAATCGTAGTATACACTTGTATTGCTTGGATAAAAAAAATTGGAATGATTAAAACAAAACAAAACAAAACAGGGAAGAAAATCGACGACCGCGGTAAAGAGGAGAAAACTTCAAAATGTAATGTGATCAATCTAATGGTATTTGAAGGAGGTGGGAGTGGGGGCAAGGATGGGGGGGGGGGGGGGGGGGGGGGGGGGGGGGGAGGGGGGGGAGAGGAGAGGAGGGGGTGCCAACACATGATGGCACACGACACACACACACAAAAACCAATTCCATCTCATCTTTACATTGCATATATTGATTCTGGGAGGTTGAGGGGGTAGGGGTGGGGGTGGGGATGGGAGGGGGTATTGCAGAGGATATGGCACCGTTCCATGAGGAGAATGTTCCATGGATGCCCTTCAACTTGCTTTCACTTCATCCAGTGGAGAACGTGGCCACTCCCAACAGGGTTTCAGGATAACATCAACCATGTTTCTTTCTTTTTTTTCTTTCATGCCCTGCCATTTTCCCCTCTATGTTTACTTTCTATGAAAATAGCTTTGAGTTTGTTCTTTCTTTCTTTTTTTCGTTTTTTTGTGTGGATCTACTTGAAAAGGGGAGTGGGATGGTGTGTGTGTGTGTGTGTGTGTGTGTGTTGTGGTGTGTGCTGTGGTGTGTGGTGTGTGTGTGGTGAGTGAGTGGTGTGTGTGGGAGGAGAGGAGGAGAGAGAGAGAGAGAGAGAGAGAGAGAGAGAGAAGAGGAGAGAGAGAGGAGAGAGAGAGAGAGAGAGAGGAGAGAGTGAGTGTGTGTGGTGTGTGTGTGTGTGTGTGTGAGAAGAAACCAAAATACAAGTTTGGCTGAATTCATACAGATGAGCAAGGTCGATATCCACCATCCAGCCCTGAACTGTGGAAGTCGGCGGACGGGAGGGGAGATAAACACTGCAACACTTTGTCTACCTAATCGTCTCTGCTTAATTGACAATGCTGAATTACAAAATCAAATGGTTTTGAATGTTCTTTCTTACTCATGTGAATCATAAACCAGGGAATTTCCAGCACTTTTAACATGCATGAGTGTAGTGTGTGTGTGTGTGTGTGTATGTGTGTGTTGGTGGGTTGGTGTTGCCTCAGCCTGACTGTGGAAGTCGTGCGGCGGGGAAGGGGAGTACACTGCACTTTGTTTACCTATCGTCTCTGGGCTTGGTTGACAAGTGCTGATACAAATCAAATGGTTTGTGATGTGTGCTTGTGTACTCTCGTGATCCATAAACAGCGAATTGTCAGCATTATTAAACACTGCACTGAGTGGAAGTGTTGTGTGTGTTTGTGTTGTGTGTGTGGGTGTGTGTGTTGTGTTTGTCGCATGCCTGCTGTGTTATGGGGTAGTGCGTGCGTGCAGCGATGCGGCGTGCAGGATGCAGGTGTGACAGCTCTTGGCATTCGGCTGCAGAAAAATGAACAATAGTTGTGGTTGTGTACGAGTGATGTCATGTCATGATCTGGTGAGTGATGTACACTGCGTTGACGTGCAAGCTTCAAGTGATAGTTTACGTGAATCGAGTTGAAGCGTGCGTAACGTTAACAACGCGGCGTGTGTGTGTGTGTGTCGTATCTGCTGCGCTGTCTGTGTAAGATGCTATTTGCTCCTGCCTGCTTGTGTTAATGGGTAATGTGGTCTGGAGGGGAGATGCTGGACGGCGCAGGGTGAAAGCCTCACTCACAATTCTTACGGCTCAGAAAATGTGAACAAAATTGCTTTTGTGGTGTGTACCGCCTAGGCTAAAGTAATTCATTTCAACTCAATACTGGCATGCAACGCCTCCTTGAGCACTTAAAGTACACTCGTGTTGACAGCTGTTCCTGGCTTTAATGCTTTAAACTAATCATTCGAGTTTGAATGCGTGGTCAGTTTGAAAACGGTAATAAACAACCTCGAGGTATGTGCGCCTGTGTTCGTTGCTGTTCCAGTATTATTACTGCATGTCTGTTCCCGTGCCTCTTAAAGATTGCCTTTCAAACAATCCATCTGAGCTTATCTGCATTTGTTTCTGTTCCTTTGCGTCTTCTGTTTGACTACATTCAAGATAAAAAAGGTTGTGCCAGGTCTTGAATAAATTTGCCTTCATTCAGTTTTCCTAGTTATTGTTGCCGTGCACATGTATCAGGTTCAAGGTGTAAAAGGTGAACTTTGAACGTTTTGTGTGTGTGTGTGTGTGTGTGTGTGTGTGTGTGTTGTGTGTGTGTGTGTGTGTGTGTGTGTGTGTGTGTGGATGTCTCCTGTTTGTTACCGTGTTCTCTGTTGTTGGCATTTCTGCTTGGTGATTTGGTGCCAATGGAAGCATTCCTTCCTAGGTATATGCATGCACTACTCATCATAGGAGCAAGAAGATCTAAAAAGCAGGACAAGGGGAAGAGGTGGATTATGGACGAGACACTGACACACCCAAGAGTCAGCCCATTTGTTCGTTATTCAAAAGGTTCCAAATAAAATGAAAACTGGCAATGCTTTTCTCCTTTTTTTTTCTTTTTCTTTGAATTCACAGCTTAAAAACATTTCTGATTTAAAAAAAAATCAAAATCTGATTAGTAAAAACAAAACAAAATCTTTTCATAATCTGCTTTGAATATCACATGTGTTCAGGTTCTCTGTGTGTCTCTCCGTCTCTTTCTTCCATCTAGGATGATCCATCGACATGATACAGAGCAGTCAGTGTGTCACTGTCTCACCCGTAATCCTCCTCTACCCTTCTTGTCCTGCTTCTTATGACCAGATGAGGACGCCATTACAGCCTTGTTGCCTTGCTGCATCTCCTCCATAGGGGAGACAACTTTCCAAGCTTCCAGTTCCGGACATCCACCGAGAATGTGGGTGGGGGTTGGGAATAGGACTGACTGGCTGAGTGGACAAATCGTTGCTCACTTCATGCAAGGGTTTCTAGTTCAGTTCCTCCTTGAGACAGCTGGTCAGAGGTTCTTTCTTTGGAGTCAAGTCTATGTCAACTTCACGCCCCCACCCCTCCCTCCACCCTTGTCTTCTCTCCCCCTACCCTACATTTCTCTTAAATTCTTCAGATGAGGCTTGGAACTGAGATCGCCTGTGTGAACGATTCTTCTTTGCCCGCAATGTAAATCCAACTCCATTCACCCAGCAGAAGCGGGCCATTGTATGCTTGTAGGATGGTGGACACACAAACCCTCAAGGGAAACAAAACAAAAATCAAATTCAGAGGCAATATATCAAAAAGATCAACAATGCATAAAGGAAGTGTCAAGGTCAGATTCGCACTATCGTCACCAAAAGATGGATGTCAATCATCTCAATTTATAGCCAGCTGACACATGATGGTCAATACAGAGCATTCGACACAACAGTAAAACCAGCACTAATGCACAGTTTAAAAAGTCATCTCTCAACTACCAAACAAGTCGTCTACAAACAGACTGAATGTCAAAGTACAGCAAAAAGTCAAGTTGTCGACACAAAGACTAATGTCAAAGTACAGCAAAAAGTCAAGTTGTCCGCAAAAAGACTGGTGTGAAAGTATAAAGCAAAAAGTGAAGTTGTCTACAAAAAGACTGATGTCAAAGCAAAGCAAAAAGTCAAGTTATCTACAAAAAGACTGATGTCAAAATACAGCAAAAAGTCAAGCTGTCTACACAAAACTGATGTAAAAGTGATAAAGCAAAAAGTTTATCCCCAACAATGGAATGTGCCATCTTAATGTCCGTCTTTAACGTCCAGTCACACCAAAGGTACTGGACACTGTCAGCCACTGTCTTGGTCACGCAAGCAAAAAAATCTTCAGCCAAGAAACCCAAAAGGGACACCTTTTTCATTTTGTCTCTGTATATCGTGCCTGTCTGTGTCTGTCTGCCTGCATAATTTCAGATCAGAGCACTCTAGTGCAGCATCTTTCAGGGATCTTTGTACCATCCGGACAGATGTAATAATGCAACAACAGTGTTCAGGTAATCCGAGTACCATCCTGACAGATGTTTTTGTGTCTCAACCCCTCTCTCTGAGTGTGTTTGCCCTGCTGATCGCCTCAAACATGCAGCGATCACCCCTCTCTCTGAATGTGTTTGCCCTGTGATCGCCTCAAACATCAGCCGATACACCCCTCTCTCTGAAGTGTGTTTGCCCTGTTGATCGCCTCAAACATGCAGCCGATACACCCTCTCTCTGATGTGTTTGCCCTGTTGATCGCCTCAAACATCAGCGATACACCCCTCTCTCTGATGTGTTTTGCCCTGTTGATCGCTCAAACATGCAGCCGATACACCCCTCTCTCTGATGTGTTTGCCCTGTGATCGCCTCAAACATCAGCTGATCCACCCCTCTCTCTGATGTGTTTGCCTGTGATCGCCTCAAACATGCAGCCGATACACCCCTCTCTCTGAGTGTGTTTGCCCTGTGATCGCTTCAAACATGCAGCCGATACACCCCTCTCTCTGAAGTGTGTTTGCCTGCTGATCGCCTCAAACATGCAGCTGTCCACCCCTCTATCTGAATGTGTTTGCCTTGCTGATCGCCTGAACATGCAGCCGATACACCCCTCTCTCTCTGAGTGTGTTTGCCCTGTGATCGCCTAACATGCAGCCGATACACCCTCTCTCTGATGTGTTTGCCTGTTGATCGCCTCAAACATGCAGCCGATACACCCTTCTCTGAATGTGTTTGCCCGTGATCGCCTCAAACATGCAGCCGATACACCCCTCTCTCTAAATGTGTTTGCCCTGCTGATAGCCTCAAACATGAAGCCAATACACCCCTCTCTCTGAATGTGTTTGCCTTGTGATCGCCTCAAACATGCAGCGATACATCCCTCCTCTCTCTGAGTGTGTTTGCCGCTGCTGATCGCCTCAACATGCAGCTGATCCACCCCTCCTCATCCTCACGCCGCTCTGGGGGTCTAAGCTGAATGGGGAGGGATGGGGCAGGTAGCGCTGGGGAGGCTCGAGAGCATGGTGAGGCGCTTCTCTTCTGCCTGTCCTTTCCTCTTTACAAGAGCCCAGACAGAGAATCATAATTATGCAAGCGCTAAGGGGTTGTTGTCACTGATAGTGTTGGTGTGTGGGGTGTGTGTGTGTAGTGTGTGTGTGTTGTGTGTGTGTTGTGTGTGGTGTGTGTGTGTGTGTGTGTGTGTGTGTGTGGAGAGAGAGAGAGAGAGAGGAGAGAGGTGTGTGTGTGTGTGTGTGCGTGTGTGTGTGTGTGTGTGTGGAGTGTAGTGAGAGAGAGAGAGAGAGAGGAGAGAGAGAAGAGAGAGAGAGAGAGAGAGAGAGAGGAGTATGAGTGGAGGGGTGTTATGTGTGTGTATGTGTGTGTGTGTGTGTGTGTGTGTGTGTGTGTGTGTGTGTGTGTGTGTGTGTGTGTGTGTGGTGCTGCTGTGCGTGAGTGTGGTGCGTGTGTGTGTGCTGTGCTGCACATGTGCATGCATACATGCATGCCTGTATGAGTGTGTGGCGCGCCCCATGTATGTCTTGCTTAAATCATGAACATTTCATGAGATAGGCAGTTGTGTTCAGTAACAAGATCTGACTACTATATTTACTACTGGGGCAATTTTGAAAGTCCATAAGATTCAAGGTTCAAGACGAATGCTTCATCACCCAACTTCTTGAAAAAGTTCCGGAACTACACACAGAGATTCAGGCTTCAAATCCGAAGCTTTACAGTGATGTGAAGTTGCAAGGGCACCTAACGCTTCACAGAATGATACACCTCAGACCAGGCCAATCCATGCTTGAAAGAGTCAACAATGACAGTCCTTGTGGACAGAAAATCTATCAAAGGAAACTGAAACAGAGAAGAATGGACCAGATCCATCTGCATCCTCCTCCTCCTGATCCCCCCCCCCCCCCCCAAGTCTTATTGTGTTTATTCCTTCTTCTTTCCCTTTCTTCTTTCCTGTCCTCACCCCCCCTCCCCCACTCCCCCCCCTCCCACCACCCACCCACCCTTCAACTCCTCTGAAGGCTGGCTGTGAGCTTTCTGACCTTCCTGTCAATTTTCAGTGATTGTCTTATCGCTATTGCCAGGCACCAGACTCCCTCCTGAATGGTTTAAGAGATAGGGCGCCTCCTCACCACCACCACCACCCTCCCCTCCTTCCCTTTCTTCCAACAAAGCTTTCTTCTCTCCTCAGACTACAGTCAGGGACTTCTTTCTCTTTGCTGTCCCTGCTTTTCCTATCTACAACTGTGTAGTTGTTTCCCTTTAAAATCTGTATCTCTTCTGATCCAGACGACAGGTGTGCGATTATGTTCCTTTGTTAACCTTTGTTTCTTCCAGTCAGCTCTTTAGGTTTGGAGTTATTTCCTCACTGTTAGCTATTTTCTTCCAATCGAGACTTTAGACGTGGAGTTATTTCCCTTAATACGATTCCTCCTATCAATATTGTGGGAGAAGAGTTATTTCTCTTTGTTGCCACATTTCTTTCAACAAAACTTTTAGTTGCTGGCTATTTTACTGTGGTCCATACTGCTTCCAACGATGGGTTCAGAGTGGAGTCACTCTTTTCAGGGTCCCTACTTTGTCTAATCAATGAGCAAATGTAAAGGTTATTTCCCTTTGTGACTCACGCTTCTTCCAATCAAAACTGTAGGTGTGGAGTTATTTTCTCTGTATGGTTGAAGTTTCTTCCAATCATAACTATAGTGAGGGAGTTGTTTCTCTTTGTGGTCCAATTTTCTTCCAAATCTATTTACAGATGTGGAGTTACTTCCCTTCAAGGTTCATGTTTCTTTCGAATCAAAACTGCACACGTGGAGATATTTCCCTTTGTGGCTACATTTCTCTCCATCAAGAACTCCAGACATGGAATTCTCTCTTTTCTGTGGTCTGTATTTCTCCAATCAAACCTCAACTATGAAGTTATTTCCCTTTGTGGTTCATGTTCTCTCCAATCAAAACCACAGTTGTGTGGGAGTCGTTTCCCTTTGTGGTTCACACTTCTTCCAATCAAACCTAGAAATCTGGAATGCTTTCTGTTTTGTGGTGCATGTTACTTCCAATAAAGTTTAGAAGCATAAGATAAGATAATGTTGCTTATAGCCCAGCCGACCGCAGAGGGCCACATCAGGCTGTCACCACGTTAGTTTTTTGAAGCATGAAGTTATTTCCCTTTCTAGTCCATATTTCTTTCAGTCAAAACTACATGCGAGGAGGAGTTTCCTTATGTTGCCTATATATTTTTTTCTGATCAAAACTACTGGTTTGAGATACAGTTCTTTGGCTCTGTACTTCTTTTGATCAAGAGTCACTGTTTTGATCAGTTTTCTCTCACAGGAAGACCATAAGATCTGGGTGATGGGATCCAGATGATAAGATTCCTAGGTAGAAAAAAAAAAGGATCTGTTTAATGTTTACAACCTCCAAGCTATCACCTGGCTATTTAAAATAAAATTAAAAAAAAATAAATTCTTAATGAGTAATCAGAAAACAAACATGACTTCTGTGTCACTTCAGTTGCCTTCCTCAGTTTGCCAATACAGTGTAATACTTGCTGCACTATTTGGAGCTTTCCCCCATGCTTCTCATGGGGATCTGACATGGTCTGGGCTTTCATCCACACATGGCTGCGCGCGTGAAATGAAATGGGCATATGATGATGACTCTGCACCAAAGCCACCAGATTCAGGACACCATCAATCACCGACTGATGACAATCACCAGCAGGAGGAACCTGGTAAGGGGGATGAGATATGGTGGTAGGTGAGAGGCAGAGGACGGGGCGGGCAGTGGGACGGGAGGGGGGGGGGGGGGAGGGGTTTGAAAACAGCTCTATGACACCAAAGCACACTACATAACTTGCATGGGAAGCACACACACATCCTGTTTGCTAGAGAAGAGCTGTACATGCTGAGCTTGGAGAGGGAATGAGGAGGAGGCAGCAGAAGGAGGAAGTAGAGGGGGGGGGGGGGGGGTTAGGGAGAGGGCTGGACAGAGGTGAGGGAGAAGGGTAGGTGGAGGAAGGGGGTGGTAGTGGTGTGAAGGGGTTTCTTTCCACTTCTGGCCACTCTCCGATGATTAGTTTAGCATTAATTGTGTGGTGTGTGTGTGTGTGTGTGTGTGTGTGTGTGTGTGTGTGTGTGTGTGTGTGGTGTGTGTGAGTGTGTGTGTGTGTGTGTGAGTGTGTGAGTGTGTGTGTGCGTGCGTGCGTGCGTGCGCGCGCGCGTGCGTGTGTGTGTGAGTGTGTGTGTGTGTGTGTGTGTGGTGCGTGCGTGCGTGTGTGCGTGCGTGCATGCGTGTGTGTGTGTGTGTGTGTGTGTGTGTGTGTGGTGTGTGTGTGTGTGTGTGTGTGTGCGTGCGTGCGTGTGCGTGCATGCGTGTGTGTGTGGTGTGTGTGTGTGTGCACATGAGCGTGCATGCATGTGCATGTGGGTACCACTGTGTGTGTGTGGTGTGTGTGTGTGTGTGTGTGTGAGAGGAGAGAGAGAGAGAGAGAGATAGAGAGAGAGAGAGAGAGAGAGAGACAGAGAGAGACAGAGACAGAGAGACAGAGAGAGTGAGAGCATGCGGGCAAACATGTATGTGTTTTTCCAGCTAATCCCTCTCTCATGTTCACTTAAGCATCTTCTTCTGCGGACACTCCCTGTATAGGCAGTGGAGTTTTGTGTGTATGACCGTTTTTTATCCCGCCATTAAGGCAGCCATACTCCAACTTCGAGGAAGGTGCATGTTATGTGTAACATGTCATCCATACCAACGGCCAAACTGGCCTTCTCTTTCAAATGAGACTATAACCCACTAAAAATAAGACTATAAAATACCCACTAAACCACTCTCTATGGATGGAAAGTGGGGGTAAAAAATACCCACTAAACCACTCTCTATGTTGGAAAGTGGGGTAAAATGCCCACTAAACCACTCTCTATTGTTGGAAAGTGGGGGTAAAAATACCCACTAAACCACTCTCTATTGTTGGAAAGTGGGGTAAATATTACCCACTAAACCACTCTCTATTGTTGGAAAGTGGGGGTAAAAATACCCACTAAACCACTCTCTATTGTTGGAAAGTGGGGGTAAAAATAACCCACTAAACCACTCTCTATGTTGGAAAGTGGGGGTAAAAATTACCCACTAAACCACTCTCTATTGTTGGAAAGTGGGGGTAAAAATACTCACTAACATATCACATTTTGGTTGAAGTTATGCAGTTCTCCAGCATACGAAAGGAAACCTTGTAAGGACCATTTGGGGTAGAACTAACAGAGGATATACAAAGTATTCCACTGATTGTTGCTTTAATGTTAAGACAGGGGATGCGGGAGTGGGGCAGGGTGGGGGAGGGAGAAGGAGAAGCAGGGGTCACAGCAACAAAGAGTCACAAAAACACTGTGAATCAAACAACAAAACCAATGACAACAAAAAGAGACAGGATGAAAATCATCCACACACACACACACAAGAAAAACTCAAGTCACAAAAAAGCTGGGGCAAGTATGCAACCTCACAAAACAGTGGCTGCACCACCTGTAAACCAGCAAAGATTATGGCCCTGAAACCACGCACGCCAACAGAACACACAGAGCCTGACCACCTCGCGTATTAATTCTGTTCACCCACAACCAAGTTTTGCACTCAGACTACAGACATGAGCGACTCGACTGTCTGTTCCGTCCTTCGTTTTTAAAAAAAATGTTATTTGTCCTGCCTAAAGAAGACCCTCTACCTCGATAAGAATTGTGTGTGTTTGGCAATTTGTGTGTTCGTTCATCTTGTGTGACCCAGTAATTTTGTTGTTGCTACTGACCACTGCACATGATCACACAACGAGCAGACACTCTCTGCTGTTGATAAAAGACGGAGAGTCTGACCATTTCACATGATCATATAATGTGCAAACACTATCTGCTGTGGATAAAAGGACAGAGAGTCTGACCATTCTCATGATCTGACAATGCTGAGTATGAGCGGAAACTATCTGCTGCAGACAGGAGACATAAAAAAAAAAAAAGTTCACCCAGATCATTTCAACTGATCTGACTACCACAGCAGGAGCAGACACTACTATCTGCTGAGCAGATGCTGTCAGCACAGTGCTGACTCCAAGTCTCCAAGCTCCTATCTGAGCTCACCACCAATCCCCCATCTCCCTCCACTCTGAGCTCACCACCAATCCCCCATCTCCCTCCACTCTGAGCTCACCACCAATCCCCATCTCCCCCACTCTGAGCTCACCACCATCCCCATCTCCTCCACTCTGAGCTCACCACCAATCCCCCATCTCCCTCCACTCTGAGCTCACCACCAATCCCCATCTCCCTCCACTCTGAGCTCACACCAATCTCTCATCTCCCTCCACTCCGGCTGACTGGTGTACTAGACACCACGCTGAATGAACGTTCCTGTTGTTGTCTCCCTCATCGGCACCCCGCCCACTTGATAGCTAGTTGTGTCTCCGGGCTTTCATCCCCCGTTTTGTTTAGGGGGGTTGGGGAGGGGGGATGTGGGGTGGGTGGGAGAATGTGGGAGGGGGAGGGAAACGTGTGTGTGTGTGGGGGGGGGGGGGGGGGGACGCAGATGTGTGGAGGAGGAGAGTAGACGAGTGGGGGTTACACGTAGGCCCTGTTCACCTTCCTGCTCTTACTGAGCTGAGGTGCCGTGCCCGCCTCCACATCAAAAGACCGAGGGTCGTTCTGTGCCCACTGCCGCCACCACCGCCACCACAAGGGGCGAGGTCGGGAGCACTTCAGACGTCTTCTCCTCCAGTCAACTGTACGGTGGTTACCTGTTCCTCTTGCCTTGTGTGTAACTTATGTCCAACATCCAAAGGCTGGCCTGTTGGCCTGGCGCTCACAAGCCCCAGACTCTGGTAACGAGATCTACAATTCGATTCCCACCTGAATCAGCCGGGATGGAAGAAACTTTCTCTTTCAGAGTTGACGTTTGCGCCAATTCCAGTCCCTGCCTAGTCCTTTGAATGCGTCTTCAACCTAGACCCCCTGCATGAATGCATGCATTAAAAAAAAAAAAATTGCACAAACGGTAAAACCCCTTCCACCTTTCAGAGAAAAATAGGCATTAGAAAAAAATTTGTAAAGACATTAAATCCTTTTTCATCCCTCAGACAAAAATATGCCATTGTCCATCAGTCGGATGAATACCAAGAAAACAAACCACGTGCACACTGCTGTCGTCGGGTATACACATCCTCCCCGCAGATGGGAAGTGGCTACCTTAATGACGGAGTTAACAACGGCGGCATACACACAAAAAATGCTCTGATCAACAACGGACCTGGGAATCCTAGTCGAGGACAGAAAAAAAAAAGAGACTGAAAGCGCTGGTCAGCTCCGAGTCAACTGCATGTTGATGCGTGTAGTGTCTGCTCCATTCTTCCGCTTGGTGGTCCTGTTTGCCTGTGTCAGCTCTGAGAGCAGCCACAAGCTTGGAACTTCCATTTTCTCTACAGACAGGTGTCACTGTTTATTCTGTCCCTCTTGTCTGCTGTATAAGAGTCTGGGAAACGGGTGCCGCGTGCGGCATTAGTATTGGAGCTGAACGTATGAATCTAGCAGCATTAGTATTGGAGCTGAACGTATGAATCTAGCAGCATTAGTACTGGAGCTGAACGTATGAATCTAGCAGCATTAGTATTGGAGCTGAACGTATGAATCTAGCAGCATTAGTATTGGAGCTGAACGTATGAATCTAACTGTTTCGTACTGACAGCAAACTTTTTCTTTTAGTTGTACGTATATATCTAAATGTTTCACAATGACCGTAACTTTTTTTTAGGCTTATTTTTCATCTTATATGATTTCTGTTCTTTTTCATATTGCTGTTAGCCTCTTTGACATTGCCATCATTGTTTAACATCTTTACTGTTATAGAATTCAGTGTCAAATCTGTGTTGACTGATGTATAAAACCACACACACACACACACACACACACACACACACACACACACACACACACACACACACATTCCCTTCATCCACACCCTTCCTGTCTGGACTTTCCACTGTATCAGTGAATGCCCTAGGAAACGTCTAGTGC